>OY776304.1:5000-605000 GCA_963675345.1 Trididemnum clinides
AATGGACTTTGAATATGTGCTCCTGCTTTACAGCAGTTCTGTGATTGTAAGCCTAATAACAATTGCATGCATGCTAGGCCTATATTATTTTATGTTTCGCGATTTACAAAGGCATCGACCCGATACATTAGGCTTATCAGCTAGTTCCAGTAGGCACGCTTCATCTTCGAGTGGCGACACTAGCATTTCAGGCAAGCAGTTTTCGTCATGTAATTCACGTCATCAATCGACCCCCATTCCCTTGCCTAGACCCAGACTAGCAAGCGCTACTAACTCTTTGAATAGCTTGGTTGACGTAGAACCGTTTCGATTACCTGATTTCTGGCATAGTAATGTACGTGGATATTTTCAAACCGCTGAAATATTGTTCGACCACGCAAATGTTTCAGACGAAGTTACCAAGTACGCTAAGCTTCTCGATTCATTGCAAAAGAACCATGCTGTGTTTCCTAAAATAACAGACATTTTGCAAAATATCCCAAATGACCGCCCCTACTCCAGTTTAAAAGCTTTCCTGTTGAAAAAATATTCCAGTACCACAAGTGACAGTGTCTCTGCTCTTTTGCACACTCGCCGACGTGGTGACGATTCAGTGCTCGATTATTTCCAGCGACTTAAAACGACCCTAGGCGACGCTTTTGAGCCCGAATCAAACTTCCAAACAGAGCTGCTTCGCCATTGCTTGTTGAATTCCGTTGACGTAGACGTACGAATGAACTTGTATCATTATGAACATTTACCCCTTGACGAGTTTGTCAAGCATGCTGACCAACTTTTGCAATGTAAACAGGGACTCCATACCTTTAGCTCTGCGCACACACTGTCAAGTACCCCTGTTTCCCCGCCCCCTCACAATCAACACGTCATCAACGAGCTCTTGGAAAGTCGTTTAAAAAGTATACAAGAGTGTGTAAATAATCTGGCAGATAGCACGATTCGGCATCGTTTACATAACATTCCTCCATTGGATTCAAACTCATTTCCTCCCGGCGGCACTGGTTCCCCTTCAGAAAGACCCAACCAACATAGTTGCGACACCAGTTCACACACAAACACACAAGCAGCCAAAAGCCTTTGTTATTTCCATAGCACCTATGGAGACAGAGCATACCGCTGTACTGGCCATGGTTGTGCCAAATATCGTCCCGGACGTTTGTCCATGTCAAAAAACGATCGCCCCAACTTCACGGCATAGGGGAGTGGAGTAACGGGGCAGCGTTTAATGATCCCCTACTTTTTGTAATAGACAAGTCTTCTGGTGTCCGTTTTCTAATTGACACAGGCGCATCATGCAGCATTTTTCCATTGTCACACACAAACACAGCCTCTATTCAACCCAGTCCCTCAAAAACCCTTCCTACCATTGGTGGCAACATCCAAATCACTGGCACTTTGAAAGCCACCTTAAACTTGGGGTTGTCACGTTTATTACCTTTTAATTTTTATGTTGTAGATTTAGCTTATGGCATCATAGGCGCAGATTTCCTGACAAGACATGGCTTAACCGTAAATTTAACAGCTAGACAGTTGATTGAATGTTTAGAAGTGGAGCGTGCCACTTTTCATGACTCCGTGGAGAGCGAAGATGGCTTCTTAACTTCTAGTGACACCCCGCCTGATGCCAACCTTTTACAAACTCTCCAATCTGAATTTCCAGAGGTATTCGACCCTTCCCGCCGCTCACGCATTATTAGACACTCGATTATTGCCTCAGTAGAGACTACTACCGAAATACCCGTCACTGCCCGTTCGCGCAAATTAAGCCCAGAAAAGTTTCGTGGGCTTCAGGCCGAGATAAAACGATTACTTGACCAAGGGATACTAGAAAGAAGCCAAAGCGCATGGTCTTGCCCAATTGTCATGGTGTCAAAACAAGATGGTTCATTCCGACTCTGCGCGGATCTAGTGGCACTGAACAAAATCCTCAAAGTTCAAAAGCATTCCTTGCCCAACATCAATGATTTCGTGTCGTTGGCACACGGCTGTAATTGGTTTTCTTCTCTTGATGTAAAAGACGCGTATTATAATATCCCTGTAAAGGAATCCGATCGCCATAAATTGACAATTACGTGCCCCCTCGGGAACTTTTCTTATAAATATTTGCCGATGGGCCTCGCTTCTAGTTCCGCATATTATCAGCGCCTAATGAACGAAGTTGTGACTGGAATGAGTAATGTTTTTTGTTATCTCGATGATATCATAGTGATGACGCGTGACCTTAAGGAACATAAACGGGTTCTGCGCACCCTTTTGAGTCGCCTGCGAGATCACGGATTGATTCTCAACTCCCGTAAGTGTGTCATTGCTGTTCACAGCCTGCTTTTTCTGGGTTACCGTGTTTCTAGTACGGGTGTTGCTCCATCAGAAGCTAAAGTGGCTGCGATTCAAAATGTGGACTTGCCTCGTACCAAACGGCAATTGCGACGATATTTAGGAATGTATCAATTTTATAGTCAGTTTGTCAAAAACTGCGCTAAATGGCTGCAGCCACTGCACGACTTAGTAGCTCAATCTCCGAATAATCGACCGTTGTTGTGGAGTAAAAACCAAAAACATTATTTTGAATTGAGTAAGGCCGCGTTGGTGAAAAGGACCTTGCTAGCTTTTCCGGATCCCACCGCCAAACTCGAACTGGTCACCGACGCCAGCGGAGATTTTATGGGAGGCGTATTGGAACAGGTTCGAAATGGAAATCGTGAGCCTCTTGCCTTCTGGTCAAAAGCTTTTACTCGAAACCAGCGCCAGTGGTCAACATTTGATCGTGAATTGCTAGCATGCTATTCTTCGATTCGCCACTTCCGTCATTTTCTTGACGCCAAGGATTTTGTTTTGCGCACCGACCACAAGCCAATTGTGCGTCATTTCCATAACACCTCGAGTTCCTTAACACCTAGGCACCACCGGCATTTCGATTATATTGCCCAAATGACTAACCAAGTCGAATATGTCAAGGGACAATCCAACGTGGCTGACTTACCAAGCCGTCCGATTGTGCAGCCAAAACTAAATGCTATTCTACCCACTACGTCAGCCACCATTAACTTTTTGGAGCTTGCAGAAGCTCAAGCAAACGACTCTGATTTAATGGAGCTGTTGTCAAACAACACAACGTCGCTAGTTTTGAAACAAGTTCCCCTTGCCGAACATCACACCACCATTTTATGTGACCAGCCCGCTGGTAGACTGCGACCTCTGGTGCCTCAAAGTTGGCGCCATAAGATTTTTCAGTTTTACCACTCCTTATCACACCCCGGAATTATGGCCAGCAGGAAGTTAATTCAACGGTCTTTTGTATGGCCTGACATGCGGCGAGATATTACCAAATGGGCTCGAGAATGCCAACAGTGTGCCCGAGCAAAGATTGTTCGCCATAATGTTGCTCCATTGGAAACGGTTACTCCCCCCCTCAGGGACGATTCACTCATGTTTATGTAGACATTACTGGGCCTCTGGGGTTGAGTCATGATTATAATTACTTGCTGGTCATCGTAGACCGTTTTTCACGCTTTATGAATGCAATACCCATGGTCGGGATTTCAGCTCAGGAATGTACCGATGCATTTATTCGACATTGGGTCGCGTGGGTAGGCTGCCCACAGCATCTCTTCACAGACAGAGGAACCCAGTTTACGTCATCGACATGGAAGTCAATGTGTGAGTACCTCGGGTGCCAGTTACATCATTTCACTGCTTACCATCCTCAAGCGCAAGGCATGGTGGAACGCTTTAACCGAACCTTAAAATCAAGTTTACGTTGTACAGGCAATCCGTCTTTATGGTACGATCATCTACCTTGGGTATTACTCGCCCTGCGGAACACTCCAAAAGAAGACCTATGCCACGCTTCTCCTTGTGAGCTGGTATTTGGAGAATCTATGCGACTACCTGGTGAGTTTTTTGAATCGAAAGATGAACACCTTGAACACGCACTATTTGCGAATAATCTTGCCAAATATATCGCGTCCGTGCGTTATAACTCCCCACGTCAACACAACCGTCCTTCGTACGTTGAAAAAGCGCTTTTTCTGCCGGAAACAACCCACGTATATTTAAGAATAGACAGTCATAAACCCCCGTTGCATCCTGTTTACAAGGGGCCGTTCAAAGTGCTGGACAAAAGAGAAAAGTACTTCATCATCGATTTCCGCACGCACACAGACAAAGTCACTATTGATCGCTTAAAGTCTGCCCAATTAAGTCTCGACACGCTAAACCAAGACGCTCTTACCAACTCCATTGCAATGTCTCCTTCGACACAACCTCCTTACACTTTCGACCGCGACACTTACACAACATACACGACACGCACTGGCCGATCAGTGAGACGGCCTATTCACCTGACAGATTACACACCTTAATTTCAGAAGCACTGGTCGTCACCCTTGCAAATTGCCATAGGCCCATCATGTTTAGTTGTGGCACAAAATCAGTCCTTGTAAATGCTATCGTATGTGCTGTGAATTTACTTTGTGTTGCTTTGTGTTTGTGCTGTAAATTTGCTTTGTAAAAATGCTTTGTGTATTCGCTGAGTTGCTTAAATATTTTGCGGGGCGGTGGAGGACTGTAGCGAACGCCATGCCTTCGCTCCCCATATTTGTATTGTGACGTCATAACGCCGACTAACTATATAAGCGCTGTACAGTATTATTCGCTCTCTTTTCCGACAACACGTGCTGTTCAAGAAACACCTACTGTGTGCTGTATTGCCAGCTAAAGGAAAGACCGTTGCGCTACAAGTGTTTTGTACCGATATCCTTGCAATTACCAATATCAGGAATGGGTTTTACCAAATGATAGTAGATACACTATCAAAATGATAGTGAATAATTTTGCTTTCTGCTGCTGTTCTCACAATATAGTGGCAAGTTTGGCGATGTCATTTAACACTATGACCGCAACGCGTTTTGAGCCATTATTGCTAGGATTGCTATTTACCGCTTCTTCGTCCCTGTAAACGAATTAATATGAACTAACGTCTCTGACAGCGTGCATTTTCCTTGGCCCTGGCATAAACGCCGCCATGCAAAGAGCAAACAAACCCGAAATAAAGCACTCTCAGTTAAGTTATAGCAGTAGCAGGGGCCCCCATTAATAATGTCGAGGACCCCATTAATATCAACAGCTGACTGCGCCGGCCTCACCCAATTGCAAAGGAAATTGCTTTGACATTTAGATCACATGTAGCTCGACACTTACATTTTGTGGCAAATGGTAAACAGGGCCATCTTTAACCCCTCTTCTTCTTCTAGCGTGATCACCAAGTGTTTTGCTTGGAGGATACTACGTATTAAAATCTGTAGAGACTTCATTTTTCGATAAATTTTTTTGAATATTTTAATGGATAATGCCAAAGAACCATGCTATCGAGAAAAACAGACAAAATGTACCAAAGAATTTAGTTTTTGTAGAAGTTGCAATTTTTTGAACTGCAGGCACCAAAATGTTTGTTTTTAACCCATACGCTACTTTTCATAAACGTTTAGAGACTTAAGTTTTTGATGAATGTTTTTGAAAACGTAGACAGATAATGCCAAAGAACATTGCTTGTGAGAAAAAGTAGTCAAAATGTATCAAAGAACAAACTTTGTCTAAGAATTGCAAGTTTGTTAGGTCAAGTAGGATAATTGTTCGGTGTTGAGACATTTAATCACGATAGGGTTAGGGACGAGACGCTTAATCACGTTAGGAATATGGCGATCGATTCTAGTCCACTTGCAATGTCGTCGTGTTATAAAGTCGACGTTATTAAATGCCTAGTGATTAAATGTCTGTGATGAACAATCGAGTGATTAAATGTCGGGTGATGAAATGTCGGTAATCCAATTGTTCAACTAAAAATGAAACATGATGTATGGAAACCAATTTTTAATCCGCCATTATAAGCTAATCGCTCTAAGTAATTGGTATCACATATTAGTGGAAAGCAAATTTCCTGAGCTTTCAAAGGACTGTGATTGTCGAAAGCACCTGATCAATATCTCCTGAAAAAGCATTTAATCGCGTTTCTGCAATCAATACTTTTCAAGAAAAAACAGAAAACCAATTGTGCAATATAACGTTGATTGTGACGTCATTTTAGACCCCAAACAAACCAAATTTTTTGTAATATGGCAAGTCGGAAACTGGTTTTCGTTTGAGCAAAAAGCGATTGCTCTCTATCAAGCAATGCAAAATTTAAAGAAAAAAAAACTTTTGACTGTGACGTCACCATGACGTCATGACATTCACCACGGAGCGGTGATCAATCGTGCCATGTTTGATGCTTGTACCTTTAGCAGTTTCAGAGGAGTTAAAACAGACAGAATTGCGCTTTATGTATGAGAAGAAATATCTCACCATTGCATATATGCTTGATAAATGCATATTCCGGTCAGACTCCCTGGTCGCTCGAATAAAAGTTAACAAAAGTTGCACTACTTCAATGTGCGAACTCCAAAAACAAACTCTTGGATTATTTTTGCGTGTAACAGCGACAACTAAGATAGCTCGTCCGAACTAAAATAATATAGAGGACTTAAACAAATCCTACAAAAACCATTTTCCTCAATCCAAATCTTGTTACGTACACTATCCTATGCTACCAGTAGCCCAGAACCGGTAACTGAGTTGATTATGCATTATCTTTAATTGATTCTTGATAGGCTTAAATGAAAATTTATAGGTTTCTGATTTGCGCAAAAAAGTGTGACGTGGTCTCAGTAAACAAGAATTTCACAAATTTTAAAGCTGAGATAAAAAAATACTGCAAGATTTTTGAAGTTAAAGTTTTTGCTGTACTTTATACACTCACAGATGAACCATTTTACGCAAAGACTGTCTTGCCACGCGGTTGGTTTAACAAACTTCAAGATACAGTTTACGGCTTACCGCCTAGAACAGTAATGGCAAGACTATTTTGACGGCGTGTCGAAAGAATCAAAACTCTGCATTTATTTCTATTCGCGTGTCACTTGTTAAGAACAGTCTAATCATTCTAATACTTTCTACTACCATATAAAGTGCTACCATACGTCTGAAAGATACCAACGCTATGTGAAGAAAGCGGCTCAGGTGAATCGAGGTATATTTGCTAAATAACGAATAGCAAAATGATTGCGTAAGCACAAGAAAAAAGGCGAATATACAAAGTCACGCAAATGCTTTTTTACTGACTTAATTGCGTAATAAGTTGTCTCGAAGTATTGTCAGTTGTAGTGACAGGCTGAATGACTGGGACTAACAATGCATTGCAAAATTTCCCCTGAGTGTCAGTGAGAATCTTTTCGCGTGCCACTAGTGACACGCGTGTCATAGTTTTGCCATCACTGGCCTAGAACAACAAAAATACGACTTTAAAACTTATGTAATTTCTATCCCACAAAAAATTTATGTTTTTGCTAAAGCGAATCTGAAAATTATCTTCTATTATTGCTGAAGAGCACGATTGAAAATGGCCTGAAACTTAGAGAAAATAAACAACTTTATTCTCCTTTTCTGTGTTAATTGCTTGACACCTTATATGAGTTATACAGTATAGCACAGTGCGTTCATAAAGCCTCTCCGCAGTAGACTTTGTGAAATTTTTGAAATCGTTTTAGTGATGAGCAATGTTTATTTGTGAAGACATAATTACATCAGAATTATTTCATCAAACAGCATACAAAAGTCCTTACAGTTTGTGCTGAAAATGATGTCTTTCAGCACACGCACTGTGTATTGCCTCCTTCACGAAAAACAAACTCGACCAGAAATATCCTTTCTTCAATCGTAAGTGGCATATCAGGTTGTCAGACAGAATAAAAAGTGGCCGCACCAAAGACGCTTGATTAATAAAGACGTAAAACTCTCCTATCTTACAATGTATTAAAATTGAACACCACTAACTTGTCCTCAATGTGATATCGAACAATACCCTAGACGTCGCGAGATAACGTTTGTAATGTAAGCGTGCGCACCAATGACATGATTTAGATCAGGCATGGGCAACATACTGCCCGCGGGCCTGATCCGGCCCCTGAAGGGATTTTGACCGGCCCGCAGACTGTATCCAACCATACTCTGTAATGTGGCCCGAGGCCTCATTCCTGACAGTTGCCGATCGCTGTGCTCTCACCGAACTGTCGATGCGAGACACGAGCGGAACTGGCGTAAGACACTGCATTCCACTGGCACGATTTTAAATGTTACATTTTGTTTCACTGCAATTGTTGGAAATTAGGTCACAACAGAGAGTGTTGTAAACATCTCCCACTACTGTGTGACAACGTGACTGTTAGTGTTAGTTATTCTTTGTCTATTATCAGTTAGTGCTAGATTTAGATTCAGAATTTACAATTTTTTACGTTTTAAAGAAATTAGATTTAGTATTAAGTTTTATTAACCATGGAATTTCCCAAGAAACTTAAAGTTGACAGAGAGTGTCGAGCATTTAACAAATATTGGATCCCGAAGTATTTTTTACAAAGGTTGGCAATAAAGCGGTATGTTTACTGTGTGGTCAAAGTGTTGCTGTGTTGAAAGAGTACAACATTAATCGTCATTATGCGACGAAACATGGAAACTATAGCAATAATTTATCAGCAGTGGAACGGCAAACTAAAGCAACAGAACTGGACAGAAAACTTGTGAGGCAGCAGAATATATTCGCAAAAGGCAAATTAGCCCAGAAAGCTTCCATTCATGCCAGCCATAGAGTCGCATACAACATTGCTAAACACAGCAAACCATTCAGTGATGGTGAATTTTTAAAAAAAGTGCGTGCTCGATGTAGCTGATCAAGTCTGTCCAGAACACAGACAGATGTTTGAAGAAGTAAGTTTATCGAGAAGAACCGTGACTCGCCGTATTAAAGCAATTGATGAAGACCAGACATCATAATTTAAAGAGCTTGTACCTTCATTTCAACTGTTTTCACTGGCATTGGATGAAAGCACTGACATCGATGACACTGCAAGGCTGCTCATCTTTGTACGAGGCATTTCAGAAAACTTTGAAATCACTGAAGAATTGCTGTCTATGGAGTGACATCAATGAAAGACACAACTACCGGAAAAGATATTTTCAAATGTGTGGAAAACGCATTTCGTACGATGGAATTACCAAGGAAGAAAATGGTCAGTGTTACTACGGATGGTTATCCATCATTGATAGAAAAGAATGTTGGTCTACTGAAGAGACTATGTGACCATGTTGCAGAGATCGATTGCACTGGGGCAGTGGCATACGCAGAGAGTTTCCGAAGGGGGCAAAGTTTCGTCATAATCGTGTGATGTCACAAACCAGCTTTGGTTTTGCTTTATATTTTTTCATTTTTAGGGTCTGAGGGGGGGCATGGCACAGTGGCCCCCCTCCTCAGTACGCTAGTGCACTAGGGAATTAATATTTCTACATTGCATAATACACCAGGAAGTGTTGTGTAAAAAGGTGCTTGACATGAAACATGTTGTGGATCCAGTTGTAAAGATTGTTAATTTCATTAGGGCGTGAGGTCTAAATCACAGACCGTTTATCACGCTTCTGAAAGATTGCGACTCGGATCACAGTGGTGTTCCGTATCATACAGCTGTATGCTGGTTGAGTATGGGGAAAGTTCTGAGATGTGTCTGGGACCTAAAAACAAAAATCTTACTATTTTTGGAGATGAAAGGATAGATAAAGATTATCCTCAATTCAATCAATCAGAATGGTGGTCAGATTTGGCATTGGCAGGCGATTTCTTTGAACATATGAATGAACTGAACACCAAACTTCAAAGGAAGGGCACTTTTGCTCACGAAATGTACTCAACAGTGAAGGCATTCAGGGTAAAGCCAAAACTGTTTTCTCGCCAGCTCAGTCAGAATATCACAACACACTTTGCAACTACGGCACAACCAATGATGTCAATTGAAAAGTACACCAATATGATATCTGCACTGGATAATGAATTTGGTCGTCGTTTTGCGGACTTTCAAAAACTTGCTGCTGAATTTGATATTCTGTCATCACCGATTACAACTGACTTTGAAAAAGCGTCGGATGCTGTACAGCAGGAACTAATTGATCTAAAGTGTGACTCTACCCTCAAAGAGAAATTCCAATCTGATAGCATTGACAAACTTTATGCATTACTGAATGCATTCAAGTTTGCCAACCTGAGAAAGATGGCCATGAAACTACTCGTTCTATTTGGGTCCACATGCATTTGTGAACAAACATTTTCGACCATGAACATTAACAAGACCAAGCTACGTTCCAATCTAACTGATGTTCACTTGCAGTCTTTACTGAGAATTTCTACATCAAACATGCAGCGAGAGTTCAAACAACTTGTTGACAATTTTGATCGACCACAAATGTCTCATTGACTGCAGTGGCTTTTGAAGTACAATTAGTACATTAATTTAAAGTGATAAATTCATTATGTACTTTTTGGTCTCTATTCTTTGTAAACTTAACATTAAACATGATTTATTATTTTATTTCTTGCATTAGTGAATAAATATCGGATTAAGATATTGAATACTATTTATGTAATAATCCGGCCCACCAAAGACTTCATTTTTCCAAATCTGGCCCGCCGACTGGAGAAGTTGCCCACCCCTGATTTAGATGAACATAAATTTTCAACTGAAAAGAGACTTCATGAACGCACTTGTACAAATCGCTGTAATAGTGTGAGCATACCTTATAACGTCGCCGTCATTTGCTGTTGCGTCGAGATCACGTGATATATGCGTGAGACGTGACGTTTCCTGGAAAACTGTCGGTCCAAATCAGTGGAGAATCAAATATTGAATATATGGTTCTGAAGATCTCAATTTCATCCCATCCGTAGCTTGAAGCTAACTATAAAAATAGCCTGAAAGTTAGCTGATTGTTCACATCATTTAGTTATTTTAAGCCATGTCAATATCCTCCCGTAATTACGAACAAAGCTTGAAAATTCTTTTAGCCGATTCGACATACTAGGTTAGCTTTCTATTGATGCCTTTCTTTTCCGTACCCATTTGTCTATAGTCCAGTGGCGTACACACGGGGGGTTCGGAAGTCAATCTCCCCTTAAATATTATACAATTTTTTCAACTTGATAAAAATCTATGCAAGCATTAGCATAAAACTTGTTCTAGGAAGCAAGATGATGCTTTTTAGTGTAATTTTCTAAAACTTTTCCAGGGGGCATATCCCCGGGAACCCTCATATTTTCGGCATTCGTGAGAGAAACCAAACCCGCCACGACAAACTTCTGTATATGGAACTGCTATAGTTTATCGTTAAGTGTATTTTGGTGACTATTTCACATGCTAATCTGAACTGCAAACATTCTGGTGCGTTTCGTTTAAGAAAATGGAATTTACATCTTATAAGTACATGTAGATTTGTGGTATTGATTGTAACAATTTCAATTACTTTTTCCTGGTATTGAATTTTGATATTTCTTTACTTTTTTTGGATTATCGATAATCAGTTTATCCTTCGCATGTTGACTACCAGCTTCCAATCCTGAGCAGATAACCCTCGCTTCGAATTTTACTTTCACCTATTGTGTTAGTTGCGACGCGCGTGTAATGACGCAAGTTGATCACCAACGGAGGAAATGACATTGCGACGTCAGTTTACCAAAAACCTTCGATTTTTTGCGCCGCCACCTTTTACCATATTACTATGCATCCAACCTCTTCATCATGAAGTGCATTAACATTTTTTGGCAGAAAACAGTGTAAGTTTTCTGTCTTAATTCAAATTCTCCATTTTCCCATCTTTTGTGAGATTTCAAGCAGACAAGTGAGAATTATTCATCAGGGGGCATCTGAAGAACATAGTTTGTGAAAATACCCTGGGTGGGTAGAAGAGAGTAGCGGTTGTCAGGTTACAGAATAATGATTGATTATGGTGGTTTTTAGACGCACTTTGGTCCCGCTGAAACAGTGCATTCCAGCTGCAATCAGGGCAGCCCAAGCGCACTGCAACCCAGCCATCATGAAGTTCGAACACACGAACATTATCACTATCAACGGCGTTCCGGCTGACCCGACCACGATTCTAACAACTCTGCCTTGATATTGCAAAACGTAATAACTGCATTTCAAATGTCATGAACAACTGTGGTTCGTTTCGTTTGTGTAAAGCTACTGTTCAGCAAACGCGAGCAAACAATTATTGTACGTACAGTTGACAGCTTCCAGGCAAAGCTGAAAAAAATTGATTTGGTTATTCTCTTGTTCAACAATACTAAATTACAACAAAGTCAATATTCTCGAAAACATAATTTTTGTAGTTCTCAGGTCTTGACATATCACGGCAGAACTTCTCTCGAAATTAGAATTCCGCCCCAGTAAAAAAAATTAGGGAATTCTGGTAATTTCCAGTCATTACTTTTTTCAAACAATTATTATTATCCGCACACCCTGATAATTAAGTTAAATTTACACGCTATCATTATCTTCAAAAAGACGTCATAATTGTGTTCGCACTGAATAGAAGATGCGAAGTTGTGTTGTTTAATGGTAAGGAGAAAATCCTCATTGAAGTTTATCACTGTTCGCAGTTTCACTGTATAAAGCGCTTCGATAGTAGTTGTGAGGCGATGCAGCCAGTCACATGGGGTTTGAGGCGAACGGAAACCGGCGTCGCGTGTCGACTCTCGAAATGCGTTTGTAGTAGCTCGACATTTAATAGAAAGTTTCACATTAGTCGAGCAGCAAATACTTGAAATGGAAGGAAGGTATTCAAGGTAAGCGCAACCTTGCAGCACATGTCAGGACTCATATTGCTGCTAAGAGAGCAGAAAAGCAGTTTTTATCGCCAGCTTTTTTTGAAGGGTTAAAGTTATCACCGGTAGTTTGGATTTTTGGGAGTTCCTAACTTTTGCTTATAACAATGACCGTTTTTTCCTGCCCATAGTAGCCTTCAAGAATATAGGCAGTAATGAATGAAAAAAATTTTATAACGTATGAGAAATACAGCTCCAGAGAAAAGTACTTTTGCAATAATTCTGCATCACGGAAGCTAAAGTGTGAAGGTTTTGCTCTTTTGAGCAAGAATTCAGGAATTACTACCCTTTAAGCAAGAATTAAAAACTCGTAACCAAAACAAAAGGATTTAAACACGAATTCAAAGACCGAACACAAGTCTATCTCCGAAAATTCGTTAACTCATTCTACTATTGTCCTACGCTGACCCTTAAATTCTAATCTTGCAGCAATCGTCCCTCTTTCATCCACACTTCTTTAAAAGGAATTTCGGTTTTTCCGGGTAGCAATCGTCAAATAAATCCCCAACTTTCCTCCCCTTCGCGGTCCTGCTTCCCCAGAATAAAAAGTTTTCTTGGTCCTGTAATAAATTGTGCAATCTATATATTGTTAAGGTTGCCAAAACAATAGCTCTCTTGTCTTTTGTTTTTTCCATGGCGGTTATTTCATTTTATTTGCATTAGAGTTACCAGGACTTTTTCATTATATGGAACAGTTCCTGCGTTTTTAGTCTGGAAAAACGAGGGTCAAGTGTGTAGTAAAAACAAAACCAGGCTTTGTGATGCATTTTAGTACTTTATTACGTATATATCTCAGATGTATAACTCAGCTATACAACTTAGACAAATGCTGTAACTGAGATATAAATAGTAACTTATTGCAGCCAGCACAAGTGATTAGGGGGTACCGGTAGCCTAGATTTAATCTGATGGCGTAGGCTCACCAACTGCATGTGGATCTAGACTTAACGCTCTTGCATCAATGATACCATATTTGGCAGTACCCTAAAATGATATATAAGAACCCTGGTTTGCTCTGTTTGGGGGACTAATGAAAAATCGAGTGTACAGATGATAAGCGCTCAAACTTACAAACTAGTAAAACTGTAGATTAGTGTGCTTGCGCACCCACATTACAACTCATGACCTGCTATTTGAAACCTCATGCTGTGCGCTGGGTATTAGTTTCTTCGAGGAAAAAATAAAAAGAACTAAAATGACAAATAATCATAAAAAGAGCTTCAATAAGCTTTCGAAGTGTACATTTTACACACAATACCCTTATATGGTTCCGCGCCGTGAGTCGTCGCGCTTTAGTTTACTGATCTGTGACGCTGCAACGGAATCGTGAAGTTACTTGAACTGAGTGATTTCCTGTTTGGTTGATCGATCAATTTGAGACATTTGAAAAGGTGTAGCCGGGAGAGAGACGAGCAATGGATAGCTCACCTATGCCTTTTTTAATCCTGTATAAGGTTATAGCACACTGCAAGTTTTGACACTAAATTTAAGCATTTTTTGCAAGGACCAAACATTCCTTGAAAAGGGGCTGCACTAAATCAAGCCCCACTGCCTCGTTAAGTATCGATATAAACATATTCACCCCTCTTTTTCTGGAAACATAGGACGGTCAATGAAGCCGAAAACCAAAATAGAAACACATACTGAAAATGGCAGTTCAGTTCTTGGAGCGGCCATATCAAAATTTTTTATCCTCATTTCTTGCAGCTTTTTCTGACAACTTTGACATTATCCTGTCAATACAAATGTGATTTGATGTCATGACTTCTGTAGTAACGTCGATTTATAACTGTGGTACTGACGCCTAGACCGTCTTCAGGAGAGCCTCCAATACGAAATCGCTATTCCAATCTTTTTCGCAGTCTAATAACGCGCTTCTGTCCTGCAAGAAATTTTTATGCAGTAATGATGGTAAGAACCCGCACACAGCATTTAACACGACTTAGGCTGTCATGAAATATTTTATAGGTTTGCAGTAGTACCTTGCTGGACAAAATCATGCTCGTTACAAAAATTGTATTGTAGGCTAAATACTCGGTAACACGATGAAAAAAATGCTGTGGTTTATGATGTTATTAAAATTCATTTTAGCATCATCCTACCCATACTCACCGCACCTGACCAAAATGAGAGGAAAGCGCATACTCAATCCTCGTCAGATTTACTCCAATCAAAATATGTTGCTAAGAAATAGAAACGTTGTTTCAACGTCTCGTCGTTTCCGCCAAGCTCCCCTTCGTGGCCACAATCCCACAGAAGTCAATCAATTGCCGTACAATCAAGAATTAGTTTCTCATGCAACCACAAATGAAAAACCGATGCAAGAACTCCCGCAAGTTCTTGGTCACCATAGGAACACTTCAAACGACCTAACTTCGAGGACCAACTTTCATTCTCACTCTGTCATCAATGCTAAGTCTGCGGCAGGCTTGCTACAGCCAGCAACCTCCTTTAACTCTTCAGAGCATTCCCAAGCCCGAAATGCCTCGGATTTCACCCATACAAACAATTTACCAACAAAATCACGTGATATATTTAACAGAACACATAATCCTGATGTCTTAATTCCACACGACACTCCTTTAAAGCAAGAAGATTACATTTCTGCGGAGAAAAGAAACCGCGTTCTTCCTGATTCCACATGGATAAGAAATAACCCGAGGAACATTCCGGTCGATGATTTTCCGGATCCTACTCCACCGGAACAATTTATTCCTAGAACCAATGAAGCTTTTTACTTACATCGTGGGCCCAACGCTCCTTCAGCAGAACAGCACAGCAATCAAAAGGAAAACTATTTTGGTAGAACACAAGCCGTTAGGACAAGCCATGACGAAGAGCAGCCATACCAAACTCAGTTTCGGCATCTAGCATCTAACCCTCAAACAGACGACGATAAATCTCATTTGAACAACGCTGTAATAAGAACACAACTCAGCCAAGAAAACGAGCGGCAAAATACTTTTCAAGGAGGTTCATTATACAACCAGAATTTGCAATATTTAAAAAATCAAGAGTTTCGTTTCAACTCAGAGCGAACCAACAGCTACGATCCTTCAGGATTTAATCGTGGCTCTTCTAGTCTCGGTGGTCATTCATCCAATTCCAGACAGATTTTTAACAATAACCCAACTTTCCCGGGAACGCTGAAGACAAGACAATCTACTGAGCGGAGACCAGATTCAAAAGCAGGTCAAAGTTTTTTTAAAACCAGTCTTTTACAAAACCCACTTTCATCAAACCAGCAAAGATTCTTCCACGATGCAAATCAAAAGAAAGAAATTATGAAAAGTGAAACATCGGAACAGACAAACAACGTGTCAGAAGATGACAATTCGATTAAACAAACCAACAACCACGCAACAGACGGCATTCGTGCTCAGGGTTCTATGCATTATACCAATCCCGGCCAACAACCCAGCGGCTATCAATACCTTGGTCAACTTCCTGTTAATCAGCATCCAGCCAATCAGCAATCTGATCATTACAAAGCAAATTTCTATGGTCAGCAACGAATAAGACAACAACCATTGTTTTATAGCGATTATGGCGGTCATCGCTATGTCAGCTCTAATTCCTATCAACCAGGGCAAGTCAATCCGGGCAATACGAAACAAGATGGTCTGCGTCTTCAGAGACCAGCAAATTTCATTCCAACATCGAGTCAAAATAATAATAAAGACCTTCAAGATGAGATTCAAAATCACGATCAAATTATTGTGCCTCCAGTACCGGCTGGAACCCAGTTTCAAGGTACAGTTTGATCTTGTAAATGCATTGCTCGTGTGTGTGTGTGTGTGTGTGTGTGTGCCTCTCACCCTAATATAGTTATGTAAATAGACTCGCAGGAAGTCCCCAACAAATAAAAAGTCAAGTAAATACGCAGGAGGAGGCAAAAGAATTCTGAAGCTAGAAGCAAAAATATGGATGTACTTGATAAATTCACTACGTTCGATATTGCAAAACTATCAGTAATGGCCCTTATCTTCTTAAACTGGTCTCACTCACTTATATCTTCAATAAAAGAGAAAAAAGCTTTGCTTTAGGACTAATTTATTCCCCTCCCTTAAGCGACAGGTGTGTATCGTTATGTAAATATTCTTGATAAAACTGAACGATGAGCCACAGCTCATTGGTATTACAACAAACAAAGCGATGCCAATAGAGCACAAAAAACGCAATGTTGTGATTGGAGCATCCGAATGATGCTAGTTATTGCGGTTAAAACAGCAAGTAGCCGATCAATCAATCGCAAACTCTTTATGACATCATTACAATTCGGAGACCGTGTGCATGCACTTGCAATTAATATCAAAGCAATCGGCTATCTGCCATGATGAATTAAAGCAAAAATTTTCATCAAATTCCCTTTGCTAAAACTTTGTTAGCAGCTGGCAGCTGTAACGGAGGAGAGGGGTTAGTTAATTTTTCGAAGGGTAATGATCGGTTAACACATTTTGATCATCCGATTACAAGAATAACTTTGTCCGTTACATTTAGAAAGCCGTTGTTTTCAGGCCTACTTTGGAGTTACCACTATTGCTGGCACATTTTGATTCCATTACAAGCACTATAAACAAGAAGGGAAAATTGCCGTAAAGTGCTTTTCCCTAGAGTACAACAACGTTTGGCATTGCAGGGTTCGAACACAAGGCCATTGCCACTACACACGGTTGTACATCGTTATCGCCCCGTAATTTTCTGTCTCCGCTATTGTGATCCTCATCCTTTTCAACAGTGGAATTAGGGCTCCTCAACAATCCTTCAAAAGCTGTCAAGTTTGGCAATTTAAAAACTGCTTCTCAGGCGGTGACAGTTTTTTTAAGTGAGTCATTTCTTACATGTTTTATTTTTATCTCCTAATGCAGTTACTGTAAGCAAATAATGCCTTTCGAAATTATCATGATGACTTCCTTAACAAGCAGCACTTACAATAGGACCTGTGCCCACGCCAGAACACACAAAGGAGGTAGGAATACATTGGCAAAGTAAATGAATAAAGAACGTATAATCGGCTTTTAAAAAGTCTTCGCCCGTCTTTGAGACAAAGTTTGCTGTTGCTACTAAAGCCAAAAAAGATCATCAAACGAATTTGAATAAGGATTTTATGCAACCAAAATCATGCACTTTCCGTTTTCAAAGCAATTGCTATCTCTAAAAAGTCATTATGAGAAATGACTGTTAATTATTTATGTCAGTTACGCAGCAGCATCTCTCTTAGTGACGGTGCTGAGTAAAACCTGCTGTTTCGTCCTGCGACCAGGAAGTAATCTTTGCTATGTGACGCTCTCAATTGTAGCCACAACTTCTAGTTTCAAGACTATGATTGGTTTAGATTCTGAGTAGGACTAACGCTTGTTCAACCGAGCCAACCATTACGTACTTTAGCATTGTCAATGGTATAAATGAAGAAGAAAATTTAGTTTTTCTGAAAGAGAAATGCCAGACACAAGACTAATGTTGTCATCAATGATACAATGAACTACTTGATTTTTTGAAAATGTCAATGAAGAATTAATTTTGTAAATTTGTGCACACGGAGATCAGAAAAAAATGTCAACACCGTTGCCTCAAGCGCGTCTCCAAAGGTCATCTCAAAAAATTTTTAATGTTTTACTTTTAGTTTCAGGCGTAATATTATGCACATATCACTAAGTGGGATATATAATTGGGGGGCGCTGGAAAGCGGCTGCAACAGCTCTCTGTGGAAGTGTGTCATATATCACTCTGTGTTTGTTAAAGCGTGTAGCATGCATTGTCTTTTCTGAGTGTAGCATTCATCTGAGTGATTTCTTCAGCTGTTTTTGTTTATTCTTTAGCGTAGATGCTTAAACTGCAGATATTTGATCGTTTCCAGGCACAGCGTTTAGTTCATTTAGGCGTAAATCTGCTCATGTCCTGTTTGTTAGTCTGCACCGTAACAGGCAAGCTGCTCGGCTGCGCTACATTCCTCTCACATAAAGTTTAAGCAATCTCATTGAAGTATTTAAGAACATGACAAGTGAACTCGCTGACTTCTTTTCCATCTTCCCCTTTTGTGATCAGCCGCAAGCGAGAAAACTATAAACACTCTATTTAAGAAGTCTTTGGTATGGACCGGTTGAGGTTTTGAATTATCAACTTACAGCATTTGAGGCGAACGCTCTTACTGTAACATCATTAAGCTACTTTGGAAGCGTATCAATCTTTATAAACTCTAAAAAAAACAATGGTTGTTATAATTCCACTTTCACCATCGCACTTGGGTAGAAAAATTGAATTCAACATGATAAACGAACCACTACGCAGAAGTACTCATCTGAATCTTTTTGCTCAAGTGAAAGATCACGCAGAACAGACATGGTTGGCTGCCGGCTGTTTGATCGTGAGATCAACTGCATTGCACTGTTGATGTTTTCGTATGTGATCGAGCGAGATTATGTACGCCACGGTATCGCATTTTGCAATCGATTCAGCGGAGATTTAAACCAACAGGAGTTTTTGTATTTAGCTTATGGGAATCTAGCGCAGTTCTGTCCGTGTTTCTCTGTGTCTGTCTGTCTGCGTTAACTCCTCCAAAACTACTGGTGGTACAGGCATGAAACTTTGTACGACGAATCACCATCTGGGGTTTATCAAAAGGGGTTTGTGAGGTCATGATGACCTTACAATTGAAGCTAATTTTAATTCTGCTCTTTTGACGGAGGAAAACGGTGTTTTGCTTGAACGAAAACTAGCACCAAACTCACTAGCTTGCGAAAACCTTACCCCTTCAGAGGGTAAGATAACTCATAATGAACGATTGGTTGTACACATTGTTTTTTTCATTTTCTCAAAAAAATGCTAACGTAGTTGAAAACTTTTTTGGGAAATATTAACAAGTTACTTTTGATGAGATAAATTTTACAAAGATTTGAAGCATGCTTTTTTCTTTTTTTTTTTAAACGTTTCAAATAAGCACTGCTTTGTCTTAATGATGTGAAATGTTATTTTGAAAGCAAACGTAGGGAGCAAAGTCTATTGCAATTAGCCAACATACGCTGCCAGTTGGAAGGGAATGACGTGTTACCAACATATAAATTCAATTTTTCAAGAATGCAATAGCTGGTATAAAAATTGTAAAAACTGAACTGCAGGCAGACTCCAGGTCAGGCTGCTTTTGCTCAGTCATGTCAAACACCTAATTGATCTCAACTTCTAAGACGTATACAAATAAGGCATAATAAAGTGGAGTAGGATGTCAACTTTTGATGTGAGTTTCTGCAGCTTTCAGAAAAAATTTTTGCCTCATAAGCACAAAACTTTGGTCGTTGAGTTATGCACTTAAGCGATAACCTATTGTAACAACTGAACTATTGAGGCTGGACACTGGGTTACACTTCCTTAAGTTATTAATTGGTGGGGACCCAAACCTTACTGATTGGGGTCGGTAAAGCCCTTTTGCCCTCCTCTGGCTGGCTCTATGCTCGTACAAGGAAAAATATGAGGCCACAAATGCAATTATGAAGAGTCGTGAGTAGGCCAACCAATAAACAGCTAATTTCTGTAAACGTGTTAATTGCTTTGGGGCTCATCACCATTTTTAATTTGGGTTCCCACTTCCGTACGCGAATAACGGAAAAAATAAAAGTCTATAAAACGATAGGCTTTAGACTAAGTTTTGATTTAAAAGTAGGGAGGTCGGAATCAGGGGCACTTTTGGAACCCACCCGCAGTTTTAAATTAGATTCTCCTCCCCGTACTATAAAAAAGGTAAATGAATATTTGTGAAGTAATAAGCTGTTCGTAAATCAGAGTAGTCCTCATATAATAGCAGGAAGATCGGGATTCGGTGAATACTTTCGTGTCATGAAATCCGAACTTGAAGGAAAATGAAAACATGGGATTGGGTGCAAAACATTTATGGAAAGGCAGGACTGCATTTCTTGCTACACAGGGACTCGGTCAAATGACGCAGCCAACGAGCTTGGTGTCACAAATATAATCACGAAAAGGGGGGCACCGAGTCGTGAAAACAACCCTGTCACTAAATGGTTCATTTTTGTATTCGTCAAAACAATCACCATTTTGGCGTCCAAACCCAAGTGTAACTTGGAAAGAATAGATAAACGTTTGTGAAGTGACCGGTTGTTTATGAGAGTTACACCAGTCTAAATGACACGCAGGATGGTTACCATTGGGAGTATGGAGACTATTGCAGCTATTTACGGCAGACTTTGGATAGGCCAACGGCTCCTAGAAATGTTTTACAGTAGAGCCGGCATTGCCGGTATGAACAATATTTTTTCCCCGCATAACTGATTGGTAGCCCTGCCAGGCGACGCCGGCGGAACCAGATAGTTTTTACATTTTCAAAAGAAACTCTTAATCGCAGAAAGGGGAAATATTTGTTGGTTATTGATTGCTTTAAGCATTTCCAGACTTGCTGCCTTAAAGCAAAGTTAATTAATGTTTACTTATCTAAACTCATAAATGCTTTTCAAGGCGATCCAGATGATTCTGAGTCATGCGATCGAGTAACATGCCCGGAAATCAACAACTGTATTAATTCGACTCGAATTGGTTGCTGCTCAGTCTGCGTAAAGCGGGCTTGCCCATGTGAAGGATACCAACGTTACGACTGCGAAGAAAACGGTTACGAGTAAATGCTGCCAAACTTACCACCGCCTTATATTTCAAGTCTATTCTCGTTACATAAGAGTCTTTGTAAGACTTTTGTGGTTTAACTTTCTCTTTTGTTCGCTGCAAGAATTTAATCCGACTTTTATAAACCAGCAAAAAGAAGAATCATCATTTGCGTATTGCTAAGCATGCAGTAACTGTTGCGTAAACTGTAGAAAACTGTAACGTTAAGTGCCTTTTCCAGCGTAAAAATAGCTCGAGGTTTTTGAGAAATCTGACAAGTACTCTAGTTTTGATGGGCAGTGATTCGGAACATTGCATTTATGATCAACCAAAATACATTGCGCCGGTGTGGCGGCAAGCATCAACATTTACAGAGCAACGCTGAATTGCTAAATAGGCCTGTATTAATAGATTGACAGCAAGAAAATTTATATTGTGCTTCCTGTGGGCAGGGATGTAGCAAAACAATTTTTATTTTGTCAGAGATGGTCTGGTTCCGGAGGGTGAGTCGTACAGTGTGGACATGGGAAGCACGCTTTGTACCTGCCCAGCAGGAGGAGGAACAATAATGTGCAGGTTTGGCTAATACTACAAAATCATATCAGACCCAACGCCGTCGATTCGGGAGTTGGAGGGAAGCCTATTTCCTTTTTTTTAATTGTGCCCTATCAATTTTGGCCGCTACATGGCTCTTCAAATCACTTTTTGGGGCACCTTTTTACATAGGTCATAGCCACGATTTGTTAATGTTGCTACCGCAACTCGAGTTCTAAAAGTCTTATCCATGATGTTTTCTGCATCATTTTTTTACGTAGAGTGAGTATTATCATGGCTTATGTTATAATGTAAACACTTCAATATTTTCCATTAAAAAAGAAAATGCATTTTTCGTCAGTAAGTTCACATTAAAATGATGCTGCAGAACGCCAAATCGTGAAATAGCACTTATTAGCCTACATTTGTAATTCAAAAACAACTTCGCGATTGTCCAAAAGAATTGCCATTTTGATGTCCCCCACTTTGGCGTTGTGTCTCCCTGCATCGTTACTTCTGGCATTGTACTGGTCATCTATTGAGTTAGCTCGCACTTAGTTTTCAGAATGAATACAATAATCAACAGCTGCCAAGCAGCGAAAATCGTCCGAGATTACTGTGTGCTCCAACGCCAGTTAATTGCATTGATATCTACCCAAGACCTGATGGCTGCGACGAGTGCATAGCAGTTGGTTGTGTTGATGAAACTGACGTGAAACACCAAGGAGGCTCAAGGTGAGAAATAAAATTACTTAACCCATTTCTAAACTTGGCCTAGATTAAAACCTTTTTTTATTCTATTTCTAATTTGAATCGACATCAAATCACCATCTTTATGTTAGAATCAAAAGTTTGTTAAAAAGTTGCCATTTGCAATTTCAAAAACTAATCCACTGAGAACATTTATCATTTATGTAGATTATTTTAGATTTTTTTTTTCAGCGTCAGCAAGCCCCCTTGTTCTACCTGTTATTGTCCCCCAGAAGGAGGAAAACTGTTCTGTGTTGTTGATCATGCATGTCAAGAAGCACAAGAACAAGGAGGTAACCCACTATGCAAATTCCATAAATTAGCACCTTTTCTAAAATATATAAGCGAATCGCCGACATTCAAGTAGCAAATCTTGGTAACTTTTGTTAAAATATGTTAATGCATTGCGCTTTTCCAGCATATACGTACTTAGAAACTGGACTTGCTCACAATCGAAACAGCCAACGATTTTACATACGTCTTAACGATCATTTAATAAAGTGCGTGTAAGCATAATTTTAAGCTTCCGAAAAAGGGCCTAAGTGATTGATATGTATGATAGGAAAAGCGATTAAATATTGGTACCACCACTTTTTGCAAATTGTATGCCTATTTAAACGATCTAAAGCCTCTGCTTGTGTGAATATTGCTAGGTCCTGGCATAAACGCTGTCAGGAAAGAACAAAAATCTCGAATAGATGTACTTACAGTTAAGTTATTACAGTTGCAGCGCCCTCATCAGTAATGTCTGGGCTAAGGATATGGGTAGACATGAGAACAGTGATCAAAAATTGTTAAATTGTTGATACTGCCAAATCTCGTTTCAAAATCAAAGTGCCATGTTTTGTAATGACAATTGAGTAGAAAAACAGTCGAGTGACAGCGCACAGCCGCTATATTTCTCCCAAACTTGTTAAAGTCCCAAGCGACGTCTTATTTGCCTGTTTACAGCATGTACTTAGAAGGTGGAATTGCTTACAAAAGAAAGAGCCAATAATTTGTCAACTTTTATCTACACGCGTAGCTCCTGCCTGTTGCTTTTTTTCGCTTTAATGGTATCAGATATCATTATGACATCATAGAGGCAACTGAAATTGTGTAAGAAAAAAGAGAAGCATGCTTTAAATGCTTAAAAAAAGAATGTGTTGTTGCATCGTCAATTCAGCTGAAATTGTTATAGAGATGCTTTCATGGAAAGCAGCTTGTTAATATCACCGGAAAAAGCTTTTAATTTCATTTATAGGGTCAGTAATCTTTAAAAAAATACAGGGAACAAATAGTGCAATCAAGAGTTAGCTGTGACGTCATTTTAGACCCCAAAGAAATAAAGTTTTTGCTAGTTGGTAAGGTGGAGGCTGGCTTCCGTTTGGGCAAATATGCATATTCTTCTGACAAAAATGCAAATTTGAAAAAATTATCTTGGATTATGACATCACGAACCCTCTTATGAAACTGACCGCGTGGAGGTAATCAATCGTGCCAAGTACGCCAAGTAGTTTCGGTGGAGTTAAAATACACATGCATTTGGTAGAGTTCCAACAAAGATGATGGAGTGGGCCATACGAAAGTAGGATTTATTAGAAGTAATGGATTGAACAGTTATGAGCTTGTATGATGGAGCAAAGACATGAGTATGATTGGGATCTGCGTATTCAGAGAAGTTTGGAGTAAAGGTTGGTGTACATCAAAGATCTGTGCTGTTGCCGCTGTTGTATGCAATAGATGCAGACGTTGTTTCAAAAAATTCAAGAAGGGATGTTATTAATGAGGTATTTTGCGCATGAGCGAAACCATAAAAGATTAAAAAAAGATTTTGGAATTGGAAGGACGCACTGGAAAGTAAGGGTTTGAAGGTTAACACCAGAAAAACAGAAGTAATGAAAAGCTGGTTGGAAGGATCCAAGAAGGATTCATCTGGAGTTGTGGGAGGAGAGTGAAGGCCAATTCAGTGTTGTGCACAAAATGTGAAAACTGGGTTTATGGCGAATGCGCGAAAATGAAGATAGTTAACGCTAGGTTGGCAACGCGTTTGTTTGCTCAAGATGTAAGGGAAACCATGGAAGGAATGGTGAATTCAATTGAGAAGTTGTGCGATGAAATGGAGGCAGTGAATGGATTTTGTTATTTGGGAGTCAGACTATATGCTAGAGGCAGTTGCAAATCAGCAGTCACAGCAAGAGTAAGAATTGATTGGTCAAGATTCAGGGAATGTGGAGAGTGGTTACTTGGGAATAGGTTTCCTCTGCAGATGAAAGGTAAATTTATCGTTGTTGCGTAAGATCAGCAATGTTGTATGGAAGCGACAAGGTATTTAAAAGAAAATAAAAAAAGCAATTTTGTGGAGAACGGAGAGAGCTATAATGAGAACCATGTGCATTGGAAAGTTGTAGACGGAAAGATGACTGAAGAACGGATGAACATGCTGGGGTTGAAGGAAACTGTAGATGGGGTAGCAACAGCAAATGGAGTTAGATGCTATACCCATGTGCTGAGGAGTGATCATGATAGTGCTTTGAGAGTTGCTCTAAATCTTGGCAAGTGAAAGTGAGGACGGCCAAAGGGGCACGGAAGAAGCAAGTGAAAGAGGAAACAGAAGGTTGCTTAGAAGACGAAAGATGCTTTAAATCCAGCAATGTGGCGAAATGGAGTGCGAAGAATTGCAGATGGAATGGAGTGAATCAAACCAACTACGTTACAGGGGATGAAACCAGAAAAAAACTAAATAGTAACTACACACTCATAGACAAAAAGAATTGCGCTATATATTATAGCTGATTCGTTTAACTCTTCAATTAAAATGTAATCAACGTAAGATCAATTGCATTGCCAAGTCTATGTCATAATTTTCTTCACCTGTATGTTTGGCGTAGAAACTTTGCTTGAGCAATTACTGACTTGTCGTTTGTTTACGACAAAGTAGAAGGTGGCTTAAGTGGTAAAATAGTCAATTTTGCTGCCATTCTAATAATATTCACAGGGTTACATTAAGTTATGTGGAGAGGTCAACACAATACAAGAAGCTTTTTCATGACCTTTTGTGACCCCCACCCATTTACTCAATGTGGTGTATCTCTTTAATGTTATGTTACTTTAACATATTGTACAAGTGCTACATTCTACCATGCAGTCAATTAAAATCAATTACAATTTAATCAGTAACTCATAGCTTTGAAACGCAGTTTTCGTTAACTTACTATCTTTTCAGATAATCATCGTCAAACCTCATTGGCATTGGAATCAACGCAGCGAGTAATGAAGGATCCACTTTCCGTTGAACCACAAAAGCCCGATTATGGTCCACATGATATCGAAGACGGTTATGATACAAGATTTCTTCAACCGGATTGGAACGGATTTGGAGCTTTGCAAAACCAACCCGGAATAGCTAATAATCCTTCAGAAGCAGCACATCTAAGTGAAAGACATGAACTTCACAGTAACTTTCAACAAACTTATAACGGCCAGTATCCATTTTATCAAAATCCTCACAACAGTCGCATTAACTTCAATCAGCCAGGGCTTCCTCAAAATGGTTTTCAAGGTGAAGGAGAAAGGATCAAGCAAGAAAGTTTGTTTAATTCTAACGCCGGAAGTCATTTCTCTGGAAATATGGAAGAGCAAGTCGGTTTTCTTGGAAACACAACAGATAAAGGAAATTCGACAAAAGCGAAGGAGAATGGCAACTACAGTCCACGTGATCCAACCCACAACTTGCAGGAAGGGCAACAGGCTGGAATTTATCCTTATCCGAATTACCCTACCAACTATTTAAACCGTGGCAATACATTCTCTAACGGAAACTTTTTGGTCAATTCCCCTCACAACCCTGTACAATGGCCTGGCTACAATCAAGAGGCAGTCGCAAATCGAAAACCCAATAATCCGCAGATGTTCGATCCACGCATCTACAACGCGAATTTGTTTATTCCAAAACCTTCATTGCAGGAACCCTACAAGTATTTCCAAAATCCAATGAACCGTATTGGTGGGGAAATCAGTTTCAGGTAACATATTTTTTATTTGAAAAGCCAGGTTTTATTGCCAAATTTTATTCCTATTTCATTGCTCAGAGACCGGAACGTCACTGAAGAGCAGCAGGCAATCGCGAAAGAAGTAATTCAGGAGCTCAACAATCAGTCCATTGATAATAACCAAACGAGTAAGGACACAATACTTAATTGTGTTTTATTCATTTGATTTCATAGAAGAAAAGCGCTTTTAGCCGTAAAGTAGTCAGAACTTTCAAACTCATGGACAAGTAGTTAAAAATTACCATAAACAAAAACCTATTAGCTCCTAAAATGACAAAGTATAATTACCTAATTATTAATACTTACTTCAGTCAATAATTGTATCACACGAACAAATTTGCTCTCTAAAAGTGTTCACAAGAAATCACACTTTCCGAGTTCGTCACTTGCCCGGCTCTGTAGAGTAGTTCGGCTTTTATCCGGTTTTGTGTAATTTGCAATAATTTACTTTTACAAACCTTATTCTTTGATTTGCATAATGATAATAAAAATGACAAAGCAAAAATCTATGGGGTGCTGCTTGTAAAGTTAAAAATTTAGGAAGTTTGCGAACGAAATTTGCTACGTCAAGACAAGCCTTCAAACAAGAAGCAGTCCTTGCGACAAAAAAATTGTGTGCGAAGTAAAGCGACCACTGCGCTAATTTTTGGCAGGCTGTAAAATAAACAGCTTTCCAAGTCTCCCTATGTTAGACGACAGCTTATGGACCTTTCCAATTACTGTAACAGATTTACCTCTAACTCATACATGCAGTTCTGTACCCTAAAATTTCTAATTACGCACAAGCAGTTGAAGAGCTGTTTGTTTTTTAGTTTGCAGTTAGTAAGCGTTGTGTTGGCATTACTTTGCAGGCACTTCGTTACGGAACAAAGATTGTTTTTCGTTTCAAGACAATTCGACTTGACATAGCAAATGTTATTGGCAATATTGCTAAACTTTTTACCCATACGTATGATAAATCAAGAAACGGCGATCTGAAACTTCTCCCAAGTTAATAAAAAAAATGGCATCACGTGATGTAGATAAGCAAATGAATCATGTCGAAAGTCTATGGCGACAAGCAGCTGCCGTTATTTGAAGATGACAGTCGCGATGAAGTCTCGACTGTTCATCATTTTACTGAGCTCGGTGTACGCGCAAGCGCCAGGTAAATTTTGATCATAGTGAGTTTTGAATAGAGTTTTGAGTTATTTTTTAACACGTTGTTTTTTGAAGCAAGCTTCGGCAATATTCTCTCCGCTTGTTGCTACCAAGGAAAGCAATGGGCTCTTGTCCACAGAACTTGCACCAGAATTCCGGTCTCAGTAAACAGCTATAGCCAGATTTGCGCAGTCGCCCAAGTAAGCTTTTTAAAACTAAATACTACAGAGTACTGATTATTTTCATTGTACCGTTTTACGCAAGCGCAGAATTTTGTTATCGATTTACGCCTTTAAGGTATCAGTGATCACATCTGGTAATGAAAGTTGTGAAGTGTTACTGGAAACTTTAGGTTGACATCAAAATAGAGCAGTTTACTTGATTTGCGGTTGATCCCCAGCTTTAACTTAGCACATAAAAGGTGTTTCTTGATTTAGCAAATGCAACCACCTTTTTGAGGAACTGACATTTATAATTTAACAGGAAAAATGTTGCAAAGAATCGCGAAATGAAAACAGATGCGATTTTGGAATAGCCACGGCAAGAAGTATGGCAGCTTGCGATTTAAAAGAAAGTTTAGCAAAAGATTGCTACGATGAAAGTTTTAAGGTAAGTTTTTTCGTGAATATCCACACAAAGATATAGCCTGCTAACCCAAATCATGGCCAAGATTAACTATAACCTAGTAAAAACATTGCCACGACCAACATTGACGTAGAAAACATAACTATTACCAAATACACACTAGGAGAAACCACCTGAAACATATACAAGAAACAATAAAATATTATTAACGCTAGCAAGAATGAACTGTCCGACGCTGATGTTTTGCAGACTTGCTGTGACTGCTGCGCTCTCGGCCTTAAAGCTTACAGCTTGTCGTTGAGTTGTGAGATGACCATATTAGGTAAGTCTCGCTTTCACTCGTTTCTTCGGAGGTATATTGAATTGAAATTTACTTGTAGGGGAAAAGTGCAATGATGCTTACATAAGGTGCTGTCGCGAAGGAAGGATAGCGTCAGAAAACGGTAAGCAACATAGAGCAATTATTTTCGATTTCTTTCTATTAAATTCTGGATGCTTTTAGATCTACCAACACCTACGTCATTCTCTGTCAATTCGTCATCAAGTGCATCCGGTGGTTTAGGTAAAGTTGTTCTTGTTAGTAGAAGATTGATACAAACAATTAGTGTATGAAGTAACCTCTAAAATTATTCCTGAAATGAATGGCCAGCCATTTATTCGCAGAGGGAATCAATCCATTCATAGAAGCGTCGATTAAAACGGTTTCCTCCCGACACTCAAGAATGAATAACGCGCGAAAAGCGATAACTACAACAAGTTGGTTATGGGTTCCTGCATTTGCATGCGTGCCTGTGTGCAACGCATGCAAAAGAGGAAAATGGTTTTGCAAAGTTGTGAAGGAGTTCATCTAGCAGGTTCCCTGAGTAGAAGTGCATAAATGGGTGTTGGATTATATCAGGGGTATGACTAGCAAAGCAAATGACATCCCGCGCTAATCCTTTACATTGAAGTGTGTCTATATAGTAATAATGGAGTTAAATTTTGTCAAGGTTCAGACTACACACGATAAAGTCTTGATTTTTTTGAGATAGTGATCTTGCTTAATCTATTGCTTATCCGTTATCTTCAGCCTCTGAGACGTGTGCAACACATAACAATTGTCCGCAGCTGTGTGTCGACACTGATGACGGAATTAGATGTGATTGTTTTGAAGGCTTCGAGCTCGGACATGACGGAAAGACTTGCACCGGTAAATTTCGTTTTTAATGGAATGCGGTTGATTATAAACCAATCAATATAGAAGAGATATTTACATATCCTTCATAATTGTGATAAGTCATAAGAGCAAAACGCCAATCATGAAGAGGAGCAATTAATTCACTACTTCGTCCAGTTAGTTTATCTTGCCGAATTGGCAAAATTATGTTCGACCTGAAAGTAATTACATACTTAGACTCTGGTTAAATTGTGTACTGTTCTTAAAAGCCAACGCATATTGTTTGATTGGTTGATTGAGCGAGAACTCTTCAACCGGGCTTCCGCAGGGGTTCCTTGTGCTTTGAGGTTTCCGCAGTGTTCCTTGAGTTATGGTTTAAACATTGAGTCAGCGATGATTTTTGCATATGTGTATTAACCGTTAAGTCAAGCATGTGTACATAAATCGAGTTTATGCGATGAAAAAATATATGTTTTTCTATCTGGTTTGACTCGTTTTTTTTTAATTTTTATAATATGAGGATCCCCAATTTATGAAAAACTGGGTATAGGATTTGGAGACGTCAAAAAGTTTAAAAAGTACTGATGCAGATGGAAATTTAAATTCCACTTCCTCGCCTTGTTTTAATGCTACTCACTGCCCGGGTGATATGCATCGTGGTTTTGAGATTCTTTGCCTCTTGTATAAACTGATTTTATTACTGTTGTTATACAAGCATAAGTTACATTTTTATTCTAAATATTAACCAAAAGGTATAGGGTGGAACTTATACACGAGTCTAAACAATTGACGGAGTAGCAATTCCGTCGAGAGGTTTGAGCTGGAAGCTGGAAAGTAAACATTTATCTTTCGATAATCTTCGCAAAATAATTGCAAGCGTATGTGTGAGAGAAAAAGTTTACCTTTGGTTACTATGTGGTGGAAGCACCGGATGCTCGTGTGCTGACGGGCATTTGCTTCTCATGCGCGTGTAGTTGCAGGGGTATGAAATTGTTTTCCGAAAAATCAGGCTTGATTGATGGTTTAATTCTGACGGTCTCTATTAAATAATTTTATTTTAAAAATTTGTATCACTGTTTGAGTAAAAGTTTAGAGGTAGGATTTATACCCGAATAAATACGTTACGCTTTTTAAAAGCATTTATTGCAGCAGCGTTTTTTAGAGATGAAACATCGCAAAGGAAAGCATAGAGGTCTAATATCTACAAAGTCAACTTCGAACTAGTCGCAGTTCAGTGAAAGCAGAGTTTGCAAACACCTGGATCATCTTGTGTCACATTAGCAGATTATATGCCACCAAATATATAAGACTAAATTTCCTGTGTCATATCTTTCATAAACTTATTTACAGTTTGTTATTGAAAATATGGCGCTGATGTGCGCGTAGATTGCATGAGGCAACACCGTGCGATGGGTTGGATGTGAGATTTCTCATTGAAAGCATGGGATTGAACGCTCAGAGTATTATGTTACCTGCAGCATTACCTAGTGAAATTGGGATTTCCATTAAAGCTAATGTTTTGAGTTCAAGTTAAGGCTATCGCCAATCACAACGATATGTGAGAGGACTGCTGGCACGAACGCCGTACGGTCATTTTGCAGTTTCCAAATTCTTTGTTTCTTTTGTGTTCGATGAGTTGATTACGTTCTCATGATATCATTTGTTTCTTAACAAAAAAGTCTTTTTTTAATATATTGATGCTAAATTTTCATGTATTGAAATCACTGCGGCCCACTTTAACATTTACAATTTCGAATTTGACTCAACAGTGAAAAATGTGGCACACACATGGGATAGACCTCGCCATTTTATTAACCGAAGTCATCTCTTACCACGATCATTCACATGAAATTAGTCCGGGAATTTGTTTAATGGTTTGAACTGTAGTATAAAATTAATTTTATTGCTAGATTTAAATGAATGTGCTCTCGGAATTCATAATTGCGTAGAAGGGCAATTCTGCTTAAATCTGCTGGGGGGCTTCAATTGTCAAAGGGCAATCAGTTGTGGTACTGGCTATGAGCTGACGGATGAAAACACGTGCAACGGTGAGTTTTGGAATGGCTTATGTAATATTGTGGTACTGCAACACGAAATGTTTTGTTCAGTAATGACAACTTGGAATTGTTGGTGGTGCAATGGTAAAATGAAATAAATTGTTCGGTAAAGACAATATAAAATAAGAAATATTTGTTTTGCAAGGATGGTGTGCAATGATTGGTCTTGCGATGGCATTAAAAATGGATTGTGCTCCAACAATGTTATATAATCGATAGTGCTGTGCTGCCATAATGATTGAAATGATTTGTGACCAGGTGACGCAATAAAATGGTGTGTGTGTTCACCCCTCCTTTTCCTTGAGTTCGAGGCGCAGCATGAAGTGGTTTTCCAGATTCATACCGCAAACCTAATCAACTTTGGTTAGGGAAAAGTGGGAGTTTATTTTGAACCAGTCATGAATACAAATTACTTACTGTTAGCCCAACCATCAACAAGGCGGATTGCCGTTGGTGGATACTCAAAAGTTGCCTCTTACAACATGTTGGCCGGGCAGCTTCATTATTATCATCCGGTGAACCAGGGGAAGAAAAAACGGTCGTCGTTACCGACTGAAGTTGATGTTGATCACCGACTCAGAAGTCAAGGCAGGCGTTGCTAAATCATATCCAGTCTCATCATTCAAAGCCTTGCGGCCATTTTCCCCTTTTGATGCATAATACTATGGACGCTGCTGGACAATATGGTCGGCGATTGGTTCCTTTTTGCCACATTTGACATCCTCCACTTAGAGCCAGCCCCCATTTAAACGTTAATGAGTGGAAAAGCCCGAAGCCAATTCAAAGACGATTGTGCTTTACCCTTACAGTTCTGGGCTGGTTCAAATCTGCGATATTAGATCCAACGTCGAAGCGAAAGGTGAAAACAGTGTATGCCAAATGTGATTATTATTCGTATAGTTTACATAGTTTGCCAAATCGCCTCTTTGTTGATTGCAGATGTTGATGAATGTGCTTTAAATCTTCACAACTGTGGAGAACGCCTCGATTGCGTCAACATCAGAGGTTCATTCCGCTGTATTCCAAAACTATGTGAAGATGGATACTTTACTGATGCCACCGGTGGTTGCATAGGTAATGTCCTTTTGCTTAATTAAAATTGAGTCTTATGTTATATAATGTCTATTTTACTCGTTATTGCGGTCATTGCACAACATCAAACTTTGAACGTTGCCTCGCCCATTTTATCACCAATCAACAGTTTACTGGCTCTTTATTTTCGTTTGTGTCGTAACCCTCACCAACAAAAATTTAGAAATCCCAAATTGCTTTCAAGAAAATCAAATATTTCATGACTCCACTTCAAAAAATAATTAAAGACTTCAACAAATAAACAGTTATTACAAGTTGCTTCACTACTTACAACCACTTTTACAACAGTAAACCTAATGCTTCTCCAATCTAAGCCGTATAACCATATATTGTAGCTCTCGACAATAACCAGTCGTCACAACAACAAATTACACCGTTTGGCGCGGATTTTCCCTCTCTATCCTCAACTAACTCTGACTTTAAGTTAACTTTAACTGTAATGATCGATACGGACCTTCTTTCTCAGTAGTGAAGTGCCAAATTTCGCTCGTATATACAGTATAAAGTTATAAAAGTAACAGGAGAATAAGGAACAAAAATGGTTACAGTTCTTTGTAAAAAGATATGGGAAACGTGCAAACGGCCAAGTGACTGGAAGAGATCTATATACATCCCATTTCCTAAAAAAGAAGACATAAGAGAATGCTCCAACCACCGAACAATAGCTCTAATATCCCACGCAAGTAAAGTTTTACTAAAAATCATACAGAAAAGGATTCAACCCTATTTAAAATTTGAAGTGCTACAAGAGCTGGCTGGATTTCGTAAAGGTAGAGGGACTAGAGACCATGTTGGAAATCTTCAGTTTGATGATAGAAAAGGCGAGAGAAACGCTTAAAGGTATTTTTATGTGTTTCATTGATTACAGCAAAGCATTTCATTGCATCGACCATAATTTACTATGAAGAAACTTGCAAAAGTTGGAGATACCTAGACATTTGATAAAGCTAATAAACAACCTGTACGCTAACAAAGAAGCTACTATGAGGACGAAATTCGATGACTTATCGTGGTTTAAAATTAGAAAAGGAGTACGTCAAGGCTGCATGTTATTTCCATATCTATTTAATCTTTACACGGAGAGCATAACGACAAAAGCTGGAACAAAGACGATACAAGGAATAACAATAAGAGAAAGAATGAAAAATAACTTGAGATACGCAGATGACACAACACTGATCAGTGGAAACTTTTGATGATTTGAAAATACTCATAAACGCAATCAAAGAATCTAGCGAAAAAGCAGGCTTAAGATTAAATATAAAGAAAATAAAGGTGATGACAGCAGGTAGACTTCAGGAATTTAAACTGGAAGATGATCACATCGAAATTGTACATAACTTCAATTTTTTGGGGCAATTATTTGTGACAATGCAGATTGTGGGAAAGAAATTCGGAGAAGGCTAACCGTGAGTCGCAGTAACATGATTAAGCTGGAAAAAATAATGAAAGATGAGGACATATTTGTTGCCAAAAAAACAAAACTGATTTATTCCCTTGTGCTTCCAGGAATGACATATAGCAGCGAAAGTTGAATACGACGTAAGGTGGATCAGCGAAGACTGAATGCATTTGAAATGTGGACTTGGAGACGGCAACTAAGGATTCATAGAATGCCAAAAAAACAAATGATTTGGTTTTAGAGCAGATACAGCCCCACATGTCATTCCTCAATATCATTGAGCGAGGTATACTGAAGTATTGCGGACACATTTTGCGAACTGACAACAGTTTGGAAAAAGTGATTACGCAGGGAAAGATGAAAGAAAAAAGAAAAAGATGATGATCAGGAAGGAGATGGCTTGATAAAATCACGGTGAAACAAGGATTCAACCTTGAAAGTACTCTAAAATTCGCATCAAATAGGAACGAATGGAGAAAGGCAACTCATGAAGTCACCAGGAATCGACATCGACCTGACGGACGATGATGATACAGTACTGTATATAAAGCGAGCAAAATTGAAATTACAGACGCACTATTGCGTAACAAAGGGAGTTAAAAACTCAGATGTTCTTAAAGTTGTAAACAAGATTACGTCACAATCTGCAACTTGCTATCACAAGATTCCATTACTAACTATTTATATACATGAAACACCACTACATACAAGAAATCAATATACTGAAATAAGAAATAAATACTAGTAATAAACGAAGAACCTTTGGGATCCCCTTAAGGAACCCTTAAAGCTCACCGAACACAACTGCGCGTTTTGGGAAGCCCCTGTTGAAGAGCACTGATGTAGAATGATCAAGTTGTTTCCATCGTGAGTAATTTCTTTTTCAACGTTTTCAACCCCCTAACCAAGGTCAGTTAAGTTTAATCAAATCATCATATTATTGGCTACGTTTCTTTGTCCAAACTATCTTTTTCTTACTCGTAATCTTTATAAAATGTGATGCTAGTTATAGTTTTCCTCTTTCTCTCGCACTAATGATATCGCATGTTCATTCAGACTTATAATACCACTTCACCGTTTAATCCACATCGGGAAATGAACAAAACTTTTTTGCCAAGCTACCCTCAAGTCAATCTATGTGGAAGCGGAAGCGGTAGAATTTTCGCTTCCGCTTTTACAGAAAAAAGACCGCTTCCGCTTCCACATCCCTGGTTCTAACAGTTGTTAGACTTTGTACACCTGCGACAACCGCCACTCATTCACGAGTGATACGGCTTCGCAGAGTATTGACAGACTATCCACTACAATGGACCTAGTATAGGTCCTACAAGTGTGACGGTCTAATTATGCTTTATTTAAAGCTTCTAGCTTCTTGTCGGTAACCAACTGCTCTGAAGAGACCTGATAGGTGGAAACAGTGTCACTGTCTGCAGTTTGCTAATTGCAATTAATATTATCAGCTATGACGATGCACACTGCGCAGTTATTAGGCACACTTCGGAGATATTCTTTTTGTAACCATTACGTATTAAACAAATAAATTGGTTGCGATGCTCCATCTAGGTTCATTTGTGGTTGAAAGTCTTGATTAAGGATTCTTTGATTGGTAGTTTTCCGCTGCATTTGCAGTGACCAAGCATTTCAGGCGAACCGCAATTAAACTTGTGGTTTGGATTGCCCACAGAATGCTTGACAACATCTGATTCTTGATTGGATTTTCCGTTTGGCACATGGTCTTCAATCCGTGTGACAAGATTGCGACGAACTTGACTGATGTAAGATTTTAACGCGAGCAATTCAGTTAATACACCATTCGTGCAAATTAAAGGATTTGCCAACATTAGGTTTGTCATGTACCAAAATAAATCGAAATTTTGTAGAAAATTTTTGATTGAAAACTGCCCGATTTCCTTTTCAATTTGCGACGATATACTGCCAACGTAAAAAAATCGAAAAAAGATCTATCGGGCAGTTTTCAATCAAAAATTTTCTACAAAATTTCGATTTATTTTGGTACATGACAAACCTAATGTTGGCAAATCCTTTAATTTGCACGAATGGTGTATTAACTGAATTGCTCGCGTTAAAATCTTACATCAGTCAAGTTCGTCGCAATCTTGTCACACGGATTGAAGACCATGTGCCAAACGGAAAATCCAATCAAGAATCAGATGTTGTCAAGCATTCTGTGGGCAATCCAAACCACAAGTTTAATTGCGGTTCGCCTGAAATGCTTGGTCACTGCAAATGCAGCGGAAAACTACCAATCAAAGAATCCTTAATCAAGACTTTCAACCACAAATGAACCTAGATGGAGCATCGCAACCAATTTATTTGTTTAATACGTAATGGTTACAAAAAGAATATCTCCGAAGTGTGCCTAATAACTGCGCAGTGTGCATCGTCATAGCTGATAATATTAATTGCAATTAGCAAACTGCAGACAGTGACACTGTTTCCACCTATCAGGTCTCTTCATTGCACCCCTTGCTAAATGCATCGCTGGTCTCTAGTATTACTTTAATTGCAACTATTTCGTAACATCACGTAGCGGTGTCATAATTATGATAACTTTACTAACATTAAGCTGTACAGCATTTAGCTTTTAATACAGTATCTAATTTAGCCTAGCCATAGGTAACTGTTTATTTAACTGATGATGCTGTTAGTATAAAAGCGAAACATCAATTTAGTCCAGCCTTAGATAACTATTTATTTAATTGATGGTGCTTTTGGTGTAACAGCGAAACATGTCAATAGATTGTTTACCAGCATTTTAGCTTTATTCCTTTTGCTATTTAAACGTGTTTATCACCACTCCACACTACAGGAACTTTGCAGAAAGTAGAGTATTCATTCTCGAAGCTTTTCGTCTGACACTTTTTAAGAGAATCTGTCAGAAATAGAGTGAAAAGATGAAGTGAGTCACTTATATAGAGACACAAAAAAAAGAAAAAAGGAAAAAGCTTTATCGTGATTGGTAAAAGATGCGACCAATAGAAGGAGCGGAAACTAATGTGTAATTTTTAGACCATAAACGAATTCTTTTGGTTTGCATAAATTTGGTTTGGATGTTTTGATGTACGTGGCTTCAAAGGTGGAAAGATGAAAAGAAATACGGCCACGGGCAAGCATAGAAAATTTGTTATCATTATATTCGTGTGTGCATGTAGGGTTTTGTAAAAGATGTTGTCCTATGGCAGAAAAGGAAGTTTCAGCTTTACAGCTTCTGGTTGGCTTGCAAGAGCGGGCCAATGTGCTTCGGTCCTGAGAAATCATATTTCTTCCTTTTCTGCTGTTGGACAACATCTTTTACAAAACCCTACATGCGCACGTGAATATAATGATAACAAATTTTCTATTCTTGCCCGTGGCCGTACTTCTTTTCATCTTTCCACCTTTGAAGCTACGTACATCAAAACATCCAAACCAAATTTATGCAAACCAAAAGAATTCGTTTATGGTCTAAAAATTACACATTAGTTTCCGCTCCTTCTATTGGTCGCATCTTTTACCAATCACGATAGAGCTTTTTCCTTTTTTTTTTTCGTCAATTGTGTCTCTATATTAGTGACTCACTTCACCTTTTCACTCTATTTCTGACAGATTCTCTTAAAAAGTGTCAGACGAAAAGCTTCGAGAATGAATACTCTACTTTCTACAATTTTCAAATTCTTTACCACCAATCAACACTACAGGAACAACATTCAGGGTTTTGTAACAGTATGCTTGTGACGGAAATATTGAACAAAGAGGGAGTCACAAACTAGCATGAGATGAGGACAACATATTCAAAATATTATTTCCGGCCATTGTGCTGTGCAGTGGGTCTCTTCCATTTTTGCAGCTTTTTTACTTTTGTGGCAGTACTGTTTTGCAATGCTTTGATGCCGAGAAAGCTCAGAGTTTATTACACAACTTTGGTTTAGATATTGATGAGTGTCGAGCTGGCGACTATTCGTGTCCACCTCGCGCGCATTGTGATAACACAATGGGATCGTATTCCTGTAGGTGTCCGGACGGTTTAACTTTTCATAAAGAAGAAAATACTTGCCAAGGTAATTTCAAAATCAAGTGATTGACTAACTCGATAATGTCATTGACCGTCAAGAGGTCATATCATTAGCCAATGAAATTAAACGAACCGACTAAAACGGAAACGGACCGACCAAGCCAATTCCTTGATCGTTCAAACAAGTCACGGGAAAAAGAAATTTGACAAAGATGTTTTACCGCAACCGACATAGTTTTTTCGTGACTGGAAGTTCAAAATATTTAACAGTTATAAGATATAGCTAGCATTGTCTACAGCAGGCTTATAAATTGTAGTCCATATGATTTGTTTAAATGGTTTATTAGACGTTAATGAATGCAACGGACTTCTTGCTCCCTGCTCCGAGGGCAGCACCTGCATCAACACCGACGGAAGTTTTACGTGTCTGGAACCCCCAAAACTTGAATGCAGAGCTGGGTACGAGCCCAATACAGATGTTACGGAATGTGTTGGTGAGTCACGTTGTCGTTACTCAGAAAGAGATAGATAACATTGATAACATTCTTTAACAAGATTAATAACATTTGTCAGACATTGACGAGTGCTTACGCGGAACGCACACTTGCACGTCCGGCTCCACCTGCATAAACGACGAGGGGAGCTTCCGATGTGAAGATCCAATCATTTGTCCAATAGGGACCTATCCAAGCTCAAATCAACGAAGCTGTGTCGGTTAGTGGAGTTTATTACAAACTTACTTTAGCTTTTGTGCGTAAGGCTTATTCTCAAGGGCAATTGGTCAAACATATTTATCAAAACTCTGTTCTGGACTGAATTCTTCAGTGTCACTAAAAAAAGATGTCACTGCTTAACTACAGCAACTACAGCAAACATCTCTAAAATTTACATAATACCTTTGATTTTTACAAAATACTTGGGATTTTTGAAAAAGGTCATCACTAAAATGATTCAGCATAAAAATTATTTGGACCCACAAATTTTGCGTGGTTGTACCCCCACCAATCCTGCAACGTAATGAGATTTTGAAAACATTTTTATACTTTCAAAGAATCAAGGTAAACATAAAACCGGATAACTACTGGTGGTAGCGCTACTATTAATAAATGGATTTGAATGATTGAATGGTAATGCTTTCAAACCTCACAATGATGCTGTGGCGTCCAGTGGCAAAGGCTTATTACAATGATTTTTTCTGCTTGATCGATTTTAACAAGCAGCCCGCTCATTGTAAGGAATGTCAATCAATTAACAGGGAATGTGGAAACTTGGACACTCCAACACACAACTGATCTATTTTTAGCGCTATTGCCGCAGTGTCTTCACGGTCAAGTTTTGTAAAAAGCCAACATATGAAACATTGTGAGACTTAATGACATAGTTTTGTATAGATATCAATGAATGTAATGCTGCAGAGCAGTGCGGGTTTGGCGGAATTTGCATAAACACCCACGGATCTTTCCATTGCGATTGTAATAGAGGATTTCAAAAAGAACAAGATGTACGTGGAAACGAAACATGTGAAGGTATGACTTCATAACACAATTAGTTATGATACGCTGCCACAAGACTTGGTTGATTGTGACAAGTTGCCACTTGGTGCAGTTCATTTTGACGATTCGCACAAGACATGACGTACTTTGATGATGACAAGTTGCATAGCTAACTGTGACAACTAATTGTAATTGCCTGTGGCAAGTGGTTGCAACAATTTTCTGTTACGCTATTTGGAACTACCCTCTAAAACTATCTCTTCCTTGAATCCTGTTTTGAATTTTTACTGTACATCATCAACCCAATGTTTCAACATGTTGAGAAATAGTGTGGTCCAATGGATGTGACCCAGATCTTTGCTGTGGCGCCTAGTCCGCTGTATTATTCCGTGCAGACCTGTGACATGGGAAAAGCACTAAAGCAATGCATGATGCCAGCTGTTGGACCCATGATTGCCTAATCCGGTTCCGGTGATCTAGCAAGCTTGCCCTTTATCTGGTAATAAAGAAGGTACTAAATGCCAAAAACACTGTATTCGTCTTTAGTTCGCAAAGACTGACAGTAACGCTAGAATAAAAGTTTCCAGCATTCTTGTTATTGTTGTTGTTGCTTCCCGACCCCTTCCCTGAAATTGGTACATGGCGGAGATCAGGGAGCCCCAGAAGCCGGACAACTCCCTAGGGCCTGGATCAGAGGTCGTAGAGAGACAGAGGTCGCCAAAGAACGTGCGGCCCAACGAGTCCGTTGCTGGTCAGTGCAGAAGGAGGTGAGAGGTGTCCTGGGTCGGATGACTACAAGCGCTGCTAGAAGGATCTCGATTCTGCCGATTCTTGAGAGATAAGAGTTTAACAGAATGCTGTGTCCACTGCAGCAAGGACGAGAAAGGACACAGCCAGCGTGACGAGAGAGCACAAGCTCCTCAGTGGACACCGACGTGGCTTGTATGTCAAAAAATTTAGATGAGACAGCACGCCTTTAGTCCGAGAAAAGAGAGAAATGGATTCAAGTGAGTAGAGGAGAGAGACTACAAGGGATTGCAGAGCACAAGAGTAGTGCACCGCGCCTGGCCAGCTCATCAGCTGCGTCGTTCCCCGGGAGAAATAAATGTCTGGGGACCCATGACAGCCTGATAGTACCGGAGGAGAGAGAAGACAGTTCCTGCCAAATGTGCCAGAGGAGGTGAGAGGGTTTGAAGTAAAAGAAAAGTCGAAGGAGAGGACAGTGTGTTGAGGACAGAGCGAGAGTCTGAGAGAAGAGAAGTGGCAGACTTGTTGGTGTTGCCGACACCAGCAGACAGCTTTCAAAATGGTGCAGGCTTCAGCGAAAAAACTTGAACATACTGGGCCTGGCAAAGAGAAAAGGGTGGCCTGATTGCCACAAAGTGAGCAGTTGACAAGGGCGTCAGAGCTGCCTTTGCCAAAAGGAAAAAGAGCAGAGCCATCAATCCCGATAACCAAATTGTGAAATGGAAGAAAGTCAAGGTGAGCGAGAGCCGCAGTGTGGCGAAAAAGAGGAAGATCAGGGTGGGAGCATAGATAGGAAAGAGTCAGCTTCATATTAGAGGAAGGTGAGCTTCAAAGAGGAGAGGGGGCAAGCAGAAAGAACCTCCCTAGGAGAAGTAGAAGAAAGCAAGAGTGGGTAAGTGGACCCAAAATTACTCCAGGAAGATCTAGAAAGTCTTGAAATTGAAGGTGACCCCTAGAAAACTTAGAGAAGGATTGAAGCGGAGGGAAGGGTTGAACAAAAAGAAGTGGGGCTGGAGTTTAGTTTGGTGGAGATACATCAAGAAAGAGGCCTCACATTTGCTCGGATTGAAACGAAGCCAGCAATCCTCAGATTAGCAGTCTAGTCGAATCAAAACTCCTTATGTAGCCTTCACAGCATCAGGGATCGAGGGGAAGGAAGACCAAATGGCCAGATTGTCAGCATAAAAAGAGCAGCTAACGGAAGTTGGTAGAGACGCAGGAAGATTATTGATAAAAAGATAGAAAAGTACACGGCCAAGAATGGATCCTTGCGGAACATCTCGACAGATTTGAAAAGAGCGACTTTTACGGTTTTGAAAACCATGCAAGCGCGCCTGTCAGAAAGGAAAGATTGAGTCCAGCGACCAAAGCAAGGAGGGAGACCAGCCGAAGTAAAGTTATGAAAAAGAGCGGGGTGCCAGACAGAGTGGAAAGTTTTGGAGAAATTGATCGTAGCAAGAATCACTCGAAAAACCGACTTGGGTTTGTTAAACCCATCCGAAATGGACCGAGAAAGATAAAGAATTTGATTGAGAAAAAGCCTTGTGTCTTTTTCTTGCTGATCTTCCACTTTAGGAGACTACCAGGCTTGAGGTTGGCGTTGGACGCGGTCAAAAGAAATGGAAGATTTGGCTGCATTTAGTGCCAGAGAATTGAAGAGAGTTGTAGCCGAGGAAAGAGAAAGAGAGGAGTATTCCTCTACAGAAGGACATTAAGTGTCAAAGTAAAAGAATAAATCGTTCCAACAAGCTTTCTGAAAATTGTTGGAAAAAGGCCGTTTGTTGGGGCTAAAGAGCGGAGAAAGGTGAACAATTAGTAGAATCGAAAGACGATCAAAACCCAAGTCCTGATACACTTTCTAGGTGCAAGAAAGGGCCAGAGAGGAATGAGCAAAGGAGATGTTAAGAGAAAAGCGACTGAAAGGAAGGAGGTCCAAAGAAATGGCCCGTGCGAATACTTCCTCTCCATGGGGTCATAAATACCTTTTGAATTCCAGAAGGGTAATGGCGGTTGAAACCCTTTAGAATAAAGAAATTTATGGAGGAGGAAAGGAGAGAAGGAGTCGGTTCTGCTGTCCGTCGAAAAAGAGCGAATAAGGGGAGCATAGACGATAAGAAAAGAGAGCGAGGAGAAGTTATTTATTGAGATGTTGACCCCCTACATAGTTAGAGTAGGAGTCAAGTGACGAGAGAGAGAGGAGGTAGAAGGTTTAGAGAAGAATAAGCCGTGCCTGATGAAAATGATGACGTCACCGCTGGAGTGCAAGTCATCAGGAGAAAGAATGCCAGACCGGGAGTGAATGCAATCTCATCACAGAGCAGAGTATCCAGGCATTCGAATAGAGTAAGACGAGTTGAGATTGGATTCCTAGATACAAAGTCTTCAGGATGGAGAAAGATAAAGTGGAGAAGCTCAGCAATTGATTAAAGAACCAAGAGCGAGTCAGGGGAGGAAGAGGGAGCTGGAAGTGTGGAAGAACAGCCGGAAACATAACAGGGTGGGAAAGGTATAAAAAGAGGAGTTACTAAGTGGGCCGAAGGAAGATAGCATATTTGTAGGTAAGGTTGGTATGGGGGCGCTGCATTGGCAGAGGTGTATGGAGGGGGAGCTGCATTGGCAGAGAGTGACCAGAAGTGACAGATTGAAAAGTAGAGGTATAGGAGCTGGGGGCCTCAAAAGAGAAGAGATTACAGTGGTGGATGGATGGGGACTTCCAAGAGAAGCATAGACGCCAAATGGATGGCAACTCCACTTGTGGGAGCTTCCTAAAGCATTAAATTTGGAGGAGGAAAATAGTGAGGACCTTAGATCGACCCATTTAGAGCAGGTGCAGCATTGCACCGACCTACCCCTCCAAGTCACATTTCTAGCGCACACTGAGCAGGGAAAGACGGGGCCAGAGTTAGAGTGAACGTTATCGCTCGTCAAGAGAAGAAGGAGAATAAGAATACGGGCGAGAAAAAGACAGAAGAAAAGAAGAGACAGGCAACCGATTTTAGAGTGACTAAGTCCTGCCCTTTTGCTGTTGTTCAGAGGGCAACACAGCGAAGAAATGATCGGATGCGGGGACTGCCGGCAGTAACTGGGACCCTCAGGAAGCCCTACAACCATTTTGACCCACCCCAAACGTGGTCGTGTACCGCACGACCACGTTGAGGCGGCTGCTGATTGGTGCAGTGCTGAACTTCTCGAAGCCGACATTGCACTAATCGATAGACTAACTCCAGCTTCAGTCTATTACAATTTATTAACCTTATTTCTGCTTTGACCAAAGATGCAATTGGTGTCTGAAGAAACATTATTTAGACTAGTTTGATGTCAACTCGTGAGAAATCCAATCATTTTTGTGTGAGAAAAACTTTGCCCTCGCCAGACATTTAAGGCCTTAAGGTAGGCCTCTTTTTGAACTTGCTCCGGCTCTGGTACTTTCTTTTCTGGAAATGTAATTCTAGCTCCAGCTCCGGCTCCGGGTCGAGTGTTTGTTTCAACTTAACTACAAAGTAAATACTCTTACACAGACCACAACATTGTATCGGCAAACTGAGCAACCTACAGTAACTGCCTACAAGCAACCATGCTGCAAAGAGCGTTGTTGTGCATGTGCCTGCGCGTTGCGCAAGAGGCGTAATTTAATCTGGTCATAAAATTGTGTGTTAAGTTGTGACACGTGACTGCACAAAGCACATGCTTGAGTGCGTGAGGAAACTAAAAATACATTTCAACCAAATAGCAATAGCAGCTCAGCAAAAAGTCGGAGCTGTTTTATAAAGGTCTGGTTCCGGGTCCATCTCAATTTTAAACAGAGCTCCAGCTCGGGCTCTGAAGAAACATGTCCACCTCCTTGGCTCCTACTTCAAAGCTCTATGGACATCTTCACTAACCAACAGCAGCTGATTATAAACGTTGGACAACCCTCTGTTTTGAGATTCATTGCAAACTAATAGCAATTGGAAGGCTAAAGCATAGGAAACGCAGGACTACGTTTACAAAAAGATAAATCCAAACTTTCTGCGTTGCCATAAAGGCCATGAGTAAATCAATCAGTGGGTGCTTCTGCCGTATCGATAAGTCGCCATCTTTTATCAGGATTTGAGATGGCATGGTGTCTTGATGGGCTAATTACTTCAAAGCTCTTCTCAATCGGAGAAGTTCATAGACTTCTCAATTTTGACAGTATTCGTACATTGTGATCAATTGACGACTGGATGGTAAATCAACCTAAGAAAATGTCCAAGATGCGATAAATCGTCTTGCCTTGACAAGACACCCAGGATTGCTGAGCTATCGACTGAGATCCGAAAATGTGGTAATAGGTTTCTCAGAGCTTAGCTTGATTCCACATTTAACTAACAGAGCATTGACTTACATGTGCCTGTTTAACAATGGAGTGATGCCATCACTGTCGCTGTAAAGTGATTAGCAGTCTGAGGGAATATTGAAAGCCTCTCCTTGCTTTTAGTTGCTGAGAAAGTGCTTGCTCGAGTGCTCTTATGTTACTAGAGTGAAATGAAAAAAAATTCTTGTGCAATTTAAAAGCATAATATTCCCAAAACCTGACAAACCGCCGAAAATCGCCAAACAAATTAAATTTGGAGAGCTGCCTCCCAATTTGACTAGGCAGCAACTAATCACTAAGTGGTGACCCAAACCAAAAATCCTTAAAATGACAATATCCCAAGAACCAATGGTCGCAGAAGCGTTTTTGACTAAAAAGATTCAGAGTCATCATGTTTGTATCTATTCCAGGAGGATGTATCACTGTAAATACACCAATAAAAATGTTATAGCAAAAAAGCTCAAAATTGTTTTGGAACTAGGAGTAAAATAGCTTTTCAACTTTGCAGGCGTATCAAAGCAAATGTTCAAATAATACAAATGGCAGAAAAATGATTTGCAATGCTAGTGGGAGTCTTTCAGTTTTTGTTGTAAATCTAACCAATTGAAGATTAAGCTCATGCTGCAGTAGTAGAAAGTGAAACTTCATTGCAGCAAACAAAAATTTATTCATGAAAAATATCATATTCTAAGCTCGTAAAACTACTTCATCAATTTCAGCGATTTATTTTTTGACTGATTATTCCGTTTCTTAGCTCAAACCCCATGATAGTAAAAAGTGCTTCAGTAACCAGCTTTACGTGTCTTTCAGTTGACTGGTTGTGGCAAAGATGTAATGAATTCCAAGGACTGCAGCAAGTGTCTTGAAGCATTGAGTCATTGCCACCAGTTATTGCGGTGGGCTCTTTGATGTATTTTGCATTCAAGTTGGCAAGTTCGTAGTAAAACTTGGCCTTGAGGGCTGGGCGGCACGGCAACTGTCTAATGGAGAGCTGCTTATCTGGGTTTGTGTCACTGCCACTTTCTTTGGCACGCGCAATAAAGGAAGCACTAGGCATGAGGCCTCTTCACTTTATTTACCGCCAATCGACAACATTTTTATCCTTGTCAGAAAGCATGGCAGTCAAAGCATTTTCTGGGGTGCAAAGATTGCATTTCTTAGTACAACTTTCAATCAAAATCTTGAAAGTTGTAAGTAGGGAATGCCAGAATTTTCTAAACAATATTGAACAAGTTTTTGCAATCATCACTAATTTCATTTTTTAATTTGATTTCGAGCCAAGAGGGTAAATAAATATTGATACAAAAATGAGCCAGGGTTTGCCAGTTTCCTAGAAGGATGACCAGTCGAAGTGTAATAACACCAAATATGACAAACGAGTGTTAGCCACCTTAAATATACAATTGGGTCTACTTCCAATACTTTCAAGTCATTGGCAACGTGTCCCAATATGAATGCCATACATATTGCAGGGTTTTCCTTTAAACGGGAGGCATGCTGACTGATGGGGCCTACGGCAGTCCAGGTTGGAGGAAGCACAACGGTAATTATTTTTTATTACAAGAGTGTTCAGACAGTAGAATTCATGCAGTAATGGCAGACGTAACCAAAACACGGTCGTCCGCCAAGACGTCTAGCGAGGAAAGAGAGCTGAAAATTTCTTACCGCATGGTCCGTAACTAATTTACTGCACACGTCCCGATGGACGTATGTCGCTGTGCACGTCATGATAAACAAAAGCAACAAGCAAACAAATGACGGGGGAAAGGCAAGCCGATCAACGAGCTATAATAGGAAGGAAAATAAACATTATCTAGCCCTTGTAAAAAAAGAAAAAAATATGTGCGTGATTTTAGACATTTGAAATCATAATACACGGTGCAATATCAATCTTGATCAATTCTATCTTACCGTAACGGGTGGAATAAATTAATCTTTGAACTTCACGCTGCTGTAATTCACTCGTCTACGTAGGGGACCTCGCGCTAATAAACCAGTGCGGACAATTGCTCCAGTCGCCAACAACTGCAGGATTTAAAGTTAAACCGAACATCATAAGCATTGCAGTAGATATCAGTACAGGCAAGATTGCCGGAGAGCCAGACAGGCTAAGATTTCTGGCGTGAAACTAGCTCGCCAGGCTTGCAAACTATGAACGCTCGATGCTCTTCAAGCAGAAATAGCCGAGCGGCTACTAACCTGACGGTAGATTACTTCGTCAGTAAAATAAGAAAAGTTATAGTAAAATCTTCTATGTGGCGGATATAGCAGAAACAGCACATTGGCTAGGCGTCGAACTAGGCGCGCACGAAGTTGCAAAATACCAAAACGCAGCTCGTAGAGTAAAAACTAGAATCGCACACAACGACGGTAGCAAGGTGCTGAGCTGCCGAAAGCAGGCTAATGAAAAAATAGAAAAAAAACGGACAAGAAGATGTTTGGCATGGGAGCTCGATAAAGTGCGAGGCGCGACACGCTACAATATCTTGTAGGCATAATACTGGTGATTACTCAAATCAGCAATGATTTCATTTGGCAATTCAGAAAAATCGCTGTGGAGTATTACCTCAAATTTCTCAACTGGCCCTTCAGAAACAACATTATCTAGAAATTTTTCAATCTTTCCTGAAAAACTATGTGGACTTTTGGTAGTGCCGTCTAATTTTGTTAAAACATTTCTCAATGGCAGCTCATCACAGTGTACCAAACAAATGATCCACTGAAGCAATGTGTTGAATTGTTCTTCCAAAGCTTTAACGCATTCAGTTTTTGCTACACTCATGCATACTGTGCCATCTGCTCCTGCATTTACTAAATTTTCTTTCAAATTACTTTTTACCGAGTCTCCAAACAACGAAAACCTATTTCACAAGTGCCCTGGAGGAACTTCAGGGCCTTCACTCTTCTTTTAACACGACAGCCAAAGTAAAACTTCTTTTATTGCGGTCAACTTAGTCAAAATAAATAGAATTGGAAAAAACAAAGTAAAATAAATTCCATTTCAAATTAAACAGAAAGAGCAAAGATTCACTGAAGGTTTTCTTCGTAAAAACTAAATTGATTGCAGTCACAGAAAATAATCCTTCGTGCCGTAACAAATGAAAATAGAACTACTTTAACTAAAAGTACGTTACTTATTTAGCGTTTGGAGCGAGAGGTTGACTAGTCGTATGCAAATCTTGCTCGGTTTTAGGCAAAACGCACGAGAGTTGCATTCCAAACTCAAGCTATCCAATACCAAATAAGGAAAAGAAATAAAATGCGCGAGTTCAATTCAGCTACGGCAAAAAAATTTGTTTTGATTATTCTGAAGCCTATTCTGTAACATCACCACCTTTGATGAACGCAATGGCCGCAGTCTTTACCGTCATTCGATAAAATGTGAGACAAATAAAATTCCTCAGGTTGACCTGCGACAACATGTGTTTTTCCAATTCTATTGACTTTTACAGCTTTTCTTTTTCTCCAGCAAGCTGAACTAGAGTGGCATGTTTTCTACCATCAAAATATATACTTATCAACTGCTTAAAGAATTTCTTTTTTCTCTTCTTGTATTCTTTCTACATCTTCGCACCTCTCTTTTTAATTTACTTCTGTCAATCACATTTGATAAATCTAAATCAGTTATCAAGCCAGCATCTTTTGATGTGCAATTTCCAACAGCAGCAGCAGCCCTGTCCGAGTTTAATAGAGTTTTCAATTTCTTTTGTTTACAAATTATTTGGTGTTCCCAGCTTCTGCCAATAGGATCTTGGTTGAGAGTGGAGGCGTCTTGGGCGTAGTTTGCTGATGACGCTAAGCTAGCAGTAGAAGTCGAATGATTATTTGATAAGCATTCAAATAAAGTTTGAAAAGATGTAAATGTGCTCATCTGTGCTTTTAACAAATCACAAAAAGTTGTTGCTGCAGTTTCATCTCTTCCTTTGAGTCTACGAATAAATGATTGGTTTAATGGCTCCATCATATGTGAACATTTGGCGTGCCTTTGACCCTCATAAAATTCATGATCACTATTGGTCATTTTTAATAGATGATACTCTTCCAATTTTCTTAGCTGCTTCGGATCATTGCAAAAAATGTCTTGTAGTTTGTCAACATTTATCATAAAATCGGATTCTCTTTCAGGAAAGTTTTCCCTTTTTTCTTCTTACTGTTCGACTTGTTTCTTTTTCTACTGTGACTCCTTACGTTGGCACGATGCGCTACCTATACTCGGTTTGATTTCCGGTACGACCGTGCAACAGGAATCCCAGTAAGATCTTTTGAATTTCCCAAAAACTGGACATGAAAAATCCCAAGAAAGTAGAAAAATTTCCAAGCTAATTAATTAAATAAAGTAAAAATAACCAAATTTTTGTTTATACATAAAGGATAAGTAACCAAATAATGATTAAATAAAATAAAAATAACCAAATTATGGCATATAAATTGCCGCGCCAAGCAACTAGCAAGACTGGTGTTGCCATTTCTGCTCAAAAAGCCGCTATATTGTTTAACAAGTTTATGAGAGTATTACTATAAATTTCTTTCCAAATTACCATCATGAAGTTGTTAGTCGATCTAACGGGTTTTGATAGTTAAACTAACAATAAAAGTTGCTACTTATACGTGATTTTACTTGAAATCCCAAGGTTTTGATCTTTTTCGAAGCTACTTCCCAAGATCTTAGAAAAAAATCCCAAGCTCTGGGATCCCTGCCGTACAATCGACATGATCTTTATCGCACGTCTTCGGGGAAAATGCAGTGAGAACTGCTGCTTTTTATACATTGCTTTCAAACTTTCATAACCTACCACACCATTGACAGAGGTGTTCTGTGGGAAATGCACTTAAATTTTCCTGTTCACGATATTTTCTTGTCTTTTTGAAAAGGTTCCAAATCGGAGCGATGACTGGAGTTCTTAACAGCGACGCCAAATTTGATTTTTTTCCGGTGCAATTCGATGTCAAACAAGAATGTATATATTCTAGATATCCCAGATGTAATTGCTCCATTGATTTTTTGCTTTTACGTGACAGCTTTTACAATCCATGTCAATCACTCTTTCGAGCTGGAAGGTCAGTATTAGGTAGGTAACGCGTGGTTGGCAGCATTTTCAATCATAGAGGTCTCGCACCCGGGTCAGAGATATCGACCCAGCGCATTGTAAAGCTGCACCCGCAGGAGATTTAGCACTTGGTAGACATACTTCCACAGGTAAACTACAAGTCAGATGGATACGACTGCGACCTAGGTTAAGTTGTCCTCTTTGGCGAAGAAGTCGTTATTCTTCTACACCGTTCTTAATTGATAATGTTTGTTCGGTGTTTGACAAATAATTATTGAGCAGGATGTATTTTTAGGATGAATTTAATCCTTTGATAACCAAAATACAATAAAATAACAAAACATAAATATTTATCGACTAAATACGGCAGCAAATTTATCCACTAAAAAGCTAACTAGCAAATTGGCGCATCATAGGCTACTTGTTAATGAACTTACGGAAGTGAGGCTCAAAGCGTAATTACAATTGAAAACTAGGTATCAAGAACACTAAACCTCCCTCTTCCAGAATAGTAAGAGATCCCAATTTAGGTAAGTAATTATAAACGCTGAACAAATAAAAGCGTTAGATGCCTTTGTACACTGCACCATAAACACAAACTAAACGAAAAGCCTAGCTAAAATGGTCTACACACTGCATACTGGTTAAACGCATAAGCCAACTAAATGCAAATTAATTAACTGGTGACTTAATTTAATCAGCTCGACACGTTGCAACTAGATGACATGATTAGATAGCACATGAACTCATGATGGGGTAATCAGCTTTACGACAAAGGATTGGAAATATTCACGTGATCAAGGCAGGCTTTACAACCGTAACACCACGAGTTGACGTCACCAACACTTATAAGGTGGAAATCCCCTGTAAGCCTTGCGCTTCATTTACAGACCCACCCTGGTCTCCTATCGGATGTGGTGTCGCAATCCATGGTGGCCGATTCATATATTTGCGCTCTGTTCTCAACAACATGTTGGACTTGAAAAACAATATTCAACGCCATACTTATCTAATCTCAACGCTGTTTTGTCCCCACAGTAGGCATTTTCTCATTAAGAATTTCAACATCGGAACGAAAGTGTCATCTACAAAGCTATCTGAGTAGTCTCTAATCTAACTATGCGGTTGGTCGTTAACGCGTAGAACCTGTAGAATCCGTTATTGATTAGCAGGTCTAGTTCAACAGACACCAACGGCCACAGATTATGGAAAAACAAGTGAATATATTGCATACAACGGCAGAGCAGAAACTCAGAAGCGCTATACGACCAGCATTTACAGAGCGAACACCGCAGATGGAGTCAATGTACGTAGACATTCAAAAATCCGGCGACCTCTGGACTTGAGAAGTGCGGAATTTTTAAAAATTTTGCATTTTTGATGGCTATTGTACTGCATATATTTAACAAAAAATTACTAGTTATACAGTCTTTACAGGAAGAAAATTAAACACTAAATGAAAACCAAACAAATTTTTATGTTCCAACTAAATACAATGGTTTAAAGATTTTTAATTCATCTAAATACTCTATAATTTGTCTCAGAAAATTAATTGAAAAATCCTTAACGAACAGGAAACTGCATCATTTCCTTATAGAACCTGGGATGTTGACTTTTCCATATGACAAGCAACTTACCTCAATGGGTTCCAGTAGCATTGGAGCAGCACATTACCGTGACGCGATCCGTTGAAGCTTTAAACCCTGACGGCGATTCTTCATTCTCAGTTGTCAGAGTTCTTTTTGGAGTACATGTCCAAAATAAGGCAGCCTCGTCAGCATTGTGCACTTGTTCAGCACTTAAATGTTCTTCACTTACTAGCTTTGCAAATTTATCCACGTATGCACTAGCCGCATTTTTGTTTGCTGAGCGTTTTTAACCACATACCGCACAAAACTGTAAACTATCTCGCGACTTGAAACGATATAGCAACCTTCTAAATATTCACACTTGTGTTGCAATTCTAGTTTTTCATGAAACACTTTTGCTTCTCCCTTTAATAAATCACCAGAAATTTCCACAACTTCATCTTTACACGAAGATTGAACCAAGTTGCGTGAGCTTTGTCCGGTTCCAAACCTTTTCCTTCTGTCATTGACTTCCTTACAAGCATTTGATTCTTTGATGTACTGTCAGCAAAGAACTTAAACAGTTTTTCTTTCTGCTATTTAATATCATACACTGTTGATATTAAAAAGCAGATGAGATGCAATATGTGGAGCAATGATGAGAGCAATGTGTGAAGTTAAGTTGATTGAGAAAAGAAGGAGCCAAGAACTTATGAGTTTGCTGGGTTTAAAGGATACTTTGGACGGACTAGCCAGTGCAAGTGGAACACGATGGTATGAGCATTTTTTAAGAAGGGAGAATGATAATGTTTTGAGAAGAGCCTTGGATTTTGAAGTGGCGGGAAGAAGAGAGCATGGGCGACCGAATATAGCATGGAAAAGACAACTGAAAGAACATACCGGTCAGATTGGACTGAAAAAGGAAGATGCTATTGACAGAACGAAGAGCTGTGATGGTGTCTACAAATTTTCAAAAGACATGAGGTAAATCCGGCCACCTGTGTGAACGCAGATCAAACCGGATTTTAAAAAGTGGATCTCTCTCTCTGTTGAAGTGCCTATATTGTATGTTTCACCCATGGTTCGGACAGATATGCCGCTCTCGAGTTTTCTTAAAGTTTCCGCTTTCTCTGCGATGGACAGCGCACGGTGTTTACGTTTTGCGTCACCTTTTTACTTTGCTGAATTCATAATTGAAGGTATACAGTAGCAAATTATAAAATGAGAAGCAGTATATGCTATCACTTTATAGGTGTAACTATGACCAAGAGTTGATTTTGGAGTCCATCGCTATCAAAATAAAAATCTATGTTTCAAAATTCATGCCAGATAACTGAAGGAACCGGATTTTCGATGCCCGGAGCTTTGAGTGTTTACCTGAAATCAAAAAACACCGCAGTTCGGCAGGAGCGATACCTGCCATTGCATACATACAAGCTACGGGGGTCGGACGCAAGCAGGCTGTGATTAAGTCGAAGAATCTCTTCAGGAACAATGTCAAGCTGTTTTGTGTGGGCACTTGTACTCCATACTAGAGCAGCATATTGCGCAGTGCTGTTTGCTACTGCTAGAGCCGCGGAGCGGAGAGTACGAGTGCCAGCGGAGAGTACGAGTGCCAGCGGAGAGTACGAGTGCCAGCGGAGAGTACGAGTGCCAGCGGAGAGTACGAGGGCCAGCGGAGAGTACGAGTGCCAGCGGAGAGTACGAGTGCCAGCGGAGAGTACGAGTGCCAGCGAGTATAAAATGCCCTCAGAGCTCCAGGAGAACCCAGGCTAACATCGTAAAAGACTGTTTCTCGGAGATGTTTTGCTTCGTATAGCTGCTATATGTGACTTGTATGTCAGCTGGCTGTCTAGCTTTACTATTGAATTGTTTTGTTGAATTGAAAAGGATTCCTTGTTGTTAAGGTAAAAAGCAATTTTTATTGTTCAGCTTTAGTTTCTAAGTTTACAAAAAATTGTAGATTTTGTGCTTGTAATTTGACAAAGTTTCCTCGATGTTTTTCCAGCTAGGTTCTGCATGGAGCAAAGCCAGGTTGACTGCATAGCCACACTGCAATAAGATCGTTTTGGGTATGTCGCTTATAGGCCTTTAGATATTAAATCGCATTGGTGACAAGTTGAGCCCCGTGGTACCCAATTTGTAAGTCTTCGTATGCCACTGTTTCGGCCGTCACTAGTTTTAAGTATGAAATTGAGATTGAATAATACTAACGACAAATTGCACCCAATACCGGTCTTGTATTGTCCGTAGTAGCCTGAGTGTCAAGTCTTGCTGCCAGACGATGTTGTCAGCAGTGGCAAGGACAACAAAAACAACACCTATCTTTTATCTTTTAAGCTGTCTTTAATGTTACTTGTCAGCTTTAATATTTGCTGAACCTTGGATTGTGCCCACCGGAAGCTAGCTTGTCCCTCTGGGAATTGGAGGTCAACCCTGGGTGCAGACACGCCAGGAGGAGATCCATAACTCTGTATGTCACACGCAGGAGAAAAAACCCAATAGCTTCTTGTATTGTGTTAGGTGGTTTGGCTTTAACTATGTTATAGCGGTAGCTTTACGGCAGATCTTCGGAATAGCGTTGCGGCATGGGCAGCAAGAATAAATTTCTTCAGCAACAATAAGCATTTCAACCAACAATGTTTCAAGACCTCTGGGTTAGGATTGTCAGGTTCTTGTGCTTTACCACTCTTCAGCAGGGCAATTGCAGTGGCAAGTTCTAGGAAGGAAACTGGAGTTGAAAGTTGTCTGTGGGGTCCAGCTGTTTCCACATCGTGCTGCTTTTCTGTTTTACAGAACGTGCGTAGTTCCTATTGGTCTCTTTGAACTGGCAACTAGTTAAGAGCTGCCTGGCAATAAAATTAGCTGCGACAGGGCACGACTTTGAATTGGAGAAGCGTTAACTGAGACAGTTAAAGGTTTCCCTACCCTTTCTAATGAACATAATAATATAATATATTTAGAAAATTCAAACGTTTTCGGCGCTACATATCGCCCTCATCAGGATCTATACACAAATATTTACAGCATTAAAACTTTCGTTGAACGAAAACACAAAAAACATAAAATAACTTGAAAATAGTTCTGATAAAAAAACAGCAAAGCTTCATTCTACGATCTTTGTAATTGTCTGGTCACTGCTAGCAAAGAATCTGATAATAATAGAAACAATTGCCTGCTAGGAGTTGATCGGATTTAAGGTTTTGTAAATAATTGTTTCAAATGAATTAAAATTACAGTAAAGTTCGGTGCAAAATTGTTTGGTTGAATGATTAAATAATCGAATTTGAAACAATTATTTACAAAACCTTAAATCCGATCAACTCCTAGCAGGCCATTGTTTCTATTATTATCAGATTCTTTGTTAACAGTGACCAGACAATTACAAAGATCGTAGAATGAAGCTTTACTGTTTTTTATCAGAACTATTTTCAAGTTATTTTATGTTTTTTGTGTTTTCGTTCAACGAAAGTTTTAATGCTGTAAATATTTGTGTATAGATCCTGATGAGGGCGATATGTAGCGCCGAAAACGTTTGAATTTTCTAAATATATTATATTATTATGTTCAACGGTGTATTGCTAGTAGCAATAATAGCAACTTGGATACTAAAAGTCACCTCTCTACCGAAATTGTACTTTCTAATAAAATTTGTGAAATATGTACTTCCATAGTCTCTTCCCATCACTCTCCGGGTTTTCTGTCGTTAAAGTTTAGCAATTTAGATCTTGAAATTAGTATCTTTCGTTTGCCCGGCTCTCTGGAATGCTTTATAGTGAATGTTGCACTCATCATCCCATGTGTGAAAATACTATTGATGGAAGCCTCGGAGAATAAGCTTTTTGCTAAATCGGTTAGCAGGTAGTAAAAGACCATAGGCCGTATGCTAATTGAAAGCAGTGGGGCCTGATAAGTTATTACAGCCTTTTTTAATCAAATGAGTGAATTGATCCTAATTGCCTTTGCAAAAGTTCCGTCTTCTGACTGACTTCAACTTAAGTGGTTCAATTAGATTTGTTGTTTTAATTAATGATGGCCTCTGCTACGATCTCTGAAAGGGGTCCAGAACAAGGCTTTCAGAGAGCGTTTTTCTCACGTTTGCAATTGGTAGATCAAGTTTAGGGAAAAGTTATTGGCTGCCTGAGAAAGAGCTGCCTGGCTGTTTGGAGCCAAACAAGAGTTGGGCATTCGAAGCTGCAGACTAATCTTCACATGTTAAATCAAGTTTTTTGAGGCGTATCTCTAATAAGTACTATAGTAGTTAAACTCGTTAGAATATAGTTAGGAAAGTTAGGGGATATGGACGTAATGGGTGATATCGGCCAGCTGATCACTCCCTTACCGAAAGTATTATAAAACGTATAAATGGGTGAAAATGTCAAAGATTTCCAACAAAGCATTTTCAAAAATGGCAGAGAGTGAACACGTGTGAATTTTGTGATGACAGCAATTTCTTGTTTTTCAGCAATTTTTGATAAGAATTAGTGGTATTTATTTTGTTCTGCTGACAAAATGGCGTTGCGTTCCTGATATTTCTGTGCACATTTGCCACAGTTGTCAAATTGACAAATTTTTAAAACATTATTTTATTGTACCACATTGTACAGTATGTATGTATGCACAACATTGCACTGTAAATAAAATGATATATTTCAAAGTTAGTGGTCCATATAACCCATTTGAATGAGAATTGAAAGAAGGATATAGGATACACAAAATACCTTATTGCAACAAAAGTAGCGAACCCGATATCTCGAATTTTTTCTGCACATTGTGGACAGCGTGTAATATTGCAAGAGCAAATAATTGTGCTTGAGGACCAGGTAGCTTTGCTGAGCATTTAAGCAGCCCATATCATCTTGCTTTCCCCAAAGCATGGCCGACTGAAACAAGGGATAACATTTGGCAGTTGAAGAGTGGGTGGTTTATAGACATTGGCAATAATCAAAACCTTCTACTTTCATGGCTGTCCAAGTGCCCATTCCCTTTTTGAGTTGACAGGGCAGATTGCAATTTGTTTCCATTTGTCAGATCTTTTTGCAAATGAGGTGGTACCATGGATATTACTTTCTGTGCAAGCCTTTAAATTAAAGTCATCGGTCTTCAGGCGTGAGAGCCTTTTACATGCTTTTCGTGGCGAAAGATCACCATTGCATTGTGGACCCTCACAAGACGTTCCTAGATTTCGAGTATGCCATTACAAGGCCTTCAACATTCGCTTGCAACCAAGAGTTTACAGTTGTTCATCAGTTGGAACATCTACCCGCACAACAGGCACCGTAAAAAGAATAAGTGCTTGAAGACAGTGACAGGCTGCAGCAACTCGAGTTGCATGATTTTCTTTGCTTAACTATCGAATTTACTTTGGAATTTTGTGCTCAAAATAATTACGTTTGCTTGACAACATTGTCAGAAATCACCACGAGGAGGATGTCATCTTGAGTCCCACGAGCACTATTAAGACCATTTAAAAGTACCGGTAACACTAAAAAATGTCACATTTTCTGTGGCAGTCTCGAATCGTGAGGAGCAGATTGCATTGATTGGCATGATACCAACAGGTCTGGCACTGACGTATTCCCCGAATATCTGCGACAGCTAGCGCCTTCGACGACCCACCTAAACCCTGAAAATCAACAGCAGCAAGGTTTTGCGCGCTCCGCAAGCAAATTATCTGCCGCTCCACAGTCTGACTCAATATCCATGAAAGGATGCACTTTAACACGCGATGACTAAGAACGCGAGCTTATCACTTCGTAATGTCCACAAAGACATGGGAATCTGCAGAGTAATCGGCTGTGACAAATCACGCTTTCATTTTTGACAAAATTGGCTTTGTTTTATTTTCAACTCGAATTTCTATTTTTACACAGACATAGACGAATGTTTGCTTCCTTCTGGACAAGAATGTGCGTTCCAGTGTGAGAACAACGCCGGTAGTTTTGCTTGTGTGTGTCCAGGCGGTTATACTACGACAAGAAATGGCCGTTCATGCCAAGGTAAAGTTTAGATGTGGTGGCAATAAGCTCAAAATTACCGCAATGTCAACTGCAGATGTGGACGAATGTTTGTTGGACACGCACAATTGCACATTACAGGAAACCTGCTTCAATACACGTGGTGGGTTCCGGTGCGTTGAAATCGACTGTCCGGAACACTACACCAAATTAGCAAATCGGTAAGTTATTGTAAGCGCAGTGTGAGCGGATATTGCATTCAAAGATCCACGAAACTTCTTTGACTGCAATTTATAATTTTATTTAAATCAAAAAATTGAATAAGTTCGTCCTCTGATGTATTATATTAAAGGGAAAGTTTATAAAATCCAGTTTGCGGGGTAAATATAAACCTACACGGAAAAACATTTTTGCTATTTTTCTTCAAAATACCTTTATAGGTTTACAGGCTTTGGGTTCAAAAATCGGGAAACGCCTGGCTTCTTTTGCTGTCGTGAAAACACTTATCTCAGGAAAAGGACACATAGTAGTAGCCAAGAACATTGAATTGCAAATACGATTACGTGAAGGAGAACATCAAGTCTAGGGATAGGCTTGCAACTTAACAGCAAATGTTTTCAGTGGTAAAAGTGATCACTATGTGGCGCCCACACTTCAGTTTGATTTTAATTGTGATTCGTTAAGAAGAATGAAATAGGGACCGTGTTGCGGGGCGCAAGAGCTATGCTTCTCTAAAATGTTTTCGACTTGATCCCCATTTAAATTACTCTTGGTTTGGGAAAGAGAATCAACTACGTCACCCACCAATAAAATAACAACTTTTTGGTTCTATTGTCACAACTGCTTCTCGGATGAAGCCGGCACAGCCAGCTATATTGATAATTTTTACCATTGCAGTACTGTCGGGACCCGGCAGGCGTCGCTGGCGGATCCGGCTACTGGCTTCAAAACCTGTCAGAAAAAGAGTTGCAAACCAGTCGGGTTGACCGCCGCTAGTAGAATTGGGTTATCACCAGGGTTGAGATTTGTGACCGGCAGCAAAGTGGCCGGTCATTATCAGTCAAAAAATCTTTCAGTAACAAGCGATGGTCTCGTAAAAAATTAACTTTGAAGATGATTAAGTAATCATTTAAGCTATCCAAAAATTCGTACAAGCGTAATTGGAAGTACTTTTGTTTCCAGTTTACAAATTTTTGTTCGGAGAGTTAGGCTGGTAAGCTTTAATTTGCAATACCTTATAGTTACAATATGGCAGACATAATTTCTCTTCATATTTTGCTGACGAGAACATACTGTACATGTAGAAAACCGTATATTTTTTATGCGGGTTTGCAGTCGACCGGTTGGTTGACTTGCCAGTTTGTCAGTCGATTCACTGGACAAAATAGCTAAGTTATGCGAATTTTTCCGGCTAGTTGGAAAATCAGCCATCCGGTTAAACATTTTATCCACCTGTTTGGTCGCATTGCGAAAGTAAAAACCGGTTTTATCTCTTTGACCTTCTGTTAACTCTGTGAATAACGTTATTGAATGTCCGATTTCTATTAACCTGATAAAGCAAGCTCTTGGACTGGGGCTCAAATGGCGATGTATAGTATACCGTATATAGTTCGTACCAATGTTTGTTGATTTGGGTAAATCTTACCTGAATGAATATAATAAAACCAAACCAATTAATTTAAATTTAATTCTGAGAGATTTTTACAGCAATGTTGCTGGATGTTTTATTTGAATGTTGCAGCATGATTTGTGCGTTTCACACACTATGTTTTATTGCATGTTCTACACCAACTCAGACGATGCCTGCGAAAACTGTGCCGGAAGTCACGTGACCGCCGATCCTGTGTTCGATTACCGAAGCAGATATCGTACCATAACATTTCGGTATTGAACAGAACCCCGAAAGATAAAACTATATTTCGTTTGAGTTTATCGATAAACCACCCGAAAGATCGTTATTACTTCCTGCTGACTGATGGAAACGAAGAGGGAACTTTTCGAGTTAGCAAGAAAAAGCAAAAAAATCGATTAATCGGCGTAGTATCGGCAACGAAACGTCTTGACGGCCCTCGCGACTTCGCTATTGACCTAACACTGAAGTTGTATCGCAAGCGCCGATGGGCAACTTACATCTCCCGACTTTTTGTTTATGTTTCAGAATTTAGTTTTTAATGCTTGTTGCGACATGCAATGGAATGTGTTGTCGCGAAACTCCCAGAGCTTATTCATTATGTAATGCCAACTTTTTGCTGCGGCAATGCCCTGAATAAGTGAAAGGCGGCGACCACGCGACGCAAGTAGGGGTAGTTGAAGGGAGAGTTACTTGGTTGAATCAACTTTTTTTGAAGAGTATCTCAAAAAGGAAAAAAATCTTTAAATGTAGTTTTTTGGAATAAGCTTTGTTAGCGAGCGCTGTTTCGGTTTTCTAAGTGACACCTGGCAGGTGATGGGCTTTGGCAGTTCGATTACAACACCCAATCTAGCTTGTAACTTAACAGCATATGTGTGCGCATGTGGCACGAGAGATCTTCAATTTATTGCTCTTACAATGATTACACATTTATTGCGTGGATTATTTATTTTCATTCCATTTTTTGCATGATTTGTCTGTGAAATAAAAAAGATTGAATTCCATTAATTTTTTAAGCCGTAAATCGTTAGTTAAATGTTGGAAGCGATGCCAAAACTCACACTGCGATTCTTCGGTGCGCCTTTACACTTACCTCCACATCGCTCTGCCATCAATTCCTACGCTTGAAGGTCCTGAGCTGCTGCTGAGGTTGCGGAAGGTTAGTCGTTGTCGTTTTATATACAAACGAAATGCTGGAGAAGGCGTAAAAAAGCATTTTCCCAGCAAACGTTTTAATCTCATTCAAATTCCTACTCATCTATGGCGACCATAATTCCAAACATCGAATTCTTTTCAGCCAATCTTCTGATTACTCTTGAATGCAACGTTGCATCCCCATTTTCTGTCGTTTCAGAACCGTTTTTCTCAGAACTTTTCAACTAGGATATTATCTGGAAACGAGGCAAAGCAATTTTCTTTGGCAACTGAACAAGAACTCGGTAAGTTCCGCATGAATGGCAGATTCTGATCTGAGTGGCATGGATTAAGTGGCTAAAAGAAGCGATTTAAGCAATAAAATTTAATTCCTAAAAAACGAAATTCGATGAGGACAATAAAATGGGAAGCATTTGCCTTCTGAAGCATAAAAGCATTGTGGAGTTTGGTTTCAAGTTGATATGTTTTTCGATTGTAAATATCTTTTAAGCCTTGCAATTGTTTTTTATCAGTGTGAAGCATTGGCTTTCGCTTTTCGGATGAGCTCTACAAATTTCCATGAAGTGTTGGACACCGGCACCTTTGCTCAAGCTATCTTTTACGGCGTTTAAATAAAGTATTGACCCGGGGCAGGGGTTCACCAACTCGGTGCCAGCGCGTTTAAAACAGTAAAGCTACTCACCCAGCATGTCGTAAAAGGCGACTTTTGGGTTTCCACCGATGGCAGTGCACCTTTGGCGGTGGGAATGACAGTCCAATTTGCATTCACGGTTGTTCGAAATAGACTGGCGCTTTCCCTTTGCTAAATCTTGATTGAGCTTGCGGTGTAAATGAAAATACTGGTTCGGGCCGTGCCTCCGTTCCGAGGAAGAGAAGGGCCAAGACGACAAACGTACGAAGCCTGTACCAAAGAGTATCAAAAGTCGTTTTCAAAATGAGCAGTGGGAAAAAGAGAAATTTTACAGGAAAAGAGTCTTGCCTGTTGTAGGCAGTGGCTTACGGAAGAGGCTTCTACGCACGCGCCCGCAACAGGAAAACTTTGGATGTAATTTTAGCTTTGAAAATACAGGGTGTCTCAAAAGTCAGTATATACCAAAGGTGGGAACCACCAATTTCGAGACATTTCAGCCATCGTTTGAGCATTTTTGTCCGACACGTTGCAATAAATCTTGTGTAATTAGTCTGCATTGACGCTCAAGTTCGTTGTTCCAAATTTTTTTGGGTTTTGCGGTCTTGTGGAGTAAACTTTTCTTTTAAGAAAACCCTTCCAAAAAAAAAGTCATATTGTGTCAAGTCAGGTGATGAAGCAACACATTCCAGAGGACCTTGGGGGCCCTATCCACCTATCGGGAAACAACTGATTTAAGATATCTCTAACTTGCCTGGAGTAATGTAGGGAAGCTTCATTTTGCTCAAAATAACAGTTTTCAACAACTGCATTATTTCTCAGCTCTGAGAGGAAAAAATTTTCAAGCATTTTTACTGTAACAGTTGTTGTTCTTCTGTGATCAGCACGGGAAAAATATGGCCGTATGATGCCTTTAGCGGAAATAGTACACTATACAACAACCTTTAGAGAATCATACTCTCTCCAGGACAGCTTTAGGATTTTCCTGTTTCCCATATTTGAGTATTGTGCTGGTTTACTCTTCCAGACAGAAAAAAACAGCCTCGCCGCTGAACTAAATGTTGTCAAAGACGGACGGTTCGTTTTCATGGTGGTTGAGCAGTGTTTCGCTCATTTCTACCATACAGTCATCTTCTTCAAGATTATGTACAGTTTGCAACTGGTTGGGAAAAACCTAAATATCTTTGCGTAACATTCGTTGAATGGGTGTTTGGCTGATGTCTAGCTCTACTGCTGCACGACGTATAAATTTCTCTAGTTTCAATGTATATTTCTCTTCTAACTCCTGAATGTTTTCCTCTGAGGGTTCGCTCTTTGGTCTCCTTGATTTTTGTGTGTGAGTTACAGAGCCAGTTGCCATAAATTTACGATAAACTGCATAAATTGTCGCGCAGGAGCCGACTTAATTCCAAATTCCCTGTTAAAGAGGCGCTGAGTTCGCCCAACCGATCCATACGCTTCTTGCCAAACAGCAATTTTACATCTCATTTCTTGTGTTAATCTTCCTGTTATTAAGTGGGTTGGTGGAAAATGCAAACTATACCTAAAATTTACTCGTTATCCACGCTATGTTTTCTGAAAAAATGAGTGCCCTATGATCAGTGCACGAAAAGAAAATCAAATTTTAAAGTGTACACTAACTTTTGAGATAACCTGTATTAAATTCTAAAAAAAGTCTTCACTTTTGATCTGGTTTAGATTTGCTAAAAAATATCAAGCTGGTGGTTTTTTGCCTCATTTAACACCCAGGAAGCAGCTGGTTTTTTCAAAAGGTCTGTAGTTCTGCACGAGCAGGATGATTCGTTTTATCATCATTTTTGAAATCAAAAATCTCTGGGTACCTTGTAAAAGAATTTTTGATACAACCACAAATCTAAAATTCCTTTTACATTTTGACATCATTTCTGAGGTGGTAGGGGTCGTTTGAAGTTTTTGGGGGACAAATTAATCTGTTGGACACATCTTAAAAACGTAACAACATCGAAAATGGGACTTGAAACAAAATGAGCAGAATAGTTGATTTCCAACCCTTGCTCAGTTAAATGTAAGATTCTATTTTCATCAAATAGAGGTTTATTTGGAAAAAGTGAGTCAGCGTGGGTAAAGATAGAGCTGTCAATCAAATGTAACCCCAAATGATTGCAATTATTAGTTTTGCAAAGCATGATATTTTTAAAACTGATTTTATGTACCTACCGGACAAAGAGCATTCGAATTGGCTTTAAACCTCATTTGTTAGCAACCGTGAGACAAGCAGCATCAGCATGAAAAACTAGCACTATTAATGATTTGATACAATAATTAAATACGCTGATATCTGTTTATCTGGCATTTTAAAATTTATAAGTAACATATAGCTAATAACTTTTTGTCGACAGTGCGTGGTAGGATTCTCACCAGTGCATTTAAGAAAAGGGCAATGTAATGGGCCATGCACTCCTTGTTGGGCCTTGACCCAATAATTTTTGGCGGCTGTTGATTTGTCAAGACTAATGTTTGGAGCTTCAGAAAGCAATCCTTTTTGCTGAAAATTCTTTACGAGCATCTGGTCTCAATGGGTTGGTACTTCTTTTTAGGAAAATATCTGGGTAAATCCAATGTATGGCCCCCTTTAAAAAATCCTGGCAACACCACTAAAATCCAGACATCATTTTTTATATCGTAACATTTATGAAGTGATTATTTATTTGCAGTGATCACTCAAAACTGATGAATAGATTTAAATAGATGCAGATCACAACATGTAACTCTTTTAGTTTTAGTCATCAAATTCCGCATGGCATAAATATGCCCACAAATATAAGTCAATATTTTCCATTTGCATTGGTTTATCATACATTCTGTTGTTCACAAAAGTCCTTTCAGTTTTCAGATTCTGCTCTCGCTAGCCCGGTTGCTATTGTCGATAGCGTTCCAAAGAAATGGATTTGTGTTATAACAAATGCATGATGCTTTCTTGCTAGAAGCTGTAAAAATTTCTTCAAGCGAGTAGTTGAATCCATTAAGCAAGATTTAATATTGGTAGATTTAAACAGAGACATCACTCTTACAGCATCTGCTGTGTAAAGAGATGCTTCTACATAAACACTGAATACGGCATTCTTTGAAGTTAACTAATGCGAGGCATGTTTACTTCAAAAGGCCTGCCACGTCGGTCACTTCCAAGTTTACCTCACGATACGCCAAAATAAGATCTATCTGAAATAGAGTCAGAAAGGTTCCTTCAGGTGTGTTGGCTTTTCATGAATGAAGATGAAAGAATGGTTGTAGATTGAAACTACTAACAAAATAATTTTTATTAGCTTTTGATAATGATCTTGACAACATTTGTTATATCTTAAAATAAGCAGGCGCTAATAGCTGTTGGCTGTGGATATCCACCGTGAGTGGCAGAATTCTTCTTCGGTCACTTTTGATATGCAAACAGGCAGCATGTTTGGGGGGAGCTGTTTTTTGATGTCAGGTTTTGACATGGTTTCAATAAGATTTACCAGTGACCCACTTTAAAGTGGTCCTTTTTTTACTATCGATTGCTGTGATTACATGTGTGAAATAAACCTCATTAACATGAAAAGACATTCAAGTTCATGTATATCATGACCAAAGGTGGTCAGCAACGAAGTAGTTGTACTTAAGTAACAATTTAAATAAGGTAGGTTTTTCGCTAACGAGATACTTACTTGAGCAGTTTCATTTTAACTACTTTTACTTGAGTAAATCGAGTAAGAAGTAAGTTTACTTGAGTAGATGTGATCTTCACCTAAGTAGATGCTGAAGACTTGATGTCTGTTAAACTGGAATGTAGTATGTTAGCGTAAAAACCAGCTTTGATATCAAGATTTTATTTTTTGCAAATCCTTTATTGAAGTAAGAGATTTTTGGTTTGAATTTTGGAAAGCGACTGGTAGGCCAATTACTGTTTTACGATGCGCATGCTGCCAGTAGCCCGCGAAGTGCGATGAATTATCAGTAAGCCAAGTTATTAAATTTTTTGGTTTTGAAATTTGTAGAGGAGTAAATTCAAATATTCTCCAGTGTTTAATTTTTTGCAGTTTGTTTTGTCTTTCCAAGCATAGTTTAGTTTGTTCACAAACCCGATCCTGCTCTTGTCAAGGGAGAGAGAGGCAAGGGGAAATCGTCCTCTAAAAAGTTTATTATAAAACTTAACCTTAGCAAATATCTTTAAGATTTGCTCATACAGTACTACCGATTCTCACTGAAAATAATAAAAAAGGTTATTACCAAAAATGTGATCCAAGATATAAAAATCTTGCTCCCTTTTCTCGGCTACTGGCAGCATGCGCTTTGATGTAAAGACCAAGCGGTTATCGACAGAACCAGAGCAGTTTTCTACTGCGGTTTTAAGTTTTTTTTCAAGTTTGTAGACGGTTTATCTATCCAAGGGACCCTCCAATACACCGGGTACTTTTCTGGGCCGAATCGCTTAAGGGTGGAGAACTGAGCGGTTTCCTCGACGATCTGAGTGTTGACGACGTTTTTAGGATAGCCGTTGTCCAGTAGTATTTTCTTGATTCGTTCCATTTCTCCACTGAGTCTACGCTTGGTGCAAATCATTAGGGCTCGATGCATCAATGTAATTATTAGACTTATTTAACGTTTGAGAAGACTAAAGGATTCCCAACGTAAATACTGGCCAGTGAAAGTGGGTTTCCGATATATACTAGTTTGAAAGCCACTTTGAACCTTTCTGGTGTAGATTGGTTTCAAACTATCTTTCAAATGAGTCTATATCGGAAACCCACTTTCACTGGCCAGTATTTACGTTGGGAATATTTTAGTCCTCTCAAACGTTAAATAAGTCTAATAATTACATTGGTGCATCGAGCTCTCATGATTTTCACCAAACGTAGACTCAGTGGAGAAATGGAACGAATCAAAAAAATACTACTGGACAACGGCTATCTTAAAAACATCGTCAACACTCAGATCGTCGAGGAAACCGCTCAGTTCTCCACCCTTAAGCGATTCGGCTCAGAAAAGTACCCGGTGTATTTGAGGGTCCCTTGGATAGATAAACCGTCTACAAACCTGAAAAAAAAACTTAAAACCGCAGTAGAAAACTGCTCTGGTTCTGTCGATAACCGCTTGGTCTTTACATCAAAGCGCATGCTGCCATTAGCCCGCAAGGATGTTCTACCTACCACTCAGAAAAGCTTTGTCGTATGTGAAAGCAAGTGCCACTGTGATAGTCAGTGCGTAGGGCGAACATTTCAATGTCAACAGGATCACATCAAGCAACATGTTCCGCAATGGTCAAGACAACAACTGACCCGTCCACGCCGATTTCAACCACTCAGATAGTGAAAACAAAACGACACCAAACCGGACTGTGACTCTACCATTGGTCAGCATCTTTTAGAAAATAAACAATGAGCATTAAATTATGACAACAAGTGGTTTTCAATCCTCGCTACAGCACGCAGCTCTTTCCATCTTTCTCTTAAAGGCTGTTTATATCAAGAATCAGCATTCGGTGTTATGCAGACAGAAAGAGTTTGTTTACACTCTCAAACTTTTTCGATAAACGCGACGTTCCTATTTGGCCTCTTGCTGCACTCTCTCTAGTATTTTGCTTTTGCAAAATGTCTTTTTTTGGCGCGCTTTACAATATTAACGCTATCATTGGCTTTTCTTGATTGCCTAAAGTCCAAGTTAATCACGTAAAGCAGTTACTCACTTTAGATCTTCCCTTTTGACGCGATATCGCTACTGATGAGAGCGTCACGAAAAGCTTATGACTAAAACAGCTTTTTTCAAAGCTATATTAAAATTCTCTACCACCAATAAGATTTTTATTTTTTTGAAGATCAATATTCTCAAAGTCATATTTGGGGACTCATTTGTTACGGCTACCAGCATAATGGCTTAAAATGACATTTTAGGTTTTCCTGAGGGGGGCTCGCATACGACTCTACGAGCCCCCTCAGAACGCCACTGACTACAACTACTACTATTTGTAGTTGGTAGGTTATGTATAGGCAATACTTTCAAAGCCGCTCTTTATTTTTTTGTTTGTTTTCATAACCAATTGCTTGGTTAAATACATTTTTTGTTGGTTTTTTGATCATTAAGAAACAGCACCTAACTTTCTGGTATGCGATCAATCTATCGACAACTGCAAAGAAGTTTACCTTTCAATATTTTTATCTTATTCGAAATGTTGCACTTACTTTTTGATATGTCGAATAATCTACTCATACACTCTGCAATCACTTTCTGTTTTTTTTTACCCTGTGAACACTCCTAGTCTTGCAAAAATCTTGTTGGTGGTAGAGAATTTTAATATAGCTTTGAAAAAAACTGTTTTAGCCATAAGCTTTTCGTGACGCTCCCATCAGTGGCGGTATTGCGTCAAAAGGGAAGATCTAGAGTGAATAAGTGTTTTATGTGAACAATTTGGACGTTAAGCAATCAAGACAAGCCAATGATAGCGCTAGTATTGCAAAGCGCGCCAAAAAAAATATTTCGCAATTGCGAAAGTTAGAGAAGGCGCAGCAGGAGGCCAAATGCCACGATTATCGAAAGAGTTTGAGAGTGTAAACAAATTCTTTCTGTCTGCATAACACCGGGCGTCGGGTCTTGATATAAGTAGCCTCTAAAAGATTAAGATGGAAAGAGCTGCGCGCTGCAGCGAGGATTGAAAACCGCTTATCATCATAGTTTAATGCGCATCGATCATTATCCGATGCGCAAGACCCGACGCCCGGTGTTATGCAGACAGAAAGAATTTGTTTACACTCTCAAACTCTTTCGATAATCGTGGCATTTGGCCTCCTGCTGCGCCTTCTCTAACTTTCGCAATTGCGAAATATTTTTTTTGGCGCGCTTTGCAATACTAGCGCTATCATTGGCTTGTCTTGATTGCTTAACGTCCAAATTGTTCACATAAAACACTTAACTCACTCTAGATCTTCCCTTTTGACGCAATACCGCCACTGATGGGAGCGTCACGAAAAGCTTATGGCTCAAGCAGCTTTTTTCAAAGCTATATTAAAATCCTAGTCTTGCATTCTTCAATCACTTTCTGCTTTTTTGCCCTGGTCTTTTTTCTTACAATTTCAAACTTTTCGAGCCTTTGCTTTTGGCTCCATTCTTTTGTTTGTAACAATTTGGGCAATAAATTTGCAAATAAGAAAATTTTTATTGCAAAAGAATAGAATAATGTTGTCAAAAGGTTGCCAAGAGACTAAATTGACTGTGGCTTTCAATGTTGCTTCACTGCTTCCAAGTAAATGGGTTCCTGATGCTCCTCGCAAGTTTTAATTGATAGAAGTCCTTGTTTTGCATTGCTTGTTATGACGTCGTTGAGTATATATTGTTTCAGGTTTACTTCGCTTAATTCGTCCAATTACTGGCCCTTGGAACACGGTGCTGCAGCTGGAAGCGAAAGAAACAAGGTGGAATGACGTGCAAAGGAAAATTGTTGTTGTGTATGTTTACGTTTCGCCTTTTCCTTTCTAACTTTTGCTATTTGCTGTCTCCTTCTATTTTAATAAATTTTCTAGCAATAAGTCTTATTTGACCTACTATGGCAATAATGTAAGTAACAATATAGGCAATGACGATATAAAGTTTAGAAGAGGCAGCTTTGCAAATCAAGTTAAGCGACAACAGAATCATAGCAGAATTTTGATTTAAGTCTTCGAGACCATTTTTAAAGCACGCCCTCAAAAAAATAATTCAAAAGCGAGCAAAGTACTCCCTTTGGAAAAGTCTGATCTCCAAAAAAGTCTTCATGTATGTTTCAAGCTAAAAGTAGACACTTTCAAAAGCTTTATTATTTTCGAAAAAAATATCTTCATCTTTGTTTTAAGATAAAAGTGCCTTCAGCCCCCCTACCCCCCATGCGAAATCAAGTGCTACGCCTAAGTATTCGCAAGAATTTTTAAACACAAGCAAAGTTTTAAAGATTTTTAAGCTTTCAAACAATATAAACTGAAAGTTTCGGAAGGGTCAACTTATATCGTGCCCCCAACCCCTTCTTTGTTACATCGCTGAACGGCTGCCATGCCTTGATCCCTGCACTTTTCAAGATTTGAATAATCACCGTAGCACTCGTCAGTCATTGGGAATATTCGCGGGACCATACCGCTAAGGAGACATGTTAACAGGTAGACACCTTGTGGCCATTTCAAAGCCGATGTTTAAGCAGTAGGGAGCGTCCCGAAATTGCGAGCATCAATCTGATATGGTTGAAAATGAAACATTCAAAGTAATCTCAAAATGTATAAGTATCAAGTGTCGTCGGATGTTTGAAACTTAGAGCTTTTTAAGCGAGAATTACTTTGTTAAGCAAAGGATTAAAAGTAAATTTCATATAAGGAGACGGATATGAGTCAGACTAATTATATTGAAGTAGTGAAGTTTTCGGGATATTAGCCAGCAAGTTCATCAAGTGGGAGATTTCAACCGGGGCGTAGTAACTTTTATCTAAATTTAGAAAAGCACAACGAATTTAGATGCAAATCATTTCCCAATTTTGGAATAATTTTTTAAAAACTGTTTTCAAATTTCAAAACGTCAATTTTGGAGCGTTAGATTATGCAATAATCGAGAAAAACTTTCGGTGGGGAAAAATCTTCTTGACCCAAAGTACTCGTCGCTTTCTACACCCCGCCTAGCATCCATTCTTAGTCACGTGGAGTTACATTACAACCAAAAAATTAAATCAGCCATTCGGTATTGACGGGTGGGCAGATTTATGGGGTAATTGACATAACGCTGCTTAAAAGCAACATGGCTGTAAAAAATTCTATTCAGCTTCACCTCAATGAAGGTTACGAAGGCACAAAGCATTGTCAAGACTCAAACAAAAGCAAAAGAGATTTAAACGCCCTTTATCGCGCGAGTATTGTAATAGTGTTTTATTTAACAATGACTTTTTGTTACACTGAGCAACATATATTGCGTGTCGTGTTATCGAGAAAAAGCGTGAACAAGAACTGATTTCAAGCTAACAAGAACGAAGAGAAATAGACACTTCGTTTTAATGGGTAAACATAATTAAAAGTTGAAGTTTTACGAACCTGAAAAAAATCAGCCTTGTGGACAATCATTGCTCAACCTTACAGAAGGTCAAGCAAGTTTGTGATCATTTAGTTGGATGAAAAACCATGCAGATCATGTAGTTTATAAACAATCAATCAAGAGGAAGACTAGCAAGCCGTATGATGTTCAAGACAGATGATTAACTTTAGGAATATCAACCAAATAGAAGAGAAACGCTTTCATGGGTTATCTAAGTAAATAATCAACCTTGTGGAAAATCAACATGGCGGAAACACAATCAGGTGGAAAATAAACTTAGCGGATAATGTACCATGTAAATGATTATCACGTTGAATAATAAACCTAATGGAACATCAGCTGGGTGAAAAATGAATAATGGAATCAATCACCCAAACGACAAATTAATCTAATTGATCAGCTAAGATCAATCTGGTGCATCATATGAGGTCAATTTGGTGTAAATTTACCAACGTGAAATTCTTCATGTAGACCATCAGCATGAGGTAATCTACCAGGAGAACAATCATCACAATTGAAAATCGTTCTGGTAAATAACGACTTGGTAAACAACCATGTGGATGACAAACCAGGTTTGTGATTGACTTTGTAGAAGATCAAAAAGTTTGAACAAACAGCTTTGATAAATCAACCTGGTGTACATTTGTTCAAGCAAATGATCAACCGGGTGGTAAATGAAACTTGTGGATGATTAATTTTGTGGATGAACTACTCGCAAGATGCCCATCATGGTAGATGATGAAACAAGTGAAAAATCATGGATGATCATACATGTAGATGATCAAGCTAATGGATAGTTTACCAAATGAGTGATAAAACCATGAGATGATTAGCCTATCGGCTAGGAGCTCATTTGGTAATGCAAGTTCACACTTGAGAATAATCAATTTGTTGGAAAATTGACCTAATAGAAGAAAAATTTTATGGATAGTTGCACAGTTAGATGATCAACTTTGTGGACATTTGTCACATGAATTTTAGCAGTTGTGGGAATTAATTTTATTGTTACCTAATTTGGATTCATGATTAGCCAAAACTTGATTATAACATTTTGATTGTGAATGGGATTGTGATGTAACACTGACTAGTAGCGACATCCGAAAATTCTTTTTATGATATCGTGTTGATTCTCATCGTTGTCCTTACCGGAAATATCTAAATAAATTAATTTGCTCTAACTGTTTTTGTTATTGAGCACTCTTACATATTTTACCGAGTCTATCATATATTATATTTATTTATAAATAAATTATATAGATATTGCAGGAAAAGTGTCGTTATGTTGATGTAAAATAGCATATAGAGTAAGAAATACAAAAATGCTCTTATATGCATTTTTTTTGCTGATTTTTCTTTTCTCCTTTTTTGTTCTTTATTTTGCTTTTGTTGTTTTGTTTTTTCAATTTCCTCTGTTTTTGCTCTCTTTGCTTTTTTTACAAGGGCATTTTTGCATTGCTGATTGTTTGTACTCTTCTACACTGTACAAACAACACCTTTCCTTACAATTTTTACAATGTCTGGTGCTCAAAAAATATTTTGAAAATTGTAGTTGATGTTGGTTAAGGAAGATTGAAGAGGCATTCATTCGGAACCGAGAACTAATATTCGATTATGACGTTGGTTTTGATGAAGACCTGTTAATAGCTCACCACCATGTGGTAACATTAATCAAAGCAGATCTCGGGTAGTATTCGAATCCACGATCCGCATTAGCTATCCTGGAGTGTGAATTTAAGCTTTTGCTAACGTGACGTTCGAGAAGGAAGCACTCTTTTAGACCTGAACCATTAAAACCTGCTACATTGCAGCGTGAATTTTGTTGAAGCCAGAGAGCTTTACTTAAATTTAATTTTTTTAAGGAGATAAATGGTGCCCTCAAGTCGCACTACAAAATTATGGGATTATCTGCAGAACACCTAGCAAGCATGGTGTTGGCTTTACAATATAAAACAGTTGCTTTTATCTTTTTGGCAGCACCTCAACCTTTGAAACGAAAAACTACTACCACAGTGATTCAGTTACGATATTGCTGGGCTTGAACGCAAAAGTAAACAAGATAGCTCTTTGTAATGAAACAGGTTTTGCAAACTCTGTTTTAATGAAACAATTTTCTTAGCATCTGTAGCATGATTTGTTGAGATATAATTGGCTAGAACAAACATTTTCTTGCAACGACCACGTGACCACACAAAGAAATGGTGAGTTGATATCATGTTCAGTAGTCGAGAAAGTTTTTATTTTTCAAGCAAAATTCATTCACGAGTGAATTAATCTTTGATATCCTGTTGAATGATAATCTGCAAAGACATCATGCTGTACATCAGTCAGGCAATTTTATTTCAAATGCTGAAAAATTGCAGGAGAAATTGTAATTAACTAGTTTTTTTAGAGACACAACAATAGAGAAACCACGTTGAAATTAAATTCGCAGCCTTGCGACTCTGCCCGAGCGTCGTGTTTTGTTGAGCTAATTTACCGATCTCGTTATCTCGGGTCCCATCAATGATGTCGGATAATTTGGGTTTTCAGAGAAATTTTTAATGGTTGCTGCAACTGCATGGGCGATTACAACTAGAGCAATTTAAATGTTGTGCTGTCGGATGGTTAAAAGCGCTGTTGTTATGGCGACAATAGCAGAATATTCATGCGTTTAGACCTCACGCTGACTACGTAATTAATCCCTTGGAAAACTCACAGATATTTTCAAAAGTTCAAAACCACCAAAACTAATGGTTTTACAAAATATTGAAACCTAGGAGTCTGTGGCTTCAGCCAAGGTGGCCTTATTTCAGCAGGGAAAATTTCTAACCATGCGCCTCACATTCAAAAATTTTGCCAAAACTAAGGGTGTCTCTATTACAAAACAAAGTTTTTTTCGGTCTGTGTTAACTCCTCTGAAACTATTGGGCAAACAAACATTAAACTGGGCATGATTGACACTACCCTAAGGGGAAGGGGAAATGTCATGAGGGTTAAATGACGTCCTGTTGAAGCCAAATCTGTACTTTATAGCAGAGTTCTGTCAGACGTAAGTACCCGTTAACTTGTTCAAATTACTGGGCGCACAAACCTCACACTTGGCATAATTAATGACCGCTCTGAGGTGGAAGATCAATGACCACTTGAGGTGGAAGATTAATGACCACTCCGAGGTGGAAGATTAATGACCGCTCCGAGGTGGAAGACATATTGGGATTGGTGCCTTCCTGATAACGTCATAAACAAAATTCTTTTTATTTGCTTTTCTTGACAAAGGAAAATCGTTTTTGCTCAAACTAAAGCCAGCTGTCAATTTACCAACTTGCAAAAATTTTACCCCTCTCGGGCATAACATAACGTCATAACTAACACTTGATTGCAGATTTTGTTTTTCATGTCCCAAAAAGTATTTTTCTTAGTAATGCTGTGGCAGCTCTCTGTGACGTCATAGTGATTGATTGTATTGTGTAGAGTTGCTGTGTTTTCGTTTGTGATTAGTTAGTAAAAGAGATAACTAGCAAACAGTTGTACGTGGTAACAGTAGAGCTAGATTGGTGACCCCGACGTTCCTTATAGTGATTTGGAAAGTTTACCATGGCAAGCGAGCAAGAGACGCAGCAACACGCAGTCAGCTTAAAGTTGCCAGAGTTTTGGACTAGTCATCCCAGGGTCTGGTTCCAACAGACAGAAGCTCAGTTTGCGCTCAGGCAGGTCACTGCTGACAACACGAAGTACTTCTACGTAGTAGCAGCTTTAGACCAAGATTCCGCGCAAAGAGTAATCGACTTACTCGAAGATCCCCCACGAGATCACAATATCTAGCGCTTAAGAAACGCCTCTTGGACACTTTTGACTTGTCCGACAATGAACGTGCCGCGCGATTGCTAAACATGCCGCAACTAGGTGATAACAAACCTTCAGTCTTAATGGATGAAATGTTGGCACTTATAGCAGATCATCGTCCGTGTTTTCTGTTCAACTACTTGTTCCTGCAACTGTTGCCAGACGACATTCGTATGGTCCTGTCAGGCCAGCAGTGGAATGATCCGCGCCAGCTAGCGGCGAGAGCAGATGAATTGTGGCTGGCTAGAGCTACAGCTCCACCGGTTTCACGTATCTCGAGACCACGCAAAGGGGCTCATTATGGTCAAGACCAGCAACGCAGTAGCCGGAACCAAGAAAAACTGTGTTTTTATCATAAGCGTTTCGGCGATAAAGCTTATAAATGTTGTCCCCCATGCAGCTATCAGGGAAACGAGACAGCCGGTCGTCGTTAACGGCAGCGATGACCGGCACAAACAAGGCCCTTTTTTATGTGTGGGATTGCCAAAGCAAACGTAAATTTTTAATCGACACTGGCGCCGAAGTAAGCGTATTGCCGGCAACACGATTTGACCGACAAAAAAGACAGTCCGCACAAGTACTACTGGCGGCTAACGGCAGCAAAATTACCACTTTCGGCTCGAGAGCGGAGACGGTGGCCCTGCCCCAGGGTGACTTCAGGTGGACTTTTGTTGTGGCAAATGTCGCTCAACCCCTTCTGGGGGCTGACTTCTTAAGGGCGCATTCCCTTTTAGTAGACATGAAGCACCAACAGCTGGTAAATGCACAGCTTTTTACTAGCATTCCCATGAAGAAGGCCCCAGGCTTACCACCCCAACTTAATGCTTTGGGCCTCGAACAAAATGCGTTCGCTCAACTGCTGGCACAGTTTCCGCAAATCACAACACCGCAATTTTGTGAGAAAGTTGCCAAACACGAAACGGTGCATCATATTGTCACCAAGGGACCACCCATTCATGCTCGCCCTAGAAGACTTTCTCCAAGCAAACTAACAATTGCCCGCGATGAATTCAATAAGATGCTGAACATGGGAATCATTCGACGATCTGCCAGTCCTTGGGCATCACCGCTTCACATGGTGCAGAAACCTGCAGGCGGATGGAGACCCTGCGGCGACTACCGCCGTCTTAACTCGATCACCGAAGCTGATCGTTATGCTATTCCGCATATACAGGATTTTTCGGCTCGCCTTTCCGGAGCTACCGTGTTTTCTAAAGTGGATCTGGTGCGGGGATTCCATCAGGTACCGGTGGCAGAAGAAGATATCCCTAAAACCGCCGTGATCACTCCTTTTGGCTTGTTTGAATTTTTACGCATGCCATTTGGCCTGAAAAATGCCGCTCAGACTTTTCAACGGCTAATGGATAGCATTTGCCAACCGTTCGATTTCGTCTTTGTGTATTTAGACGACATCCTGGTTGCCAGTTCCACGCAGGCGGAACACAAAAACCACCTGCAGTTGCTTTTCCAACGACTTGCAGACTTTGGTTTGGTGGTAAATGTGGACAAATGCCAGTTTGGTCGTCGTCGAATTGAGTTTCTTGGGCATTTGATTGATCAATACGGTGCACGACCACTTCCAAGCAAAGTCGAGGCAGTACAAGTTTTTCCTTACCCAACCACGCTTCAGGACCTTCAAAGATTTGCAGGTATGATCAATTTCTACCATCGCTTTATACCACTAGCTGCAACAATCATGGCCCCAATTTATCAAACCATCGCAAATAAGCCTAGGCTATTAATTTGGAATGAAACTTTGAAAACTGCCTTTGAGAATGCAAAAGGTGCACTGGCTAGCGCTGCCATGCTACATCATCCTAAACACCACGCACCTTTAACACTTAGTGTTGATGCTTCGGACATAGCTGTAGGTGGCGTTTTGCAACAAATAGTAGATGGTCAGTTACAGCCTCTTGCATTTTTTAGTAGAAAATTGCGCAAACCGGAAACCAAATACAGTGCTTTTGATCGCGAATTGCTGGCGATGCATTTGGCCGTCCGTCATTTCCGCTACTTCTTGGAAGGGCGTCACTTTGTAATTTTTACAGATCATAAGCCACTCACGTTTGCTTTTTCAAAAGCCTCCGATGCGTGGTCTGCCCGACAGCAACGCCAACTCTCAGCGATTTCCGAATTTACTACAGATGTTCGACACATTGCCGGAAAAGCAAATTTAGTTGCGGATGCATTATCCCGCGCACCCTTATCCATGGTTGTGTCCTCACCACCGGATTTAGATTTTGTAGCTATGGCTCAAGCCCAACAGATACCTGAAATCCAGGCATACAGAACAGCAATAACAGGCTTACAGCTTGAAGACGTACCGGTCGGACCAGACAAAGTTTGTTTACTCTGTGATGTGTCGTTAGGACTGCCGCGGCCAGTCGTTCCTCCATCCTGGCGTCGGAAAGTTTTTGACATCATTCATGGTCTTTCCCACCCTTCCATCCGGACAACCCGACAGCTAATGCGTCAGAAGTATGTTTGGCATGGGTTACACAAGGATGTTGGCTTATGGTCCAAGCAATGCGTCAAGTGCCAAACTGCCAAAGTGCAAACCCACACCAAAGCGCCTTTAGCGACATACCCACTCGCTCACCAACGTTTCGCCCATGTCAACATTGATATTGTTGGCCCCCTTCCCCAATCGCAAGGTCATCGCTATCTCTTGACCATGGTTGACAGGTTTACTCGCTGGCCAGAAGCAATACCCATGCCGGATGCTACTGTCAAAACATGTGCAAGAGCTTTCTTGTTCAACTGGGTTGCTAGATTTGGTGTCCCCGCAGACATCTCAACAGACCGTGGTCCCCAGTTTACCGCACATTTGTGGGACACGCTGGTTCATCTTCTCGGGGTTCGCCTTCACCGCACATGCGCCTATCACCCTCAAGCAAACGGCTTAGTTGAACGTTTCCACAGACATTTAAAGAGCGCGTTGATGGCGCGACTGAAGGATTCCAATTGGGTTGATGCACTGCCATGCGTGCTCTTAGGAATACGCTCAACACCCAAAGAGGATTTAAAGTGCTCCTCAGCTGAACTAGTTTATGGAACACCTTTGAAAGTGCCAGGGGATGCCTCCTTTCCGTCCACATCTACTTCATCTACCGATAACTTGTTTCTACCGTGGCTCAAAGAAAAGATAGCAGATTATCGACCCCAACAAATGTCTCGCCATTCAAAGAACGTTGTTTCCGTCCCAAAATTCCTCTTGACAAGTAATTTCGTCTTCGTCCGTCGCGATACACATCGACCGCCTTTAGCCCCACCGTACGATGGTCCGTTTCGTGTACTGGAACGCGGAGAAAAATTCTTCATACTAGACATTGGCGGAAGAAGAGACTCAGTGTCAGTGGATCGACTGAAGCCAGCCTACATTGACTCAAACGAACAACTGCCTGTGACAATGCCTCGAAAACGGGGCAGACCTAAGAAGGTCTAAACGAACCGCTTTGTTTATGCGTTTCTGGGGAGGAGCTCTGTGGCAGCTCTCTGTGACGTCATAGTGATTGATTGTATTGTGTAGAGTTGCTGTGTTTTCGTTTGTGATTAGTTAGTAAAAGAGATAACTAGCAAACAGTTGTACGTGGTAACAGTAGAGCTAGAATGCGATCAAAAGCTTTTTCGATATTGACAAGGTACTTCCGATGAAAAATTCAACAACAATTTGAGCTGAATTGACGATGAATAAAAATGATCCTTTTTTCTATTTCAAGCATACTACGCATGTTTCTTCTTTTCTTAAGCGCTTTAAAATACATGTACTTCAGTTTCGTTATAATCCTACATGGTAACATTACAGTGAAAGAAGCATGCAGCACAACAAACATTTTCAGTTGCGCCGATATACATACACTGCATATCTAACTGTATGCTTTCTCACTTAGATCCGCTGAAATACATATATATCTCATTTTGAGAAATTTGCAGGTTTAGTTTACTTGAAAAGTGATTTCAGAATCAATTTTCAAATTATAGTAATGCAAGAGGCCAGGGATGCACTTAGCAAACTGCAGACAGTGACACTGTTTCGACCTATCAGGTCTCTTCAGTGCAGTTGGTGACCAATAAGAAGCTAGAGGCTTTTAATAAAGCATAGCTTAGGTCACCAACTGCACTGAAGAGACCTGATAGGTCGAAACAGTGTCACTGTCTGCAATTTTCAAATTGTTTTGTTAAAAATAAAGCTTAAGTGGTGTACAATCAGAAGATCTACAATATGTACTGTGACTTTTCGTTTTATTTAAAAAAAGCTATAAATTTAAGAACCCATCAAAAACTGCCAGATGTTAAGCAGACACACGCGAAAGTCAACTTCTTTGGAAACAGCTACTTTGGATCACCATGTTCACCAAAAAAACAGAGCGCTTAGGCTTTAACTACTTAAGAACTGCGGCTTTCTTATTATTTTTTGACAAAATTCAAAGCTATAGCCTACGAGAAAAAATAGAACTTTCTAACCTCTAAACTTAAATCTTTAAACCTCTAAACGTTTTTGAACCTGAAAAACATTTCATAGCACCCCCAAGAAAATGGGTTGATGTGTAAAACAGCTAGCTTTGTCATATACAAATATATTAAGCTCCTGAGTACCGGTTTTATTAGAAATTACAGGAAATAAGCTTTTCAGGCATACACAAGTCTAAATAGTTTAGACAAAGCATGATTTCATATTTACGAATTAAAAAATAGAAACCGTACATAATTTCAGTTCAAAAACTTGCAAAGTTTTCTACCAGCTCACAAAATTCTTGAATCTTTGAAAAACTACACCACTAAAAAATTTTAGGAAATTTCTCCATAATTAAACGGTTTACTAACTGACGATGTAACAAGTTTTCGAAGAGATAAAACCAATCAAATAGCATTAGTGAGTAAATCAAAATGCAGTGCTCGATGTCAAAGCAAAGCAAGCACTATAGATACCACTGAGAGATTAGAACATTCGTTCCATTTTCGAGAGTGTGTTTCATGCATAAAAGCGTTCAGCAGGAGTTCGAAACAACAACGCGACGGTTACAAACAGGTACTCAACAAAATAACAAAATAAATAAACTCGATAAATGGGGCATTGCAACTCAACATGTAAATCTGCTATTTTTACCAATAGCCGCACCAATTATTGTTATAGGAACCGAACTTTTAATATAGGCTAAGGTACATACAGCAAATAAAGCCCGCATGTCATAAGGTCTAGAAGCCGGATTTTCTAAATAAATAAAGGTTAAAACCCCAATCCGTTTGCTAACAAATTGGTTGTCATTATTAAGATACTATACAATCATTTTACGTTTTTTGCGGAATTAAGGAAGCACTATTGGAGGATGTGATATTTTATCGCCAAATTTGTCTATTAAAATCTTTGCCGGGAAAATTTGCTTTTGGCTGATGGCGGATTTTTTGGTTATTTTGGGAATATTCAGGCAAAAAATTAGACGAAATTTCAGCTTGAGATTTATCCCAGGATTAGGTTATCAAATGAGCTTGCATTATACTGCAGAACTCATCTATCGCTGTGGGCTAATAGTTATTGGTACCGGAATGGACTATCGCTCTAATAAATCTTGTGGAAGCTTAGTTCGGCTTCAGTGATTTCTGGTTGGCAAGTCACATGTCAAAGCGAATATGTAAAGGCAGGGAGCAATGACAGGAATTTGGGCTTACACAAGTGTAGGAAACAAATTAGACGAGCAAGTTTAGTAGAGCTAAAAGTTGATTTGTAGTAGGCTAAAATATAGTTAAGTTGAAACATTTTTTATATACAGCCATAAACCTAGAAATTGCCAAAATGCAGAAGAACATACTGTACTGATAGGACAAGGATGAGCGGTAAAAAACGTTTTAATTCGTAAAGTGTCCGGTGATGATCCGAAAGCCTACTGCAAGTTTGGTCGCAGTGAAATTAAAGCACGTTGCATGGACTAAAATAGCCGTTGTATTTCTGGAAAACGTCACCGTAATGCTGCTTTACATTTGACCATGCTACAGCGGCTTGACTATTCGTTGAATTTTGCCTATAAACTGAAAAATAATTGATATCGGTGGCTCTTTGCATTCCTTATTTTTAGGCCTAATTGAAGCTATTTTTACAGCCTACAACCAATTTTTGGTAACTTAAATATTGCCAATTGAACATTGCATTGACTGAGTAACTATGAGTGGCAGAGTAAATTCTGTGGTTTCCCGATTTCAGAGTCTTTATCCTAATTTGGTTCACATTCTCTGCATTTGTCACAGCATCCAGTCATGCTCATCACATGCTCTTAAGTTACGCCTTGTAACCTAGAGTTTATGGCACCAGACTCGTACAAGGGTTCTCACATGGTATACTCAGGCAACAAAATCTTTGTATAGTTGTATACTGGAAATGTAGGTGAGCAACCACCAGAAATATTAAAGCTATCACACTGTAGGCGCCTCTCTATTGCTCCTTGTGTGTGAAGAATACTGGACCAGTATGATGTATTGAAATTGCACTTCCAAATGGCCAAAGCCGAGAAGCATAATGTTGCTGCTGATTTGCTACATCAAATAAACAGCTTCTATGAAAACAAGCTCATTTTTATCTTTGTGAGACCGATTCTAATGATTTAATTTGGTTAAACAAGCTATTTGAACTTGAGAGCAAATCAAATAAAGTAATCACATGAAGTTTCGAAGCTACATCAAAGTCTGATAACAAGTTTATTACACCAGCATCTGTCAGAAACAATTTAGCTTCAATGATGATATAACAAATAAAGAAAATTGTCTTCCACCAAGAGTAGTTAACTAGTAACTACTGAAACGAATTCAAGACTTTGTTATCTGATTTCAATTTGGAACATACTCCGAAAGCAGGTGAAATCAAATATCGCCGTTTCACTTACAGTTTATAATTGCTGAAGGAGATGCAACAACGATTTTCTAACAACGTCAAACAGCTTGAATTTCCAACTGACCTGCGCCCATGATTGATTCTTAGCCCTACAAGCAAAAATTATCAAAACTATATTTGCTTTTATAGTAATGCAAGAGGCTAGCGATCCACTTAGCAAGCTGCAGACAGTGACACTGTGTCCCACAAGTGTGGCGGTTTAAGCTATGCGTTATGAAAAACCTCTAGCTTCTTGTCGGTCTCCAACTGCACCAAAGAGACCTAAAAGTGCATCGCTAGCCTCTTGCATTACTATATTCTCTTGTGACCACTAGGCTATGACAGCACTATTGTTTTAGCAGTTGTTAAGCTTGGTGGACCTGCGACAACCGCCACTTATTCACGAGTTATGCGGCTTCGCAGAGTACTGACAAACTAACCACTACAATAGACCTAGTATAAATCCACATGTGTGGCGGTTTAAGCTATGCTTTATTAAAAGCTTCTAGCTTCTTTTCGGTCACCAAGTGCACTAAAGAGACCTGATAGGTCGAAACAGTGTCACTGTCTGCAGTTTGCTAAATGCTATTGCTTCCTTTGCACAATTGTAAAAACCTTGGAAATTGGGAATGTGAATGGAAAAAGTTTTTGCAGTAACACGGCACTCAACTGCAGGTTCTCGTACAGAAGATTTGAATGGTGGTTTTCAACCACACTGATGAAGCTGGTGAGAACTGTTTTAGAGAGGTTGATAGTGTGGCGCAAGGGCAGGCATCTGACTGTAGTGCGGGTTAAAATGAATACACTCCGTGTGGCAACTAGTGTTGAAGGTAGTCAACATTAGAAACAGCTGCTTACAATTAATCATCATGGTGACGTCACCGGAACAGTGGAAAGTTTCGTGAAAGCAACAAGGTGGCTAGCTGATGTGAGATAGTCCGCACGAGCATATCACTAAATACACTACTCCAGCATGTGCAATGGAGGTTGACGATCTTTAAATCTGAACCATTTGCCAATATGGTCAGTGATGTGAACCAAGATGAATTGATATTTTGCAGAAAGATTTTTTATGAAAAACTTCTGGATTTTTTTTCAATTTGCAATGATATATTGCCAAGGTAAGGCAATCAAAGAAATATAGAAATTTCTTTGCTTTCTGAAGTTTTCAGACTTTCACAGTTGTCATCGGTGTGATATTTCTTGCGTTACTGATAATTCATGTCGCTTGTTTAGGAACGAACGTATTTGTTTGTTAAGGTACCAAAGAGGATATTCATTTTGCTTCAATATACTGTAGAAGATATGTCGTGAAAATCTTTACCGATTAAACTACTCGTATACGAATTTCATGAGCTATATGCTTTGTGTAGTTAGATTTTAGATAAATTTGTTTTGTAATGGGAAGGTACAAAACTTTGCCAATTTGTGTAAAGACCAGTGTTTGCAGGTTTTCGGTGAGTGTTTAGCTTTATTATCCCATCAATATTGTCTATCCAAACATCTAAAAAAAGCATTTGATGGTTCTTAGCAGTTTTGTAGGTAAATTGTATCTCGGGAGGAATTACATTGAGCTGGAGATAGAACTCTAAAATATCTTTTTGACTTGAAAATAATGCAAAGCAGTCGTCTAGGTATCTATAACGTAGAGTAGGTTGTGATCTGATTTCTTGCGTTTGATCGATGATCTAATTCATGCACAAAACATCCAAAACGGAGTTAAAGGAGGCCCCATTGCTACACCCTTGGCCTGTTTGGGCTGTTTGTTAAATTGTAAGCTGGTAGTTTCGTGGTCCAGATCCATAACTTTTTGAATTGAGCTTTTTTGAGCCCATGAAAAGGAGTCATTTCTTTACCCGGGTAGACTTTGCAAAACAATATCAATAGCTAAATGTAGGTAAATAGGCTAATTACAGCAAATAAAACCATATGGATTGGACCAAGGCTGAATTTTGATAATCGCGAAACAAAATCGAAAGTGTCTTTGATACAACCTATATGTTCGCGCAATGGTGTATTTCATTTAACCATACTGTGTAATCAGAAGTTTAACTACCGTCTGATACTAAGATAAACCGACATGGGGATTATTCTTTGAGCAGTTTCGGTAAACCATAAAGTGTAGGAGTAAGAGCTGAAATAAGTTTTGATTTATTTTGGTACAAGACAGTCACAATATTGGCAAATGCTTCAAATTAAAAGGTCCCCAACTATTGAAGCATTCTTACAAAATGATCCCTTGAAGACATATTAAGCATTAGGCCCACGACTTTTTGTAATCGTTGGCCTTGCAGTATTTGTGTGACGTAAACCTGTGACAACAGTAATAAAAGGTTAATGGTTTTTGACATAGCCAAATAACCTTCCGAAACCGAAAGTGCTATTTTTTTTAAAAGATAATTCAGTAAATAAGATTGTGGTACGTTGCTATAATAAACCGAAAGATCTTGAAGTCCCTGGCAATTAAAACAGCCAATAATTTTACCTACTCTTATTCGTTCTGTTTTAGCAGGAGCTCCCAAAAAAGCTTTCAACGACGTTAATAAGGTAAATAGTTTTTGAGAAAATATAAAAAAGAAAATGTGCACTCCAGTGTTGATTGTGACGTCCATCTTACACTCCAAATGGGTGTAGTAAAGTTAGAGTGGAGGCGCGAAAATGATCTTTAATCAGGGGGGCAAAATTAATTGTAGCTTTTTTACAGTATTTATAAGGCGATTTCAATTTTGCTAGATCGACCAAAAACGCAGGCCCATGTTAAGTGAATGTGTGAACAAGTCACAAACACTCTTCTATTTGGCTTACAGAAGTGCGCTGAAACATAAAGAAAGGTATTGGAAAAGCAAAAGAGCAGCGATTATTAGAAAACGCTTACAAGTCATAAAGCACAGAACTCTTAGCTGCCATATTGTGTAAAACTAAAACGGCTGCAAGAAAAAAGAGCAACCTAGGAGAAACTGAATAACTCCAAGTTTAAGCTCTTTCGGTATTCGACCATGAGGAACAAGGGCTGAAAACGCACAATGTCGATCGGCCGGTAGCATAGCTTAATTAATGCCTATCATTTTGACTCGACAGAAAGCTGAATAAACATTACAAGTTGCATCCGAATACGAAAAACAGTACAAGAATAGACTAAATGTAAAACGTTTTTTCAAATCCAAAGTTGCAATACTTAGTTGCATAAGTAAACAGGAGCGTTCTTTCTCATGTGACATGTCAGCACACCACTTCCAACGCTCCTACAAAACACCAAAAGTATCCTTTTTTGGGGGGGTGCTGTTATTAAATTGTTGTTCCAGTGCAGGTTGGTCAATTCTAGCCAAGATAGTTGAATGGACATGCATCAAAGCCAGGTGCGTAAATATTTTTTGTCATACTCCAAAGCAACGTTTTCAGTCTTTTAAGTGCTGTGAATAATCTTTTTGAGGACGCTGCTGACAAGGGTAAGAGCAGAGCAGATTAAATTTTTCTAACTCTTCACAATAAGCTCCTAGTTTGAAGCTTCAGAGTTGATGCAAATTTGACACCCGTTGGAATAAAAAGGAAAGGATCATTCCTCGTTAACTTGCCCAGAAACGTCTGCTCTAACGTAAGACGGGATTTTTGAATGTCTGAAGAAAGCTGCGTTTTGCTCACATCGTCACTGGAGAACTTGCGCTGGGAAGAATTAACAAGAAAATCCTCTCTAGCAGCGACCTCTTTCAAGCCCGATTGGTCAAACCGTCTGTTTAGTTCACTACCTATAAAGTCTAAAGCTTTGAAAAATTGACGCTTCCACTATACGCCTTCTTGCAATGGCAGGCTTTCAGGCACCAAGGCTTCACGCAAAATTAACAGGAGTTCTGTTACGCCTGGAACTCGGCAACGGCTCAAGTACATTGTCTGCAACACAAGCGCCAACTTTGGTTAGAATAGTACCCATGAAACTTTCTTCTGTTTTTTTAAATAACGCCATGACAAATAGGAAAAATATATTAACTAAACTGAATCAATGTTTGAATACCTTTGTAGTACAGTCACCTCGGGCGCCTAACTATAGGGTGACCCAAAATGAGTGATACCTACATAACAGTGAATAAAATCTTTCATACTAATGCTACCAATCTTATATTTCAGATTCAACTTAAGTAGGAGTTAACAATAAAATTTAACTGAATAAGTTTATGAAAAATGTCTTGGACAACTAAGCAAAAGACGTTTTGCGTTGAGACTTATATTGAAACTAAGTCTATAAAAACTGGGCAGGCAAAATTTCGTAAGCGACTTGGTTTCAACCATTTTCCAAACTAATCGATGATTTACATATGGTTAAGAAGATCAAGAGCAAGGAAACTTTGCTGAAACTAAGTTCAAGAAGTGAAAAGGTTAAGACTGGGTGGCATTTGAGTGTCAGGGTTTCGGGAAATGTTGATGCTGTCCGTACTTCAGTCGGTCGTAGCCCCAGGAAATCTATCTGAAGACGTAGTCAGGAACGTATGGGGGCAATCTTGAACAAACTCGTATCTTTGAACAAGCATAAACAATAGAACTGTTAATGTAATAACCTCAAACTCGCAGGACTGAATCGCTATAGCCTACAATAAACTTGAGTAAAAATTGTGTAACATCTATTTACCATTGCGGACATTATGATCACTCATAAGGTATCACTTATTTCGGGTTACCCTGTACTCCTAGCTCCTGAAGCATTTCGATTTCATGAAGCAACTTGAAATAAAATGCCGAATTGTAATGTGACATCTTGCAGGATTCAGAAAAATTATCCGCTTTTTTAGAAAATGCTCAGTGGGTTGTCCACTATAGCAATAACAAAACTTGTTTTTTTTAACAAATACAGACATTCTTTCGAAAAATAGTTTTGTTAAAATTTACGTTTCGTTTTTCCTAGTAACCGCGAAGCTTCGTCAGAATACGATAGTTCTTATATCCAAAGTACACTAACATATAAACTGTTAAGTACAAAAATATTAGGGCAACCTATATCTTTGCTATTAAATGCAATTATATGTCCAAAGTGTTGCGAAAAGCATTTTTGCAAGCCATCTTTTTGTTGAGCTTCCGACGGAGCATTTTCCAGCCATTGATCAACGGTGTCAACACCATACTTTGTGTCACCGTAAGCTTGGACATTTTCCGGGGTCTTCTTGGCATTGTTGGCAATGGTAATGCTTGGGTGAAGGGAGCTTAGAATAAGTATATTTTTTTGGTTTTGCCTCAGCAAGCGGTTGGCCTCCCATCACTTCCTTGTAAAGCTTAGCAAAGTGTGGAGGTTCTTTCACAATTGTTTCATTGACGCAGGCACTTCTTTTTGCATTTTGTTCGCAGACCCCAGTAAGCTCGTTTTACAGCATTTGGCAGCAATTCTGTAGCCGACTTGACTAACGTGAAGTCACTGTCTGAGGTCAGGTTTCTTCCTTTGTTCAGGTAAGTTTCATCAATCGCGTGACCACTTGATGAGAGACAAGTTCATCCCAGGAGCGAGTTTCTTCTTTACCAATATAAGGAAAATCATTAAAGTTGTACTTAGTATTTTTATCGACCCCTAACCAATATTTCTGACCATATTTATCCGGCTTTAATGCCATAAACTGTGAAAATGGACATCTACATTTGTTGGGGATTAGTTGTTTGTCTATAGCAATGAAAGCTCCAGGTATATAAAAATGAAATACATTTCTCTACGAACCTATTCCAAATCACCGAAAAAAGAGAAAATTTGTCTGTTTGCAGTTTTTGTGATTGATTCACTTTTTTATCAGAGCCACGGAAATGTAGAATCTCTGGAAAAAGATTTCTTACTATTGCTTGCTTGCACAGTGGCACACTCTATTTCTCAGTCCAAAGAATGTGTAATGACTAATCACTTAATCCTGCTACCTTCCTGACATCCATGATCGCAATAACGCCGAACAACTCTTTTTTGAAAAGAAAAAATTCTTCATTTTTGGTTTGCGTATGCGCGTCAACGATGGTACACTTCTGGATGTGTTCAAGGATACAAACTTATCAACAAATAAATGCCAAGCGCTTGTCATACATTTAACTTCTACGTTTTTATGTGCATAACTTGTAGGGCCTGGACATTCCCTGAGAATATTATGATCTGCAAGTCTTCCTGATGCCAGTTCATCATTCCCATCTACTTTAGAATCACTTTGCAAATCACTTGTGCTAGGATGATTGTCGCCTACAAAAAAAAAACAAGCCGACAAGGTCAAAATTGAGAGAGAATAACACAATATCTCCTCTTTTGATCTGAGCTTTCTTGTGACTCACCTTTACTGGAAGATTCACTTTCTGATGGAACAAAATCGTTATCCAAATCAAGGTGCTTTCCATTTTATCGGCATATTCAGGCATGTTCTGAAATATCAGTTAGCTCAGACAAAAATTCTGGTGTTGTGAGATATGCTCATGCAGACAGACTAAAAGGTGACAATTACACTTACAAACTAAATTGTAGCTGATGTGCTTACCATCAAGTGCAATAAGTCTACAGTAAACATGACAAACAATAGTATACCTGAAGGAGCAGCAGTAACAAAAATTTCTAGCAATTTTTGTGGCATAACAAAGGAGGCTACTACTCTCTGTCACTTACAAAACAATAGGGTAGAATTTGAAACTATACTGACATTCGTAAAAACTTCGGAACCCTGAGGCAGTGACAAAAGCAGAGATGGCTTTAGGAGCAGAATTTACATCATAAAGCACAAAAACGCTCTCTTTGCTCGAAGGTAACAACAGCTTTGCTACCAAACCCTCACAAGGAGCCAAAGTGACTCTTTCGGGCATCTAAAGTAGATATGCAAAAAACCTTATTTACGCTTTACTTACTCTGCCATTCATACGCAGTAGTGTAAGTTCTAAAAGTCATTAAAAATCGGAGAAGGGCTAGACCTGGAAGCAAGTAGATAATAAAATAGGCTGTGCGTTAGTAGAGCATCCAAACTAGTCATTTGGATTGCATCGGGCATTCTAGCGTTAATCCTCACTTTCCTACGATTTTAATTCAGCCGGCAAGAAAGGGAAAGAAAAGCCCCAAACTGAAAGGCCAAGGACGCAAAGGTCGTAGCAGAAGTCCAAGCGCTAAAAGAAAGAAAAAGAACGGAAAATTGGAGGGACTTTCCCCTCTCAACAGCAACGCTGCAACACAGGTGAGGTGCTTCATAAATTTCATACTTTACAACAACAAAATGCTTCATTGGTTTAAAATAATAAAGCCATTCGTCTTGCATGTCGTATGACACCACTATCGTATGAGACCACTACTACCAATGTAAGCCTTTCGTGGAGGTGTTGGAGCTTGCAATCTGCAATTTACATCGGAGACTATAACCGGCGCGATGGCATAGTGGTTAGAGCGTCCGCTTTGCAGTGGGTAAACCTGGGCTTTATTTCCCAAGTCGAGTCATATCAAAAGACTTTAAAAAATGGTATTCACAGCTTCCCTGCTTGGCGCTTAGCAAAATAGGGATAGTGTGGAGAACAAGCCGGCATGCTTGCTTGTTGTGTCCTTGGGTAAGACACTTAACGGGATGCCACCGTCTTTATGTGGTAGACAGATGGTGAGACTAAGCAGTCTACCCGTCGGGGTGGCCCCAGTCAAACTGGGGACTTGCAGACCGAGCGTGAGCGCTAACGCAGTGTGTGTATCGGAGACCATTTCGATATATTCAACTAATTAGAATGGTTAGCCTAAGACGTAGGTCTAGGACAATAACTCTACCACAAGCTCACGGTAGCACTGTCAAATCTAACAGGTATAGATAAAGAAAGACGAATTTTTGCGGTCAAAACTATCTCTTCGTCTGGTGTTGTAAAATAAAAACAATTAGAAATACAAGTTAAAAAACTTACGAGCAAAAGAAATATACATCAGTAAGTCTACAAATCCAAAACAAAGGCTGCGAGGTAGAATCTACAAAAAAATCTCGCAGTCAAACTACTTAAGTCTGACTAGCCGCGGAGTCTCTTCTCGTAGCAAGCGAAAAACGTAAGTAAAACATAGTGATGGAATCTTAAAAAAAACTGCTTTTCCTTTGCAGTTAATGCTGATGCAAAAAATGGGATTTAAAACAGCAAGTCAAAGGTAAAATAGAAAATTTGCTCAAAAGCGATCACCAAAATCATACTGTGCAGCACAACAATCTATCGCATCGTGTCACTAAACCGCGACTGGTTTTGAGCTTATTGCATCTTATCAAGCGGATGCAAAAGACAAACAGCAATAAAAATAATAAAAACACGACAAATTTGGCATTGTGTGCAAAAGAATGATGCAATACCAAATAATATATTACAGCAATACCTATAGCAAGGGGGTCTCATTTAAGGACACACACATAATACAGTATATCGACGATAGTCAAATCGGTACGCCCTAACATGGGTGTGGGATCATTATTAAAACTTTTTATTTTTCATTATATACGGGAAGGTGAGGTAAGTTGAACCAGTGTCCTTGTTGAGCACTCCCTATGTTACACAAAAGAAAAGTTTTCATTGTTCTAGCGATAGGAGATTGTTGCTCGTAATGAGATTACAACTTTGGCTTCGAAGTTCTTTCTCTGTTTAGTTTTGAGAGAAAGATGTTTTAGTGAAGTTCAGCACTTTTTGGTAAAATTTTTGACATGAATGGTTTTTCAGTTGTAAGGAAAGGTTTAGCTTTTTAAAACAATTGTATTTTTTGCTCAACATAGTTAAAAAACTATGGTATTGTTGATTTATGTTGTGTATTTTGGCAATAGAAATGTTTAAAACAGAGTTAAATAGTGTGGATTAACTTACCCTTTGCCTGGCTCAACTTACCCCACCCATGGGTTAAGTTGAGCAATTTGTGACCTTAATTTCGATCGTACGTAACTTAATCATTTTTTAGCAAACGCAAACAAAACTTGGTTTATGTTGAAGAAAAATAAATGCATTTTAAGATGCAATCTAAGAAATACTCAAAAAGCAAAACATTTCATGAAATAGGCGTTTGTTCAAAAAATGGCTCAATGTACCCCACCTTTCCCCAGAGGTTGCTAGTTGCTAGTGAGCAATATGCGGGCAAGCTGTTTACAGGAATCTGCCTTTGGCATCACTCTAAGGTAAAATAGAAAATGATGAGATCCAATAAGATTGAAACTGGCCGTGGATAATTAATAAGTAATAATAGATTGTTGTGTTGTACATTATGATATTGGTGATCGTTTTTGAGCAAATTTTCTATTTTACCTTAGTGTGATGCTAAAGGCAAATCCCTGTATATAGAAGTCTGCCTGAAAATTGCTAATTAACAACTTACATATTTTGCAAGTCAAAAGAAACTGCTTTGCTGGGCAACATAAACAATAAGCAAAGTGAGGAAGAGACAGGCAAACTCAAAATAAGAGTTCTTTCACCTCACTTGAACTAGCAAAAAAGCTTCAACAGGAGGAACGTCAATAACTGGGACAGTTAAAAAATAAGACGTGCATTATAAAAATAATAAAAGTAGAGTAAAACACATGGGCAAAAAAGAAGCGAAACAGAACACAAATACAAAACATCGGTAATAACGAGCCATAAAAGAACGATCTTTACGTAGTCCTAATCGCATACTATTAAACTTGGCAATGAGCTGTTGTTCTTTGACCTGTGTTTTTTGTCTGCTTGGCGATCGAAGTTTGGTGAGAATTGCCACTTCGATGTTGTCCAAAAATGATTGGTTTGATTAAAATGATTTGCCTATGATTTATTGCAATGATGTATGATGTCCAACCAGAGACTGTTTGTGCGTTTTCTTAGAAATTATCCTGTTTGTCCGATATATAGTTTTCTAAAGCAGTTGGTGCGGCTAATGGCATAAACATATTTAGTTGTTTTGTAATTGTATCGGCCTATATTGTATTTGAAGCCATTGGAACCGATAATTTTGTTGTCCGTATTAATAAACTTGTAGAGCATGCATCTCGACTGATTGCAGGTTTGAAAAAAACTATCCCAAGTGAGCTTCGGGTTGATTTAAGCCAGCTGCAGGAGAGAAATTGCTATAAGAAGGTTGGTTGTTTAAAGGATAGCAAAGGTAGGTTTGTAAGCAATGATGAAAGGTTTAGATGGCAAAGCTCTTAAGAAGTTTTTAAAAATACCTCACAAATAATTGTTTCAGTGCCTGTGTAAGCTTTGGTCTATGTTATAAGTTTCTTGCTGATTTACTGTGCAATGAGATATTCAGATTGTGCACAAAAAGTTGGGCGATTTCAAAGTGATAAAGTACGAGTGTGCATGTATGAAATCTTTGAGACAATCATCGATAGAATACAAAATTCCTCATAAAGCTAGAGTTTTTGGAAAGAACTATTTGCAAAAACGAATATTTCCTGGTTTTAAATGCAGTGTTCTGCATTAAGATTAGCTACATTGGTAAAGCAGTTTTTTAAGATGCCATTACTACGCTGTGCTGTTGTTGTTGTTGCTGTTGTTACCCGATCCCTTCCGAGGGATGGGGCCATGGCAGAAGACCATGGAGCCCCAGAAACCGGGAGGCTCCCCAAGACCTGGACCAGAAGTGGTTGAGAGACAGAGAGTCGCCAAAGATCAAGAGCCGCCTTTGCCAAAAGGAAAAAGAACAAAGCCGTCTGTCCAGAGTACCAGATCATGAGGAAGGAGAGAGTCAAGGTGAGCAAGTGCCGCACCTTGGCGAGAGAGAGGGGGATCAAAACGCGAACATAGAGAGGAAAAGGTGAAATCTACAGTGAAGGAAGATAGATTTCAAGGAGGAAAGGGAGGGCAAGCAAAAAGAACCTCCCTAGAAGAAATAGAAGGAAGTATGAGCTGGTGAGTGAACGCAAAAGCTCTCCAGGACGATCTGCAGAGTCTTGGTTTCACTCCAAGTCTGGCCAAACCTGAAATGGGATAGGAGGTTGGGAGACGAAGGGCCCGCTCATAAGATAAAAGAGTGAAATGAGTCAGAGTGACTGGTGGGGGAAGAAGAGAATCCTCGGAGAGAAGAAGTGGGATAGGGGAGGACGAGAGGCATCCGGTGAAGCCGCGACTACCCGTTCGGTGGAGGCGTTCAAACTTGGTGATATTGGTAACGCTTAAAAAAAGGAAATCGGAGTGAAGCATAAGCAAGAAGTGGCCGAAGAAAAGTTTTATACAGAAGAGAGAGGGACTCCTTAGAGGGGCCCCATGATGAAGCACAGATACAGCGTAAGGCCTTGAGACGTGGGAAGAACTTGGCCTTCAGCGAAGAAGCATGTTTAGAAAAGGAAAGAGTGCGGTCGAAGGTGACCCCAAGAAAAGTTGGAGTGGGATTGAAACGGAGGTGAGAGCTGAGTAAGAGGAGGTTAGCTTGATGAGGATCCACTGAGAAGAAGGAGGTTTCACATTTGCTCAGATTGAGAGGAAGACAACAGTATTCAGACCAGCGCACCAATCGAAACAAAGCTCCTTGTGTGACCTCCACCGCAGTGGAGACCGAGGAGGAAGAGGACCAGATCGTCAGCGTGAAGAGAGCAGCGTAAAGAGAGTTTTTATTTTTGGCTAAACTTGTTAGTGCCCTTCAAAAAAGATTATTATGCTATCTTAACCTCGGCAAGTGTTTTTAATATTTGCTTCACATCTCAGATTTTTATCAAATTTTACAAGGTCTGTAAAAAGAATAAAAAGAGGCCATTACCAAAAATGTGATTTAAAATATAAAAGTTTTTCTTTTCTCTCATAAATTTTTAGACGACTATGCAACTTAAATTCAGTTTTTGTGAAATAAAAATTAAAGACCATAAAGATTTAAGTTTTTGCTTGAAGTAAAAGAACATTATCTTCATCGAGTCGTTACGTATTCTGACGACTGTTGCCTTGTGTTTTTGATAAAACATTAACGAGCGTCATTTCAAAAGTACAAGATAACAATCAAAATAATATAGCGATTCAATTCGCTTTCACGTGAATGGAGGATAAATATGGCAAATAAAAACAATATATCCGTATAAGGAAATAGATCTAGAAGAAAAGGTAGTAATTTATGTAATTAAGCCAAATTGTCTGTACTGTACAGTATCATTTAGATTTAGATCAGAGGATTCCAACTTATTATTTGGTATCTCGCACTATTTATAAGCAAAAAATTAATTTTTACTCTTTTTCTTACCATATTTGTATCACCCAGGTTGGATTCCAAGAGTGTCACCCCAATTTCTCCAAAAAAGATTTTTAACTTGACTTTACAAAGAGTATTTCAAAATAAGAAATATTATCAAGTTAACTTCTTTTGAGTGTTTTCTAAGAAAAATGTCACCCCCTAACATAGTGCTTTCAGGAGTGGACTCCCTTTCATAGTGAGGCTATTGCCTGCATCATACATATAAATCTTTAACTTAGTCAGTAATATAAATCAAGCAACAAATTGGTAGCAAAGTTTGCATCTTTAGAAACTCTTCTCGAACTTTATGAAGTGTAAGCACCCACTAAAGTAAAATCCACTGGTTGAGAGAGATGCAGGGCAAAAGTGCTTTCTATTTTCGTTGCCTAAGTACGAGTTTGCTTCTTGACTACTTTTTACCTTTACTTGAGTATTTTTGAGTAAGCCTAAGTTTCAGTACTTCTTCTCAAAGAATAGAAGTTTACGCTACTTCAACCACCTCAGTGTAATAATTATCAGAAATATGATAATTAAAAAAATAGCAAAACAACAAACGCATCTTTGATGCTTTGAGTTGCGAAGAAAAAATTATGGGGGTAAAAGATAAAAAGTATGTATTTACGTTATGCCATCGATAAAAAAACAATCAAGTTGAGCAATAACAAGTTTTTGAGTTATGATATCGATTGTAGCCTAATGAAACGAAAAACGAATCTGAATTATGGCAAGAAATTAGAATCATATTTTATAGGTTAAAGCAATACATTTTCTGCAAGAGCATCGACACTTTCGACCTGCTGTAATCAACACCCGCCTCATTGTGATGGCGCTGTTTCCAAACTCTCTGAATGGGGGTAAAATGGTTGTTGGTCTCCCCGCAAAATCTTGAGAGTCCCGGGCATTCACCCGCCAATTATTTTTTGAAGTGCTGCATTTAGAATAGTAGCAAAAGAGCGTCTCATTCTCTCCATAGAATTGAATGTTTCACTTTTTCTCCTGCCTTATCGCCCTCCCTCGCATTCTTATATTTTTCTTCTAATGAGAATCTTTATCCTAAAGCTGGCCTCCCCATCCTTCTTGATCTGTCCGAACCAGCTATGCAACCTGAAGGGGCAGGTCAGTGCTTTTCCTTCCACAAATGAACGCACTGAATTTCCTCTTCGGAGTACACCTCTCCCTTCGCTTTTCAGTAATTGAAGATTTGTCCTTCCTCTTCTCCCTTTATCACTTCTCAATGTATCCTTACATTTATATCAAACATCGTAAATTCCGTTTTGGGGCGCTGTTCCGCTCCTTTTTCCATTTTGGGGTGCTGTTCCGCTCTTTTTTATCAGTATCTCCCTTGTTGACCTGATTTTTTTTCCAGGATTTCAACTTAAGCTTCTTTCTTCTTGCGGGATCTCGAGATAAGCCTTCATAGAATCTAATTGCGCCCTTTTGTGGCCTGGCTTTATCTATCCCGATCCCTTGCACGATGATGGTGAAGTCATCATCTTTGTCTGACAGGATCTTTCCTTCCCTGAACTGACAACTATGCTCTCTCTTTCTTAAACTCAACACTAATTACGGGGAATCAATATCTTTATTCAAAATTACCCCTTGCTTTCCTGGTCCAACGACAATTTTTATATTTCCACTTCTTTTTATGGGACACTAGATCCGACACTAATTCCTTTTATATTAATCCACAAATTTTTACACTTCTGAAAGGCTTTACCTGTCACGACGCTTTTGGGGACTCACAAGATACTCTGAACCTTAGTTGAAAGAAGATATTTCGTTCAATGATTTCTTACGATCTGCAAACCCCTTCTCAACAGCCCTGCACCCCCACCTTTCTTGATCGCTTCTCTCAAAATATCTCTTCCAAAAAAGTTTCTGTAGCTTCTTCGTTTCTTGTTCCCCTTCTTCTTGGGAAATGCTTCGGGGTTTAGATTCTGACCATCTTCCTATTATTAAGCTGCATAATTCCTATTTTGTTACCTCTCATCTCAATGCGCTCCCTAGTTTTTTCAGTTATTAGCAAATTTGCTGAATTGCCTTTACTACCTGTTTTGACACTCATTGTTCTCTTTCAGATAAACACTTCACTTTATCTTTTTCTTGGTGTTCTGCAAATGCTCTTTTCACATCTTTGGTTCCAAATGGGGCCAACTTTGGCGTTCTCATCATGCAGATAAAATGCAATACGCTAGGGTAGTGGTCTTTCAAAATGAAAAATGCAGTAAGTAAAGGCAAAAGACTTAGCTACTTACAGAGGTGATGGAAAACACTTGGTTTAAATCTTTGCTTCCGGCATTCATCAGTCGTCATTGCCAAATCCAACACTATGGCGTGGCAAGAAACATGTACATCTCTCTCTCGTTTGCTCTTTTAAGCCTAACCCTACATCAGTTTTTTCTTCGCTATGTCGCTAATTGCTTCATCTTTCCTTTTAACTTTTCGAAATGCTATTTAACCAGGGAGTTGGCAACTGTCTTTGCCAACTACCTGAAAATTCACTATTTTTCTTCAGCCAAAAGCTTTGCCAAACAGAGCCAGAGGCTACTTATCTTAGCTCCGCCGGGCATCCTGTCCTCCAAAGTCTCATTCTTTTTTCCGCAATCCTCTGACTTCTACAAAATTTTTTTGCGGCTGTCGCCAACCTTTTCTCTTCTACTACCATCGGGTCAAACAGAGTCGCCAACCCCGTTCTGTAGCACCTGCCGCCATGTAGTGTGGATCTTCACGTTTTTAATCTTTTTGGTCTTTGTCTTTCTTTTCATCTACTTGAAACACTTTTTCCATTGTTCTCATCTACACAAAGTCATGTCAGCTTCCGTCCTGTTTGGTCTGATCGTGGTCAAATTATTTTTCTGTCTTATTCCATTTCGGTTGGGTTTATAAAACGCAAACCCGGTTGTTGTCCAATTCTTGTTATTGTAAATTTTTAAAAGGTAGTTTGCTCCATCTAGCACTCCAACTTTTTTCCCACAAGCTCATTTTCATTGGCCTTTCTTGTTTTTTTTTTGGTATACGCAATATTTTTTCTGAGCCGTGCGCTTGCGTTTTGTTTCCTGATCACAAAAGCCAAGGTCTTCTGCAAGGATTTGTTCTTATTCCTATTCTGTTCCTTTTTTCATCGATGATTTTTCTGCTGCTCTTCCTTCCTTCACCAGCAACTAATTTTATGCAGACGGCCTGGTCTGTTTATTTGGTTAGACTGGAGCGCTGGTTGTAGAACTGATGACTTACGCTTACTCGGAAAATTTTGACTCTTTTTTTTGTTGGATCCCCACCAATTTTTCTTCAGCACCACCGTTTTTTGTTCATCTTCTCCCCTTTCAACTGCACTCTCACGTTAGCAAGTAAAGCACTTTTGCAAAGCGGTTGGACCCGCCATCATTGGCTGTCTCTCTTCCTTTACAGTAAGATCTTTCTTCCAAATTTTCTATCATTTTGACTCGATTTGCCGCTCTCTTATAAGCGAGCTTTCCATATATCATTCTCTTTTCTTATTTCAAGATTGGCTTGGCACTATGCGCTTAACACAAAGTTACAACTAAGTTTTCGAGGTCCTTCCGAAGTGATTTTGTCTACCGACCCTCTTATTCTCTCTCTTCTTCCACCTTTAGAGAGTCCTCCATAACATGACACCGTCTTCGTTAAGAGCGATACTTACTCTTTTAACAAATGTTTTTGCTCTATCCCATCTTTTTGGTTTTTCTCTTCAAGATGCTACTCTGGTTGACCTTGACTGTTTTCCAAATCTCGATTTTGTGATTTGGACTAATGGCCTTTCTTTTTTCGGCAAAAAACCTTCAGTGTTCTTCCCAAATTTTTGCTTGTAGGCGTTAAATCACTCTTTCCTATTTGTCAAAGCCATTTTGTTTAAGTTTTTCTGCAGAAGCATTTTGCAAGCTCTCCGCTGATTTTGTTAGTACCAATAAATTAATCACTTCTTTTTTACTTCTCTCAGGCTCTCCTGCTTCCCTGGAAGTGGTTTCCTCCTATCCGTTTCTTTTTTCCTACACTTCCTGCCATTTTTGGCAGGAATTTTCTACCCTTTCCTCTTCCATTATCTTAGAGTGCAATGGGTGTCCGGTCACTCATTTCTTTTGTTAAAGACAAGACTAATAAACTAGTCAGACAAATGCGCTGCTTCAGCCATTAACAGTTTTTTATATTCTTTCTACTTCAATACTTCGCATCTACTTTTCTCTACTTTTGGAATGGAGGCGTCCCGTCTCCTCAAACTTTTTTAACATGCAAGTTACCACCAAAGAACTTGTGCTTTGTCGTCACGCTTACTGCATCTTCTCTATCTTCGTTGCAACGTGCATAGCCTTCTTTTACACGCTTCTCACAAGAATCGGCTTTGAAGATCCTTCGTGTAGCGTCTGCAGACATCTGGCTCAGGACATTCCTCATATCTTTCCGTTCTATTTTGCTACGTACTCTTTGCACCGCACTCCTGTTAACAACTATCTCCCTACCCGCGACCTCTGATCTAGGCCTTGCGGAGATGCCCGACTCCTAAAACTTTAAGGTTTACCGCCATGCGCCCCCCCCCCCCTCCCTTTCCCCCCAGAGGCAGGGGTTGGAAAAGCAACAACGACAACATACAGGGTGGACCATAATGATGGGACACATTTTAAATGCTATTTTCTCAGATTATAGCAACAACACAGAGTACTAAATATGTTTATTACATAATCGATACAGAAAGTAGGATATTCATATTATCGAAGCTTTTCGTCGAACACTTTTAAGAGAATTCGTCATAAATAGAGTGAAAAAGATGAAGTGAGTCACTTATATAGAGACGCAGTTGACGAAAAAGAAAAAAGGAAAATAGCTCCATCGTGATTGGTGGACGGAGCGACCAATGGAAGGAGCGGAAACTAATGTGCAATTTTTAGGCCATACACGAATTCCTTTTGTTTACATATATTTGGCTTGGATGTTTTGATGTAAGTGGCTTAAGAAGAGTGGAGAGATGAAAAGAAGTACGGCCACGGGCAAGAACGGAAAATTTGCTATCATTGTATTCACGTGCACATGTCGGGTTTTGTAAGAGATGTTTCCCTGTAGAGATAAAAAAAGTTTCAGCTTTAAAGCTTCTGATTGGCTTGCAAGAGCGGGCGAATGTGCTTCGGTCTTGAGCAGTATGTTCCTGAAGAATGGTTTTAGGAACGTGCTGCTTAATCCTGTGTTGTAGCCTTTGAGAAGTACGACTCACGCACCGACTATCACAGTGGCACAGATATTGATAAACAATGTTGCTTTGATATGAAGCGGGTAGTACATCGTTTTGGGCTGCAGGCAGAAGTTTTCTGGCGGTGTCTGGTGGCAACATCTCTTACAAAACCCGACATGTGCACGTGAATACAATGATAGCAAATTTTCCGTTCTTGCCCGTGGCCGTACTTCTTTTCATCTCTCCACTCTTCTTAAGCCACTTACATCAAAACATCCAAGCCAAATTTATGTAAACAAAAGGAATTCGTGTATGGCCTAAAAATTGCACATTAGTTTCCGCTCCTTCCATTGGTCGCTCCGTCCACCAATCACGATGGAGCTATTTTCCTTTTTTCTTTTTCGTCAACTGCGTCTCTATATAAGTGACTCACTTCATCTTTTTCACTCTATTTATGATGAATTCTCTTAAAAGTGTCCGACGAAAAGCTTCGATAATATGAATATCCTACTTTCTGCAATTTTCAAATTCTGTACCACGAATCAACTCTTCAAATAACTGGTACAATGGAGTTTTACATGTTATCTAAGATTTGAATATCATATTAAGTTTTTATTGCTTTCAGTTATTGAGGTATTTCAGGTATATTCTGTTAATATTGGTGATCTCATAATGCTGTCGAATTCAAGAAAAATTGCATATGTAATCGAAGAATACTTCGCTAGCCAAAGATCCATCGTTACAGCCAAAAAAATTCCGACAGCAGTTTGGAAAGCAAAAGGCACCATCCCGAAAGCAGATTCTTTGTGCTGTTACTAATTTCCGAGAGACAGACATATCGGGAAGGGAAAATTTTCAGGTTGACCTCAAACATTTCGTAGCACGTGCTATGATACATCAAGCTCTCGAATGTTTTCATTCTGATTGTGACACCTCAAGCACGTGACATTCAAATCTTAGATAACATGTAAAACTCCTGTGGTATCTTTTATATAATAAATACTCTGTGTCATTTTTATAATCTGAAAAAATAGCGTTTGAAATGTGTCCCATCATTATAGTCCACCCTGCACTAGTTGGCATATCATTATGAAAAAAACTTAGCACAATCAGATTATTTTGTCGCAATTGTCCGCGGATCTAGTTAAAATTATTTGTAGAAATTGCCTCACTGAAAGGAGGTGACGGAGAAGTAAGTTACCGCAAGAGTGGTTGTTGCAATAAATCATGTACTCGCTACTCAATGTCCCATTTTACCAATGTAATTTGCTTCTCAGCTGGTGAAAAATCAAAAATATGAGGCAGTTGGTTGCGAACCTTCCAGACTCGTGACAATTGAAGTGTGCAATCATCAAATCCAGGAAATATTTCTTGAGACTTTAGTGCCAAACAAGTAGCTGATACTCTGCAACATTTACAACTAATAAAACTCCAGGCCTAGACTCAATTTGCCCAAATCCAATACTTAATATTTGTGCTGCTCTAAAGTACTGGCTATAAAGCTACTTTTCTTTCTGTATGACCCAACTCATAACGCCCAAAATCGGGAGACGAGCGCTACTAGACGCAATCCCCAAACTAATGAAGCCTATCGGAAACCCTAAGATGGCCTACCCGCACTTCACCGGGTTACAATTGTGAAGTTGCTCACCCAACATGTCGTAAAAGGCGACTCTTGGGTACCCACCAGTTGCAGTCCGCCTTGTTGGTGGTGGGGCTACCAGTCATTCATGACTGGTTCGAAATGGGCTGCCGTCTTACCTCTAGCCTAATTTTAATTAGGTTGACGGCATGAACTCAAATTGCCGTTTGTGCCGTACCTCCAACCCGAGGAAGAGGAGGGGTAATCACAACAACAACAACAACAAGTAAAATCCAAATGAATATATCAAAAGCAAAACGACAAAAACTTTGAACAGACCAGCACGGGAAAATTGACTAAACTTTATCCTCCGAACTCTTGAACAGCAGCAAATTCAAATTTAAAAATAAACCTCCAAATGTTACTTCTTTTTCTTATATAGCTAATTACTAAAACCCTAAAGCCACGTGTTTTGTGTTTTAGTCAGACAAGTGAAAAATAGATGACGTAGTGTAGTGCAATAAACAAAACGTGCAAAAAGGCTGTTGTTCCCAGGACGGCAGCTCGACTCCCGGTGAACTCGGTTAAAGAACACTTGTTTAAACATGGCGTTGGTGTGATAACACAAGATTTTCACAAACTGTTTCATCAAACTAAGTTTGATAAGCAGTGTTGGAATGATGATTTTCTCTCTAGCAAGTAAATGTTCGTTGATGACGTTAGCTTCACCGATTCTGATGGAATCTCTAGGAGGCCACTTTTTTTTCACCCAGTAATCATCACGCGCTCGGCTATCCCATAAGCAGATAAAACATGGATATTTTGTATAGCCACTTTGCTGGCCAAGCAAAAGATTTACCATTTTTAGGTCTACACAGATTAACCATTGGTGAGAATCATAATCCAGTTTCTGTAATACCATCTAAACGTTGTTGTAGTCTTTCTTTAGCTTTGTTAAATGGCCAAATGGAAGGGATGCATACTTGTTACCGTTGTGTAGCAATACATATTTTAAACTTCTTTTTGAACTGTTTATGAATAAGCGCCACTCTTGAGCTCTATATTGTGGCACTCCAATTTTCAGTAGAAGCTTTTTGATGTCTTTACTGTAAACAGCCTCTTCTTTTTTGCTAAAATGCGGAAGTAATTCTTTTTCCCGTGTACAGTAGAATGTTATTGAAGCTCCGGTTCTAAGGCAGTTTCTGTCTTTGAGTCGAAATGCCAAAATTTCTGCGGCTTCTATGGATAAGTTGAGATTTCTGATAAGATCATTCAGCTCCTCCTGATTGCATTGGTCTGGAATTGATGAACTAATTTTGAACACACTTCCACCGCTGTCACTTGCAGAGCTTTCTACCTCTTCATGAAACTCATTGTAACAATACTAATCTCTGGAATATTCATGTTATTATCCTGTGTCGACGTAGTTTTCTGTTTTGGTCATTATTTCCGGTATTTCCCCGTATACAAATTGTCGCTTGTGTATTTTATTCTCAAAGCAGTTTTATTGGTAGCTATTTCCCGTACTCCCCCCAGTAGACCAACCTTTTTTGATTGATTTCATATGCGTTTTTATTGGTTGTTCTTTGGGTAGCAGTTTCCGGTATTCCCCCGTCTTCAAACCTTTTCTTGTTAATTTTTAGTTTCTAGATTTTTTTTGATTGGCTAAAATATTTGGGAACGTTGTTTCGGTTACGTTCGAATGGGAAGAATATACCGGTGGGTCATTTTGAAAACTCAGAGAGAGAGACGAAAGCAAACAGACGACAGAACAGAGGAGAAAGAAAAGAAGGAAGAAGGGTGAAGAATTAGAAAGCAAGGGCCAAGTACTACTAGAAGGAAGGGGGACTATCGGCTGCTACAGTGTGGTGTCGGTGATTGTTGGAGTGCAACCGCTTATGCATTAATATAAGTTGTGGTGTTAAAGAGTGGGCTGCAACTTAGCTTCATAAGCGTAAGTCCTTAGGCCGAAGGATAGGGCATAGAAGGTAGTCGTTGCACTCTACCAAGCTATCTTCTAGTCGTCGAATCGTCGCCTGCCGGGCACTAGGATACAGGGCGGGTGACCTAACCGTATTCGACGACAACTTGGGGGCTCGAGTTGTCGTCGAATACGGTTAGGTCACCCGCCCTGTACCCTAGTGACCTGCAGATGACGATTCGACGACTAGAAGATTAGCTTGGTAGAGTGCAACGACTACCTTCTATGCCCTATCCTTCGGCCTAAGGACTTACGCTTATGAAGCTAAGTTGCAGCCCACTCTTTAACACCACAACTTATATTAATGCATAAGCGGTTGCACTCCGACAATCACCGAAACCACACTGTAGCAGCCGATAGTCCCCCTTCCTTCTAGTAGTACTTGGCCCTTGCTTTCTAATTCTTCACCCTTCTTCCTTCTATGGATTCGTCCAGTAAATCACTAAATTGAGGTACAGGCACTTCCTCACTGTGAGGCACAAGTCGACGAGCGGATTCTAAATCGGGGTAATTCCAAGCCTTTTTCTTGTAACGATTAAACACCTTTATGTCCACCAAACAAAAATAGCACTCATTGAAATGGCTTTTGGGTTCTCTCCAAACCATCGGTACACCAAACTTAAGACTTTTAAGCGTACCATTAGCCCACTTTCTCAAGCTTTTTACACATGCTTTACAGATAATATGAGGTGCCCATGGTTTATCTTGGTCACCAAGCACTACTTTAAAATACGAACAATGCACCTTCATCACAAAATCAGTGGTAGCTTTCCTTTGGTTTTTGAAGATATATTCCCCACATATGTAACAAAAACTTGTTAGGATCATTACAACAGCTTCTTCGTGATGAGCTCATAACTCTTGAATACAGCTAAAGCAGTATGTAGAATTCAGCATCCCAGGTGTGTATAAATTTGTGATTAAAAATAAATACTGTTCTAAAATTTCACAGGCTATTAATTGAGTCACAGGAAATACATACATACCTATCAGTTACTAACTCAAGCACATTGTCAAATTTTTGCTCACAAACTCAATTCTAGCTTGAATTGCACAGCCTTCCTATTTTCCAAACTTTGGTTATTTGAGTAAGAGCTCACACTAGACTAGTGGCATTCCTTTTTCTGGCAGCAGAACCATCAAACTTTGACTACGACATCTACAAAAATATAGCTACAAAATGAGATACCGACATTATCTACCACGATAAGATAGCTAAAGTGAGTACAGTACATGCTGTGAGCATCACCAAAAAACTGCAGCTTGTCAGAATACCAAGCTTATTGTTGCACCCCCATCATTTGGTTTACTCTTTGATGGTGTACAGTTTTCCGAAAGCTGAGGAAGCCATTCGTAAGTTAAGGACATGCAATACAACAACATACATGCAGCTAAATAACTTATGCTGTGGAAAATGGGGTTTGAATTGCTAAATCTCAAAAAGTACTTTCAAAACGTTACAACTGAAATAATGTGTTGTTACATCAAAAATTAGACATTTTAGAGTACCTCCTAGAGAATAATGAATGCTACTACCAAAGAGACAGTTTCAGTACCAATGTTATTGATACTTGTGTTCATATTTGGCAAATACAAAAATTTACAACTTTTCTTTTGCTAAAAATGAGAAATACCGATGTCTCAAAAACTATAGCCAATTCAGAAAAAACAATGTCATTTTTGGATTCAGCGACATCGAAACAGCCTAACACCGTCAAAATATTTTTGACACTCGAAAAAAATTTTTTTGTTGATCAGTGTTACCAATGAACTAAAACTTTTGTAAGAATAAAGCTGAGTTGGAATCAGTCAACAGTAATGCTCACACTTTATTAAAAACAAATCATTTTCACTAAATAAGCATCATCAGTGTTCCGTAAAGCAACCGCAATAATGAGTAATTACTTACGTGAACTTGAACGCACAGGCTCACAAAACTGACTCTAATAATAAACAAACTCACTGTAACAAGAGCTTACTGCACAACTAAAGCTGATGCAAACGATGACAATTGATATTGCAAAATATAAAGTTGTCCAAACCGGAGCTCAAAATTTAATAGGTTGCTGCAGTAACACATATCAAAGCAAATGTGACAAAGCTCCACCAATAATCAGATTACGTAACAATGTGACAATGAAATACTGCAAACGTAACAAACAGTTAATACAGATATTTTGTAATAAAAATATAATGAAAAATGTAAAAGCAATTACTAAACGCTAGAATACAAAATGGCGTCAAAAAATTGAGGTAGTAAAATTCTATTTATATTCATTGTAGCTTTTAGTTTATTGATCCATTTACTTTGACTGATATCAAGAATAGGGTAATTGCTAGGTTTGTGAAAACATTTGACGTGGTAGCATTCAGAAATGTGTGCATGAGAACTGATCAGGTTTTTGTGGTAATTATGAAAATGAAGTAGAAGAGCAGCTTTGTCAGTGTAATTTTGCGTTTTTTTACTTTTCCAAAACGTACAATGATTTGTCCATATGATAGAAAATTTATTTTTAGTTTGTCCGAGGTAAATTTGATGACATAGTTTACATTGCGCTGCGTATGTACCATAGTTGGCACATGTAAGACGTTGTGCGAAAAAAAATCTTTTGTCATTTTCAATAGTAATGAAACTGCTTGGTATGACCATGCTAAAGTTATTACCATGTTTCCCGCATAAGGAGCATTTATTGCATGGTCGGGAAATGCCTCTACGGATCATCGTTTATGATGGTGTTGTGTGCAATGTATTGATAAATTGTAAGAATTTGTTGGAAAGTAGGAGGATTTTTATAAACTGCTGAAGCAGACGAAATGAGCTTGTGCTCCGTTTTGTTCAACGAATTGAATAAAAGGAAGGTGGCCCAAGCAAGTTTTCTTGATTCATCCTGTTGCCTAATGGATGTATTATCAAAACTAAATTGATTTTTCCAAGTAGCAGCTAGTTTAAAGATCTTATTAATTATATTTAAACGTTTTGTTGACGATATAATATTGTTATCATACAGTGTGGAAACTACTCTCAAAATCAAAAACTCTCTCCTCAAAACCTTTCAAGCCAATAAGTTGGACATGACTTTCCGAATGATTGATACTGCGGATCCTGGTTTCACTTTAGAATTTTCTGACGTAGAACACAAAGTTGACAGCTTTAAAAGTTGTGGCTTTTTACGAAAAACATCGTCAAGCCTACTGCGACTAATCGTCTATTTTCAAATGGCCGGTCATATCATCGTCCTCATGTATTTAAATCGATTGTTTATTCCGAAGCTATAAGAATGAGGCGATTAAATGAAACAAACGACAAATATTTTCACAGTCTACGAAAACTCAAAGCCAAATATTTAAAGTTAAATTTGAATTTGGCATTGGTTGATAAGATTTCAAAACTAGCCACTATTGGAAAAATCAATTTGGACTGCCAGTAGGCAACAAGTTGTACTCCAATATATTAATAGAGTTCCCTAATTGTATTCCAATATATATTAATCACACAAACCAATGTGCTCTAATATATTAATCAGAAACCAATCGGAAAAACTATATCAATCAATCAACCGCTTGATTCTTGTCACGCTAATATTCAACCACAAACCACCACAGAATAACAGGCTATCCGACTGTCTTCGCTCTTTTGCTCTATCTCGCTCTCTCTGTACTCTCTGTCTCACTCTTTGTGTGTGTAAAAATCTCGTCGGTTTTATATGTGAATAGAACGCAATCTAGAAAATTCAAGAACGACATCACATGACAGAAAAAGCGCCTACTACTAAATTACATCATATCGGCACTCAAAAACTTTTGAGAAAAAAAGAAAAGTGTGTTCTAGATCAGTCTTGGACGTAAACACAGGGATCTATCATTGTTAGGTCAAAAAGCAAGCATATACGATACAAATCTTAACTCCAAAGAAAAAAATTTTGCAAAACCAACCGGGATATGAAGCCAAGTTTAGATTCGAGATAAGTTAATTCTAGATCACGAATAAAATAATAATAGCAGAACGAAAGTAACAAATTACAGAAACTATACATATATAAACTATTCCAACGAAGTAAATTTACTTATTCGTAACAAGTTCTCACGCACACATTTCTGAATGCTACCACGTCAAATGTTTTCACAAACCTAGCAATTACCCTATTCTTGATATCAGTCAAAGTAAATGGATCAATAAACTAAAAGCTACAATGAATATAAATAGAATTTTACTACCTCAATTTTTTGACGCCATTTTGTATTCTAGCGTTTAGTAATTGCTTTTACATTTTTCATTATATTTTTATTACAAAATATCTGTATTAACTGTTTGTTACGTTTGCAGTATTTCATTGTCACATTGTTACGTAATCTGATTATTGGTGGAGCTTTGTCACATTTGCTTTGATATGTATTACTTTAAATAAAGCAGGCATTTCTCGTTTGTCAAGCGTAACGATATTACAACCAGATCAAGTCGTTCTTTCGACAAATTTATTTTTCAAAGTTTCGCTCCCCTTAGTTACCGGGGAGTTTCTTCAGAACACGGTAGATGTTAGTAGTGTAACATATAAACTGTACAACATAAAAATATAAAGACAATCTGTAACGGGTTCGTGGAGCAGAGACCCTTGGGGTAGTCTCCGAACCCGAGACAGATTGCAGTGAAGCTGAAGTTGTAAATAGATGAAACGCGCTTTTCCTCTCGTCACGCTGTTATTGTCTGACTTTCTTGAATAAATTCTTTGATAAATTTTTATTGGTAATACGCAAAACTGAAAATGGAAATAATGAAAATGATAAGCAGAAATGAAAAAACAGATGGATTGGCTTCGGCGACGTTGGCGTTGTTAGTTGTGTAGCGGTTTAGCGTAGTTAGCGTTGTAGCGGCGTAGCGGCGTAGCGGCGTGGCGGCGTAGCGGCGTAGCGGTTTCAAACTATTTTGACCCCCAAGTACTTTCTTCTTTACTACAGCTCCAACACAGTATCAATCAACAAAGAAACAGCTCAACCAACTTTTCTCTACGGTGGCAACTACGAGCTTCTTTGATAGTCCTTTGACTTCTACCCAAACGTGCAGGTTTTACAAACAACGTAATCCTTCTTGCAACGTGTCTACTTGAGAATAATGTAAAGGTGTGTTAACAAGGCAGTTACTACTGCGTCGCTCGAGGGTCAACCTCGCCAATCCAACGACTAATCAATAAAAGACGATACCTCGAGAGAAACAAACATAACAACACAACGCGGGTTCGAATCACAAATTGGCTACGCAAAAACTAGATTTAAAGCATTAAATGTTGCCAAATATTGTAACAATATTTACACTCCCCCCAAATATACGACTAAAGGAAGATATTTCCCACAAAATATTGTACAACAGTGACAATACATAAGGCTTTAAATTAGTAACAACGTTAAAACAAAATACAACAAACACATATAAACGTATTTACACTATATACATATTTTACAAACATAACACAGCAATTATACTTTCAAACGGTTGATATCCAAGATGGAATATCATTTTTACTTGTGGCTGGGACAACAACACACATTTTCGAAACGGGACGTTTCACTTTACTGCCGTGCATTACTACGATTGCCGAGCGCACAAAACCTTTGGGATCCGGAAACGTTTTCAAAATTCGCCCCAAGGGCCATCTACTTCTAGGCGTATTTTTATCGACAAGAATCACAATGTCGTTCACCATCACATTACGTTTTGTTTCATACCATTTTTGTCGATACTTTATGGTAGGTAAATACTCTTGGGCCCACTGTCTCCAAAAAAGGTTGGCAAAATGCTGGACATGGCGCCACTTACGGACAATTAAAGAATCGCTATTTTCAGTATCGGTGGGAGGCATACCCGACGCCGGACAGAGCTGTAATACATCGTTAGGTGTAAGAGGTCTCTTAATCTGTTCGATGAGGCGGTCTGTAGGCGTTTCTATCGTAGACTGAACGACTAAATTGCTAACAATCTGCATCCCTTTTTCGAACAGAGGAAATTCTTCTGGAAGTTGTTCCAAACTTTCCAATTGTTCCGGCCACTCCTCTTCAGCCTGTTGTAAAAACTCTGGTCCTGACAACCACATGGAAGACTCAACGAACGCTTGTGCCTGCTTGCATCTTGTGGCCTCATCTGCGGGGTTCAACTTCGATGGGACATACCTCCAACTCTGTATGTCGCTGTTCCTTTCAATCTCTGCTAACCTGTTGGCAACGAAGACAGGAAATCTTTTATTGCTGTTATAGATGCTAAGCAACACGGAGGTTGAATCCGACCAGAAATAAGTTTTTTCTATAACCAACGGCAATTCCTTTTTTAACATTTGGTCAAGACGCAGAGAGACGATAGCCGTCAGCAACTCTAATCGAGGTATTGTAGTCATGGGAGCAGGCGCGAGATGCGACTTCCCCATCAGGAACGAACAATGTACCTTGTCACTCTTATCGGCAATGCGGAGATAAGATACGGCACCATAAGCTTCTCCAGAAGCGTCAGAGAAATGGTGCAATTCATAGGTTAACTCTCCGTTCATATCAGAGGGCTTAAGGCAGCGTGGTATTTTCAACTTCTCCAAATAATACAGCGCTGAAATCCAAGCTCTCCATCGTTCCTCTTTCTTCTCAGACAAAGCGGCATCCCAATCATCACCGTTCATTTCTCGCAGCAGCAACTTTATTTCTACTAGCACTGGAGCAACAAATCCTAGTGGATCAAACAAGGAACGACTAGCTGACAAGATTCCTCGTCTCGTACAAGGCTTTCTTGGCATATCAACTTTAATTCTAAACTCATCTACTACTATGTCCCAATGCACACCTAGCACTCGCTGACTTGTTGTGCGTTCCAGCGATAATTCCTTGTATTTCTCGCAACGATCCTCCTCGGGCACCTTAAGAAGAGCTCGTTCACAATTTGAAAGCCATTTTCTAAGTCTGAAGCCATAGCTGGACAAGGCATTTCGCAGCTCGTTGGCCAAATCTGCGGCTTCTTCGCTGGTTTCTACTGACATAAGACAATCGTCAACATAGAACGCTCTTTGTATAGCTTCAATTGTTTGAGGTGAACAATTCTCAGCGGATAAAGCTGCAGTCTGTTTTAGACAAAAGGAAGCGCAACTAGGGGATGATGTTGCTCCGAACAAATGGACTGTCATCCTATAAACCTCTGGTCTTTTGTCAACGTCTCCATCTGGCCACCATAAGAATTGCAGCGCACTTCGATCTTCCGGGCTGACTTTAACTTGATGGAACATTGCTTCTATGTCCGCAACAAGAGCGATAGGTTTAAGTCGAAATCGTGTCAATACCCCTGACAGACGTGAGAGGAGGTCAGGTCCTTGTAGAAGCTTGTCATGTAGAGACACTCCCATAAACTTTGCTACACAATCAAAAACGACTCTTAACTTGTCTGGCTTCTTCGGATTCATAACTGGGTGATGGGGTAGGAACCAGGTGCAAGCATTTCTTTTGCCGTCATCTCTGACCTTTTCCGCGTAACCTTTCTCGATATAGTCTTGCATAACGCCCGCATATTTTTTGTGTAGCAATTCGTCCTTCGAGAGCCTACGTTTCAATGACTCCAACCTTTTTTCCGCCATTGCCCTGTTGTCGGGAAGGAAGACATTCTTATGTCTCCAAAGCAAGGGTAGCTGAAAGTGACCATTGACAATTTTGATCGAATCCTTCATTATTTTAAGTGCCAGGCGATCTTCTCGAGAATTATCATGGTCCAGACCACAACCGACTTCGTATTCGTGTGGAGGTAAGCTTGGGTCTACCTTTGCGTTTTCTGGAAGGATGACATGCATGCAAGTGTCCGTAGCACTATTGTTCCTCACTTCAGCGCAACACTGACAACGAAGAGCTGGGCCAAACAGCACCCACCCAAGAGAAGTTCTGATAGCATCAGGGGTTCCTTCCGGTCCAAATCTGCTCTCCAGTGCCCGAAATGCCACCGATGCGTCTACTCCAATTAAAAGACCGATGGTCTTGTCAGAAAGCTCTTTAAATGAGATGTCCTTCAAGTGCTCTAAATTATTCAACTTGCTACTAACTGGCACTTGAGCTGCCTTTAAAGGAATGGCGTCTACAACTAGAACCTCTCTAAGGCTTACACTACAGTTTTCATCAACACCACTCACTAACAGCGTTATAGCCTCTGTCTCTATGGGGGTAGGCTGAACTCCTGATGACAGCGTACTTATAGAGATGGTCTGCTGTGATCCATTAGCGTTCAACTCATCAGTAATACGTCGTGTGCAAAATGTTCGTTGTGATCCACTATCCAAAAGAGCATAAGTCAACAGCTCTTTCCCATTGTGACATATCTTCACCGGAAGAGTCATGAAAAAATGACCACTAGAATCTCGGTCCGAATAGATATTCTTCGTAGCGGCGCACAGTACCTTTTCACTATCGGCCGACCCTGATGCGTTATCCTTATGAAGCAGAGTGTGATGCCGATCTTTAGTGCATCCTTCTACGTTGCACCTTTGTTTAGATTTGCAGTCTCTGCTTGTGTGTCCAGCATCTAAGCATTGAAAGCAACGGCCTTGCTTCATCAGAAAGGCAATACGCTTGTACCTTTGCAATTTTTTAAAACGTGAACAGGCAGATAGTTCATGCTTTCCGTCACAAAAGGGACAAGTCAGATTTTCAGTCTTGGGAGTAAGGTCAGGGATAGCCGTAGTGTTTAGTACGGTTGCTCCTCTCTGTCCTACATGAAGACTCTGTTTTAGGTTTCCATATACTACCTGTCCATACAATGAGTTTGCTTCTGCTGCCTCGTCTCGGACAAATCTCACCAACTCTTCAAATCTCGCTTGTCTTTCGTAGTCTTAAACTCATGATACGACCACTTGGCCCAGTCCTTTTGCGTTTGTTCAGGAAGTTTTTCGATAATTCGTCGGATGGTGCCTAAAGAGTTTAAGGTTGCAAAGTTTTGTACGTCCCTCAACATAGCTACGCATTTGTCCATGAGCACTGACAATGTCTTTAGTCCTTTTGGGTCCTTCGTTTTCAGCCTTGGTGCAGCCAGGAGTTTCTGCTCACAATGGTGAGCGACAATGTGTGGTTGGCCATAGTCGTTATATAGACTGTCCATGGCTAGTCCATATCCAGATTCGGCATCGCGAGCCAAGTGTTCCAAGTTCTGTCTAATTCTCGTAGAACAATATTGTAAAAGGGAGACTAATTTTGCGGAATTTGAAGACCTTTTCTTAGCAATGTGTGCTTCGAAACTACGTATGAAGGGCCAATAGGTTAGAGGATCTCCGTCGAAATTCGGAATTACCGGTCTAGGAGGTGGATAGTCCTGAGAGGAAAGGATTGGAATCGACCATGACCTACTACAACACGGCCATATAAGTTGCATTTTTCGCTTCGATTCTTAGCGGCCTATCTTTTTCTTTAGAACACTGTGTCGCCGACGAATGTGTGTGCGCCGTGCGGGTGTGAAAAACAGTTTCGCTCACACACATTGTTTAACTAATTAACGTGCGCGACTGTTTTTGCAAGAGCAGCAACTTTCTGAAAGCAGATTTTCATCAGTGATTGCTTTGGGAGGATTGAAGAACTTTCGCTTACAGTAGTCAGAATAGTTATGAGATACAATAACTTTGAGAATAGCGTAATAAAGTTTTGTTAATTTGTAAACGAACAAACCATATTATGCAGTGGAGTGCAAGATTTCAGAAACCGATTTGGTTTTGCATTAAAACCATCGTCTTCAGATAGTGTCATTGCAAGGAGCGTTTGCAAATTGATATAATGACTAAAAATGCCACAATACTAGTAAGTAATTAAACAATATCGAATACACCACAGCAGCAAATTACTGTATTTAAAACCAAGTAGCGTAGATCAAAACTTGTAGTATGTGATTTGTTTTTAATAAGAATTGTACTTTGCAGATATATTCGAACTATTTATTTGATATCAATGTCATACTGCATATGGCAATGGTCAATAAATGTGTCGTTTTCGGATGTAATTCAGGTTATTCAACGTGTAAAGAAAATGTTTCATCATTTCGATTTCCAGCTGCAAATCCGGAGTTATTGCAAAAGTGGATTAAATTCGTAAACCGAACTGATTGGATACCTACAAAAAATTCCGTTATTTGTTGCAAACATTTTGAATCAAAATTTTTAAACGAAGGAAAAAGAACCAAATTACACTGGAAACTGAATCCGATCCCTACAGTTCACGCTGCAAAAGGTCTACAACAAGAATCGAGTTTGCAAACACCGACTACTTCTAGAAAGCCTCCTACTTCAAGAATATATCAACCAGATGAGCTGCTGCATTTTAACGAAAAAGATAAGATTAGAAGTCTAAACGAAGTTACCGAAAAGCATTGCCCGCCAGGATACCTATATCATAAAGCAGAAAATCATATTTTAATGTACAACTTATGCTTTGACAATTTGACTGGTTTTCCTGCTATACAAGAAGCAATAAAGATCGACAGTGAATTGCATGTACAATTGCAATATCGCGGCAATCCTGTACCACTTTCCCCATGGTTTCGAGAAGGAAGAACAGCAACCTTAACTAGATTTTCAATGTTACAAAATTTGCCAAGTTATTTGCGAACTTCTACCACTAAATATCCCATCTTAAATGAGCTGCAAAATCGACAAAATTACAAATTGCAAGGTCGCCCACCATATAGTTCTGAGCTGATTAGACTGTCATTGCTTCTTCGCTACACCTCTCTGCAATCATACAAAATTTTACTGGAATATTTTCCATTACCTACATTGAGCTTATTGGCCAAACTCAAATCTAGTTCTGTGGATTCAATTAAAGCTGCACAAGTACTGCGTGAAAATAAAGCAATTTCAGAAGACATAATTTTAATGGCTGATGAAATGTATTTACGGAAGAAAGTGCAGTACTCTGGAGGTGAATATGTTGGTGCCGATAAAGATGGAAATTTATACAAAGGCATTGTAGTTTTTATGGTTTGCGGTTTGAAAAAAACTTTGCCCATTGTTGTCAAAGCTTCCCCAGAAACCAAACTGAATGGGACATGGATGTCGGAACAACTGGAGGAATGCGTTTGTACATTAGCTGAAGCGGGTTTTAAGGTACGAGCTATTGTTACCGACAACCATTCGGCAAATGTGGCGGCATTTAGCATGTTACGAAAAAAGTTTCCAGGTGGAGGGTTTTTCTTTCAGCATCCCAAGAACTCTACAAAAATATACTTATTTTTTGACGATGTGCATCTTATAAAAAATGTTAGAAACAACCCGTTGAACTGCCACAAATTTGTTTTTCCATCATTTTCATTTCAAATTAAAAATAAAATTGTTGCATCTTCTGATGCTGGCTTCATATCGTGGAGTGACATGCAATCTTTGTTGAACAGAGATGTCAAGTTAGAGGCAAATTTGCGAAAAGCTTCGAAGCTATCCTTTGAAGCATTGCACCCTGGACACAATAAGCAAAATGTGAATCTAGCGCTGGCAATATTTCACGAAACAACAATTGCTGCCTCCAAAGCATATTTTCCGGACAGAACAGATATGGCTGATTTTTTGTCGCTTATCAACACTTGGTGGACTATTGCTAACAGCAAGCAGCAATACCACCCCAATGCACTTGGAAATGCAATAGTGAATGATGATGGAAAAGTCGAATTTTTTTTGGAATTCGCTGAATGGCTAGAAAACTGGTCTCTTCTGACTGGAAGTAGGGTTTCCTGTTTATCAAAACAAACGTGTGATGCCCTAATCAAAACCCTTCGTTCTCAAGCTTTATTGACAAAAGAACTACTGCAAGAAGGATATGCTTATGTGTTGACTGGCCGCTTTCAAAGTGACCCGATAGAACGTCGTTTTTCTCAATACCGACAAATGAACGGAGGTAACTTTTTGGTCAGCTTAAAGGAAGTTTCTAACTCTGAGAAAATATTGTTGTGCAAATCATTGATTAAGCAAAATGTGATTTTTTGGAATGGAGAATCAAACATTCAACGAACACCTGATTTCGAAGAGCTGCAGAAGTTTAGAGTGGCTGCTTCGGAAATGTCAGTAGTAATGCAAGAGGCGACGCTTTCTCTGCGAAGAGGTCGCTTTTGTTCTTGCTGGTTTTGTTGCTAAAAAATTGATAAAAAAAAATGGATGTGAAAACTGCAAAGATCTAGTTATTAATACAGGAGGTTTTGAAGGCAGAAGAGAACGTTATTTTGAACTACTATCCCGAGGTGGTTTAACTGTTCCATCACGGTCTTTAACTGAGCACGTAATAAATACATTTGCGATTTTGGATGTTGCAGACAATTTAATACAAAGCTATCCTACCATTCCAGCTCGTACTGCTGCAGAAGAAATTTTGCAGTATAACTGCAACTCTCCATTTGCTTGCGATCAGCACAACGAGTGGGCTACAAAGATGTGCAGAAGCATACTTGTTAATATATTTTTTAACAACAAACAGAAACGTACCAATGATTCCATCAGAAAAAATGCCGTTGTAGGCTTAAAAAACGTCAACGCTCTAAAAACGATTAAAAACTTGTGAATGTGAGCACTGAGCAACATGTCAACTATTTATATACTTTCGTTTTTATACTTTTCACTTTTCAGTGTTTTAGTTTTTTTTATACTTTTCACTTTTCAGTGTTTTAGTTTTTTTTATACTTTTCAATTTTCAGTGTTTTAGTTTTTGTTCTTTTCAGTGTTTCACTATACACACAAAATGTATTAATTAATATTCGCGAAATTGTTGTTAGTTGATTCTGCTAGTTTAGTCCAAGTCGCGCACGCGTAAAAGTGCATTTTGCCTATTTAAAGATAGCGTGTGAGCGATCACGCTTTGACATCGCTCAAAGCGCACACACGCTTGTCTGTGACACAGTTGTCGAGAGAAAAAGATTGGCCGCTAAGAATCGAAGCGAAAAATGCAACTTATATGGCCGTGTTGTAGTAGGTCATGAATCGACGCGGACTGTCCAGCAGGAGCATGCCAGTGAGTTACCGGAAGGGGAACATTCCTTCTGTCTTCCTCATACTCCGGTTCCGCAAATTTTCTAGATTGCCTAGAGTTATTTGTAGGTTGTTCATATTGGCTAATCATGCCATCAAATTTTCTTATGTTGTTATAGCCTTTTGACGTAGCTAAATGATTTGCCATCGTCATGGCTTTGTTATCCTCCAAAGAACATTGCTCGTTCCTAGCCACAGCTCGTTCAACGTTCTGTTCTGACCCTTTCTCCGCATTTCTTAAAGTTTCGCAAATCTGTACTGATAAAGACGCAATAGGTCGTCTTAATGGTCTCGATCTGTCACCTCTATCGGATAAAGCTTCATCCCACGCCTTAACCTCGAACTTAGCCAATTCTACGACCAACGCCCTTTCTTGTTCATTGGCTTTTCTTTCGGCCTCTTGGTTAGCTCGTTCAGCCTCTTGGTTAGCTCGTTCGGCCTCTTGCTTGGCTTTTCTTTCGGCCTCTTGCTTAGCTCGTTCAGCCTCTTGGTTAGCTCGTTCGGCCTCTTCCGCTATGCGCGATCTTTCCTTTTCCTTTTCTTTGGCAAACAAAGCCAACTTTAACTTCACAAGGCTTTCCTTGCGCTTAAAGCTAGAGAGTGAAGATCGCGAGCTACGTCCTGAACATCTCGAACCGCCATCTAAAGAGGATCCCTTCGACCCGGGTGCTGAAAGGGGACACAAAGATTTTGTGCCAATAGGAGGCGAGTCTACACTTTCGTACCAACTTTTAACCCTGGCGTCAAATTCTAATTTAGCTTGTTCAACGCTAATCCTTTTGGTTTGTGTGTCGGGCAATAGGTCTTCCTCCGATAAGAAAATGCATTCAGCCATTAAAGAATCGTAATCGAGATTAATACTAGAAATTAGGGTTTTCAAAACGTTCTTGTTCTCAGGGTTAAGCATCAGACCGTCAGATACTAAATATTTGTTTTCTAAGTCTTTTAGAGTTGCACTTATGTCACGACTGTGGTGATCCATGATCGACAAACACTCGTAAAATAATTCTACAACACTAAATTTGCGAACAAAGAGCGATCCTGTTATAGCCGTAAAAATAGGCGTTTGTAAGAGTTCGAACAATAACGAAAAGTACAGTACCTTAATTGTTCTGCGATTATTGTCCAATTTTCACTTCGTTGAATCAGATAAACGATGTCAACGCTGCTGCAGAATATCTTCTTCAAACGGAATTTCCCGAGCAGAAATCGAAGCGCCGGAGATCAATTCAAGTTGAGCAGCAAGGGCACGAGTTCGGATATCCAACGGACCATTGGGATGAAACGGAGAAACAATTTTTCTTTCTTCAATGGGACGAATAGAACGATAGAGAATCAGCCAAATAGTTTTGGAAGTCCAACAGATCAATTTAGCGAAGCAACAATTAGTTTGAAACTTGGGCGAAGCAGCAAGTGTGACAAGTGTGACGGTCTAAGCTATGCTTTATTAAAAGCCTCTAGCTTCTTATTGGTCACCAACTGCACTGAAGAGACCTGATAGGTCGAAACAGTGTCACTGTCTGCAGTTTGCTAAGTGCATCCCTGGCCTCTTGCATTACTATACACATAAGACATTGTTTATTAGGGACAAACACACTATAAACAGCAGGAAATTATTACATTACGTGAACGTTACGATTAAACATAAACATTACGAGTATTACGATTAATTACATTACATGAACGAGCTTTTTGATTTATCAAAAAACTTTCCGCAACGCGACACCTGTATGCATGTGACTCTGACTTCAGTATTTTGACATTATCCCAATCTATTCTATGATCGAAATCCATAACATGTTGACTCAGCGCTGACTTTTTAGTGATAAAAGTATTGACCGTATCAGCATGTTCCCGTTTTCTGGTTCTAACACTACGTCCTGTTTCACCTACATACACAGCATCGCAATCCCAGCAAGAAATTTGATACACCAAACCAAGCTCGCAAGGGAACTGAACCCAAATTTACCGACTGCAAAGCGGACGCAATAACCGCTCAGCTACCGCGCCGTTTAGGACGGTTAGCATGGAGCTGAAGTAGGCGGGACATGTTGAAATCCCTTTGTCATCTTGCAAACTGCAATCCTAGTGCTATGATTTGCTATTCAAGCAGTTTTTCTCCTGATCGTTTAAGTATTCAAATAGATATACAGTACTGAGCAAATTAATCGGGACAAGCAACTTATCTGGTTTGTTTTTGAAAAATTTTGTCAGATTACAGGCGGTAAGTGGGAAATTATTTCAGGCATTTTGATTTAGTTGCATGGAAGTTGTCCATTATGCAATCCATTGTTAATCAGCGCCTTTGTGAGATCATAGTAATAACTTGGGTTAAACTGCACGCGAAAGCATTTGAGCGGAATAAAGTTCATCTTTTTTGCAGCAGGGTTTTTTAAATCTTCAAAATTTCTGTGAAGATGTTACTCCTGGAAAAAGATCTAAAGTTGTTGTAATAAGAGAGCACACTAAACTATCGGTAAAAACAATTGACTAATAGCAAAATCAATAGTAAGAAAAATAGTAAAAATGACTGAAACTGCCAGTGTGACATCGGCGTCCGCAGTCGTCAAAGATGTGGAAGAAAAAAGAAAACAACTGCGTATGATAATAGATGTAATATGATTATCAGAAATATTGTTGAAGCTCCATGGAAAACAAGTCAGGTGTTGCAAAGCGATTTAGCTACATCAGGAGTGATTACTGACACATCGGTTGTTGAAAAAGGCCCTTGTTGCTTGGAGAATTGCAAGAAATCTCAGCAAAAAAAGTAATTGACCCTTGCTATGAAGAAAAAGCTTCTTCAATGGGTGCAAATGTATAAAAGATGGGAAGCAAAGAAGTCGAAAAAAGTAATATTTTCTTACAAATCCCACTTTGGAGTGAATGGCTGTTGATCTTGGTATGCTAGAAAGAGCGTTGGAAAGCTAATAAAAAACACATCTTCAGCAAACTCCTAAATGTTCTTCAAAAGAGATGTTCTGTGGATTTTTTATTGCTTCTGGAACAGGAAAGCTCATACTCATTGAGGAAATAATGAATTTGGACATATACAAGAACATTTTAACAGAATATTTACTTCCGGTGTTGTCCAAGAGTAACTCTTTTAGAAAATGTAGAGATTTTTACGCCGTCAGGAATAACTATCTCGGATTGACCTGAAAATTCTCCATTCCTCCATCCTGTTAAATATCTCTGGACAATAGGTATGCGGAAGCTTTCAAAATACAGCTGCTTTACAAAAACTTTCGTCATTTTTAGGCATACTAAGCATTTGGTAAAGTGATGAAGAGCAGAGGAAGAGGTGTTACAATCTCGTTCACTTAATGCCAAAAATAAGCATCAGTGGTCTTGAAATCAAATCGAGGGCATACCAAATATCAATTGCTTTCTTCACAGCCTATTACTATTGCAATAAACTAAAACTTATATAAGTTGTGTTTTAGGCCTTTTATTGTATCTGCCCCAATTAAATTGCACAGTACTGCACTTAAAGTGGACCTAAAACAGCAGACTTGTTTTTATGTTTAAGTATTGTACATAGGCCTAATTATTTTTAGACATCGTAGTTTTGCAAGGCAAAGGAGAATTGGTTGCTGCCTGATTATTGAGATATTAATCAAAACAAATTAAAATTGTTCTTATAAAAAAATGCATATAAAGCGTTTTCATCAACATTAAATTAGAAATATTAATCAAATTTATAAAATATTTTTTGCAAAAGCGAGTTATCTATTCTATCTCAGCAATCAACAACAGCTTTAATTTCCAACGACTTTGAAAATATTTTTTTCAGGTTGATATTCTCAGTCCAGCGGCAATGATAAACGCTTACTACATTTGTCACCACGCCCCTGACTGCCTCGAGAAAAGAGGATTTGCTTGGCCTGGGGCTAAAGGAGGGAAAAAAGGAAAAAAAGGAAAGAAGAAAAAGAAAAAATAACCTATCTTCTGTTCTTCTATAAGTAGCTAGGTCTATAAGGGAGCTGCTTCTGCAATATTAATTTACACTATTCCCTCCTCCGTACTCCCACATAAAATCTCATCTTTTGCTGAGTGCCATACTTGTTTTACTGCGTCAATGTTTGCATGAGTTATAACGATCTGTCCTTTTCACAAAATGCACTTCTATTCAACTTGTTCTAAAATGTTGCGTAACTCATTGTTCGATATCAGTAATTTTGCGTGTTGACACGCGATCATGACTTAGATCGCGTTCTGACGCTTACAACATTTAACGCAGCGTTCCGCCCTAATGCTTACAGTAATAAAACCAATAACATTTTCAACAATTTGTGAATTTTCCAAACCAGCCAATACAAATCGACACACCACGAACTGCCAGAGCTGGATCAGAGAAATATTAAACAATGAAATGAATTTCGTAATATTGACGCAATGAGGTGCATATGATGTCATCACCACAAAGAGCATTTTATTTCTGGATTCATAGCTTGTCCTTTACGACAATTGAATGCAGACGAGAACTGATCGAAATCCGATACACTTCCGATTACTCTGCGACAAAATAAAGTTTAATTGCTTAGCAAACTCTCGTATTCCACTCCATTAAACCAAATTTTACTGCATTGAAAGCAATGTGGTGAAGTAAGATTTTTCTCATTAAATGTGGTCACGGAGCCACTTTTGCACCATGTGGCGCCCTATTTTTCCCTTACACAGGAATATTTTTGCCCCATGAGCCAAAAAAAGCGGTCCAGTAGGTGACTGGCCAAAAAACACAGCAGCGCTTGCTTGGAGGCTCGGGTAAAACTTTGCTACAATTTTTAAGCTAAACCTCTTTGGTCGTGGGAGCCAAAGTTTCTCATTATACAGAATAGCAGTGCATATCGTGATGGAAAAGTAGCACCGTGACTGCATTTAAATGCGGAAATTTTACTACACCCGCTTGCTTTCAATACAGGAAAATTTAGTCCAACCGGGTGCGTATTAAAATTCCATCTGCGCTCTAGCCTGCAGATCTGGCCACGGCTACCAATCAGTCATGTAGGGATAAAAAAAGATAAAAATTCGGTTCAACCGGCACCGCTACTCTACCCATGACATTTGTGAGAGAAGCAAGGAAAGCTTGTTATAAATGGGTGAGCGTAACTCCCTGCGCTCAAACCGCAAATCATCCTGGTATAAATTCAAAACTGTTCTCACTTACAAACAGCCTACCACTTGACAAATAACAAGGGGACATAAAGTAAAATATGGGAGATGAGCGCCAAAATATTAATCTTTTTTAATATTACAGAAATAGGCTGCTAAGCAACCTGGCGCAATTTGTTTTTAATCAAAACTGTCAACTCAATATACTGCTGCTGTTACTGTAGGTTCCGAGGGGCCTGAAAAAGACAAAATGGGTCATGGCAGCCCCAAATATTTTGCATCCAAATCCGATAAGCCTATTATAGTAATTTGGAGCAAAAATAATTTTCCTCTGCGATTTCTCACAGAGGGTAATGTCTTCTTTAGAAATGCCCCTTAAACACGGGATTTTATTAACTATGCTCCTAATCCCGATCTCCTGCTCTAAACTTAAAACTGGTTTCACTCACAAACAGCCCATCATTTTTCAACCTCTCATCCGCTTCCTTCAAAAAGGAGTCAGTAAGACTACATAAAAGAAAGGTAAAGTTGTGAGTGGGCCCCGAAATGGGGTAGGGTGTAGATCGTTTGTGCTATTACAGAAATAAGTTATTAATAGAGCTCTTAGCGCTTGTTTTCTCGAAACCTACAGCTTAGGTGCAGCCAGGGATTAGCTACAGGGACTTCTCCCAAATTTCTTCAACACAATTCCAGGAAAAAAGGTTTTTCCATTTATGGTGCAATTTCAAAGCGGTATATTTTATTTTGATTCCCTCATGCTTTACATATCATTACTTATTCATGATTTGAGATATTGATGTAGCTGTGGCGCTTATAGCTACCGATAGAGGTTTTGTTTTTCTGAATTCAAATTTTAGCCTGAAACTTAAAAACTTGTTCATACCGGTTTTCATCTACAAATAAATGTGTAAAATGTTAGAGTTGAAACAAATAAATAAAGAATGTTTTATAAGCTTTGTTTGCGGGTGTAGTTAAAAAAACAATCGTTTCAAGCAGCATGCAGCAACTTTGATGACAGAAAGGGCCACTAGAACTGATCTTGAGAGATAGTGGGCCAAACTGTGAAAGCTGTGAAAGGTCTTTTTGAGATTCACTTCTTGATACCTGACAGTCTTGCCTAAAGCCTGCTCTTTGATAGTGTTTTTGCCCATTCTCCAATTAAAGAATTTTTTAAAAATTCAAAACCTGAGAAAACAAAATAAAGGAATTTTTAAGTGACTTGCAAGCCCCATTAAATTTAGGATTCAGCCGCCAATTGGCCAACCCTGATTTAAATTATATCTGTCACAATCCATTAGTCGATACAATTTTGCACTTTAATCTGCAGACTGGACGGCAGAAGCTTTCTTATAGCCTGCTCCGTGAGTACGCCTGTCCTCCGAACTCGTATGACAGACTGAAACCAGTTCTGCCTAAACGGTAGGGAAGCTACTGTTACCGATGTTTTGGTGAAGCCTTGTAGGTGACAAAAGCCCTTTTCAGGGCGGGGCGATGCATCAAAACGCATCGTCAACAAGTTTCGAAGGCCTGCCATCCTTCAGCTGAACATCGAAAGCCTCACTGCAAACAAGATGAGCGTTAAGTAACATTTTGCTGCACAGCGTGAGGCACTCGTCATCTTACTCCAGAAGACCCACGGCACAGAGGTTAGTTCTACCGGACTAACAACTAGCTGGGTTCTCTTTAAGCAGGAAGCATGGTCTTGCTACGCTTGTCCATGAACGACTGAAGTGGACCCTTTTCGATCAATCTCCACCCACATCGGTGACTGAGTGGTTGTGCGTCGACGTTGATGGATATGAAATAGTCAACGTTTACAAACCTCTACGGATTCGTTTGCAAGTATCCGATCTCCCAGTTTTCACAAATTCTTGTTTCTATGCTGGCGACTTTAACTGCCAGCATGTTGATTGGGGTTATGATGCCAACAGTGCAGATGGAGAATGCCTGGTTGGCTGGGCAAGTACCAATAATCTTTCCCTATTTTATAACTCAAAGGATGCTGCCAACTTCCACTCTGACCGCTGGAATACAAGTAACAACCCAGATCTTGCATTCGTCAGTATCGATTCGGACAGTCGTTTACCTGACAGACGGGTCGGAGAAAAGTTCGCAAGGTCTCAACATCGCCCCTCGCTTATTACCCCACCCAGGTTTGCTCGCCCTGTACCAAGCAAGCCTGTAGAGCGATGGAACTTCTGCAAGGCCAAGTGCAGCCAATATATTACTTTCACAAACAAATTTGAAAGGACTTTGCCGCCACCTGATTCACCTGATATGGATCATGCATATCAGTGTGTAACAATACTAATCTCTGGAATATTCATGTTATTATCCTGTGTCAACATAGTTTTTCTGTTTTGGTCATTATTTCCGGTATTTCCCCGTATACAAACCGTCGCTTGTGTATTTTATTCTCAAAGCAATTTTATTGGTAGCTATTTCCCGTACTCCCCCAGTAGACCAACTGCGTTTTTATTGGTTGTTCTTTGGGTAGCAGTTTCCGGTATTCCCCCGTCTTCAAACCCTTTATTGTTAATTTTTAGTTGTTAGTAATTTTGATTGGTTAAAATATTTGAGAACTCTATTTCGGTTACGTACGAATGGGAAGTATATATACGGGTGGACCATTTTGAAAACTCAGAGAGAGCGAAAGCAAACAGAACACAAAACAGAGAAGAAAGAAGAGAGGGAAGAAGGGTGAAGAATTAGAAGGCAAGGGCCAAGTACTACTAGAAGAAAGGGGGACTATCGGCTGCTACAGTGTGGTTTCGGTGATTGTCTACGTGCGAAAGCTTATATATTAATAGAGTTGTGGTGTAAAAGAGTGGGCTGGCAACCTAGCTTCATAAGCGTAAGTCCTTAGGCCAAAGGATAGGGCATAGAAGGTAGCCGTTGAACTCTACCGAGCTAATTTTCTAGTAGTCGAATTGTCATCTGCCGGTCACCAAGGTACAGAGCGGGTAACTTAACCGTATTCGGCGACACAGTGTTTCTGTAACGCCATCAGCATTGCGGCAAAAAAGTGTATCCCACGTGGCCGACGAAATAATCGTATACCATGCTGGAATGCCAAGTGTGAAAACCTCTACCAAACATTCTTGCAATACCCTGAAGGGCATGAATCTAGCAGAGCTACTACAGTTTTGCTTGCCAGGCTTCACAGGAAATGGAGGGATCGATGGTCTGAGGCTGTCCAAAACATCGACTTTTCACACTCTAGCCGGGTAGCATGGAGTACGAAAAACAATCTTACTGGTAGGTCACGACAATCCTTTCGTCAATTCCCTGTTTTACTAAATGCTATTACTAGCCAGCTGGTAAAAAAAGGGAAATACGAGAATGCAAGTCGAGAGACTTTTCGATTCGTTAAGCAGGAATTGCCTGACCTTTGGAACTCAGATGTAGTAAATATCTTCGGAGATTTTTCTCCAAGAGAATTTGCTGCTGCCCTTCACCACTTAAAACCAGGTAAAGCTCCGGGATCTGACTCCATTTGTCGGGAGCTTTTAATATATGCTGGTTCAGGCTTGAAGTTCTGGCTACGTGGCTTCCTTTCTTTCTGCTTGCGCCAACTCAAAATTCCAAAAGTCTCGAGAAGAGCGCTGGTAGTCGCGATCCTTAAGCCCTCAAAACCTGTAGAGGACTCACAGAGCTACCGTCCCATTTCTCTGTTTTGCGTCCCTTAAAGATTCTGTATCGACTGATTTACCAATAGTCGACCCCTTGCTCCCAAAGGAACAGGCTGGATTTCGACACGGAAAGTCGGTCATAGATCAGGTTGTTTTGCTTACGCAAAACATTGAGGATTCTTTTGAGGCAAAAAAGAAGGCGGGTGTTGTGTTTGTCGACCTGACAGGTGCTTATGACACTATCTGACACCGTGGCCTCACCTGCAAGCTGCTGAGACTTCTGCTGGACAAGCACATGGTCAGAATGATCATGGAATTTGTTCTGAACAGAAGCTTCACCCTGACCACTGGTGGCAGCAAGTCAAGCAGGCTCCGACGTCTGAAAAATGGTGCCCCACAGGGATCATTCTTGCCTCCTCTTCTTTTCAACATATACACATACAATCTACCTTTCATAATCTCAAAGAAGTATGCCTACGCTGACGACTTGGCGATACTTTATTCGTCTGGAGATTGAAAGGTGTTGAGAACTTTGAGCAAAGACATGGCTACACTTCCTGCATATCTCCAGACTTGGCGGCCAAAGTCAGCCATGCTAAAAAGGTGAGGGCAGTCTTTCATCTCCACAATCGAGAGGCCAAGCGTGAGCTAAAAGTTAAGAACACAGATAAAATCTTACCATTTTTCCCAGTCCCGGCCTATCTTGGAGTAAAATTGGACAGAGCGCTCACGTATCGTCATCACGTTGAGGCATTGCGCAAAAAAACTATCCACGCGCGTTTCGCTGCTGAGGCGACTTGCGGGTTCAGGATGGGGCGCTGGTGCCAAGTCCTTGCGCACAGCTGCCTTTTCCCTAATCTACTCGACTACTGAGTCTGTGTACCAGCTTGGTGTCGCTGCACGCATACTCGCCTCATTGACAGCGTTGACGCTTTGCGCATTGGCACTGGATGCCTACGTGACACTCTAACGGAGCTTCCAGTTCTCTTAGGCATCCAGACAGCTGAGCTTCGCCGCCAAGGAGCGACACTTTCCTTGGCTAATTGCAGTTCTTTGGACCTTGGCTACATTCTGCATGGCCAGCTGACTGACGCACGCTGCTAGCAAGGAGAGACTGAAATCTAGAAACCCGTTTGTTCCTGCCGCGCGGAAACTATTGCACAACTTATCTGAGTTGGGCATCCGCGCTGCCCAATGGACGAACTTGACATGGGACACAGAGTACTCCAAGAGTATGTCAGCGCTCTGTGTCTACATTCCTAGGGTCAGCACAAGGCCTATTGAAATGAGTTTGACCAAAACAGCCTGGGTCAAATTCAATCGCCTGCGTACTGGCGTTGAGAGTTTCGATTTGTCCATAAACAAACGGGGTCTCATTCTTCTTCAAAATGCCAGTGTGGCTCTAGTGAACACACTGCAGACCACATTATTTTAACATGTCCCATACATCGGGCACCTCGGGGAATAATGGGTCAGACAGTTTGGGATGACGAAACAAGGTGCAGGCTCAACTCCGTCACTGCCAGCATCTGATCTAAGCAGCATAGCAGGTTGGGGTAGTAAAAAGATAAACCTTCGGTCCTCATCCTTTTGTTATGTCTGACCTGGCTCATAGATACCCTGCCATACAACGACAACAACCTTGAACCGCAAGCAAGGCCGTAACTTCGTCAGGTGGGGCCACGGTGCGAACATCTATTATGGGGTCTCCATTTTTTCTGTTCTTAATACTCAATTGAGCTACTTTTCTCAACACAGGAATCATTGACGACTTCGCGTTATTAAAAGATTTTTCAATTAAAATAATGAGACACAAAAGCATTGAGCTGAATAGGTAATAGGGGCTCAAGCTAAGTTTACTGTGCCTGCAAATGAAAGATTTTAATCGGAATAAAATTTTACCAAGGTTGCACGCTTTAACATAATTTTTGTGATTGCAGTGTATTCAAATTGAAATAATGGCATAGTAAGAATTTCTTGGGGGGCAGGCTGCAATAACAATTTTTTGATTGCTCAGTAAAAGTTTAATCAAATAAACGTCGCAAGCCAAAATTGTTATTTAATGACCAAAAAACTTATGCACAACCTTTTGAGGCAAGGTGCTTTGTGAACATTATTAACGATATTTCGGCGAAATGGAGATGTGCTCTGGCAGGGCTACTAAATTGGCGGACTGCGGTCGGAATCCAAACCTTTCCAGTATTGAAAATGGACCTCAAGCTCCAGGATGAGAAACAGTAGGTGCAGCCACGGGTTTCAAAAAAGCCCATGCCCAATTTTGCCAAACTTTATTGACTTGTTCTCAGTATTTAGTTATTTTTAAACAAAATAGCAAAAAATTTTGCGCCCTCGGCGCAACTGCAGATTTATAGCATTCACTAACGGCACCTTTAAAAGAACTAACAAAAAACACGATCAGCATAAAAAAACAGGAAAAAACCTACTTTCCAGTGCTGAAAGTCTGTTATCCGTGCCTTTCTCGTCGACTAAATTTGCCTCGGCAACAGAGTTGGAAGCGGGCCGGGCTTTTCGGGTTCGGGCCGAGTTCGAGTTTAAGTTCTAAAAAATTTTCGGGCCGATTTTGGGCCCGTATGCAAAATTTTTTCACCTATATAGCCTACTCCGCAGCTTCATGCATTTTCAAGTCGTTTGGGGAATTTTAATTTTGGGCCTAAGTCGAGCAACAAAATATATGTCGGGTTCGGGCTTGTATTTTTGGGTTCGGGCCTTGCAATTGAGCCCGTTTCCAACTCTGCTCTGCAATGAAACTGATCAAGTGTGGTAAAGCTCAAAGTTCAGACAATGTCCCTCCAGATATATTCTGAAGTACTGCAGCCCCAAATATCTTACATAGCTTCAAAAATTCTACACAGCCTACGAGACCTACCAAGCAGTCCCAATAATATGGCCACTGGCCACAGTTATCTTGGTACCAAACCTGGCAAAGCAGCTAATGACTGAAAGAGCTTCCATCGCATAATGCTGCTGAGCGTTTCGTACAACCTTTTCGACAGCGGTGGACAAGAATATGATGGCACTGCAATGATAAGTGGTAAGAACTCCGGCTTGCATAAGAATATCCAAGATGTGGCTCCGCATGCTTACTACGTGCGTTGTGCTTCGCACAATTTAAACTTGGTGCTAAAAGATGCCATGGAAGCCGTGACTGAGACCCGTCAATTTTACGATACCATTGGGTTGGTATACAATTTTTTCGGACATCATATTGTGCGGTGGCAAAAGCTTCAAAATGTCCATGATCGTTCTTGCTCAAATCCTACATTAAAAGCGTTAAATCCAACTCGGTGGTCTGGTTGATATGATGCTGTCTATGCTTAGAAGGAAAGATTTTGCGACGTTATGAAATGCTTGCCTGACATAAAGCTTACCAGCACGAAGCCAAAGGAAAGAGATGAAGGCTATGGCAATAAAGAAACCGATAAAAAACTTTGACTTTGTATGCATGCTGCATGTGCAATGCAAAATTCTGCAGATCGTCAACATTGCTTCGAAAGATGTGCAGCGTAAAACAATTGACTTAGTTTCTGCCCATAAACTTCTGCAAACTGCTGCTGAAGACATTGTTCAACTCAGAATGAGTTTTGACGCAGTACCAAACAAAGCTACCACGTTTGCTTCGACATGGGATTTGCCAACACAGTTTTTAAACAGATCAGCAAAGAAAACAAAAGCCTACTTCAATACCTATTTGGACGTAAACGTACAAAATTTTTAAAATGAATCACTTGCGACTAGTATGTGTAAGTAGCCACACACAGAGACACATATCTTCAATATTTAACCTATCACCTAGGTAAAGTTAGTGTAGTTGCACATTGTACGCTACAGCTAGTGAAGTCATCTCTAACAACGAAAAACATGGAAGAATTTCACCGCATTTCCAAAACCCTAAAAAGCAATGGATTTTGCAGTAACCAATGTTGCTTTGAAACTACTTGAAGAATCATACTACCAAAGGCATAGAGAAACTGAAACTATTTTCTTTAATTTTCTTCGTACAAAGTGTCTACGAATCTATTAGCTGAATATTGGCTGAAGTTAGTATCGAAGTAGTTTTAAAATCACATCACACTTTATCCCCATCATTTCCCAAATCAAAAGACTATACAGGTATTAAATTTGAACAAAAACTTGGTTTGGTGATCAAATTTCGTGCCAGGATTGGTACGCTGTGTATGTGGGTAGAACGGGAGGTAATGTTTTGACCAGAAAACGGCAGCATATTGACACGGTTAAGATTTTCAACACCAAAAACTCAACACTGTGTCGAATTATTTTGCTTTTGTCACCAGGCATCTTTTTAACTTCTCAATATAGCTCTTCTGGTGCAATTGAAATTTAAAATGATCTATATTTAGATTTAAAATCTACATAAAATTCACAAAAACTCAACGTTTCGAAAAACTAAAATCAGTTTTTCTTCGTCAGGAGTGACTAAAGTTTAAACACAGACAACGGTTACATAGTAATCAACAGAACGAAAAGGAGAAAATGAAAATTATGCCAATAAACAAGTGCAGCAGCGACAACTGGCGGTCAAAAATTTATAAATTTGTATAATCCGGGATAACAGCTGTTAATTTTATCGTTAAAAGAAAAATAAGTTTTGTGTATATAAAATGATTCTAAAAAACGTCTTTTCTTATAGTCACTTTCAATAGCTAAAATTTCAGAGCTTTCCCAATCAATCCGGTGTTCATTTAAGCAAACGTGTTTCACTAGAGCAGATTTCTTTTTTAATTCCTCATTTGTTAGTTGGGCAATTATATCAGGTTTGATGTCCCTTTGATGTTCTTTGCGTCGTGTTTTAAATGATCGACCAATCTCACCAATATATACACCTGTACAATCAAAACATGGAATTTTATATACAACACCGCGTTGATCAAATTTGTTGATTTTATCTTTTAAACTTGGCAGCATGTTTCCCACAGTGCGTAATGGTTTTGTTGCCACTTTGATTTGATGGTTTTTCAAAAGACGTTTCAATCTTTCAGTTATTCCAGGTATAAATGGCAAAATAACTAATTCAATATGTCTTTCTTCTTCTTGTAACTTAACTTGAGCTTGAACCTTTCTTTTTTTCAGTGCTTTTTGTATGAACCAATTAGGATAATCATTTTCAGTGAGCATATGAGACAGAATTGTTATGTTATGATTTCGATTGTTATGATTTCGATCGTAGAATTGATTGTAATAATATGAAAATACTCAAATCAGTATCACCTGCTTTGCGTTACGGAAAATTTTTGATGAAGCAAAACTGTAGTTGACTATGCGTAATTTATTGTAACTATGGTGCAAATTTTTCTATTATTCATAGTGTGTTTATTGCCAATAAGTAATATTTTATTTATCTTATAACACGTGGTACTTGTGCTCACGCCTGGTTCGGTAAAGTATTACTGCTTTTTGTAACGTAATCGTCTGTTTTATTTGAAATAATATTTACTGTTTGCTGTAGGTTGTCCTGATATTTTTGTGCTAAATAGTTAATATGTTACATTGTGTCAGGGCTTCCATCTTGCAAAAGATTTCCTTATTTGGAGAAAATCTGATCCGAAAATTTATGAAAAGGGAAATGCTCCAAATGATGAAAACAGGAAGAAATAAGAAAGCACAAAAAATAGTTTTCAAAGAAAAAATTGGAGATTGTATGTTGAAATAAAAAAATTACAGAAAAGAAATAGATCTCATATTCGGCAGTCCTCACTATTTTACAGAAAACAAGAGTGTTACTGCCGTGCCAGTTGATTTAATACTCTTTTTTATGCCTATCTAGCAAAGCAGCTTAGGTCTAGATAGTTATGAGGTCTGTCCAAAAAGTATTAGATCCTATCTCCTCCCGCCAAAATTAATGCCACGCCAACAAAGGGGTTTGGGTGGATTGTAACGTCACAATTACTGCACAGGCATAAAAAATTTCAAATCGATAGTTGGTGTCATTCTCTTTTCTTGAAGCATTTAGTGCAGTCGTATAGTGCATGATCGTCGATTTTTTGCTCGCAAGCGTAATGACAGAAAGCATTGAACAAAGATATTGTATCAAGTGCTGCCAAAAGCTAGGTAATAATTAAACTGAAACAATTCAAAAGATTTAGCAAGCTTTCGGAGATGAGGCCTGAAATCAAACTCAAATAAAGGAATGGTTTAACCGCTTCAAAAGCGGTCAAATGTCAGTGGAGAGTGAGGCACGCTCTGGTGGGCCATCCACAAGCCAAAACGAGGAAGTGATCGAGAAGGTTCGCCAAATTGTGATGGAAGATCGCCGTCTAACACTCAGGGAAATTGTTGAAGGAGTGGGAATAAGCAGAGAAGCAATAAGGAGTAATACTTGGAGATTTTACGTCGCCTTCGTAATACTACGGAAAGAAAGCGGCCAGACATGTGGACAGGGAAGAACTGGCAGCGTTACCATGACAATTCTCCCGTTCATTTATCCCATTTAATCAAAAGTTTTTTAGTCAAAAATAATGCGGCACTTGTGCGACAGCCTTCTTACTCTTCTGATTTGGCACCAAGCGACTTCTGGTTATTCCCCAAGTCAAAAACTACGCTAAAAAGGACGAGATTGCAGTCACGTAAGAACATTATGGAAAAAATGATGCCGGAGCTCAGGCGCATTCCTTAGCTCCGCAGTGTTTTCTGCTTCCTTAGAGAAAGGAAAAAGAGAGGTAAGGATCTTGAAAGGAAAAAATGCTTGACAGGAAGAGATGGACGGTTCCGCTTTATGGAAGAACACAGGTCAAAAATTTGGCAGGAACACATGGAAAAAGGTCATGAATAAAGAGAACGAATGGGACCAGATGATGGAAACTGAGGAACTAGAAGGACCGGTCAAAAAAATCACTTGCAAAGAAATTGTATAAGCAGTGCAAAAGATGAAGTTAGGAAAGCCAAATTGACCATTTGAAGTTAAATATAGAGATGAGAGTTGCAAATGGTAAAATTGGAATTATAATGATGATGGAACTGTGTCAGCATGTATTGGATGGTAGAGGAATGCTTGATAAGTTGAAAATTAGTGTGATTGTGCCTATATTTAAAGGAAAGAGTGATGTAATGACGTGGATATTATTATTATTATTATCATCCATGTTTATTCTCCATTCACGAGAAAGCGAATGGTATTGCTATATTTTGGACGGGACGTTCGCACGCGCTTGGGAGTTGCCACTTCCGAGGTTTCTGGGCCACCTGTCTTCGACATTAAGGTAGGTGCGTTCCGTTAAGTGCCTTGCCCAACAACCCAACATGCAAACTTGCCGGCTTGTTTTCCACAACCTCCTCTGAATGCCGAGTGCAAAGCAGAAAAGCTATGGGTACCATTTTTTAAAGTTCTGTGATATGACTTGACACGGGAAATAAACTCTAGGTCTACCGACTGCAAAGCAAACGTTCTAACCACTACACCATCGCGTCGGTTATGGATCATACAGAGGAGTAAAACTGCTAGAACTTCCCATGAAAATTGTTGAAAGGGTGCTAAAGAGGCAAATACGAACACTGATAAATTGGAATAAAACGCGATTTAGATTTATGTCAGGAAAGGAAAAAAAGAATCCAATATTCCGTGTGAAGAGAATGCAGGAGGAATATCGAAAGAAGGACAAGAAGTTGTATATGTGCTTTGTTGACATGGAAAAGATTTTTGATTGAGAAAATTGATGAAGTGGGCCATGAGAAAAAGGGTTTATCAGAAGTAATAGTTTGAGCAGTTATGAACTTGTATTATGGTGAAAAGACAAGAATGAAGGTAGGATCTGCGTTTTCAGAGAAATTCAAAGTAAAGGTTGGTGTACATCAAAGATCTGTGCTGTCGCCTCTACTGATTGCAATAGTTGTGAACGTTATTCCAGAAAAAGCAAGATGGGGTGTGGTTTATGAATTACGGTATGCAGATGACCTTGTTGTCATGAGTGAAACCATGGAAGACTTAAAAGAATCATTTTGGAATTGGTAGGATGCACTGAAAAGTAAGGGTTTGAAGGTCAACATTAGGAAAACAAAAGTGATTGTAAGTGGATCGGAAGGACAACTGTTCAAAAGCAAGAAGAATCCATCTGGAGTTTGTAGGAGGAGAGTGGTGGCCAATTCAGTGTTGTGCACGAAATGTGGAAACTGGGTTTATGACGGATGAACGAAAATGAAGATGTTTACCGCTAGATTGGCAAAGCGTTTGTTTGCTTAAGATGAAGGGAAATAATGGAAGGAGTGGTGGATTTGATCGAGAAGCTGTGCCATGTAATGGAAGCAGTGAATGGATTTTGTTATTTGAAAGTCAGAATATATGCTAGTGGTGGTTGTGAAAGCAAGAGTGACAGCAAGAGTAAGAATTGGTTGGGTAAAACTCAGGGAATGTAAAGAGTTGTTACTTGGAAATAGGTTCCTCTGAAGATGAAAGGTAAATTTTGTCGTTAATGCGTTAGATCAGCAATATTGTATGGAAGCGATACATTGTGTTTAAAAGAAAATGAAAAAGCAATATTAAGGAGAACGGAGAGAGCTATGGTGAGAGTCATGTGCGGTTGGAAAATGAAGACTGAAGAACGGAGAAAGATGACTGAAGGACGGATGGACATGCTGTTTTAATCGGCAGTGTAGTTGAAAGTACGTGTAATTGTGTACGTGTGTGTGTATCTTGTTGTTTCAAAATAGAAACGGTGTGGATCTACAGCTGGTGAATTAGAAATTTGGTATTGAATTATCAAGTTTTCAACAAAGTTGCTCTCAGACAAATAGCTTGTGGAATACATAACGTCGTCTCAACTACAAAATACTAATACAGGGTGTTTCATCTCAACAAGTCACTTTAGAAAATCTCATATCTCAGTAACTGGAAAAAGTGGCAGGATAAAATTGGTTTCGTTGGAAAGGTAAAATCTCCAATCTTGTTGCTGCGGTGGTTTCGCCAGACCATTGTTACGTCACACTCAAGGTTTAAGCTTTTTGCGTAAAGTGCCCTTTCTACCGATTTGCCTCTTATTTGCTTAAAATGTCTTTTACTGGAATGGAGAAAACGTGTTGTGTTTTGAAATTTGAAAAAAACAACTCGTGGACATGTGTTCAACGTAAATTTCGAACAGGATTTTTAAAGCAGCCACCAGACTGACGTACCATACAGAAATGGCACGCGATATTTAAGGAGGAGGGATGTTTGTGCTCTCAAAAAAGAATTGCTCCATCGCCTTCAACTGAAACGATCGAAAGAGTTCGAAACATCTTCCATTGGAGCCCAGGAAGTCAATCAGAAGAGCTAGTCTTGAACTTCAGATGCCTTCAACAACCGTTTGGCGAGTGGTAAGAAAACACCTGCATATGATACCTTATAAACTGCATTTGCTCCAGCATTTGAAAGACACCGACAAATTAGCTCGCGAAGACTTTTGTACCCAAATGCAAGTGATATTGGAAGAAGACGGATTTGATGACCGTCTTGTGTTTAGTGACAAAGAAACCTTACACGTAACTGGTCAAGTCAACAAACACAACACACGCATATGGGGAACTGAACTTCCTCATGCAATACAGGAGCATGTGCGAGATTCTCCTAAGGTGAACGTGTTCTGCGCCATATCGAAGAAGTGTGTGTATGGGCCTTTCTTTTTTGAAGGAACAACGGTCAACAGTGAAGCGTGCCTTGCTATGCTGCAAAATTGGTTGATGAAACTTTTGTTTGAGGGAGAGCGAGCAGACTTCATTTTCCAACAGGATGGGGCACCACCTCACTGGAGTTTCAATGTAACACAGTATCTGAACGCTACTCTGCATAACAAATAGATCAGACGTGCCGGAAATGATGATTGCGTGCTCCTGCATTGGCCCCCTAGATCTACAGACCTAACGCCGTGTGACTTTTTTTCTCTGGGGCTATGTAAAAGGCTTAGTTTACGTTCCTCCTCTTCCAACGTCAGTGGATGATCTGAAGACTCGGATTACGGAGGCCTTGAAAACCATCCATCCCGATATGCTTGTTCGAGTTTGGCAAGAAATGGACTGTTTCGATGTGTGCCGTCTAACCAAGGGCTCGTATATTGCATATTTGTGAAAAGTTTAATAAAACGTTTATTTCTTTGATTTTTGAGTTCAAATTTTTGCTGCGTAAACTTAAGATTATTAGTTTTCAAAAAAAAAGTTTGGTTTTCATATCTTCTACAGTTATTGAGATATAAGTTGTCAGAAAGTGACATATTGAGATGAAACACCAATTATTGAGAGTGATAGAACGAAAACTCTATTGCACGACATCATCTTTTACTCTCACTCTTCATCTTTAATCTTTCTCCTCCTCCTTTCACTCCTTTTCCCCATTCTGCTAATGTCTCCTTTCTCATACTCTCTTCCCTTATTTCAACCTTTTTTCACTTTTTACCCTCTTTTCCCTTCTTTTCATCTCATTCTCTCATCCTTTCCCATTCTTTTTATATCCTTCTTTTATTCACCTCTGTGTCTAATCTTTTTCCTCTATCCCCTTCTTTTTCCTCTTTTGCCATCCTTACACCCCTGTAGCGATCCTTTTACTCCCTCTCACCATGCCTTCATTCTCTCTCTCTTACATATTTTACTTCCTATATTATTTTTTCAGATCTTTCTATAATGTTTTTCTCTTTACTTCTCATATCACCTTTTATTTGTTTCTGCTTCTCTTTCCATCCTCTCTTCACCTATTTTTTACCCCCTCTATCTTGCTTCAACTTTTTACCTTCTAACTTTTTTAACTTCTCTTACTCACAATCCTTTTACTTTTTCTCACTCTTCTTTCACCTTTACTTCTATCAGTTAACTTCTTCGCACTTTTCATTCTCATGCCACATTTTTCTGCTCTCTTTCCCCATTCTGTTCCGCTCTCCCTTTAAAGCTCATAACCTGTTATCTCTGGCATTGAAACCGCTATTGACCGTATTTTTATATTCCAAACTTATCCAAAATACTGCAAAGCAAAACCGAGAATCGCGTATGCAGAGCAACTAAAGCGTTGAACAAAAAGTTATTTCAACCAGTTTTTAGTCTATTTTTTAGAAAGTCTATTGTCAAGCCATAAAAACCACACTAGCCTGTAAGATCTCGGCATTGCCGGCAGGCATATCTAATTCACTGCAAACTCGGCGCATTCCTTTCACCAAATCCTGGTTTGATACCGCAGTTAGTGCATGCACGCCCATTCTAACTCCACCAATAATCAAAGAAGATAAGAATGCACTCACCAAAACGTTTAATTTTACGCTTTTTTAACATCACTCTGCCCTTTCAAGAGGCGGGCAGTCTGCAATTAAGAGCAAAATTTGCACAACTTCAGCATGAGCTGGCCTTGCGCTTCGTTCCTATCTTTGCGTAAGCTGCACAGCACACCTAGAAAAATAATTTACTCTTGTGCTTTTTTGCGATGCGCACTTCAAAGAAAAAATACCACTTGCGCTTGTCTGCGTTTTGCTTGTAAGAGATTTTGGTTTTGAAAAGTGCAATTTAAAAGCTTCCTTTTTATTTTTCCCTTATAATTCAAAAACGAAAATGTTGGTTATAATTCTTAAATTGAGTGCTGATTGGAAAACTGAAAACATGAAAGGAGACCAAGTTTAAATTGTATTGCTTCCGCAATTTCATCGTCGAACATTGATTGAGGCGACCTTGAGAAGAAATGATAGCAATTCAAGTTGAGTCGAAGTGAATCGGAGTTTTCGATTGGGTCTGACATTTTAAACCCGAAGATCAATCCTTATGGCCTCACAAAATTTTAATCGTTTTGTAAAGATGAAAGGTGACAGCAAGAGCCAAAGGGTTGATAAATGCAACAGAATTTGGAGACTGCAGTAAGTATTCACATTCTTGAAGCTTTTCGTCTGAAACATTTCAAAAGAATCCGTCAAAAATAGAGTGAAAAAAATGTGTTTTTTTATCGTCAATCCATCGTCAGAAATAAAGTGAAAAAGATATATCGTTTATCGTTATTCTATCGTCAGAAATGGAATGAAAAAGATTTATCTTTTTATTGTCATTCTATTGTCAGAAATAAAATAGAAAAGATTCATCTTTTTCACTTGAAAAGTGTCAGACGAAAAGCTTGTTGTTGTTTACTCGACCCCTTCCGAGGGATGGGGGCATAGCAGAAAACCATGGAGCCCCAAAAGCTGGGCAACTCTCCAGGGTCTGGGCCAGAAGTCGTGGAGAGACAGAGAGTCGCCAAAGAGTGAGCGGCACAAAGAGTCCGTAGCTGGACAGTGAACACAGCGAGTATAACGAGGGAGCACAAGTTCCTCGGTGGAAATCAAGGGAACCTGCGCGTCGAAGAATTTAAAATGAGATAGTACGCTTCCAGTCCGAGAAAAGACAAGACTGGATACGAGAGGTAAGAGGAGAGAGATTACCAGGGATTGGAGAGGGCGCAAGAATCCCTCCCCATCTGGCCAGCTCATCAGCCGCGTCGTTCCCCGGGAGAAACGAGTGTCCGGGACTCATTGTAGCCTGATAGAACAGGAGGGGTGAGAGAACAGTTCCTGCCAGATCTGCCACAGAGTTTGAGATAAGAGGAAAGATGGAGAAGAGAATAGGGTGGCAAGGACAGAGCGATAATCATATAGTAGAAGAGAAGAGAAATGGCAGACTCGTTAGTGCTGCCGAGACCAGCAAAGTGCCTGCAGAACGGCACAGGCTTCAGCGGAAAAACTAGAACATGCTGGGCCTGCTGAAAAGGAAAGAGTGGCCTCAGTGCCTCAGAGAGAGCAGTTGGCAAGTACGCCAGAGCCGTCTGTCCAGAGTACCAGATCATGAGGAAGGAGAGAGTCAAGGTGGGCGAGAGCCACACCTTGGCGAGAGAGAGGGGGATCAAAGTAGGAGCATGGAGAGGAAAGGGCCGACTCCACGGTGAAGGAAGGTAGGTTCCAAGGAGGAAAGGGAGGGCAAGCAAGAAGAGCCTCCTTAGGACAAGTAGAAGGAAGCATGAGCGGGTGAGTGAACGCAAAAGCTCTCCAGGACGATCTGCAGAGTCTTGGTTTCACTCCAAGTCTGGCCAAACCTGAAATGGGAAAGGAGGTTGGGAGACGAAGGGCCCGCTCATAAGATAAAAGAGTGAAATGAGTTAGGGTGACTCAAAGGGGAGGACTCGAAGGACTCGAGAGGCAGTTAGTGATGGCGCGACTGGCCGCTCGGTGGAAGCGTTCCAATTTGGTGATATTGGTAACGCTTAGGAAAGGAAACCATTCGGGTGAAGCATAAGCAAGAAGAGGCCGAAGAAAAGTTTTATACAGAAGAGAGAGGGACTCCTTAGAGGGGCCCCATGATGAAGCACAGATACAGCGTAAGGCCTTGAGACGTGGGAAGAACTTGGCCTTCAGCGAAGAAGCATGTTTAGAAAAGGAAAGAGTGCGGTCGAAGGTGACCCCAAGAAAAGTTGGAGTGGGATTGAAACGGAGGTGGGAGCTGAGTAAGAGGAGGTTGAATAAGAGGAGGTTAGCTTGGTGGGGATACACGGAAAAAAGAAGGAGGTCTCACATTTGCTCGGATTGAGAGGAAGGCACCAGTACTCAGACCAGCGCACCAATCGAAACAGAGCTCCTTGTGTGGCCTCCACCGCAGTGGGAACCGATAGAGAGAAGAACCAAATGGCCAGATCGTCAGCGTAAAGAGAGCAGCTGACAGAAGAAGGCAGGGAAGCCGGAAGATCATTGATGAATAGAGAGAAAAGTACAGGGTCAAGAACGGATCCTTGCGGAACATCTCGACGGACTCGAAAGGAACGACTTTTGTGATTTTGAAAAACCACGCAAGCGCACCTGTCAGAAAGAAAAGATTGAGTCCAACGAGCAAAGCAAAGAGAGCGGCCAGCCGAAATGAGTTTGTGGAAAAGGGCGGGATGCCAGACAGAGTCGAAAGCTTTAGAAAAATCGATAGTAGACAGGATCGTCCGAGAGCCCGGCCTGGGTTTGTTAAACCCATCCGAAATGGACTGAGAAAGGAATAGAATTTAATCAAGTGTAGACCGTCCAGAGCGGAAACCGGCCTGGCGGGGAGAGAGAACGGAATTAGATTTCAGAAAGAAGAGTAGACCAGATAGAATAATGCGTTCAAAAAGCTTTGATACGCAGGAGGTGAGAGAGATAGGCCGGAAGGAAGCAGGAGAGTCGAGAGGCTTTCCCATCTTGTGGTTGGGAATATTGGAAGATGTCTTTCAGGTGGAAGGAAAGGAATGCAAAGACCAGGAGAGATTGAAGATGTGAAGAAAATCCATGCCAGAGCGAGGAAGGTGCTTTAGCATGGGATAGGCAACTTTGTCTGGGCCAGTGGCAGTGGAGGAGGAGAGGTTGGAGGCAGCTGCAAAACTTTCAGTGGGAGAGAAAGGAGAGCAGAAGGACGAATGAGACTCCTCCGGGCACGTGGCTCGGCGGAGCTCAGAGAGGTAGCCTCTGGCTCTGCTACGCAGGGCCTTTGGCTGAGAAACGGAAAAGTGAGATCTCAGGTAAGCAGCGTAGACCGAAGCCGATTCCCTGGGAGAATAACAGTTAGGAAAGTTAGGAGAGAAAGAAGACGAAGAAGGAGAGTCCGCGATAGAGTGAAGAAGGGAGTATACAGATTTCGGATTAGATTTGGGAGAAAGAGAAGAGCAAGTCGTCTGCCATGCCTCAGCCTTGGTCTTGGCGATGACTGACGAGGCACGTCGAAAAGCCAAGTGGTAAGCCTGGCGATCTTCATCACTTCTGTGAGCTGCAGCGAAAGCCTTACGTCTTTCACTAAACGCACTTTCCACCTCAGCGGACCACCAGGCATTAGGAGGGCGTTTGATGCGGCCGAAGGAATGAAAGATTTGGCCGCATTCAGTGCCAAAGTGGTAAAGAGAACAGCAGCAGAGGAAAGAGAAAGAGAAGAATATTCTTCTGCAGAAGGGCATTGGGAGTCAAAGTAAGAGACAAAGTCGTCTCAGCGAGCTTTCTAAAAGTTGAAGGAAGGGGTACGCTCGTTAGGGCGAAAGGCCTGGGAAAGAGAGAAAGATAGAGGAATCGGTAGGTGGTCAGAGCCCAGGTCCTGAAGCACCTTCCAAGAGCAAGAAAGGGAAAGAAAGGAGGGAGCAAAGAAGATATCAGGGGAGGAGTCACTGCCATAGGAGCGATGGAGAAGGGTGGGTGTGTCAGGGTCATTGAAGAGGAGGAGGTCAGAGGAGATGGCCCAGTCGAATACTTCCTGCCTGCAGGGTCGGATGTACCTCTTGAGTCCCAGAGGTGGTGATGGCAATTGAAGTCCCCCAGAATGAAGAGATTTGTGGAGGAGGGAAAAAAGGAGGGAGAAAAGGAATCCGTTCTGCCATCTGTTGGGGAGGAGCGAATAGGGGGCCATACACATTAAGAAATGACAGCGAGGAGGAGTTGTTAAGAGAGATGTTGATCCCTACATAATCAGAGTAGGGATCAAGCGAAGAAAGAGAGGAGGTAAAAGTTCAGAAAAAGATAGGCCCTGCCTGAATGCCAGATCGGGAGTGGGTGCGATCAGAACGCAGAGCAGAGAAACTAGGAATCCGCAAAGAGGAAGAGGAGTTAAGATTGGACTCATGGATACAGATAAGGTCAACAGGATGGGACGAAGGAAAATGAAGTAGCTCAGTGCTTCTGGCTCGAAGACCTCCAGCATTCCATTGGACAACCCTGAGAAAGTCAGGGGGAGAGGAGGCAGGAGGCATAGAAGGCAGTCAGGAGCAAGGCACAGTGGTGAGGGGGCAGGGGAGAAGATACAGAATGGGTCGATGGGGGATAAAAAGTTTGAAGACGAGGGTGGATTGGGAGTGCAGCATTAGCAGAAGAAGGGCTAGATGGTACAATGGAGGTATACATGTCGGAGGAGTCCGAGGAGAGAGTCACAGTGTTACGAGAAGGGACACAGCAGGGGGCAGCTCCAAGAGTGAGAGCTGCCAAGAGTTCTGAGTTTGAAGAGGGAGAGTTTTGAGCACCTTAGATGGATCCATTTGGAGCAGGTGCAGCATTGCACTGACTTGCCCCGCCAGGTCATATTTCCAGCACACAAAGAGCAGGGAAAGATGGGGCCAGGGTTGGGATTGAACCAACACTAATCAAGAGAAGATGAAGAATAAGGAGACGAAGATGGGAAAGAGAAGAGCAGGAGAAGAAAGAAAGAGAAAACAGGCGATCGATTTTAGGGAAGCTGTGTGTTGCTCTTCTGTGGTCGTTCAGGGGACAGCATAGCAAAAAAATGAAGTGGAGTGCCCGAGGTAACTGGGACCCTCGGGAAATCCAACAGCCATTTCGACCCAACCCAAATGGGGTAGGGGACCGCACCACCACGTTGAGGCGGCTGTTGATTGATGCAGGACCTAAAACTTCGAGAATATAAATTCTTTATTTTTTGCAAGAACCAAAGCAAACCCCCATTTGTGATTAAACAAGAGCTGTTACTATTGAATAATACGATTTTAGTTATTTGCTGCCGTGCTGTAACCAATACATTCAATCGGTGGCAAGGATACTAATAATATTGTCTACATCTTTTGCTTACTAAACAATTGCGCTGCGCATCTATATTATAAAGCGCAATTCTGTCTGTCTGTTTTAACTCCTCTGAAACTGCTAGAGGTACAGGAATTAAACTCGGCACAATTGATCATCACCCCCACGTGAGTTTCATAAGGGTGTTTGTGACGTTATGATAACGTCACCATCAAAAATTTTTTTAATTTGCATTACTTGACGGAGGACAACCGCTTTTTCCTCAAACGAAAACCATTTTCCAACTTACCACATTACAAAAACTTTCTTTTGTTTGGGGTCTAAAATGACATCACAACCAACGCTTTATTGCATAATCTGTTTTTTGTTCTGTCTCAAAAACTACTGATGGCAGGCAGAAACGCGATTAAACGCTGTTTCAGGAGATATCAATAAGGTGCTTTCGATAAAAACAACTTTACAACAATTAAAGCTTATTTGACAATGCTATGAGCGATTCTTTATGTAAGCACTTCAAGCCCTATAAGCATTTGTCTTTTCTATTTCGCTTGCACGCTTAAAACTCGTTTAATGATGTCATCATATGTCTCGTACGATTAACACAAATCTCTTGCTATCAGAGATCTTAATATCAAGATATTTTCAAAAATTGCATCCGTTTTGCAAAATCAGTTTATTAAAAACTGATTGTGACCTCATTTCTCAACTGATTTTCAAACATTTTTTAACAAATTAAACGTTATCTCAAGGTGATTCCGATAGTGTATAACATATACAATTAATATTAGTTTTTGCACTGAAAAACTAGATTTAAGACACGTGGTGTAACTTTTTCCTTTCCCAAATAGTGGTTAGCTCAGTAAAAACAGGTAATTTCAATATAAAAGCGTTATAGTAAGTTAGTAACAATCACTCTTTTTCAAAAGCTTAGAAAATTTGCTTTTCAGCAATATCTGACTCCAATTACTTTAGGCTATAAGGATTAATTCATAACGGCTTATTAAAACTTGGTTGCCATTTTTAGTTTCATTTTTAGTTGAACAAACCCGACCAAACAAACTTGCAAGTGTTAAATCAAGGTTAATTCTTTGGTAGATTTTTACTACTTTTTTCACAAGCTTGGTTCTTTTGCATTATCTATCTATATCAGGGGTTCTCAACCGTTAATCTCTCATTTATGCCTTGGCAAATTTCAAAAGTAAAATTTTTTCCCCAAATTTTTTTTTATATTTTCTTTCTAGAAATGCCTATTGTAGTAGGTAAAAGGATGAATTTTTTGCTGAAAAAATTTACCCCCAGGGCAGGTCAAATTTACCCCCAAGGTAAATTTAACCCCGGTTGAGAATTCCTGGTTTATATTTTCAAAAAAATCGATCAAAAACTGAAGTTTCCAAATGTTTATGAAATGCAGTCTACCGGTTAAAAACACACCAAATTTTGGTGCCTGAACTTTACGATATTGCAATTTCTAGAAAAACTAAGTCCTTTGGTACATTTTGTCTATTTTTTCTTGATAGCATGGATCTTTGGCATTATGAATCAAATTATTCAAAAAAATATATCGAAAAATGAAGTCTACAAATTTTAATATGTAGCCTACTCCAAGCAAAACACTTGGTGATCATCCAAGAAAAAGACGAAGGGTAAAAATGGTCCTTTCTTATCGTTTGCAACAACATATAAGTGTCGAGCTACATATGATCTAAATGCTGAAGCAATTTTCTTTGCAAGTGAGTGAGGCTGGGTCAGCTAGCTAATTCGAAATTCTTGAACTCGACATTATTAACAGGGGCACCCGCTATTGTTATCACTTAACCCTATTCGGCCCAAGCGGGGCAAAAATTGCCCGAGCAATTTCCTCTTAAGTACAGTTTTGTCCACAATGGCCCTACAATATCAAGATTTCATGACTTTTCCTAAAAATTATTCAATTTATATTTGACAAAATTTGAGTTGACTGTTGGTTGTAGATCGAAAGTTATTAGCAAATTTATCCATATGACTGCTAAAATATGCAGACATATAGCTGAAAGATAAAAAAGATAGTAACCTCACTCTGCGCTCGTCGTAGCAGCCTGAGAGCGAAGCGGGCAAGTCGTAAACAAGAGCTAACCAAAGTTCACGAAAAACTACTTAGAATCAATTGCCATATATAGCATGTACATTCCCTAGAGAAAGTAACTTATTGTCTGGCTGTGACTTGAGAAAATAGAGTAAACGCGTTTTTTGCGAACAGACAACGCATTTGTTCTTGAATCGTATCATCACAAGCAAAGTGACCGTTGATGAGTGATGAGCAATATCACTTTGCCATCGCATTGCTAACTTTAGAGTAAATCTTTGTCATACATAATTGTAATTCCATAACACGTGTTGTTACGGGACTGTTTCTACCGCGCAGCTAGACAGATATAAAAGTGTGGTTATTTTTTGTAGTTTTCAGGAGAAACGTCACCCAGTAACGAATTGTCAAATATTCGGAAAATCGTTCAGTGCGATGCTTCAATAAATAAATGCCCGCGTGTAAATATACACAGTAACAAACACAATAATGAGAAAAAAGCCTGTTCGGTCATTTGAAAGCATAACAAAAGTTTTTAAATTGTGACCTACATTGGTGGCTCCATATAATTTTCCCGGACTTAATTAAGCAATGATATTCAAAGTGTCAAAAACAGCGGAGAATATTTTTCACAAAGCTTTCTCTAGATCACAGAAATGCTAGTACGCAATTTTGGCTTAATTATCACAAAAGCTTCTTCACAATTATCCTAATTCTGGTTTCACGAAACCATAAACTACCCAAAAAAACTAAAACAAAGTCAGTGGTATGTTTAGTGTAAACTGTGTAATAAATAATGATCAAACGATTCAGCCACTACGCTATATTTCGAAGTGTAATGTTGCTTAAATTTTTTGCTGCAACGAGTTTGCCATGCTGTACCATAGGTTTGCAGTTACGCTTTCTGTCAAAGCAGAGATTTTGCAAGTAAAATTATTGCTAAAATGTTTCATGGGAAAAGAATAAAAAAATTTAGAAAGAAGCTTGAATCGCAAGTTCACGAGCAATTTTCAATGTTTCATAGATATTTAGAATTGACGATTTGTCAAATGAAATAAAATTTCGCGATAAATAGCCAACGCAGCTCAAGTTCATCAAACCCCTGACATCTTTCGCCCAAATTAAACTGCAACGTGTAACCAGAATTAAAAATAATAGATGATTTATCGGTACAACGAAAAACAAATATTATTGCGTTTGTATTTTGAAACTAGATTACAAATTATACTGATTGTTAAGAAATTCATGTTTCCCATATTCATACGAAAATAGATCTCCAAAAAGAAAAATGATTCATTACCTCCCAATGCCGAGGATGGCCAGTCCGCGGTCGGAGTTGATTTACAAAGGAAAATAAGGTCATTGCGCCTCCCATTCATGGGTGCTGGTCCGTATGGCGATTCATATGCACCACTATTACTCAACCTCATTCGACTTGCAAACTGATTATTAAAGTAAGTAACGCAAAAGTCTGTGGCCCACCCGACTTACGTGCTGTGGCCCACCGGTTGTATTTGAGCTACATTACATTTTTTTCGTTTTGCACAGTAAACTATTGGCCATTATCAAGAATTACTTTTTGATAAATACCGCTTTGCTAAGTGCTAGTCTACAAATTGAAAGACAAAATTTGGTGCTACTATAGCGTGAGGTCTACCACACTATAGCGTGAGATCTACCTCCGGTTACTACTATAGCGTGAGGTCTATCACTGAATTGTTTACCCCTCACCCCTCGATTGCTACACACTTACCACTTTAGCTATAATAATTCCAAACATCACACATACATTCCACACACAAAGGTAAATTTATTCTAACGATACACACTTCGTACATCTTCTAAGAATGACACAAATCATTGGCTAGAGTTAGAGTTAGGGTTGGTCGTCGCACTAAATCAGTCTATTGAACCACGCAATACAAATTCATTCGATTTTGAGATAACTTTGGTTTTACAATTAGTACACCCATTTGTTGCGCTACGTTCAAAATGGGGCTTGTCGAAAAACATTTAAGATAAAATCTAAATCACCCTTAGTGAACCCAGAGAAGAATCTTACGATTCATCGCAGTTATGTGCATTTCCAGTGCAGTCTACCAAGCAAGGCAGGTGTGAAGTTTGCGCAGCTGAAGCCACCGGCCGTGAGAGGGATAACATGGGACGTGTTTTTAGCCAATGCCAAAGATGTGGTAAAGCTGTATGCAAACGGCATTACAGTGAACTCTCCTTTATCGCGGGGGATACGTTCCAAAAATAACCCGTGATAGGTGAAATCCGCGAAGTAGTCAGCTTTATTTTTTACTGTTATTTTACAATGCAATACTGTACTGCAGAATGAAACAAAAAACAAAACCTCTTTTCAGGCCCAAAATGTGTTTAAGAAATAGAAATATTAACGTTTTCTTACAAATAACTATAATAGTTTAAAGAACGGTGTTGTAAAACAATGTTTTTTATATAGCAATGAATACAATGAATCAGGATTCACTGTAAAAAAAGCACTGTAAAAAATTCCGCGAAGCCGCGATAGGTGAAGCGCGATATAGCGAGGGATCACTGTACTTCAGATTCTGCGGCGCCTGTCAGTAACTGGTTGGTGTTACGCTTTTTGTTCTATGGTGTGCTCATACTACAGAGTTTTTTGAGGCGTTTTTCTATCATTTGTCCCAGTAAACAGCTCTACGTGTTTTTCAAACTTACGCAGCATAAAGTGCGCAGCTAATTTGTAAAAGTTAGTTTCCTCCGTCGAACATGTAGAAATACAAGGTTTTCGTGTGCATATAACCACACGCAAGTAATTTCTTACTCTAAACTCCATTATAAAGTGTAACAACGACTTTGGCTTGGAACCCACACGCGTAGTGGTCTTGCCGACAATTATATTTGCTCACTGTCGACATATCAGTGGGGACAAATTCAAGCTGATAACTGGAAGCAGTGGCGACTCCGGCTTTTCATGGCTACTCGGGCTCGTCACTGATAGTGTCGCAAAATATTGCAAAAACAATAAATACAGCTCTAAAACTAGCGAGAAGACAAAAAATAGCAACAGTTTATCCAGCCATTTAACTATTGTAAAACGCCTTTATTCATACAGTTTAACAAAACGCGTGCTTTTATCAAATGTGCCCAAGCAAAAAAGCATCTGAAAAATTGCAATAAACGCTCGCTTTGTTAGAGCTCGGGCAACTGCAATCAAGCCCGAGTTGGATTTGATGGGAAAAAATGCTTGAAAAATCGTTTCTCTGTTATTTCTCTATACAGCGTGTCTGACTATTTTCCCCAAGCCCGAGCTAGACAAAACTACATTACACGTTCTTTCAATTACTCTTTTTATCTACCTTTTTCTGATTGCAACTTGGGCTATTTCTTGCGGGCCCGAGTTCAACAAAAAAATTAAACAAAAAAGTGTCTGAAACAACGCAATGAACGCTCGCATTGTCAGAGCTCGGGCAACTGCAATCAAGCCCGAGTTGGATTTGATTCGAAAAAAATGCTTGAAAATCGTTTCTCTCGTTATTTCTCTGCACAGCGTATCTGGCTATTTTCCCCAAGCCCGAGCTAAACACAACGTTGAGCCCAAAAAAGCAACTGCCACCACAAACACCGGTGGTTTATACGATGCCCGGCTTCTTTTTTGGACTTAATATAAATTAAGTTAAAAAGTTTGAAACTTGTTTTGCAGAATTTAAATTTAACAAAGCCTTCCCTCATTTCGTAACTCAGGCTCAGCCCGAGCAGCCCGAGTGCCGAAGTCGCCTCTGACTGGAAGTAAAGCCTTTTGTCTCAAATTTGTAGTTATATCGCTGCTTGTTCTGGCTTATTGCACTGGCACTTCGGGGCGTTTAGCCGTTGCATCCGATTAATATATAAGTCAGCAACAGCTTTTGTTACTATTGCATGTTCATTAGAAGTGTTCACAGCACCGGCAACTTTTTCAGCATTAATAGCTACTCGCATTGACAAAAAACAACAGTAGTTCCTATTAATATGTCTGCAATTGAATGGCTATTTGGTTGAGGGGATTGCAATTACAAAAGTGTACATAGAACTTTAATTCCTGCAACAAAGTCATACATAAAGCAGTTACTATTGTTTACTCATAGTTTCTGTAGTTAGTATTGGTATAATCATCAAACAAAATAAATTATTCAAACTCAATCTTGTTTTACTTTGTTGTATTCATTAACCCTAGAAAGACCAAACGGGTCAATTGACCTCTTTCGATTTTTGTTTTTTTAATTACTACCATTTTTCTTCAGACTGTGAGTTGATCTTTTTTGACTTTTATTTTTTCACATAAAAGAATACAAAATCACATTCTCAGAAAAAAAGTTGCATGCAACAAGACGTTATGGTCCAGTTTACTATAAACGACCATACGGGTCAATTGACCCCCTCCTCAAAATCCTCTGCATTTCAGCAAGTGTGACAGACTGGAGCAGAGCATTTCCCACAAACAAAAAGTAAGCAATTGGCACACTTGACTTTCGTTTTGTTGGATTGGCACATCCGACCTTTGGTTTGTTTGAAAGGACGTGAATCCTCATCCTCTCCTTGGCGTATCCGCTTCAAGCGTAATATATATTGGGCTTTCTGCCGCCTACTTCTCTCTGCGGAGCAAAAACTTTCACCAAGTTTGATGAGAAAATCACGTCTTGAACAGGTTGATATCGATATATCTGCACATATAATGTTTGTGTCCAATGCCGTGATATCCACCAGATTGAAGAAAGCCGCAAGGAACCATCTTCGGGATGCAGCTTTTGTTGAGTATGTGCGAAGCATTTCATCAGCTGTGTCTACTTCTCCTTTGGTAGCATTGTAATCTAAGAAGGCTTGTGGCTTTTTTGTTCTCCATAATAGACAGTTGTTGTTTTGTGACTGGAAGAAAGTAAATATACTACTTCATTTTTCTTGGCTTTGTAGCTAAGAAGCATAATATTTTCTTCTGATGGCGTTCTTTGTTTTCTTCTTGCTTAAGAATAAATAAATAATTGCTGGGCTGTCTTCTACTTATAGTAATAAAACACAACTAAGTAGGTCTTTCTTCGCTTTTAAACGCTAAGAGGTCAATTGACCCGTATGGTCTTTCTTGAAGAAAAAAATCTCGGTCTTTCTAGGGTTAAATAAAAACAAACATTATAAAGAAGGATTATCCACGCTTGACCTTAGTGCAGCCGGCCTTATTATTATGCAAAGCCTAGGTGATACATATCGTAATAGAAGCTGTGAAATCTAGGTCATACTCATCGTAATATAGAAACGGTTTCATAAACTTTATCTCAATGATATCAGCCAGGGGATAGAGGCAAGCGTAGGCAGGCGAACAATAACTCGCAAGGAATTTTGAAATAGCTGAGCACACCAGTTTCATGTTGTTGACTTCAAACAAGCGAGGGAATTTTCGCGCTTTTTGTGGTGTTATGTAAATTGCGTCAAATCCGTTTCTTGACAACAAAACGCTTTCGTGTGAACAAGACATTAAAATTAGTTCTAAAAAAATGATATTGCCCGGGTCCAAATTTAAACTTTCGTAGTTGTTATACCAGTAAATAATGTTACCGATGCCTACTAAATGTTATCAATTGTTTAGCGGCGATCTATTCTTGGACTTCATAGGTTACAAGAGTTCGCCAACATTACGTGATCAGCCAAGCGCAACTGGCCTAAAGTAGTCAATTTGTCTTGCTGTCAGAAGTGGAGAAGTGAATGAGAAATATTTGTTTCTTTTAAATGAGAACTAACGGCAACTATCAAAATTTGACTCGCCTTCAGATTAATTGTTTTCTCTTCTACAAGCAATAATTTCAGAAACATGTTAAACAAAAATACAAAATAAAATAAAATCTTCTTCCGTATGCCGGTTCAATCGTTTTTCTACGTGGTGTAGTTCAAAAGATATAATGCTTTAAACTTTCGGGGCAAAAACTACCCCACGTTGGACTTAGCACGACGCAAATCTCTTGGGCCGAATAGGGTTAACTGTGAGTGCTTCATTTTGAGTTAATTTGCTTTTTGCATGGCTGCGTTTATGCCAGGGTCAAGGAACATGCACGCAATCAGAGACGTTAGTTTATATTGATTCGCCTACAGTAATGAATATGTAGTAAGTAGCAATCCTAATATTTAATGGCTTAAAACGGACTGTTAGGTCATAATTTTAGATGACATCACAATGCTTGCCACTATTTAGTGAAAACAGAAGCAGGCAGCAAAATTATCTACTATCATTTTGATAGCAAGCATAAATGGTAAAGCTCATTACTGATATTTGTAATTGCAATGATAGGCCTATCGGTACAAAACACTAATCTTCATTTAGAAGGAGAGAGGTCTGGATTAGGGGCAAAGTTAAATTAGGCCTACCATATTTTCGTTGTCCAAAAAGAGGACAAGTTTCGTCAGCAAGTAAAATACAAGTAGGATAAGACCATCCCCTAGGCTACATTCAGCAAACGTTACGGCAAAAAAATAGACAATAAAACAAGACAAATTTATTTGTCAGATTCAGCCCATGAATATTTTGCGGTTGCCCCAACTTTTGCTATAAGGAAGGATCAGCTTTAACGTGATTATAAAATTGAAAATCGCTACGTCCTTTTTTGAAACAAGGATGCTTCTGCCGTAGTTCATCAGAAAACACTTTTTCTCTTTGGCATCATTGTTTAGCTTTATTTAGCTTTCCAAACTTTACTCTATAATAATTATATTAATCTAAATGGTAAAAAAGTGGACATTAGGCTACTTTTTAGTGTTCTCGGAGGACCATTCATTTTTTTTAAAAAAAGAGGACAAATCCTCTTAAAAGATGACGTATGGTAACCCTAGTTAAATGTACTAAAATCCCTGTAATCACGAATTGAAATGTTGCGCTCTAAATGCGTGTAAGCATGGGCCATTGTGGGTGTGTGCGTGCGCGCCAACGTGCTCGTCGCTACTTTGATAGCGAAGAAGTAAGCATTGGAATGTGTTGTTTTTCGTTTTTATGATGCGAAGTCCTTTATTATTAGTAGCGTGGTTTTCTGGGCAGCAGCGTGGGAGTAGAACTGTTTTTTTATATTTTACTGAAGGATTATTATTATTGCCACAAGCTATCGAGGCGACAATCCCTACAATTTCAAAGAGATGAGTTTGAGAGTTACTGATGTTTTGAATAAATACAGCGGCGATGGTGATGTGACGGTTTGGTTGAAGCAAGCGCACTTGGCTTGGAGCTTGCTTAAATTGAAAGACTTAGCGGTAGTCATTCCGCTTTTTCTTGACGGTCCAGCGTTCGCCGTCTATGATCAATTGAGTGACGCTGGGAAGCAAGACGCTAACAAAATAGAGGTAGCTTTGAGAACTGCGTTTGCTGCTAATAAGTTCCTAGCGTACGATGAATTTCGGAATAGGTTGTGGAGGAACGGTGAGACAGTAGATGTCTTCTTGGCTGATCTCAAGCGCTTGGCCCATTTGGCAAATCTTAAATTTGAAGACAACAATGAGGAAATCGTCAAACTAGCGTTCGTGATGGGGTTGCCAAGTAGAGTTGCTGCCCAGTTGAGAGCAACGCCCAAGATCGAAGCACTTGATTTAAACGCAGTGTTGCAAATCTCTCAAGCTCTGATGTCTGAAGCTTCCAGAGGTGAGTCGTTTGAAGTAGGGGCGGTCGCGCGAACCTGTGAGAGCAAGCCCAATTCTGGCTGCTTTGTCTGTGGGGGTCCACACTACCGTAGAAACTGTCCCAAAGTGAAAGACATTATTTGTTGTGCTTGCAACAAGCCAGGACATGTAGCACGGAACTGCAAGTCTGCGGGAAATGGAAAGAGGGTATTGTGTGCGCCAACAATGACCCCGGAAGGATCGACGGCGCAATCATTCCAAGAGTGAATATTCTCGTGAACGGACAGCCAGCTCGTGCTCTGATTGATAGTGGTTGCACACAAACTTTGGTGGGCCCAGCTATACAAACTGGCAAAGCTTATGGATTGAAGCGAATTATGACTGCTGATGGGAGAATGATAAATTGCGAGGGCGAGATTCCCGTTGTATTGACTTTGGCTGGAAAAACTATTGAAGTTCTGTGCGTAGTGACTAAGAAAATGGTTCTTGGTGTCGACATCATAGTTGGAACTGACGTGCTCAAATATTTTAAATTCTCCATGAACTATGATCGTTTTTCCATCGCAGCCGCTGTCGATTCACCTGAGACGATTCAAGAGAGCCTGACGATTACTAGAAACAGCTTTGAAGTAATCTTTGATGGAGAAAAGTGGATTGCAAAGTGGGACTGGAAAAACGAACCATTACTGCGCAGCCGAACAGATTTTTACAAAATGGATAAAGCAGTTTACCCAAGATTTAAATCAGAAGTTGAAAGATGGATCGAGAACGGGTGGTTAGTTAAAACTAACTATTCTGGCGACGGAGTGATACCATTGATGGCGGTGGTGCAAGAAAAGAAGGACAAAGTTCGCCCAGTGCTCGATTTTCGAGAACTTAACGAGTTTGTGGAATGCAGTGGGGCAGATGCCGACGTTTGTGAAGAAAAATTGAGGTCTTGGAGACAAAAATCGTCGAATTGTGCTTTATTGGATTTGCGTGATGCCTATATGCAAATAGGTGTAGTTGATGAATGCAGCAAGTATCAAATCGTTAAGTTTGAGGGAGATTATTACATGCTGTGCAGGCTTGAATTTGGTCTAAACTGCACTCCCGAAATCATGAAGGCGGTCGTGTCCAAAGTCTTGTCGTTGGATGAAAACATTTTCAAAGCAACCGATCACTACTATGATGATATTATCATTTACCTCAACATTGTTAGTGTCGAGAAGGTGAAAGAGCATTTGTTGAGGTTTGAACTCGCAACCAAGCCAGCTGAGAGTTTATGCTCTGCAAAAGTGCTTGGTTTACAGACATATGAAAAAAAAGGAGCTGTTCACTGGAGGCGAACTGAGTTGAAGGGAGATGTAGAGCCAATAAATTTAAACTCGATGACAAAGCGTCAAATATTTTCTCTCTGCGGGAAGTTGGTTGGTCATTACCCAGTTGTCGGATGGCTGCGGGTTGCATCAAGTTTTGTGAAAAGAGGCTGCCAGGGAGACGCGTGGGACAGCTTTGCTGATCGTGTGGCCATTGAAAGATTAAAGGAAGTTTTGACCCGGTTGAAGGCTAATGATCCGGTTAAAGGAGTCTGGTCAGTTTCTCCTACTGGGGTTACAAACATATGGTGTGATGCTAGTAAAATTGCTTACGGCGTTGCTTTGGAAAGAGGTGACGAGATTATCGAAGACGGAGCGTGGTTACGAAAAGCTGATGATGGCACTCACATAAATCTGGCAGAGTTGAATGCTGTGATTAAAGGAGTCAACTAATCTATGAAATGGGGCGCAAAGAACGTTGCAATAATGACAGATTCTGCTGCAGTTCATTCGTGGATGTCGTCAATGTTAAAAAGGGACAAACGTATTAGGATGTCAGGCCTTTCCGAAATGTTAGTGAAGAGAAGGCTTTCAATACTCCTGGAAACGCTGGAAGCATATGATGTACAGTGGAGTGTCTCTCTCGTATCGACAACCAAAAACAAGGCAGATGTGCTCACGCGAGTACCAAGACATTGGTTGAGGAAGTGCACTTCAGACCCTGCTGATACAGTTGCTGTCAGTCAAAGCTGTTTGAAGAGCCATGATATCGTTGAACAATCCCACGGTTTGCATCATTGCGGTGTTGACACTACCCTGTATTTCGCTAGACAGCTCGACCTGAATGTTAGAAGGAATGAAGTGGATCGTGTTGTGAAGAACTGCCGCGATTGCCAATCGATTGATCCGAGCTCGACTAGAATTGATGGTGGAGAATTGAGCGTACCTGACGACTGGCGGCGAGTAGCGGTGGATGTAACGCATTATGGTTTGCAGAAGTATCTAACAATGGTGGATTGCGGCCCCAGTCGATTTGCAATTTGGCGAATAGTTAGAAGTGAAGCGGAGACAGAGGTATCTGTATTGAGACAAGTGTTTTCTCAATTCGGTCCATCTGCTGAGATATTGTGTGATAACGGCAGGTCATTCACTTTCAAACTGATGCGTGACTTTTGTGAGTTTTGGGCCGTGCGATTGACATTCAGATGTGCGTACAAACCTTCAGGTAATGGGATTGTGGAGCGCAATCATAGAACCATCAAAAGAATGTCTGCAAGATCCGGACGCAGCGTAGAGTATTCTGTTTTTTGGTACAATGTTACTCCACACTCTGATCAAAGGATAATTCCCTCTCGTAAACTAATTTCTTACAAGTGGCGCAATCCATTTTTGGAAAGAAGCACTGGAATGAAAACTGTTGATGATCATGAGCGCACGAGCAGTGAGTTTGTTGTTGGCGATGAGGTGTGAGTTAAACCGCCAGGGGCCCGCTGTACTACCCCCTGGAAACCAGGTGTAGTTACAGGGGTCAATTCTAAGTATAATGTCGAGATCGACAGGTTGCCCCGACATGTACGCGATATCAGGAGAAGATTGGCAAACAATTTTGATGAAAGAGAGCAGGGCGTTGTGTCAGAACCCCTGCCATCGAACAATTCTGATTTTCTGACGGAAAGTTTTGAGGCCTCTGAAGATGGTGCTGGCACAGACGAGAACGCTTTGACCTCGCGTGTTCGACGCGTGGCGAGAAAGAGACAGTTACCGGTCCGTTTCAATGGCTTTTTGTTGTAAACTGTGATTTGAACATCACGGGGGAGTGTAATGGCGAATTGAAATGTTGCGCTCTAAATGCGTGTAAGCATGGGCCATTGTGGGTGTGTGTGTGCGCGCCAACGTGCTCGTCGCTACTTTGATAGCGAAGAAGTAAGCATTGGAATGTGTTGTTTTTCGTTTTTGGTGATGCGAAGTCGCTTTATTAGTAGTAGTGTGGTTTTCTGGGCAGCAGCGTGCGAGTAGTACTGTTTTTTTATATTTTACTGAAGTATTATTATTATTGCCACAATCCCAAATTTAAGAAAAGATCAAAATTAAACAATAATGGCATCAATCTATAGCACTGGATTAAGAGGAAATGTTTTTGTTTGAAAAGAGCTCAATAGAATTTCTCATTCAATAGGTTTTATGACTAGGGAAAGGGGAAACGAAAAGACATGGCCCCTTTTCATGATATGTCAGACAGAATTAAAGCAAACAGCGCAGGCAAAAATCTTAATATCACAAATATTGATACGAAAGCGGGCCCACCAAATCGTCAAATAGACCTAACATTAAATAACTCGTTTCTTTAATTGTCAAAACGACCACCATTTGGGCGACGCCATCAATTTTAAATATTTTCACGCCCACCCTCCCCCCCCTTTACACTTTTAAAAAGTACGAATGGTAGTTTGTGTCATCATTCTTTTTTTTAATACTTCCGGTCTTGATTAATAGACCAACATCATCACCATTACATGTACAAGAACTATGACTTAAACATTTCGTTTTTGCTCTTACAAATGTTTGCACGGTGAAGCTGGCGCAGCTACACTAACTGATACGTTTTAAATGGGCACGGGTCATAGTATGCCCTGCCGGGGTAAAATTGCATCATAGTTGAGAGAAAAATGTTTTCTATTTTACTTGATAATAGCTTTGTAGAGCTACCGGGATCAAACCTGAAAATTTAAGAAAAGCAAGAACTCATTTACCTTCTATGAGCATACCTAAACAAGGCAAAACGAATATCAATCATGATGCGTAGCCAGCAGAGACTTGAGAAAGTTTGAGCAGAAATCAAAATTAACAACGTCACTGTGTTAAATCGCATCACATGGAAGATATTGTCGGTATTTTTCTTTATAATAGCGTTATAGAGCTACCGGGATCAAATTAAACATCTGGGAAAAATGAATTATTCTATTAAGAAAAGGAGTACAAAACGTCGTGAAAATCTTATGCGCAGAAAACACATAAGATTTTGGGAACTGTTCACACAAGAGCTTGATAGGTTGGGTCGGCTAAATCGACACTCTCGATCCCGACGTTACTAACGGTGTCTCTTTGGATGACGCCCTCGTACATAGTATAAAGCAAGAATTATTTTTATGCTGATAAGCTGCCGGTTAAGGTATTTATGTCTATACTTTAGAGCAGCGGTGTCAAACTCATTCAGTACTGCGGGCCACATTTACATACGAGTATGTGGGTTTCATACGGGCCAGACTCCGTTGAAAAAAAAATTTAAGCAGGCAAGACTGCATACCAGTGACCCCCAAACTTTTTGTCTGCCGGCACAAGAAACCAGTTGATCATATTTCACGGAACACCAGTCACGGCATTATTTGAAGATTACTACTTTTCTAGGCAACAATCTCCGAAAGTCATGCGACGTAGCCTAAAATGAGGCTGACCCCCCAAAAAAAATGATTATTGCCTGTAATGCCAGCTGCAAATTCCAGCAGTTGTCGACCGTCACTTCATGCCTATGTTCATGTAATCTCCACTTAAATGATCTCAATTTTTCGCAAACCAAGTTTGGAGACCAGACATTTGAACTGTGGCTCAAAATCCTTACACGGGCCACAGAATATTACATCACGGGCTACATTTTGGCCCGCGGACCGCATTAAATCGTCTTGCGGGCCGTAGGTTTGACATCCCTGCTCTACAGCATTGAAATAAATCCCAAGTTAAAAAAAATTAACATAACATCATTACCACAAAAATTTGTAAAACTGAATTAGAGAGAACAAGAGCCGCTTTTGTCGCTATGCCGTAAATAAGATTAGTAGCGCATCCAAATTAGAAACTTAATACCACAAATATAACTCGGAAAGGGGCAGCACCACATCGTAAAATAGGCACACCAATAAATAATTTATTCATGTAATTTTGAAAGCAACCTCCATTTCGCCACTGCAATCACTTTCGATTATGTTTTAATCCCTTTTCCCTCACAAGTATTAACAATAATTTATGGCAAGATTCTTTGTGAACATTGCCGGTCATTATTGAAAGAATATAATGATCACAATTTCGTGTACAAGAATTGCGAAAGTGCATAAAATTCATTAACTTTTCACTGCTGCTCACACAAGATCCCAATGAGTGGGGCCGGCTTGGCCGGTTGAAACGAAATACTAAACCTTGGCATTACTGATGGAGGGTCCTTACCGGGCGACGCCGGCAAAGCCGGCTAGTTGCTAAATAAAAACAGAGCAGTTGCGCATGTCGCACTGCGTTTCACCGAATAAAAGAAGCGCAATTGCGCATCTTCTGTTGCGCTTCAGTTCCTGAAATACCTGCTTGGAAAAGTTGCAGTGCGTTTAATTTATCAAAAAAATTTTTGTGTTATGATCCTGAGCGGCTAAAAACGGCAGCACAATGCTCGGCTTTGGCCCTTTCCACCTCAGCTTATTCGAGATTATTTATGTCAAGTCGAAGCACCCTATGTAATGTAGAGGAAAACAGTTTACTTCCTCTCTCAAATTGTTTCGATAAGTAATGCATTTTTTTGTCTGCCAATGTGGCTTGCGGCCTCCTGTTACACTTTCTTTCAAAAAATCGCGTGTTGTCTAGCAATAAACCTTTTTAGCAAGAAACGTTATTTGCTCAGTGGAAATTCCACGCCAGTTTAATTTTTGGAGACACAAAAACGTCTTCTTTATGACTCTCCTCGTTTGACTCGATACATTTTCTAAAAGAGTGCCAGAAAAAGCATTTGGCTCAATAGCTTTCTTCAAAGCTACATTAACTTGTGACAATGCTACAGTGTAGCCTTACCTGTATTTTTCCGGGGCATGATTTCCGACAATCATTAAGTCGCTCCACCGTTTTGTGCACCAACTTTGCGCAAAGCTAATGAAGAATAGTTGATCATTCGTAAAACGAGACAATGACACCGAAGTAGGTCGCGTATGTTGCGCCTGGAACAACCGATAAGCTTCGTAGGCAACTTTTAGACCGGTCATATCAGCGATGTTTTCTATCAAAGTTCGGTCTGCCACTTCCTGAAAATAAAAAATATATCACAAATCGATCGCGGTATGTTAAAAGTGATAAGTGTTGCTGTTCAGAATTTAGACATGTAATTTAGTCATTGAGGCCATAATTCTAGGAAGTAGAGTATTCATTCTCGAAGCTTTTCGTCTGACACTTTTTAAGAGAATCCGTCAGAAATAGAGTGAAAGGGTGAAGTGAGTCACATATATAGAGACACAATTGACGAAAAAGAAAAAAAGGGAAAAAAGCTACATCGTGATTGGTAAAAGAAGCGACCAATGGAAGGAGCGGAAACTAATGCGTAATTTTTAGACCATAAACGAATTCCGTTTTTTCTTTTTCGTCAATTGTGTCTCTATATATGTGACTCACTTCACCCTTTCACTCTATTTCTGACGGATTCTCTTAAAAAGTGTCAGACGAAAGGCTTCGAGAATGAATACTCTGCTTTCTGCAATTTTTAAATTCTGTACCACAGCTCAACTCTTCATAATTCTAGGCTACTTCATGATTCAACAAGCCATTATTTATTTGGTCAAAATAAAAAATTCTCGATGACTTTGCCACGGTAATCAAAATTCAGACCAGTCAAAAAGACATTAATCAGAGGTAGAATCACTAGCCTAATAAAGCTTAATTATTGATGGTTTCCAAACACATTGTTCAACTTTACCCAAAAACTATGCTAACTGTAAATATTGTTACAATATTTGGCAACATTTAATGCTTTAAATCTAGTTTTTGTGTAGCCAATCTGTGATTCGAACCCGCGTTGTGTGGTTGTTATGTTTGTTTCTCTTGAGTTATCGTCTCTTATTGATTAGTCGTTGGATTGGCGAGGTTGACCCTCGAGCGACGCAGTAGTAACTGCCTTGTTAACACACCTTTACATTATTCTCAAGTAGACACGTTGCAAGAAGGATTACGTTGTTTGTAAAACCTGCACGTTTGAGTAGCAGTCAAAGAACTCAATAACTCAAGTTTGCAATGACTGGTAATCAAAAAATGCTTTTTTATTTTTCAACATAGTCTCCCTCCTTTGCAACACACTTGTTCCATCTTGATATTAGATTGTCTATTCCTTTGGCATAGAATTCCGTGGACTGGGTCCTTAGCCAGTTGCTCACAGCAGCCTTCACTTCTTCGTCAGTCTGGAAGTGAATTCCTTTCATACTCTCTTTGAGTGGGCCGAAGAGGTGAAAATCAGATGGTGCAAGGTCTAGGCTGTAGGGTGGGTGTGTTGTCTCATCAGTTGTCACTATTCTCGACAGAAATGCATCTCCCTCCTTTCTGTATCTGCGTAGTGATGCTCTGGAAGCCATCAGGCGTTGCATTTTGTGATCATCCGTTAACATCTTGGGAACCCAGCGACAGCTGACTTTTGAAAAATGCAGCTTCTCATGCACAATTGCGTACACTGTGCCATGGGAGATGTCCAATTTTGTAGCAATTTCATCTAAAGTGACCCTTCTATCAGATTTGATCAGGTCTTCAACTGCCTGTACTGCTTCTGGGGTAGAGACATCCACAGGTCTTCCACTTCTCAGATCATCAGTAATGCTTTCACGTCCATCTTTGAATGCTTGCACCCATTTGTAGAAGTTTGCTCTAGACATACAGCAAGGACCATATTGTCTTTGCATTCTAGACAGAATCTCACATGATTTTACACTCTCTGCCAACAGAAATCTGATGACTCCTCTTTGTTCCAACGATGAGCTGTTTGCTAGCCTAGTAGTCATTTCAATTTATCATCACACCTACAGTAATCTGAAAATAAACAAGTTTTGTTGTAAATGAGATGACAACTCCATTCATAATCATCACATAAAATTTGAGTTCCTTAGCTACAAAAACACAAAAGCAATTGAGAAAGTCTCATTACTTATTGACAGACCCTCTTATCAAAGAAAGCTCGTAGATGCCAACGTAGAGAAAAGGTGGTTGAGCTGATTCTTTGTCGATTATTATTGTGTTGGAGCTGTAGTAAAGAAGAAAGTACTTGGGGTTCAAAATAGTTTGAAACCGCTACGCCGCTACGCCGCTAACAACGCTACGTCGCTACATCGCTACAACGCCAACGTCGCCGAAGCCAATCCATCTGTTTTTTCATTTCTGCTTATCACTTTCATTATTTCCATTTCAGTTTTGCGTATTATCAATAAAAAATTATCAAAGAATTTATTCAAGAAAGTCAGACAATAACAGCGTGACGAGAGGAAAAGCGCGTTTCATCTATTTACAACTTCAGCTTCACTGCAATCTGTCTCGGGTTCGGAGACTACCCCAAGGGTCTCTGCTCCACGAACCCGTTACAAAGTTTCAAACTATTTTTTGCTTTGACAAAGTTTCAAGCCAATTGCTGCTTCGCCCAGTTTCAAACTAATTGTTGCTTCGCTAAATTGATCTGTTGGACTTCCAAAACTATTTGGCTGATTCTCTATCGTTCTATTCGTCCCATTGAAGAAAGAAAAATTGTTTCTCCGTTTCATCCCAATGGTCCGTTGGATATCCGAACTCGTGCCCTTGCTGCTCAACTTGAATTGATCTCCGGCGCTTCGATTTCTGCTCGGGAAATTCCGTTTGAAGAAGATATTCTGCAGCAGCGTTGACATCGTTTATCTGATTCAACGAAGTGAAAATTGGACAATAATCGCAGAACAATTAAGGTACTGTACTTTTCGTTATTGTTCGAACTCTTACAAACGCCTATTTTTACGGCTATAACAGGATCGCTCTTTGTTCGCAAATTTAGTGTTGTAGAATTATTTTACGAGTGTTTGTCGATCATGGATCACCACAGTCGTGACATAAGTGCAACTCTAAAAGACTTAGAAAACAAATATTTAGTATCTGACGGTCTGATGCTTAACCCTGAGAACAAGAACGTTTTGAAAACCCTAATTTCTAGTATTAATCTCGATTACGATTCTTTAATGGCTGAATGCATTTTCTTATCGGAGGAAGACCTATTGCCCGGCACACAAACCAAAAGGATTAGCGTTGAACAAGCTAAATTAGAATTTGACGCCAGGGTTAAAAGTTGGTATGAAAGTGTAGACTCGCCTCCCATTGGCACAAAATCTTTGTGTCCCCTTTCAGCACCCGGGTCGAAGGGATCCTCTTTAGATGGCGGTTCGAGATGTTCAGGACGTAGCTTGCGATCTTCACTCTCTAGCTTTAAGCGCAAGGAAAGCCTTGTGAAACTAAAGTTAGCTTTGTTTGCCAAAGAAAAGGAAAAGGAAAGGTCGCGCATAGCGGAAGAGGCCGAACGAGCTAAGCAAGAGGCCGAAAGAAAAGCCAAGCAAGAGGCCGAACGAGCTAAGCAAGAGGCCGAACGAGCTAACCAAGAGGCCGAACGAGCTAACCAAGAGGCCGAAAGAAAAGCCAATGAACAAGAAAGGGCGTGGGACGTAGAATTGGCCAAGTTTGAGGTTAAGGCGTGGGATGAAGCTTTATCCGATAGAGGTGACAGATCGAGACCATTAAGACGACCCATTGCGCCTTTGTCAGTACAGATTTGCGAAACTTTAAGAAATGCGGAGAAAGGGTCAGAACAGAACGTTGAACGAGCTGTGGCTAGGAACGAGCAATGTTCTTTGGAGGATAACAAAACCATGACGATGGCAAATCATTTAGCTACGTCAAAACGCTGTAACAACATAAGAAAATTTGATGGCATGATTAGTCAATATGAACAACCTGCAAATAACTCTAGGCAATCTAGAAAATTTGCGGAACCGGAGTATGGGGAAGACAGAAGGAATGTTCCCTTTCCGGTAACTCACTGGCATGCTCCTGCTGGACAGTCCGCGTCGATTCCAATCCTTACCTCTCAGGACTATCCACCTCCTAGACCGGTAATTCCGAATTTCGACGGAGATCCTCTAACCTATTGGCCCTTCATACGTAGTTTTGAAGCACACATTGCTAAGAAAAGGTCTTCAAATTCCGCAAAATTAGTCTCCCTTTTACAACATTGTTCTCCGAGAATTAGACAGAACTTGGAACACTTGGCTCGCGATGCCGAATCTGGATATGGACTAGCCATGGACAGTCTATATAACGACTATGGCCAACCACACATTGTCGCTCACCATTGTGAGCAGAAACTCCTGGCTGCACCAAGGCTGAAAACGAAGGACCCAAAAGGACTAAAGACATTGTCAGTGCTTATGGACAAATGCGTGGCTATGTTGAGGGACGTACAAGACTTTGCAACCTTAAACTCTTTAGGCACCATCCGACGAATTATCGAAAAACTTCCTGAACAAACGCAAAAGGACTGGGCCAAGTGGTCGTATCATGAGTTTAAGACTACGAAAGACAAGCGAGATTTGAAGAGTTGGTGAGATTTGTCCGAGACGAGGCAGCAGAAGCAAACTCATTGTATGGACAGGTAGTATATGGAAACCTAAAACAGAGTCTTCATGTAGGACAGAGAGGAGCAACCGTACTAAACACTACGGCTATCCCTGACCTTACTCCCAAGACTGAAAATCTGACTTGTCCCTTTTGTGACGGAAAGCATGAACTATCTGCCTGTTCACGTTTTAAAAAATTGCAAAGGTACAAGCGTATTGCCTTTCTGATGAAGCAAGGCCGTTGCTTTCAATGCTTAGATGCTGGACACACAAGCAGAGACTGCAAATCTAAACAAAGGTGCAACGTAGAAGGATGCACTAAAGATCGGCATCACACTCTGCTTCATAAGGATAACGCATCAGGGTCGGCCGATAGTGAAAAGGTACTGTGCGCCGCTACGAAGAATATCTATTCGGACCGAGATTCTAGTGGTCATTTTTTCATGACTCTTCCGGTGAAGATATGTCACAATGGGAAAGAGCTGTTGACTTATGCTCTTTTGGATAGTGGATCACAACGAACATTTTGCACACGACGTATTGCTGATGAGTTGAACGCTAATGGATCACAGCAGACCATCTCTATAAGTACGCTGTCATCAGGAGTTCAGCCTACCCCCCATAGAGACAGAGGCTATAACGCTGTTAGTGAGTGGTGTTGATGAAAACTGTAGTGTAAGCCTTAGAGAGGTTCTAGTTGTAGACGCCATTCCTTTAAAGGCAGCTCAAGTGCCAGTTAGTAGCAAGTTGAATAATTTAGAGCACTTGAAGGACATCTCATTTAAAGAGCTTTCTGACAAGACCATCGGTCTTTTAATTGGAGTAGACGCATCGGTGGCATTTCGGGCACTGGAGAGCAGATTTGGACCGGAAGGAACCCCTGATGCTATCAGAACTTCTCTTGGGTGGGTGCTGTTTGGCCCAGCTCTTCGTTGTCAGTGTTGCGCTGAAGTGAGGAACAATAGTGCTACGGACACTTGCATGCATGTCATCCTTCCAGAAAACGCAAAGGTAGACCCAAGCTTACCTCCACACGAATACGAAGTCGGTTGTGGTCTGGACCATGATAATTCTCGAGAAGATCGCCTGGCACTTAAAATAATGAAGGATTCGATCAAAATTGTCAATGGTCACTTTCAGCTACCCTTGCTTTGGAGACATAAGAATGTCTTCCTTCCCGACAACAGGGCAATGGCGGAAAAAAGGTTGGAGTCATTGAAACGTAGGCTCTCGAAGGACGAATTGCTACACAAAAAATATGCGGGCGTTATGCAAGACTATATCGAGAAAGGTTACGCGGAAAAGGTCAGAGATGACGGCAAAAGAAATGCTTGCACCTGGTTCCTACCCCATCACCCAGTTATGAATCCGAAGAAGCCAGACAAGTTAAGAGTCGTTTTTGATTGTGCAGCAAAGTTTATGGGAGTGTCTCTAAATGACAAGCTTCTACAAGGACCTGACCTCCTCTCACGTCTGTCAGGGGTATTGACACGATTTCGACTTAAACCTATCGCTCTTGTTGCGGACATAGAAGCAATGTTCCATCAAGTTAAAGTCAGCCCGGAAGATCGAAGTGCGCTGCAATTCTTATGGTGGCCAGATGGAGACGTTGACAAAAGACCAGAGGTTTATAGGATGACAGTCCATTTGTTCGGAGCAACATCATCCCCTAGTTGCGCTTCCTTTTGTCTAAAACAGACTGCAGCTTTATCCGCTGAGAATTGTTCACCTCAAACAATTGAAGCTATACAAAGAGCGTTCTATGTTGACGATTGTCTTATGTCAGTAGAAACCAGCGAAGAAGCCGCAGATTTGGCCAACGAGCTGCGAAATGCCTTGTCCAGCTATGGCTTCAGACTTAGAAAATGGCTTTCAAATTGTGAACGAGCTCTTCTTAAGGTGCCCGAGGAGGATCGTTGCGAGAAATACAAGGAATTATCGCTGGAACGCACAACAAGTCAGCGAGTGCTAGGTGTGCATTGGGACATAGTAGTAGATGAGTTTAGAATTAAAGTTGATATGCCAAGAAAACCCTGTACGAGACGAGGAATCTTGTCAGCTAGTCATTCCTTGTTTGATCCACTAGGATTTGTTGCTCCAGTGCTAATAGAAATAAAGTTGCTGCTGCGAGAAATGAACGGTGATGATTGGGATGCCGCTTTGTCTGAGAAGAAAGAGGAACGATGGAGAGCTTGGATTTCAGCGCTGTATTATTTGGAGAAGTTGAAAATACCACGCTGCCTTAAGCCCTCTGATATGAACGGAGAGTTGACCTATGAATTGCACCATTTCTCTGACGCTTCTGGAGAAGCTTATGGTGCCGTATCTTATCTCCGCATTGCCGATAAGAGTGGCAAGGTGCATTGTTCGTTCCTGATGGGGAAGTCGCATCTCGCGCCTGCTCCCATGACCACAATACCTCGATTAGAGTTGCTGACGGCTATCGTCTCTCTGCGTCTTGACCAAATGTTAAAAAAGGAATTGCCGTTGGTTATAGAAAAAACTTATTTCTGGTCGGATTCAACCTCCGTGTTGCTTAGCATCTATAACAGCAATAAAAGATTTCCTGTCTTCGTTGCCAACAGATTGGCAGAGATCGAAAGGAACAGCAACATACAGAGTTGGAGGTACGAGTATGTCCCGTCGAAGTTGAACCCCGCAGACGAGGCCACAAGATGCAAGCAGGCACAAGCGTTCGTTGAGTCTTCCATGTGGTTGTCGGGACCAGAGTTTTTACAACAGGCTGAAGAGGAGTGGCCGGAACAATTGGAAAGTTTGGAACAACTTCCAGAAGAATTTCCTCTGTTCGAAAAAGGGATGCAGATTGTTAGCAATTTAGTCGTTCAGTCTGCAATAGAAACGCCTACAGACCGCCTCATCAAAGAGATTGAGAGACCTCTTACACCTAACGATGTGCTACAGCTCTGTCCGGCGTCGGGTATGCCTCCCAACGATACTGAAAATAGCGATTCTTTAATTGTCCGTAAGTGGCGCCATGTCCAGCATTTTGCCAACCTTTTTTGGAGACAGTGGGCCCAAGAGTATTTACCTACCATAAAGTATCGACAAAAATGGTATGAAACAAAACGTAATGTGATGGTGAACGACATTGTGATTCTTGTCGATAAAAATACGCCTAGAAGTAGATGGCCCTTGGGGCGAATTTTGAAAACGTTTCCGGATCCCAAAGGTTTTGTGCGCTCGGCAATTGTAAAAATGCACGGTAGTGAAGTGAAACGTCCCGTTTCGAAAATGTGTGTTGTTGTCCCAGCCACAAGTAAAAATGATATTCCATCTTGGATATCAACCGTTTGAAAGTATCATTGATATGTTATGTTTGTAAAATATGTATATAGTGTAAATACGTTTATATGTGTTTGTTGTATTTTGTTTTAACGTTGTTACTAATTTAAAGCCTTATGTATTGTCACTGTTGTACAATATTTTGTGGGAAATATCTTCCTTTAGTCGTATATTTGGGGGGAGTGTAAATATTGTTACAATATTTGGCAACATTTAATGCTTTAAATCTAGTTTTTGTGTAGCCAATTTGTGATTCGAACCCGCGTTGTGTGGTTGTTATGTTTGTTTCTCTTGAGTTATCGTCTCTTATTGATTAGTCGTTGGATTGGCGAGGTTGACCCTCGAGCGACGCAGTAGTAACTGCCTTGTTAACACACCTTTACATTATTCTCAAGTAGACACGTTGCAAGAAGGATTACGTTGTTTGTAAAACCTGCACGTTTGGGTAGAAGTCAAAGGACTATCAAAGAAGCTCGTAGATGCCAACGTAGAGAAAAGTTGGTTGAGCTGTTTCTTTGTCGATTATTATTGTGTTGGAGCTGTAGTAAAGAAGAAAGTACTTGGGGGTCAAAATAGTTTGAAACCGCTACGCCGCTACGCCGCTAACAACGCTACGTCGCTACATCGCTACAACGCCAACGTCGCCGAAGCCAATCCATCTGTTTTTTCATTTCTGCTTATCACTTTCATTATTTCCATTTCAGTTTTGCGTATTATCAATAAAAAATTATCAAAGAATTTATTCAAGAAAGTCAGACAATAACAGCGTGACGAGAGGAAAAGCGCGTTTCATCTATTTACAACTTCAGCTTCACTGCAATCTGTCTCGGGTTCGGAGACTACCCCAAGGGTCTCTGCTCCACGAACCCGTTACACTAACAATTCTATAAAATAACGCGCGTGCGGGGGTGTGTGTGTGTGTGTTTAAACTACTGCTGCAAAACTACTGCACGTTCCAGCATCAAGCTAGACATGATTAATCATTTCCCCACTATGAGTGTCATAAGGGGTTTCATGACGTCATAATCAAATACAACCTTTTGAAATTTATATTACTTGACAATGGAAGCCCGATTTTTGCTCAAACGAAAATTAGCCCCCACTTGTATCAAATTTCATTGCTTTGGGATCAAAAATGACTTCACAGCCAACGCTTGATTGCGCAATTTGTTCTCTGTATTTTCTCAAAAACTACTAATTGTTAAAAGGCAAAGGCAATTAACAAGCTGTTTTGGAAGATATTAACATGGTGCTGTGGATAAAACAAACTCAACAATAATTAAAGCTCAATTCACAATGCAACAACAAATTCTTCATTTGAGCATATTAAATCTTCTAAGCAAACATCTTCGCTTTTTCTCTTGCACGCTTCAAATTTGCTCTATGATGGCATAATGTGTTTGGTACGATCAACATTTTCGCAACCAGAGATCATCATAGATTGATTTGTTTCAAAATTGTAACATATTTACAAAATCAGTTTAATTAAAAACTGATATATGATCCTCATTTCTTGACCGATTTTCAAACTATTTTTAACAAACTGAAGGTTATTTTAAGGCAATGCCGAAGATGTATTATTTGTACTTTATATATTTGCTTTATACAAAAAACTCCAACTTAAAAATCTGTACTGCAACTCTTTGCCGCTCCTCCAAAAAAAAGAGGTTAGCTGACTAAAAACCAGGTTTATTTAATATATACAAGTTGTGATAAGATACTAACTATTAGTATCGTTTGAAATCTGAAAAAACTCGCTTTCCAGCAATATGTAACTCCAGTCATTTAGGATTAAGGATTAGTTTTTAAGTGGCTGATCAACAGTTGGTTGTCATACATCAGTTCCATGCTTAGTTGAAAAATTATCCTACTAGAGCTAACAAACTTGTGATTTTCCTAAAATGAAGTTTTTTCGTACATTTTCACTATTTTTCCTGGCAAGCGTAGTTTTTGGCATAACCTGTCAACGTTTTTAAAAAGATTCATCAAAAAACGAAGTCACTAAAAATTTTGAAATCTATCACACCGTCAAAAATAAACAAAGTTTTGGTGGCTGGACTTTAAACAATTGCAATTTCTATGAAAACCAAGTCCTTTATCACATTTTTACTATTCTTCCTCGATGGCATGGTTCTTTGGCATTATCTATCAAAATTTTAAAAAAGAGTGATCTAAAATGAAGTCTTCAAAGATTTTAAAAAGTAACTTACTCCAAGTAAAATGTTGGTGGTCCCCGACAAAAAGAAGTGGTAAACTTGGTCCTATTTTATCTTTTGCAACAAAATATTAATGTTGAGCTACATGTCACGTAAATGTTTAGGCTATTTCCTTTCCAAGTGGATGAATCTGGTGCAACTGTCTGATTTAATATTCTCAACATTACTGATGAGGGCCCTGCTATCGCAATGACATTACCGCGAGCTCTTCATTTGGGGTTAGTTTGCATGGTGGCGATGGCGTAGTGGTTAGAGTGTTCGCTTCGCAGTCGGTAGACCTGGGGTTCATTCCCTTGTCGAGTCATACCACAAACTTTAAAAAATAGCATCCACAGCTTCCGTGCTTGGCGCTCGGCATTTAGAGGAGGTTGCGGAAAACAAGCCGGCAAGTTCGCTTGTTAAGTCGTTGGGCAAGGCACTTAACGGGACGCCCCCTACCTTAATGTAGAAGACAGGTGGCCCAGAAACCTCGGAAATGGACTGCAAAAGGCAATGGCTAGCCACTGCGGTATTCTGCCAAGAAAACTTCATGAACATAGTTCATCAATATAGTTCATGAAATCACCAAGAGTCGATATCGACTCGACGGATGAAAGAAAGAAAGAATGGCCGGCTTTATGCCAGGACCAAGCAACATGCGCCAAACCACAGGCAATATCTCATACAAATACGCAGTTACGAAAAAGTTGTAAGTAGTGGTCCTAATATTTTATAGCTTGTTCCTGGAAATACATGTCAATTACCTTGGCGCCCTCGCACAACTTTCATATGCTTTCAAGGACTTGCTCAATTGAACAGCTAAACGTTTGTTAAATTCAAAGACGCTTATGGCAAAAACAAAGCAAATAAAAGGTTGCCATGGACTGAAGAAGCTAGGGACACATGTTGTGGATATACACAAACCTCCGCAATATGTTTTAATCGATTGCATTTCTATGCAAGATAGTTTTGCTTCGGAAAGAGATTTGGTTACGCCAAAAAACATTACCTTCTGCTGCTGTTTTCACAAATACCCATGGATGAAGCCGGCTAGGATGGCTAGTCCATACTATAAAGCGCAATTCTGTCTGTCTGTTTTAACTCCTCTGAAACTGCTAGAGGTACAGGAATTAAACTCGGCACAATTGATCATCACCCCCACGTGAGTTTCATAAGGGTGTTTGTGACGTTATGATAACGTCACCATCAAAAATTTTTTTAATTTGCATTACTTGACGGAGGACAACCGCTTTTTCCTCAAACGAAAACCATTTTCCTACTTACCACATTACAAAAACTTTCTTTTGTTTGGGGTCTAAAATGACATCACAACCAACGCTTTATTGCATAATCTGTTTTTTGTTCTGTCTCAAAAACTACTGATGGCAGGCAGAAACGCGATTAAACGCTGTTTCAGGAGATATCAATAAGGTGCTTTCGATAAAAACAACTTTACAACAATTAAAGCTTATTTGACAATGCTATGAGCAATTCTTTATGTAAGCACTTCAAGCCCTATAAGCATTTGTCTTTTCTATTTCGCTTGCACGCTTAAAACTCGTTTAATGATGTCATCATATGTCTCGTACGATTAACACAAATCTCTTGCTATCAGAGATCTTAATATCAAGATATTTTCAAAAATTGCATCCGTTTTGCAAAATCAGTTTATTAAAAACTGATTGTGACCTCATTTCTCAACTGATTTTCAAACATTTTTTAACAAATTAAACGTTATCTCAAGGTGATTCCGATAGTGTATAACATATACAATTAATATATTAATTTAATTAATTGATATTAAAGGATATAGGCTAACTGCAATCAGTTGAATAAAATACCACTTTCACGACCGGTTTCGTTTCTATTAAAACTCGTCAGGAAAACTCAGTTATTGAACCGGTCGTGGAAGTGGTATTTTATTCAACTGATTGCAGTTAGCCTATATGCCTTAATATTAATTAATTTAATTAATACCTTAAACAGGCTAACACCAGGTCCTATAGTTCGTATTATAACGTAATAAAGGCACTAGCTTAGCTGGGAATTAAAGCATATATCGCATCAAGCTCACTGTAGTGAGCGTGCACTATATAGAGGCTTAAAATTAACCGCTTCAGTTGGAAGGACCGATGGCGCAGTGGTGTAAACCGCATGAAGCGATTCATGTGATCGTCGATTCAATACCTGAATTCACCTGAATCGTGGAAGTGGTATTTTATTCAACAGATTGCAGTTAGCCTATATCTTAAACAGGCTAAAACCAGGTCCTATAGTTCGTATAATATACAATTAATGTTGCTTTTTATACAGAAAAAAACTAAATTTAAGACGTGTGATGTAAGTTTTTATCCTTCTCAAATAGCGGTAAGCTCAGTAAAAACATGTAATTTTAATACAAAAACGTAGTAATGAAGTACCAACAATTACTCTCCTTTGAAAGCTTAGGATATTTGCTTTTTAACAATATATAACTCCAATTACTTAAGGCCAAGAATTGGTTTATAATGGCTGATCAAAAGTTGATGGCCATATATCATGTTTCATTTTTAGTCAAACAATTATTCCTGTTTGACCAAACAAACTTGCAATTGTCAGATCGTGTTTGGTAGATTTTTACTACTTTTCCTCACAAGCTTGGTTCTTTGGCATTATCTATCGACGTTTTCAAAAAGATCGATCAAAAACTTAAGTCTCCAAATGCTTATAAAATGTAGTCTACCGGTTACAAACACACACACAATTTTGGTGCCTGAACTTCACAATATTGCAATTTCTAGAAAAAATGCTTTGACACATTTTGTCTACTCTTTTTCGATAGCATGGACTTTTAGCATTATTCCTCAAAATATTTAAAAAAATTTATCGAAAAATGAAGTCTCAAAAAATTTTAATGTGTAGTCAATTCCAAGCAAAACACTTGGTGATCACCCAAGAAAAAGATGAGGGGTAAAGATGGTCTTTTTGTCTTTTGCAACAAAATGTAAGTGTCGAGCTACATATGATCTAAATGTTGAAGCAATTTTCTTGCAATTGGGCGGGGCTGCCAGAGCAGCCAGCTGATTTGATGTTTTTAACCTCGACATTATTAATGGTGGCACCCGCTACTGCTATAACTGAACTGTGAGTGCTTTATTTTGGGTTAGTTTGCTCTTTGCATGGCTGCGTTTATGCCAGGGAACATGCACGCAGTCAGGGACGTTAGTTTATATTAATTCGCTTGCAGCAGAATTTTTTTCATGGAGTGCCACATTGCTGACATGTAAAGGACCCATGGGCCAAAGTTAACTCAAATTCAATTGGATGTAACGGGTAAATCGTGTGAAAAGTAAATGGCCTCAAAAAAATAGGTCATCATCTCTCTCGCAGTCACCAATTGTGCTGTTTGCAATCAAAGGAATTGGGTCGAAGTGTCAAGGAAACGCCGCGCTATAGGCCTACATTTGTTTTGCAATTATGAAAAGGGCTTCGCGGGCCGGATAAAAAGCCTCCGCCGGCCGGATTTGGCCCGCGGGCCGCAGTTTGCCAATCCCTGGCCTACAGTAATGAAAAAGTAGTTAGTAGCAATCCTAATATTTAATGGCTTAAACGGACTGTTAGGTCATAATTTTAAATGACATCACAATGCTTGCCACTATTTAGTGAAAACAGCAGTAGGCAGCAAAATTATTCACCATCATTTTGATAGCAAACATAAACGGCAAAGCCCATTACTGATATTTGTAGATGATAAGCTCTTTCTATCGGTACGAAGCACTAATCTTCATTTGAAAGTAGGGAAGTCGGGATTAGGGGCAAAGTTAAATGCAATAAAATCCCAAGTTCAAGAAAAGATCAAAATTAGACAATAATAGCATCAATTTGTAACACTGGATTAAGAGGGAATGTTTTTGTTTAAAAAAATATCAATAGGCGTCTATAGCAATAAGTTATATGATTTTAGGGAAAAACATGATCACTTTTCATGATATATCTGAATTAAAGCAAACAGCGCAGGCCAAAATCTTAATGTCACAAATATAAATACGAAGCCAGCTCCACCAAATCGTCAAATTGGCCTACCGCCAAATAGCTCTTTTTTTTAATTGTCAAAACGACTACCATTTAAACGACGCCATCAATTTTAATTATGTTTCACTCCCTTACACTTTTAAAAATTAAGAAGAGTAGTTTGTGTCATCATTCTATCTTTATGAATATTTTTGTCTTGATTAATAGACTAACGTAATCACCATTACATGTACAGAAACTATGGCTTATATTTACTAAAACATTTCTTTGTTGAATAGAAATATGATAGCCAGTATACTAGTGAACATTTTTATTTAGAAACGTTTTGCTTTATACAGTACTTAAAGCACCATCAGTTATAAATAAAATGCTACCTACTAAGCTGTGTTGCTTAGCCTAGCGCAGGGCTACTCAATTAATTTTGATGAAGATCCAGCCGGAGAAGTTTAGTATTTCCTGAGGTCCAGTCCAGTAGAAGTGTTGATTTGCAATGATAAAAATGAAACTATCATTACCAGCACATACAGAAAAACAGTTGGACCTTCGGCAGCCAAACAGGTGATGACCTTTTTTTTTTGAGGATCACCCCCACCGTCGCCCATAATTAGGAAAAAGGTCTCGAACTGAATTTGAGCGTCCAGCTTTTGATCAACTGTTACTCATTGCTCTTACTGTTACTCATCCTGAAGCTCGACGTCCAACTGTAACACTTCAAAGGTCCGGATTCGGACTGCGGTCCGCCAGTTGAGTACCCCTGACCTAGCGTAACCAGCAGGAACTTGAGAAAGTTTAAAGAGAAATCAAAAACACAACGTCACTGTCTCAAATCGCACCACATCGAAAATATTATTGGTGCTTTGCTTTATAGAGTTACCGGGATCAAACCCAACAATTTGGGGAAAAACAAGGATTCTTTCAACTTTCCAGGGCAGGTCAAGCAGGGACATAAAAACATGCTAAATAATACGTAGCCAACGAGGACTTGAGAAAGTTTAAGCAAAAATCAAAAGTAAACAACGTCACTGTGTTAAATCGCACCACACGAAAGACATTTTTGCTATTTTGCTTCAAAATAGTGTAATATCAAAAATGAGTTTCAATATTCCAAACCAAGGGAAACGCGAGGTCCCCTTGGGTTCGTGTCAGCAATGAACAAAGCACATAATCCTAAGTCATAGCCAGGAACTTGAAATGAGAAATTGTATCAGGAAAAGGAACATACCAAGTCGTGAAAATCTCATGTGCAGAAAACACATAAGCTTTTGGTAACCGTTCACACAAGAGCCTGATAGGCGAAGCCGGCTTGGCCGACTGAGGCGATATTCTCAATCCCGACGTTACTGATGTCGGCCTAGCGGGCGAGCCGTTGTATATACTATAAAGCAAGGATATTTTCTTTAGCTGATATTCAGCCTGTGGGTATTTATGTCATACTATATAGCATTATAATAAAATCCCAAGTTTAAGAAAAAATCAGGATAAACCCATACACTATGCAATTTGTAAAACTCAATTTACAAACAACATTTCTTTAAAAATAACTCGACCGGATGAGCTGCCACTGAAATATGGTTGTTACTGCAGCTTTTAGCCCAAACTTTGTATTTGTTTGTTTTATAGACGCAGGTAACTTTTTCGTTTGAAAGACGCTTTTTATTGATTACGCGCTTGCATTCGGCCTTAAAATGCAAGCATTTATTTGCATTTGAACGAGATTTTTGTGTTTAGTTTGACGATTACTGTTGAGCACTGCGTTTTGGAAATAAGTAGTTTTTTACTGAAGACTATGAGGTAATTGGAAGCCGTAAATAATTTAAGAACTAATTGAATCTATTTGTTTAGCGTGTTAGTTATATGTATGATAGTACACTGTTGGATATATGGCGACTGTTGTTGGCTGCGTTTTCCGCAACAGTTGGTAAGTGATATGATGTTTGATTTTAATTTGCATTTTTCCTGATTTGTTGTAATTAAATTTAATGTTGATTTGGGCAGCGCCAAAGGAATTCGCGTCTGTGGCCACCGCTTATTACTATTGCTTTATTTACTCAATGTTACTTTAACCTTATTTGCTTGTTTATTTCGTCTTAACTTAATTTTACGCTTTATTAGTAGAAAACCTCTACACTTCACGAGTGCGTTTTAACAAACCAGCCAGCAGCAACAATGGTGAATGATTTTAGGGAAGCCATAGTCGCTTTTGTCGCTATGCCAGAAACAAAACAAATAGCGCATCCAAAAAACTTAATACCACTAATATAAATAGAAAGGGGCCGCACCAAATCGCAAAATAGTTTATTTCTGCAATTATAAAAACAACCACCGTTTTGTCGCTACCATTAGTTTTGATTGTATTTTCATCCCTTCTCCCTCACAAGTATTAACAATAATTTGTGGCAAGATCCTTTCTTTGTGAGCATTACCAGTCATGATTAAGAGAATTTGATGATCACGATTTCGTGTGCAGGAATTGTGAAAGTGTATAAAATTCATTTACTTTTTCTACTGGTCACACAAGAACCGGATGGGTGAAGCATTCTTAGCGGGTTGAAACGAAATGCTAAACCCGGATGTTACTGATGGAGGGGCCCTGCCGGGCGACGTCAGCAAAGCCGGCTAGTAAGTTTATAAAAAAAAGAAGAAAAAAATCAAAACTTCAAAATATCGAGAGGTAATAACGAAAAGAAGTTCTTTGCCTATCAACATCTATACAATTTACCAGCGGAAAATAACTGGAAAGAGCGGAAAAAGAAAAAAAGTGGTAAGAACATTCTACAAACAAATAGGCCTGTTTCTAACCAAGGTGCTGATTAGCTATATCATGTCAAAGTAATCAATCGCGAAGTAGACACTTAGCAGATCGAAAGGTTAGTTTGACTTCAGCGACGCCTTAATGAATTTGCGGCGCAGTCAACCTGGAACATGACACCTAAATTAAAGCGTTAACTCACCGCGCTCCCTGTATAACGCCGATATTTTTCTGTCACACAATCATGTTTTTGCGTGTAGATTGGAGGCAGTTTCTTCGCAAAATTCTCTACTAAAAAATATGTAAGTAAACGTTTTATAAAATTTCATCATTCACTTAGTGCACGACATGTCAAGCAATTACTTCATTGTAGAACCATGCTAAAGACTAAATCGATTTCGGTGGGAATCAAATTTACATTTTCCTGACTAATTGGCTTAGAAAATCCAATGGAATATCAGAATGCTGTAGGTTTCAAAATCACTGGAATTGTTTTAACCATTTACTCTGGTCTGAGGCAAGATCCCTGTATAACTGATTTTCTCTTCGTGTACACAAATCAAAACGAGGTCAACAAGAATAAACTTCGTGATAGATCGTTTCAGGTAGATTGCCTACAAAATCTATCTAGTACTTTGGTCCGTAGTTTACTATTTTGTTATCAAACGATGTTTGCGGAGCGTTTTGCCAGCACTCTAAATTTACTGCACCAAAAAATCACACTTACCAAAAAGATCCAACGCATGCGTCAATTCATGTCCGATCGCAGATCCCACCGATCCAAAGTTCGACGCCCTGAGTGATAAATTATGATACAACAGAAGGTAAGAATATCAGTAAAAGTAAAACTTACGCTGGAGCATTGAGGCCGAAAATAGGGGCTTGCAAATAGCCCACGGGGAATACAATCTCGTTCTTCTGCTTCATGTAGTAACCTCCCGCAATTGTAAATGGAAGCAGCATCCTGAAAATTTACTTTTATATTTCTGGCTCGATTTTTGCAGTGGCAACGTCACTGTCACTTACGAAGAAGAATCAATCGGTTTATGAAGAGTCTCTGCGCGTTTTTTGACTTTATCTTCAACGGCAGCAATAAAATTGTTGAAATATTGAAAAGGTTCGACGGGGAACTGCAAAGCAAAATCTGATCTTAGCGCGCCGCGTGCAGGAGCTCTAAATGAAAACTTCATTTTTCAAATCAATGAGAATGTTATAAACCACGCATATTACTTCAATACGATCTTTATTTGGGCTTTAAAAGACGATTTTCTGCGTCTGTGAAGCAATGAGAAACAAAATATTGCACTAGTTTTAATTAAAAAAGAAAACTACTCTGCCTGATAACAGTCATATGGATCGGACATTTTAACTGCGGTACTAACAAATTTCAAAGACGCACTTGTTACATTAAACCTTGATTATGATGTCTTGGGTGAACCAATTACAAGCAAACTACCCAGTAATAAAAGTGCTGTAAATGGAGGTTCAAATCTCACGACAATCAACCCCAAAGCAAAAGCTGACTCTTCGTCCGAATAAATATTATCGCCACAACGATTATCACGTCGACAAATACGAGACGAACGACGTAGTTGAGGCTGACAGTCGTCTTGAATGCTCGTTTCACTTACATGATCAGTAGCATATGAGCCTCCAGTTTCAGAAACAACATGATTAACAATCTGTTGGACGTTAACATAATTTTGCATATTTGGTACATAAACTAACACATCAACATCATTTGTAACCGCATTATTTTTTGAGCGCTCAATAAAAATGTTGGGATGTGGAGCTAAATCATGTAGAGAAACCGATATTTCTCTACCATCGTCCATTTAACATGTGCGTAATGAAGGTTAGCTTCGATCAGTTTTTCCTCCTCAACTAATGGATCAGTTTATTTTGAACATGACGTCGAAGAAATACAGGTCTTGGTTTTGTCCAAGACGGTAATAAGGCATTATTAAACGATTTTCTGACCTGAATAAACATGCTTTCGTGAGCGGCACAGTTAATGACACTGCACAATCACGAGCAAATGGACATGCAACACGCACTCGCAATAAGCAATTGGCAATCTTTTTTAACGCAAAACCAAAGAAACCCAATTTAGATGATTACCTCGTTTTACTTCCATCTCCTTGTGGGTATAGCGAGTTCATCGACGGTTAGGAATACCTATGCTATGCAACCAACATTTTAGTTTCTATGACATTTTAGTTATCCCTGATTTGTGTATAAGTAAATCGCAAACCCAAACATGAAAAACAAATCTGTGGGTTTTTGAATAACTGTACTAGTTTCCATATTTTTGCACGCCCACCCAAAAGGAAAACGTGAACACTCGTCAGTAATCACAAGCACGTGTTTGTTTTCCGTACAGGGTGGCAGTGATCCTTTAAAATTCATGTAAATTCGTTCAAACGGTTGGGCCCCTTTATTTTAATTCAAAATTCTATTTGGCTTCAGGAATGAAGTTTTGATTTTGAAGCAGTTTCTGCGACCGTTTAAAACATTTTTAACCTTCATACGGTTACTGGGGTCAAAACTGACCCCAAGACAAGTTAATTTGTAGTAACTCTTTCTATTTTTGGTTGTTCAAGTTGTGCCCTCTTGAATTCTTAAATCAGACTGCAATTTTACAAATGAGAATGATGTTCCCCTCAAAACGCTAATTTTTCTTTTTTACATTATGCTTTCAAAAAATTTACCATAAACATTAATTGGGGTCAAAATTGACCCCAATATGTAATATTATGTTATGGCTTATATTGTTTTCTTCATTTGTTACAGTTCATGTTTTTTGATAACTGCCTAATTATTTTTTTCCTAGCGATTCTTTTTCGGCTTTTTAGAAAAACAATGGCTAAGAGAAATAGAAATATGTTTTCTAGGATGATCATGGTTTACCTATCAGAATTTTTGTTGCAGCTTTTTTTAACTAGTTCCTTGTATGAAATAGTTTCTCATTCCTGTTTTATGTATAAAAATTGAAGTCCTTGTTAATACGAAATTTCATTGCAAGTTTATTCTTGTTGTATTCAAGAACTGTTTAAGTTTCCTCGCGTAAAGACTTGTTTTCTTATACTTATCAGAATTGGTGTGGTCGATTGACTCAGTTTAGTGCTTATTGCATTTAACCTCTAAGTAACCAACTTTTTTACCCAATTTTTTTTTTATTTCCATGTTTATCCTCCATTCACGAGAAAGCGATGTTCGCTATGTTTTGGACGGTAAGTCCGCACTCGCTTGGGAGTTGCCATTTCCGGGTCACCTGTCTTCCAAATAAAGGCGGGGCGTTTCGTTAAGTGCCTTGCCCAAGGACACAACAAGCGAACTTGCCGGCTTGTTCTCCAAAACTTCCCATAAATGCCGAACGCGAAGCAAGGAAGCTATAGATACCATTTTTTAAAGTTTTTCGGCATGATTCGACAAGGGGAATGAACCCCAGGTCTACCGACTGCGAAGCGGACGCTCTAATCGTTACGCCATCGCGATTCTTTGAATCACATGCAGTTTGGATTCACGCAACCACACGTTTGTGAATCAAAATACTTAAAATATCAACTCAAATCGAATTCTAATCCCACCATAAATCACACTTTTCAAATTTCTTACAAATTCACTAAAGGTTATTTGAGGAAAAAAATTGACCTATGTTATTTTTCGTGTTTTAATATCGACACTGTACTAAATTTATGTAAAAAGAATTGTTTTGATATTCTTATGGCCTCTTTGATTGATATTTGTAACAAACGAAACATTCAACATTGTTAAGTGCCTTGCAAGCACAAGCAATATTAAGCATGGGGTCAAACGTGAACCCAATTAACTTTAACGTTACAAACCGTAATCAACGTATGAGGGTAAACGTTATTAATGGAAAACGGTTGATATTCACTTTAGTGTTATGAGCCAATCTGTTTATACGTGGATGGCACAATGATTGATGAAGTTCCTTAAATGAATGTAACGTTGGCAAAAACGTAGATGCTGACACAGATTTAGACAGCTTGCCTTGTGTGAGACTGTGGATTCCTGGTAAACAGATTGCCGTGAAATCATAAGAAGCGAGTTCTAATTTCCAATCTTGAATTTTGTCGTTTTCAATTTTTGAATATGCTTCTGTAATTGCATCAAAATGCTTTCTCAGAAGCAAATGTTACCATTTTCTTGGAGTTTCAGTGACTTTATACGCCTCTTTCTCTACGAATGAATACCTTTGAACTGTTGAAGAAAGAGTGCGCGAATGAAAATCTACCGGTTTGCCGTTTGGATTTAATGTTGAGCAATGGAAAAATCAGAAGCATGTGTTTCTGCAGTAAACGAAACAGCTCCGTCGATAGGTTGCAAGGTGGCAGTAGAACGCTTATCTTTCACTGCTTGTGGAGCATTTGATGAATCCGTTGATAAAGGAAATGAATTGGTCTGAACCAGTGGTCTGATGATTTCAGAAAAATTAAGAACTCAATTTGAAAAAAAACTAAATAATCTTAAAATTCTTTGTTGTAGAGATTCTTGCAAGTCACTTAGGGCAGCAATTCGTTTGGATCTGGTTTAATTACGCTTTTACCCACTAAATGCTCCAGCAGTTAAATTTGTGGACATTTGTTTTGGCATTTGCTTTCATCAAACGTAAGGTGATCACTGATCAGCTTTAGCAGCCTTTTCAACGCTTTCAACTTTGCATCGTGTGATTCTTGGTCCATACCATCTCCAGGTATATTGTCCAAATAAGCATCAGCATACTTTAAATTATGTCTCTCAATAAATTTCTTCATAATGTGTTGAAAAGCCGATACTGCATTTGTAAAGTGAAAAGGTAACACCTTCCATCGACACATTTACGACCCAGCTTGAAAGGCAGTGTATGGTTGATTTTCAGGTTTTATTTGATCTTGACGATATGCTGACTTTAAATCCAATGAATATGACTCATTATACACTTCCATTTGGCTACCTCACTTGTTATTGAATCAATACTGGGCAAAGGGTACGCATCCAATTTCACAACTAAATCAATAATTTGACTATAATCGTTGCACATCCTTTTTCTCCCGTTACCTTTATCAACCCCAAGAGGTTGCGCTCTTCAAGCAAAACGGCTTTTTTCGATTTGGCCTTCATTTAGCAATCGTTCCGTTTCGGCTTATCCCTTGATCAGCGAGTGAAAACTATCGTGTTTTTATTGCAAATGGTCTGCAATTATGACGAAAATTATCAAAAAGTTGTGGATAGGGCACTTGAGCGGCGAAGATTTCACATGAAATGATCAGCTCAGGTAATTGCCCTTCAAAATTAAATGCCGCACTGTTACATTGCTGCAGTAGGTCATCCCCGATGATAAAATCAGTTATTAAATTTAGCTTTACATAAAACTTAAAATTTTTATACAAATGTTTGACCGAGATCAAATTTAAATCACTCATTCCACAGATCTCAGCTATGAGAAAAGTTTTTATTTTTTCTAAAGTCTAATTGCTTTGTTTAACGAATTTCTGGCAAACGTAACTTCTCGTGCTTCCAGTATCTTCTAAACCAATAGCACCGATTACGTTAATTTTTACTTCAGTAATGACGTGTTTTGAAGAAGAAGCGTGCAATGACTTCATCAAGACTAGCGTAGGTCTTCCAATGCAATTAATCGATTCCTTGCGCTTCCGGCAAAACTTTGCGTAACGCCCAATATTTCCGCAATATTTACAGATTTCATTTTTGGCAAGACATTTACTGCGAGAATGCCATTTCATTCCTCCGCAAATATAACGCATAAAGGCACCGGCTGGCTCAATAGAGCATTTTGGTAGAGCGTTAATTGTGTAATTGGTAGTATTTTCATTAAGAGCAGACAGTTTTTCTGATCCTGAATAGTTATTAGAACAGCTTTTAACGAAGTTTACTGTCATCTCGTGGGTGTCATAACTTCGGAATTTAGCTTTGCCAATTCAAATGTTCTATATTTCTTCTATGCTTCAGTAAACGTCTGAGTTTGATTTTCGATTAACCGCTGCCTAATAAAGCGGGATGAAATACCTTAATAAAGGAATATCTCTCTGTTGCATCTTTATAATCCTGTGCAAAAATAGCTACAAAGTTACAATTCTGGTTTAACTGTTTAATTCAAAGAACAATCTTTTAAATTGTTGTAAATCACGCATATTACTTCGATACGATCTTTATTTGGGCTTTGAAAGACGATTTTCTGCATCCGTGAAACAATGAAAAACAAAATATTACAGCGGTCCTAATCAAAAAAGAAAACTACTCTGCTTGACAACAGTCATATGGGTCGGACATTTTTAACTGCGGTACTAACAAATTTCAAAGATGAACTTGTTACATTAAACTTTAATTATGATGCCTTGGGTGAACCAATTACAAGCAAACTGACTAATAACAAAAACTTCGTGAGTTGATGATGAAGGTTCAAATCTCACGACAGAGAATCTATGCCTTGCGCAGTCATTGTATAACTGAATAGCAAAGATACTGGCTGTGCTTACGAATTTAAAATGCTAACCCATTAAACACCACAGTCAAAAATTCATCGTAACTTCAAATCCTTTCAAGCAGTTCATTTTTTTATCTACCTCAATTCACAAAACGAAAAAAAATTTTTTGTCGAGAACTTTTTTTGTTGTTTAATGGCAAGTTGCTAATCGCCATTAATGTAGTCAGAAATGCAATAACTTTGTTGAATGGTTCATATCACCACAAAATATGCTGCCAGGAAAAAATCAGTTATTGGCATGGGGTGCATGTATATGAGCCTGTTTTTCGTGACTGCAGTCTATTTTTATGACTGTTTTACAGCGTATTTTTTGATAAAAGTGATAAGTGATTGAAATAAGTCACTGCAAATATAGAGGCTAAAAACATTTATTTGGCAAGCATCGAAAATCTGTCAACAAAGACAGCAGAAACTTGTCAATAATGCACATTTGTTTGTGCACAAGCCTCTGCAAAGCTAGAGGTCGCTTTTAGTACAACTATTTTCTGTAATTAGTTTGCAAAAATAAATGTTACATAGCGTTGTTTTCATTAAGCGCTCAAAACAGGCTAAAGGGTGCAGGGTCACTTTGCACTTTTTGGCGTATAAACATTGAACGACGTTTGCAAACTTTGCCGTGTCTATATTTTGATTGGCCTTTAATCACGACATGGTCGAATTTATCTGTACGCAAGTTTTTCAATACGTCCTGAGCATATTGCTGTAGACAACTTTTTTCGTCTGGATGAAGCAAACATTGTGACGGCTATTTTCCTCATAAAAGTAGACATTGGGATATTTTTGCTGTGAATTTTCTTCAACAGCAACCAAGCATTGGTCGTAGCAGCATTGAGGCTCCATGAAAAAAACGGCCACCATCAATTTCTTCAGCGATTACGAGCTCTGTACGTAACAACAAATCTACTCTTCCCATTTTTTGATGATACAACATCAAAGCGGGTGCCATCAGCACACTGATTTTGTTTTTTCCGCTTTCGACCACCGATTGATGAAGCTTTCTGGTGCAGCACCAGCACAATTTGAATCGCACTTTGCAATGGCTGTGTCATGCCAAACTACAACTGTATTTCCACGATTATCTGTGCTGCAGTCGTAGGAATCCCTTCTCAGTTTTTTTCGTTGTTTGTTTTGATGTAACTGCTGCATTTTCCAAACGATTTTGTCTAATAGCAACCAGACCTTTGATGCCACGTTTTAAAAATTCAGCAAGTAAAGGAAAAGATATAAAAAAGGTTGTCAAAGGTAACAGAGGAATCACTCGACAAACCACTTTTTTCTATAAGATCCAACACTACATCCGCACTTTTGCCGAGGCCTGTGTCTGACAGCTTAGTGTCGGCTACACAGTATGGTTCAGCGTGAAGTAAGTATCCGTCATTTGAAGCAAGGCAAACAACTTGAAGTCAAACCTAATTGGCCTGCCGCATATGAAGTGTTTGGTTCCGTGTTTTCCAAAGTATGGAATCATGGTTTCATTGATGCTGTCATCACTGGCGCTGAAGTGCTTTTTGCAGTTATAATTCAGCATGTCAAATAGACAACGAATCTTGTCGTATCGATCAGCATATATTTCAGCATTGTTAGCCAAATGCAAATTTGAAAATATACTGTAGCTCAAAATCGCTTTCGGCTAAATGCATCGAGCACTGCCGCATTGTGCGTGTCTGGAGCAACTGCCCAATGTAGTTCACGATAAAGGCACTTTGCAATGTCCACCAAGCAAAATGATGGCGGTTGCAATTTTAATTTCATTTTGATCTACATTTAAAGTTTTGCCATCTTGAACAAGACGGTTTTTTAGTCATACACTAAATCAGTAATGAGCACGAACCTACCGTGGGCTTACTAGACCATAACAAGGTAACTCTAAAATACGAAAATTTGCGGAAATTCATGTTAAGTTACAGAATAACTGAATTAGAGAAATACAAAAATTCACAATATACATGAAATTACTGAAATACGGAAATCCATTCTATAAATATCCATTCTATAAATCCTATTTTATTACTGACTTGCGTAAATATGGAAAAGCTACCGGTACCAACTGCAGATACAAATTAAACTAAACATTTCCGTAAATTTCCGTATTTCTGCGATTTCCGTAACTTAAGTGATGTTTTCTCTGTATTTCAGGAAAAATGTCCGTAATTTCGTAAATTTCCGTATTTTAGTGTGGTTCCTGTGACAGGCTATTACATTAGCTATTGGGCTATAAGAACTAAACAAAATCAAGATACAAAACAACAGTGCAGTCTCTCTGATCTTCGACATAAATAACACAAGGGAATAAACTAGCTATTTTACATTCTTGATGCCATTTAGCATTCATTTAAATTTTGATTTCATTCTAAGCCACTGGCAACACTAGTTGCCAGTAACAAGCTCACTGTCTTTGTTTCGTCATAAAAGGCAACCATTCAATAAAAAGAGATTTGGAAAAACAAGCATTTATGTTTTATAATTTATGGTGATTTTCACCATTTCAAACCTGTTTCACCTGTTATTGTTGCTTATTAGTTACCTAGCCAGACCACAGACGTAATGACTACTGTTTTTCAAGTTGCTCATTTTCGCTCAGACATTTTATAGTTTTCACTCGATAACAATTTTTGTTTAGATAGTGTAACATTTTTTGCAAAAAATAAGCTTTTTGTTGCTACGAACGCTTTTAAAATATGGCTAACAGTTGCAGAACAATTAAAATTATTCTGGGGGTGTCTTCTTGGCAACTAAAGTTGCCAACAACGTTTAATTGGTTAATTAGTGTTTCACAATCTAGTTAGGCATAAAGAACTCCGTTAGAATTCACTTGTTACCTGATATAATGTATTCAGGAGTTTGGAATCTTGAAAATATTTTTTTGTAAATCCAATCCGAATTTTTGACATTCTCAGCTGAAATTCATCAAAATTACATGGAGTAAATCATTGTAAACCGCTCAAACAAGCGATGTGACATCTGCAGATTGTAGGCCAAAAATGTTGAACCAATTTAAGTTTACCGTCGCACACGCCCATTCACTCAACACACGAATTTAAAGAAAGTTAGCAACCTACTTTCTCTGTCAACTTGTTTCGGGCTGTCCTGTCTAACCATTCGATACGATTCAGATAAACTTGAAAAGCTTTTTGGACCCGACTCGATAGTTCTTCCGCCTGACAAAAAAGCAATTAACACTGCATTGATAGTGCCGACTGCTGACAACATGCCAAAATCAAGTTGTCATTGGCCATGAATCGGAATACTTCAACAGTTGTTCAGAGAAACAAAATTTCAAATATTCTTATACCAAAAACATTCCTGACTTAAAATCAGTAAGGTTAAGATTAATGCTAATTTTTCAACAACATTTTTAATTTTTTTTCCGTTGGTGCGATTTTGGAGTAGTATAGTTAATGTTAGAAATTACGTTGGCAACTCGTGAGTACCGTTTGAATGCCATCACTTGGTGCAGTGGATTTGTAGAGAATAGAATTTTTAGAAGCATTTTGTTGAGTTTTTCTAAAAAACAGATGTTTACTTGTTGGTTTTTCGATGGAGTTGTTGGACATAAACTATAAGAGCATGGCTTAAGAAGGGGAGGAAGGTCTTTGGTGAAATGTAGAGTCAGCAAAAACTTCCAGATGACAAGCGGACAAGTAAGATCGAAAACCATTGATTTAAAGCACATCTATGTCGGTTTGTGCGTGAGAATGAACTCCAAAACTACTGTGCGTTGAAATATTAAACTTGGCGCGATAGATCACCACCCGGGCTCTTGCGTCATGAGAATTAAAGACAACAAAAAATAGATTTTTAAAATCCACATTTCTTGACGGAGAAAATCGATTTTTTGCTCAAACAAAAAGCAGTACCCAACTTTCTAACTTGCAAAAACTGTACTTTTTTACGGAGTTAGATAACTGCAAAATCAAGTTTCTTTGTAAAATTTTTTTTTTATTTTCTCAAAAAGTACTTGCTGCAGAAGCACGGTTGAAATGTTTTGCAGAAGATATTACAAATCTGCTTCCAATGATAAAAATTTTAGAACAACTTTAGCTTTATTTGCGTTGTATCAAGCAGTTCTTTTTTAAGGATACTTATCTTCTTTTTTTCTTGAACTCTTCAAATTTAGCGATGTTGTTTCAAAATTCTAGTAACATCATAAAACTGTCCGATATCATTTTAATGAAAAGAGCAGAATCTAAAGTCCTTATCCAATTGCATTTTGAAAGTAAACGAAAGTAGGAAAGCAGGAAAAAGTGGTGTGAAGAAAAAGCCGGCCAGATTACTTGTTTGTCTTTGAAGACGACGCATTGCAGGATACCCAAATTTTTACGTAGTAAACAGGTAATAGGTCAAGCAGCCTATCAGTCGCCGTGGCCTAGTTTGACTAAAAACTTTCAAAATAAAGCATGATCTCATTTCGCAAGAATGGGGAAGAACGTTTCTAATGGGGATTGTGGAAGCTAAAACAAAAAATGTCCCGACAATTCAAAGTCGACAATTTAAAGTCGCGACAATTTAAAGTCGGAAATTCAAAGTCGCGTTAGGGTTAGGATTAGGGTTTGAATTTGACTTTTTGAGTTTTCTAAATTTCTGACTTTGAATTGCCGCAGAACCAAAACAAAAATACATTGAATTTTGACTAAATATCCCTATCAAACTTTTGCAAATATTGGCTGAAGATATCTTGATAGATTTATTCAACTATTAAACCCAGCATACTGCAAAGTCTTTTACAAATATTAAACTATTAAATCCAGCATACTGCAACATTTTTTACATATAACGTACGAGTAGCAAAGATTAGCGATCTGTCTTTTCGTTACTGCACTAGCTTCGACAGTTTATAGTGCTATCTCAACCAAGTTATCAAAACCGTGACCTCACGTGTTACTAAAGTAATTTTTAACATTGATGTTGTATCTCAAATATCTTGCTAAGCGACAACAATTTTATCATTTGTCATGACAAAAAAATTTGGGTACGTTTAGTAAAGCTTTAAATAACAACAATTTATTGTAAGTGGCTCCATTAAAAGAGTGAAAAGGAGAAAATTTTCGCCTAATTCTTGCTAAAAGTTGTTGGCGACAAAGAGGCAAAAAGAGGAATTTCGCAATAGTAATGAGTGAGAATGTGTTTTGATTGAACAAAATTTACAGTGTATTGCAGCTCAGTCTTAATTGTTTGGTAAATGTTTTTCCATTGAAGAGTCACATTTCGAAGGAAGAGAAGTCGTCTTGCCATTACTTTTGATGCTAGAATATCTTTTTGATGCCAAACGTAATTGATTCAGGCACGTATTGGTTGAATTCTCCTGTAGCTTTTGGGACGTCCTGCCAACGTACCGACCGACAGTCATAGCGGCGCACGTATACGTAAATAACGTTTTTGAGTTGAAGGTAAGACACAACAATTTTGCGGATAGCAAGTAGAATCGAATTCGTTGAGAACATTTTTCGATTTTCCGTTGCTGTGCATCAATGACTAACAATGGATTTAATTTGCTCCGGGAATTTGAAGTATACATCATCAGTTCAGGGCAGTTTTTAAGTATGCTGGACATCATTGGGCTTTTTTTTCTATGCATGCATCATTATCAGTCACCTGCAATCGGTAAGCAAAATGCAATCTTCCTGTTTAATAGAGATCACAAAACATATTAGAATTGATGTGAAAAGATTTTGTAAAATCTAAATCATAAACAAATTAATTGATCCATGTAAGATATCTGGGTTTAAAATTAAGGGATTCGGGACTTAAAAATATGTTATGTTTAAGAAGTCATGTGTCTACAGGAACTAGATTTTATGTTTGTCGCCGTGGGGTCGGGAAGTATTCTGGGGGGCCTGAATTTTTAAAAAGGAGTATTTAGGCAAGTTTTGGGAGCCAAAATAAAGAAATCATTAGTCATCAAGTGACAATTATATATATAGATTATGCATTTGTTTAAAGAAAAAATAGAAAGTCTAGGCCTAATGTTTTGCTGACATTACGCACGACGTTTTCAAAAATCCAGGCCCCTTAAAATTTTCGGGCCCTTTACCAAAGGCACCCCCTTGTCAATGCTCCCGGACAGAGTTATCTTAAAGTAATTTCACGGCCAACAACTTGGTTTAAGATATTGCAGCAGTTTACTGATCAATATTTGGTGTAATTATTTTGATCTACTACTTTACGACAAACCACATGGAGCAATCAAGTTACTGCAATTTATCTGCGGACAGCCTGACAAAATTATGTTTACTCAAATTACGACCACATCACTACAGTACATATGGTTGAAACACATTTTGAATAAACCTATAATTGTCGTACAGCTCACCATAGCAACATCTCGAAGTGATGATTTTTCGCGGGCAAATAGAATTTCAAGAGCAGCGCTGAACTGGCTTTTGGTGTACTCAAGGCACTCTGCCCACCGTGGTCGAGGAAAGTCTTCGCCCAGGATTTCGTAAGTAAATGATGTAGTCAATCGACGGAAAGCGAAAGAGAGGCGATCGGCGCGTGAGAAAGCGATACGCCACATGACGTAATTGTGCAAAGATCTGTGACAAAAGATGCATAATCAAAGATCGAGTTATGCTTAAAGATAAAGATTAGAACTAAAAAGGCTTCACTGCTGTGCCTTTACGAAACGCATTGAGGTTTTTGATTTTTTTTGCTTTGTCTTTTACCTCTTCTTTTCCTAGGGACGGAAGTATAACATGTTCACCCAGAAAATACAAAATTAAGAATCCAAGCTGGGATAAATTAAAAAGCGGTTGTTTAAACCAAAAATGAACAAAAATTTTGGAATGGTTGCCCGAACCAGCATAAAGACGAGTTGATAATGCCTGCCTTGCTCACTGCTTTTGTTTTTTGGTCACTGATGACTGTTGTGCTTGCTATATTTTCCTTTCTTCGTTATGAATCACTTTCAATTTCTCTGCTTTGTTTCTTTGTCACGGCTGACTTTCTAATGCTCTGATTTTTCTGTTCGTCGCGAGTTATTGCTCTTACTCATTTCTTATCAAGAATGACTGATGTTGGACTACAATTTAATTGTTGATGCTGTTGTTGGTGGTGGTGTCATTAGCCCCTTTCTCAGAATAGAGGCATGGAGGAAGATCGCAGTGTCCCACGAGTCGGTAAACTCCCCATGGCCTGACAAAAAGTCGTTTATAAAAAAAGGGTTGCCGAAGAGGGTATGGCGTAAAGAGTCTTCAGCAGAACAGCACAGAATAAAGTGAAAAAAGTTCTAAACTCGGGTAAACGTAAGCGCGGAACTAAGGATTCTCAATTCCGTCAACTTTATCGAAATAATTGTTCAAAAGAAAGCTATGTCTGTTACAGCGAAGACAACAAAGGACACAGCAAGCGTGGTGACGAGGAAGCCCAAGTTTTTAGTAGAGACAGAGGGAACTTTTGTGTGGAAAAACGTACGGGTTAGCAAACGTGTCCTGCTTTCGAAAAAAGACGAATAAATAGGACAGGAGATAGACTGCAGGAGACCTTGTACAGTGAGGTTGAGGCAGCATATCTTGCTTGGCTAGTTCATCTGGCGTTTTGTTGTCCGCATGAATTTTATGGCCGGGGACCATTTCATCCTAAATTAAAGAAAAAGGAAAGAGTGGATAGTTTCTCTCAGAAATGCTAGAAATTGTGAGAGAAGAAATGTCGGCGGAGAAGAGGAAAGTACAGCAAGGACAGAGCGAGAGTCCAAAAGATGAGAATATAAGTGGCACTTGTTAATGCTGCATAGACAAAAGAGCAAGAAGAATACCGCAGACCTCAGCAGAAAAATTGGGCCAGCCGAAAAAAAAGGATATTTTTCGGGGCAAAGCGGGCAATTGGTAGCGATGCCCAAGTTTTCTTTGCAGAAAAGAAAAGAGACAAAGCCAACAACCAAATCATAAAATCAGTTTAAAAGTGCGTGGTGAAGAGCAACACCTTCACAAGAAAGAGGTTAGAGGCAGGACCATAGAGTGGAAAGAGGAAGACCCACGCTGAAAAAAGGGAATTCTGGGAAAAGAGCCTAGCAAGAAGAATCTCTGTGGTGTAGGAAGAAATGAGAGGCAAAGTTTTTCAATGAACCTCGGGTGAGTCTGAGCATTACTTTTATTTATCAAGCTCTGCGATAAGCAAAAAGAATGGTATTCGAAGAGCTTGCTTGTAGAAGGACAGAGTAAAATAAGCGATGATCACCCTCAGGGAAGGCGAAAAAGTCTCAGAAAGAGAAAAAGGAGTAGGGAAGACCAGAAGAGGGTGGTGTTGACTCGGTTGAACCCCCACAAAGTTTTGTTGTGCAACAGATAACCGCCTTACTCATTGCTTTTTTCTTCGTTACGGGTGACTGCCCTGCTCACTACCTTCTTTTTTCGTCAACGTTTGTCAATCAACACCATTAGCCATCACTAAATAATCATAACCGTTTAAACTAATCCCTTTGCAAAAGCGCAAACTAAAGCAAAATCTTAATAGTTGTGCGTACAGTTTTGGTGCATTTGTACGAGCAGAGTGTTGTAGCTTAATTCTGATTGGTAGGTTTCCTATCATGTTGCTGAGCCGTTGTGAAGTTATAATACACGAAATTGGGATTGATACGTAACGATACGATTGTTATACAGCAAACAAAGCATTTCTGCGCTGCTTTACTTTCATCTTTGCCACCAACGAGACAACCAGAGCATGTCAATTATTATTCTTAGCTGTCAAGGTTTGACGTAACTGCTCGTGATTTGCTTTGTGATCTCGCAGTGATCAGCCTACAACAAGGATGACATCCTAGACCAACCTTTCTGAAGAAGTCCCAATGATATCCGATAATTCCGAGAAGAATTCAAGTGGACCTTTAACCAGAATTTCTGTGTCGAGGCTCATAGAAACGGTCGTAAAAATCTTCCGAAAAATACGAAACCAATCGATCTGAAATACATGTTCCGGTTGGATTAGAATTTATTTTTCCTGTTCTTTGAAGATCTTTGGTTCATTTAGAGCAAGATCGTCTACCCTTAGTAAGTGAGCTGCATTACGAAAAGTGGCACAGGGGGCTAATCTCGCAGTAATTTCTCTTATATATCAAAATAAGCGGTGAAAAAAATATTGTGGACTATCACACGGATTTGCGAGATATAACTCATAACAAGCTTAAGTCACGTCATAGATAAGATTAAGGATCGATCAAAAATTGAAGTTTTATTTCGTATTTGTATCGCTCAATATTGCTGAATTATTATGAATAATAAATGACAGTATATAAGGAAACAATGATTACTCGAGGACAACGCTTCTTGAGTCGCTTGATTGTCATTTTTTTCCACGGCAATGCGAATGTAGAATTATGATTTCTGATAAAAGCCTGAAAAAATCATTTTTTATTTTGCCTTTTCTCCGAAATTGGCAGCAATAACAATGCAATGCTGTCATCATAATCAGGGTGTTTTCATGCCTTATCTACTTAATGAGGTAAGTTAGAAGTGAAAAAAGTACTTTTTCCGGAAAAAAATCGAATTTGACTGCAAACTGCTCTCTGCCAATTAACAAGGAAAAGAGATCGACAAAGACTCAACAGCTGCACTGCATCCGTGCACGTGCTGAACATGCCCCTACTCTACAGTCCTGCAGCCGACAAGGTAGTTCTTAACACAATCACGCTGCAACACCTTACTTCTGCCAACTGTTTTTCAATTTTGTAAACATCGTTGATCACGTAATCAACGTCTTGCGACGTCAACAAGGCCAGCATTGCGCGTATTGTTTCTCGAAACTTCTCGCGATATCTGGAAGACGTAGAATCGAGATAAAAACTTGCATCTTCCATCGTTAGCATTCCACCAGGATCCACCTGCAATTGCGAAAGCGTCATAATCGAATGGAAATGATATGAAAATGGTTACTCACCATCAAGATGTTGTGTTCCAAACGCGTGGGATCAGATATGACACTAATGGAAAAAAAGACACTGAGACTGAAGCGGCCTTGACATTGCTGAACCATTCCGTTTAGATCCCAAGCACTCCTATTCCAATTTCCCAGAGCGTCCCATCCCCCGAGAGAATGGATTAAATCCAACAGAGGATGACGGTCCAGAATTTCGATAGCATTCAGATCCATGCAGGATTGAAAGAAGATTACCGCCTGCATCGCAGAAAAACAAAATTCGCGATTTTAACTATTGACTGGGACTTGCTGACAGCTGACTATTCATAGCAACTACAGTGGTTTAATGGGTCGGAGCGTCGTCTGTGGTGGCAATAGTTACGTGGCTGTGAGACAAAACTTTTCATTGGACAATGCTGTGTTTGTAGATGTCATACTTTACAAAAATTTCTTGTGTTTGATTGCTCAGCTTGTTGAAGAAACACACTCGATGAGTCATAGCCTACCGGTAACCCTGAAGCATGTTTGAAAACTATATTTACAATACAACACACTAACAACTTTCTTTTGATCAGCAGTAGAAAGTACATCACTAATGTAGTTCTTGGTGATGTCGTTTTTTATTTTTTAGTCAGAGAAATGTAATAAACTTGCATACCATGGAGTTAGCTTGTTGCCCGCGCTCGGTGACTGGCAAATAGCAATCATCGATTATTTTCAACGCGCCAAGCACGCAAAACTATTTTCAAATTTATTACGTGAAAACAAAGCGACATTGATCATACGACAGGTTCCAACCAGCAACCTCGCAAACGAGAGATCATCAAGTTATCGATGTTTTCTCAGTTCATATTTCTCGACGCACCTTCCTCTCTGCTGCAGTCATTACGTCAAAGTGATTGCGCGAGAGTAGTTCCAGCAATACGCGATCGTTCTTTTCTGCGATCATGGTAGCGATCCCGTACTCGGTATGGGCCGGCGGGAAATAATTAGAAGAGAGCCAACCACCGCACGAGAAGTCGTAGAAGTCTGAAGTAAAATTAAATCAATGATTCTGATGCAATAAGAGATCAATGCTTGAGGTGCAACATGTTGAGATCAATGTTTGTAGAAAACATTTTGATTTTTGAGAATAATGCACGTTGGGTAACATAATGAGATCAACGTTAGGTGTACCGCATGATGAGATCAGTGTTTGTCGTTCACATTGTTGAGATCAATGTTTGCTGTGCAACCTTTTGATATCAATGTTTAATTTGCAATAATGGAATAAGAGTTTTTTGTGCAAGATGATGAGATCGTGTTTGTTGAGCAACAAGCCGCGAACAACAATTTAGTGAAACATGTTGCCATCGAAGTTTGTTGTGCAATATGATATGATCAATGTGTGGTGTGAATGTGTATCGTTCTTGAGTACTTTATGCTATTCAAATGTTTCTCGTTAAACGTTCTACCAGAAGTGCGCTCCGCATAACGACCACTTCCAGTTTATCAATATAAACAAACCCTCATTGATAGCATGACTACCCCCATATTGACAATATGACTACCCTTTTATCTACAACCTAAATTTCCTATTATCTTCAATTTGACTAATACCTTCGCAAGGGTCGGCTGACGTGTTCATCATGGAAAGAATCTTTGCAGCCGCCTCTACATTTTCCGTTTTTACACATCCGTAAACACCGCCCACTTTTTTTGTTGCCTCACTCGTTGTGAAAATATTCAACTCAGAAGAGTAATTGTTGGTCGCTGTAGCAACTGAATACGTCACAAATGTTTGCTTATTTGTTTGTATCATAAAGTAAATTACAAACGAAAAGCAAATCAGCAAGAGAGCAAAAAGCATGAAGACTATGCAATAAAGGTGAAGACGATTCAAAAAGAAGCAGCTTTTCTTCTTCGGGTCACAATTCAACTTTTGCTCCATGTCACAACTCATTGGCAAATCGAGTTCCGAGGCAAAATTGACTCGCGGTCGTGGTTTCCCTTCGCCAGCTTGAGTGGGTCTGCCAATCTCTTTATGTTTGGTTGATTCATGGAAATGGTGCATTTTTGCTTTTTCTGATTGCCTGACATTGCTGACGACGTGGTAAGGCGTGCTTACACCTGTCATATCACTCGACAACGGAACCGATTTTAAATGAGGCCTTTTCTCGTATTCAAGAGTATTCTGGAACGTTGTTTGTGTAATAGATCGCGACGCGCTGCGCTTCAATGAGTTTTCATTTGAGCGACTTCGCGCGTCGATTTTGATGACGTTTGAGTTTTGGTTCGAGAAACCTACGCTGTTGGAAGAGAAAGTGTTTTTTCCCCCACCGCTACGCTCTCCTGAAACTCCAAAAAATGTTTGAGCATTCATTAAAGACGATGTTATTCCGCTTCCTTTTCGTTCAAATGAAGTCATAAAACTATTTTCTGGTTTAAATGTATGTAAAGTATGTGACGTCATCAAAGCAATGCTTTTTTACAAGTAAACAAATAATCTGCGAAAACTTTAGTTATTCACGTTACAACATTTCTATCAAGGTTGAAACAGCGATGGGCAGCTTGATGCCGACTACAAAAATTAACTTGTTTTAAAAATGCAAAATGGTATAAACTGTTACCAGTTAAACTTGGATATTGAGATGTTGGGTTGCGTAAATTACGCTCTTTTTTTGTTTTACATTATGTGGGAAAGGATTTAAGAAACGCGGGACCCCTGGCACCGATTGGTGAGGGTCTTTGTTGATTCTGAGAAACTGCTGTCGCTGACGAGTCATGAATCACAAGCTGCAGGAGGCAGAATGAGCTAATAACCCTCTTACACACGTCTTCAACCAGAGATGTGGAAGCGGAAGCGGAAGTTGGAAGCGGTGGAATCGATCCTTTTTCTGTGGAAGCGGAAGCAGAAGCGCGAAAATTCTACCGCTTTCGCTTCCACATAAGTTATTTGATTTGAAGAGTAACTTGGCAAAAAAGTTTTGTCCATTAGCAATGTGGATTAAACGGTGAAGTTGCACAATAAGTCTGAACGACAGTGCGCTATCAGTAGCGCAAGAGAACAAAAAAAAGTATAACTAACATCACATTTTATATCGATTATTGGTAAGAAAAAGATAGTTTGGACAATGAAACATAGCTAATAAAATGATGATTTGATTGAACTTAACTAACCTTGATTGGGGGGTTAAAAACGTTGAAAAAGAAATTACTCATGACGGAAATAGCTTGATCATTCCACATCAGTGCTCTTCAACAGGGGTTTCGCAAAACATGCAGTTGTGTTACGTGAGTTTTAAGGGTTCCGTGAGGGGACCACGAAGGTTCTTCGTTTATTACTAGTATTTATTTCTTATTTCAGTATACCGGTATTGATTTCTTATATGTAGTGGTGTTCCGTGTATATAAACAGTATTGAAATCTTAGGATAGCAAGTTGCAGATTGTGACTAAATTCTGTTTACAACTTTAGGAACGTCTGCACTTGTTAACTCCCTTTGTAACGTAATAGTGCGTCTGCAATTTCAGTTTTGCTGTTGTTGTTGTTGTTGTTACCCGACCCCTTCCGAGGGATGGGTTGATGGCGGAAAACCATGGAGCCCCAGAAGTCGGAACTACCCAGGGCCTGGGACAGAGGTCGTAGAGAGACAGAAAATTGCCAAAGAGCGAGCGACGCAAAGAGTCTGTAGCTGGACAGTGCAGAATGAGATGAGAGGTGTCCCCAAGCGCTGCAGGAAGGATGAATTCTCGATTCTGCCAATCCTAGAGAGATAGGAGCTTAACAGAAGGCTGTGTCCGTTGCAGCGAAGGCGAGAGAGATCACAGCGAGCATGACCTGGAAGCACAAGTTGCTCGGTGGAAATCGAGGGAGCCTGTGTGTCAAAGAATTTAGATAAGACAGTTTGCCTGCAGTCCGAGAAAAGAAAAGAGTGGATACCAGAGATGAGAAGAGTGACGACAAGGGATTGCTGAGGGAACAAGTAGTGCTCCCCGTCTGGCCAGCTCATCAGCCGCGTCGTCGTCCGGAAAGAACGAATGTCCGGGGGACCCATTGTAGCCTGATAGAACTGGAGAAGAAAGAAAATAGTTTCTGACAGAGATTGAGGTAAAAGGAAAGATGGAGGAGAGAACAGGGTGGCGAGGACAGAGCGAGAGTCAGATAGTAGGAGAAGAGAAATGGCAGACTTGTTGGTGCTGCCGAGACCAGCAAAGAGCTTGCAGAATGGCGCAGGCTTCAGCGGAAATACTTGACCATACTGGGCCTGCTGAAAAGAAAAGGGTGGCCTCGATGCCACAGAGAGAGCAGTTGGCAAGTATGCCAGACCCGTCTTTGCCAAAAGGGAAAGGAACAGAGCCGTCTCTCCAGAGCACCAGATTGTATTCAGTGTCAGAGAAGTAAAGAGAACAACAGCAAAGGAAAGAAAAAGAGACGAGTATTCCTCTGCAGAAGGACAGCAAGAGTCAAAGTCAAAAGCAAAGTCATCTTGACGAGCTTTCCGAAAATTCAAGGAAGGGAGCCGTTCGTTGGGGCGAAAGACCGGAGTAAGAGGGACGGTTAGTAAAATTGGTAGGTGATTAGAACACAGGTTCTGAAGCACCTCCCAGGAGCAAGATAGGGCGAGAGAGAAAAGAGCAAAGGACATGTTGGGGTAGGAGCGATTGCCAGAGGAGCGATGAAGAAGAGTAGATATGTCAAAGTCATTCAGGGGAGGAGGAGACCCGATCGAATGAAAGCACTGTTCTACATTCAACACGAGTTCTAATATCTAAATAAAAGAAACACAGAGTAGTTCGGAACAATAAGTTCAAGCGAAGTAGGTAACGAAATAGCAATAAATGAAGGTTTTTCCCCCCAAAAATGATAAAGTGTAGAATAAGGCAGGCTACAGACCCACAAAAGTTAAAAAAATTGTCAACAGTTGTTTTCTCGTTTTTTGTTGGTGGAAGCGGAAGCGATAGGTGTGGAAGTGGAAACGGAAGCGGTTGAAAAATAATCGCTTCCATATCCCTGGCTTCAACATTAAAGAATACAGCATTTTTTAATATTGGGGAATAAAGAGCGTAGAAAATCAAAAGAGTTTACGACCAATGCAAAATAATATACCACCAACCCCATATCTCAAAAAATGTTGTGAATCCAGGTCATATTCATGGTTTGTTGACGTGGATCTAACCTCGATACAGAAGTTTAAGTTTCCTACACAGTAAACATTTAATAAATACTGTACAAAATACAAAATTTGGGTCGTAGCAAATTGCTCGTTTCCATGTGAGCGGGTCTGCAATGAATGCGGGTTGACTTATGGGCATAAGCAACGTAATATGCATTTTACATCGCGGTATTGGCACATTGTTAACGTCATCCTGAGAGGTATTGAGTATTGAGCTGAGCAACCAGATCGCTCATGACAAAACAGTATTTGCAATTCTGAAATATTGAAGCAAACAAGTTAGAGATCTTATTTGTCGAAATAAATTTCAAAAATATGATCATAAATTTTAAGTTTTTAGGTTACAGAAAATGGCACTACGTATTAAAAGTAGCCTACACGCTTTCTGCATTTTTTTAGTGCAAACTGATCAACAACATGGTCCATGTCAATTTAAATTAAAAGGGCTTGTTCAATGTTTATCAGATTTAAATCGTTCAGCCTTGTTTGGTTGCCCGTTCTCTTCAGTTCACTACTAATTCTTTGCAGTTCTGAAAACGATCGTCCTTCGCAACAATTTACTATCATGAGGCTATATTAATTTTAATGTTCGAAAACAAAACCCCCCAAAATTTTTCATTATTTGCTTATACACAGCCACAAAATCTGGCCCTTCACCGTTTCTAAAAATGCAGCAGGTTTCAAAAAGTTCAACAAACTGAATACATTCTTTATGAAAAAATTTTCCAATTCTTCCGGTTAAGCTTTCAGTAGACTTAAAAAAATTTTAGCATCTCAAGGAGAGTCAAAGGTGGCAAATGTTTAAAGAAACAAAATAAAGAACTCTGTTTTGCATAGGCATTCTTCGGTTAGACAGAGAAAATGATAGGATATCAACGATGACGAGGAAAACTTGACGCCTGAACTAAAGATGTTTTCGATTCCTCTTGTACATCGGCACTGACTGAACCGCATGTTTCATCATTAGCTCGGTTTTATTTGTGCCATCTTATTTTCTGTTTGATGATATTGTACTTGGTCGGGTTTATATTTCGCGAAAATTGACCATATGACGCTTTGTTCAGTAAATGCAAATAACTGAATATTGTTTAGATAATTAAACTGCTGTACAGTTCTCACGATTTAGAAAAGTTTGCAAATTGTGGGGCACTCGCCACAGTGCCCAATGGTAAATCTGACCTTGACACTATGCCTTAGCTGCTAATCACCATTGATCGATTAAAAAAAACTAAATGTAGTTTTTGTGAACCCAATTTTATTACATCCATTTTTCAAACGTATTTCGTAACGCTTGTCGTCACTTGATATTTATGAAATAAAAGTGGAAAACGCGGGGCAAAGGGAGCACCATCAGGTAATGCCTTCTCCCAAATAAATACTTATGCCCTCGAACAAAATCGTACAATTCTTATTAGAAATGTTGTCTCAGAAGAAATTACTGCTCTTACTCTTTGTTAACTAAAATTACGCACCTTAACGGAAACACTGCCTCCAAACTACGCAAATATGGGCAAAAAATCAGAAACAAAATTGGTCCCTTTAATTTTTTGCCTCTCAATATTATCTTCTTTCTTTCAGAATGAAACAACTGCATAATCTATGTAAAGTGGTTGTGGGTGGTTAATTGTGCAATATTACATTAAAATAACAGGATTAGAGCATTCTCTTCTTAATAGGTTCAATTTTTTGCTGGTCTTTGTAAAATTTTCCATCTAAAATCAAATTTTCACGAACAGCTGGATAAAACTTTTTAAAGCTTGTGAAAACAAATTGCCGATTATGAAAAGTGACAGGTGGGCGGCATTAAGTAAAGGCCTGGCCGTGTGAGGCTAGTCTGCAGCCAGTTACAGATGTTTGAATTGAAACGTTGCTGCTAGTACTCGAAAAATATTTTGTAGCAAGCGCTTCTGCGTTTAACGTACCAAAAAGTGCTCCTGTATCTGCTGAGGCTAAAAGCTCTCTTGTATCTAGCGTGCCCTAAAATCTGGAGTAATCAAAAGAATTATATCTTTTTTGCAAAAACTATAGCCAAGAACTTGATCTGGCCAGTTAAGATCGGTTGAGTTGTAGAGCCTTCGCTAGGTTGTTGCTTGTAGAAATATTTATTATGTCGGTCAAGGGAAAAGCTAAGCTTAGCTGCAACAAAGCTGTTTCTGCCTTTCTCTCATTGTTTGATCATAGTTGGCTCTATGATGACACACAGTCAACTGTGGTTTCATAAACTTTTTATTGTCTCATTGCACTGGATCGATAACCTGTCCAATGGGAAGAGAAGTTTAATTAAATTTATTCTTCACGATTGTCACTTACGGCGCTAAAGAGTAGTTTCTTTGCGTCACAATGCCTCACTCAGGTGTATCATTCTGACCTGTTATTGTGCGATAGATAATCAATTCTAGAATAATTAATTCATTTTGCTTTGATCCCTCGTGACATCATCAATACTTATTTGATTACATCACAGGTGTAATGGAACATAGAAAGAACCTGATCGAATTTTTTTCCAAATTTTTCGTCTGTTCAGTAGAGTTAATGCTTTTACATTGAGCGAAATGTTTCTGAGATCTATATAATGACTGCAGTCTGACGTCAAAGCGTTACCGCATCAAATGCAACTTATAAGATTACAAATATTCAAGCAAAGAAATAAAAACAATCTTCGTATCCGATTGTCGCTCGGTAATGACCTACCGAAGAAACCAATGCGATCTTTGTTTGCAAGATTCAGAAACACATTTCGTTAGGTTGAACCATTTGTTTTGACTAAACACATGAAGATGCTTACAGGCCTTCTTAATTCATATTAGCGGAAGTAGACCATCCAGTGATCCTCCTGAACATGTTAGCGGAAGTATCCGGCGGTCAACAAGAGGAATTTTTAACAAGAGGAACTCCCTAGGGAGGAGAGTGATCTGGGGAGGAATTGTCTAGTTTTGAACTACGCTAGCAATAAATAAAAACTTTGTTTTTTAATTTTGCCATAGCATGCATTTCATAAATTACTAGCAGCTATACCAGCGTTCCCCGACAGGGCAGTTATGTCGGATTAAAAACATTGTTTCAGCCACCTTGTCGGCTTTACCGTTAAAACGTTGTTAAAAACAAAACCAAGGGTTGTTCATGGGCGTATCCAGAAATTTTAAAAGGGGGGGCCGCAATTTCAAGCCTAGACAGTTGAAACTTTTTTTTGGTGGGACAAGCTTTTTCGCTTGTATTAGCCTATGCAGGGCTTCGCCTTCCAACCAGTGCGTTTTGCCACACTTCACCATTTAATACTTTAATTTAAATACTGATTTATTCACACTTATTCAATTATGAACAAAAATATGAACTAAAACTGCTAAGCAGCACCTATAATTTTACATTTTAGTGACCTTTCCATACGCTTGTGCTTTTAGTTTAGTCAACTATAGGCTGCTAAAGCAACAATATCTTCAGATTGAAGTTTGTTCATGAATTATGATGTTGAATGTAACTTATGTGCGAAACAGGGTTGTGGAGGCACAGCCAAAATCGCATGACTCCAACTCCGCCCTTATGGTGTCCGAAAAGTTACTGTGCAGTAGAAAATATTTTTAACAATGGCTTGTTTTGTGACGCAATATTTAGGTGCTAATATAAAAACAAGTTAGTCATTATAACAACAACTAGTCATTTATTATATATCCAAATCAATACCCTTATACATTAATGGTACTGGCAATTAAGCAGCGAGCATTCTTAGTTGAGCATGTGTTCCGTAATGGTGGAAAATGCATAAATACTGGGCAAAAAAAGATTTTTCAAGCAACTTCTAGATGCAGAGGCGCCTCACAGTAATGCTGTGGGACGTTTCATAAAGAAATTTCGGCAAACTGGCGATGTAAAAGACGCTTCTTGAACTGGTAGGCCTTCAACCACAAATGAGAAAGCTATAGAGATCCAGGAAATAATATTAATGAATCCAAAGAAGTCGGTAAGACAATTACAGTGCTTCCTCGATTATCCGTACCTCGTTTAACCGGCATTCAATTATCCGGTCGCTCTATTTTGCTACAACTTTTCAAAATTAGATTGCTTTTAACTAGATGTCTAAATATGGTGATGCCTCACCAGCATTCTCAATTTCCCTTAATCCACACCAGCATCTCACATGCCAGCTATTCATGATCTTTCTCACAAAACTAAATCTGTACTAGCCTATTGTAGGCTAGTCTATCCAACAGTGTTTCCGGCATAAAATTCAAATATGCCCCTCTGGGCAATTTCAGATCATGCCATCGATCCATTGCTGCATTACTGCATAGACCTCATACAAGGGCAACGGTTTTGACCTATATCACATAGGCGCTTCACATGTTTCAACCGCATTGCGCTAGAATCAACATGCAGGGATAGCATTTGAGTATAATGTCAGCCTATTACAGTCAGTATAACACAAAATAACAACACGGGACAACGTTGTTTCGGGTTACTGACCCTCATCAGCCGTATGCTTATTTTCTGTAATACCCTGTACAAAACACTCCCACCACCCCTCTTTGGTTCAATTAAGGACCAAAGAGCATATTTGTAATTCATGCAATTCAATTTTTTTAACTAGATGTTGCAGGAATAGTTTCCGGAAAACTTTACGCTAAATCCCACAAAAAAAAGCTAAAATGCTGTATTGTCGGCAAAGTGTGTGGAAAGTGTGGTAATAGTGTAATAATGCTGCTTTAGCGTTATGAAAATTTGTTTGTACAAATGTTGGTGCCACCACAGATTTTTTTGAAATCAATTTAAAGACGACAATATTGACGATAAAGCAGCATTATTACACTATTACCACACTTTCCACACACTCACATTACAGAAAAAAAACAGATATTGCCGATTGTTTTTTTGGAACGTTTGTAGATCAACCGCCTAAATCTTTTTTATCTATTTACGAAAACATATGGCTAGACAAATTAAATGCCACTATTAACATAAATAAAATGCTCTTGCCCTCAATTAAGTGATATTGTAACTATTTTTTGTTTTTGAAATACTGTTTTAGTTTTATTTCCCCTCACGTCTCAGTGTGTTATCTGTCACTTACGTCACTGCTTCGATAGGTTACGACCCTTCACTCATTATTATGATATACTGCCCTTTGTTTATTTAGTAATTAGACGTCTCTAGTCCTGTAGTTTTGATAGCTGTTTATTGTTATTGTAGACCCCGTGCAGATAAATATTTTTGCTTCTTGTTAAGTTTTGAAGATTTTATCTTAGTACAGCCTTTTCTCTGGTTTACCATTAGTTTGTTTGAAAATATTTAAAAATTTTTTGTGCGATTTTTATTATTTTTTTGCAGAAACTGATGATGCGTTAGCGAAATTAATTTTTCTTATGGCAAATAAATGTCTAAGCTGACTTTATTACTGTTTGTTAATAGCAGACCCTTTTTCAACATTTACTGATACGGAGTAAAGTCGCTTGGACAGACTATCCTGCTGGGGTTTGATTACCGTTTTCCAATTTTAATTGTTATTAACAGTAAGATAACTCAAATTTAACATCATAATCAGTATCTCACTCTTTGCGCTCCCCTCTCTCTATTCTTAAGGCCCATGGAATGTGTATTTTATTTGGATTCCGTGGTAAATAAATGAATTTTTTGCTTGTTGCTGGGCAATTAATTACCGGAAGACGGGAAGAGTGAAGTTGAAATTCATATCCGTGCTTGCTTAAATAGAATAACTTCGGTTTGTCTAGGCGCTTGAAGGGATCGAACTGTACAGTGGCAGATTAAGGGAGGCAGGGGCGACAGACAGCAAAATTTAATTTAGAAGTTGATAAAACTTGATTTCCATTGCTTTACTAGTAGGCTGTTAAAATGTAATAAAGTATCGAATTTTATCAGCAAATACAAATTCAAAACGCAAGAAGCCAAACATCAATCAAAAAAATTAATTTTTTAAGGAAAGGGAGCTGCGGAACATTTCCTAAGTTTATGATTAACCTCAAAATTTTTTCTGTTGATCGCGTGACAACAGCGATGTGTTTGCATTCTACACACTTCCAAAAGCAAATGAAGACCTTTTTTTCTTTCCGTGGTCTTTTTTCTACTTTCGTAAAAACGCCAATGGTTAAAACATGGCATTTGAAATTGAGTGGTGTTCTCTTATTTGAAAACAAAAAAAACAATGTACAGCCTGGCTCTACAGAAGTGAAAGGGGCGTCGAAAGTGTAATCAAAATATTAAGAGTTAAGTGATTGTTACGTTGCTTGCTGCATGGCCAAGCATAACCGCATTTGCATTGAAGCTTGCGGCAACTGCCACATGATTATAAAGGTGTCTGCTGACTCAAATATCGTCTTGTCCTTTCCAATCTTCTAAACTACGTTCAACTTACGTTCAATAAATGAAATTTCTAAGTGTTTTACTGCAACATAGGAACAACTAAGAAGTCAAAAGCAGCGTCGAATGTGCATGGCTGCATAACTGAGAAACGAGCAACTAGTTATTATTACTTGATGAGCAAATACAAACTTAGGATATCGATAATAATTTTTAATTGATGTTATTACATTGGCAATGCAGCCGCTATATTTTAGTTCTATGTTTGAAATGTTCAAATTGCTCTTTTCCATTAAAACTTAAATTTTCTGACCGCTGTATAAGATTATAATGATTTTATGATATGAATCGGTCTATACATAATTTTCTTTTATCAGACGTACTAAAATTGCAAACAAGTTATATAAAATTGCCCGTGCCAATGTAAAAACACCTGAAGAAGTGTTACGTAAAATTTTGAATGAAGTATCTGACGAAGAAAACGATGATACTGAAGACAAGGCCTCTTTAGCTTCTGATGACAAAAATAGATGTTGCGCTATCAACATCTTTTAATTTTGGTAATCGTGACGATGTAAACGGAGCTGACCAAAACGTCACAGGTAATCAGGACAATGCAAGTAATACTGCTGGAACCACATAGCGACGTCAGCTTACCCGCGATAGATTAATTCATGATCTGGAAAGTGCTCTTGATGAACAAAATTACATCTCACTAAGTTTGCCAACTATTGAAAAAACTTTAAGAAATTATCTGGAAAGTCCAAAACCTCCAAATAATTTGGGGGTACAAATAAAATGATCAAATGTTTGTTCAAGCCGCAGTCGTCAGACGCAGTTAAATATTATTAAAGACCGGTGTTCGAGAAAAAATGAAAAGACAAAAACTTCTTTTGCAAGCGTGGATGCTTTTTTCACAAAAATAATTTTGGACATAATAGTGATAGAAACTAATCAAAAAATAAAAAAGGCAATGGTGCAACTTCAGAGTATGCTTGCGGCAGATAGCAGCAGCAGATATGGGGTGTATACGACTGATCAATCCTTCGAAAGTATTGGCACTGATTGGAATGATTTAAATGCGAGATTTACTAGGACAAGCGCATCAAAGCACTAATGCGATGTTCCATGAAATATTTGGCAATCCAGTTTTTTAGTGCAACTATGTCCAGAAACAGATTTAAATTTTTGATTGCTCACATATCGTTTGATGACCATACAACACGTCCTACTCGTTGGCAACACAATAAATTTGCAGCTTTTCGAGAAATTTTTGAATATAACGAAGACTGTGGGAAATTTCTTATTCCTGATGATTATTTGCCGCTGGATAAAACTCTTTATCCAACGAGAACGCAAATCAGTTTCAAACAATTTAATCCGAGCAAACCAGCCAAGTATGGAATGCTGTACAAATCAATAAACGCTTGCCGCTATCCATTTACCTTTTCAACTGCTGTGTATCCTACTGAGTCGAAAGCAGAGCTGACATCGCACTACACTCCTGGGACGTCACAAACAGTAAAATACCTAGTTCAAAATTTGGAATGCCTCACAAATTTAGTTGGAAGAAACACGTCATATGACAGATTGTATACTCAATACCAATGGCACAGTGGCTACTTGACCGCGGAATAACTCTGTTGAAACTTTGCAATCAAATCAAAAAGGAATTCCAGCTGAAGTTAAAGAAATCAAAGACCTAGAAACAAACTGATACGGGATTTATTGGAAAAAGCATAACTGCATATTAAATCTGCACTCGTATGTGGTAAAAACCAAAAGTTCAGAAAAGCGAAACGTTAGATTATTGCCAACAGAGTCACCGCTTCTTGCAACTACAAAAAATGATAACAAAAGCAAGCCCGCTATTTACAAACTATACGACTTTTCAAAAGGCGAAACAGACATCATTGACCAAAAAATGGGGTTCTACAGCTGTACATCGAAATCAAAGAGCTGGACTATGAATGCATTTTGATACGTTTTGAACACATGTCGAGTGAACGCCAGCACGATATATGCAATGAACAATGATCTGCAGCCTCAAAACATAAAATCTGTAAATTTCGGATTTAAACTAGCTATGTCTTTGATTCGCGCACATATAGAACAACCAAGTTTAATTGGCATAAATTCTTCTGTAGTTCGCAAAATTGAGAATAGTACTGGGGAAAAAAATATCCTCCAAACATGTAAAAACATCAAGTAGCTTTTTTCCTCATGAAAGTGAAAAACGAAGGCGATGCGATGCATCTATCAATAAGATGAAAGGAAAAGGAGCAAAACCAATCAATCAATCATGATGGCGGCAAAAAAAGAACAACAAAATTTCTAAGCAATTGAGCCAGTGCCAAAAATGCGCAAAACCTTTGTGTAATAAGTATCTTATTCGCATTTGTGATTTTTGCTTGCAAGACCAAACTGTCGTTGGGTTTACACTTACGGATAAAATTGCACTGCCTTAGTTGTTTTTGAAACATACGAGCGTATTGCTGCTTTTGTCGATGATATACAGTATGTATTGTTGATATTACCTGTAAATTTAATGCAGGGTTCCCGTATTTTCATACTAGACAATAAATTAAAAGCAGAAACAGCATGGCGAATGACTGCAATACACCAGCTAGTCCAGAAATAGCTTATTTTGTTTCACATTTGTAATGTATTCTGTTAATTACAAGTGATTTTTTAATTAATAGCTCCAAATTCACTAACGCTTCAAAGCAGAAGTTACGATGATAAAGCTCTAACTGGTGACAGTATGATGAATCCCGGTTGAGTATAAAAACCGTATAAATATCACATGACACCTCCAGAGGAACAAAACAACCGTATTGGTGTTATCATGGGGGAGAGGATAAAAGATATGCTACATAGACCTATCAGTGTAGGACAAACTTGAATCAAAGAATCAAAGTTTACAATTGTTCGATGTCACCGGTTTTTGTAGCAAATCCAAAACTTAAATTTGCTTCAGTACTTTTTTCAAGCAACTCGTCACACACGCAGACTTGGAGAACTAATTAATTCTAGCTGGCTAATTCGGTAAATTACAGCAAAAAGTCGCTAATTCTAATCTAATTTGAAAAAACCAAAAGTCTCTTATTCTAGTCTAATTAGAAAAATCCCTAATTCCAATTCTAATCTAATTTCGGAAAAGTTGCTGACCGAATTTCGAATCTTAAAAATGACAAGACCTTTTTTTGTTAGGGATCACCGGCATTTGCGAAAAGTTTGGCCGAAATTCAAGATCGAAATTGGGTGATCTCCAAAAAGAAAAAAAATCTTCACTATAATTTGGTGGCAAAAATGAAAAAGCCTTAGAATTGTCGCAAATACAAAGTGGTTTTGCGAAGATGTTCAAATGGCATCAAAATTCGCTTGGTAATTAAAATTTCAAACTAATTTCAGAAAAACTGTAAAGCTCAATTCCAATTCTATTTTAATTTGTGATAATCAGAAATGCTCTAATTTTATTCTATGCTACTACGCGAAAAGCATTAATGCTCTAATTACAAGTTTAATCCAATTTGAAAATGTTAAAATAATTCTAATCGTCCAAATCGGCACGCAAGGATGGAGGGGCTTACAAAAACGTCGTGTTGCGTCGCATAACGGAGAGGAAAGAATAAAGAAGAGTCATATGATTCGTGAACATTCCTTAATTTGAATGAGATTTATTTCTTGATCAATAAAAATATTTATTCGTGATGAACAAGTATTGCTTGCATTTTTTGTCTAAATGAAAAGAGTAATAATTTCACAAAGTTAAGAAATTTCTGTGGTGGAAATGCTATTTCACACCCTGTTTTACATTTGCAAACAATCAATTTAAATTACAAAAATCTAGAGAGTAGGCACTTGGCATATGACAAGTAGTCCAACATAAGAATTGTTACACAAGCATCACGGCTGATAAATTTCTCGTAAAAGGAAAATGGCAAAGTGATGATAAATTCATTTTATTTAGCTCTTCTGGTAATGATAACGTTTATTCAAGTTGATACAAGTTCTTACTGAGCATGCAAGAAACTTCAATATCCGTCAACGTTTCGAACAGCTGTACAGCTATTTTTCATCAGGACTAACAACATACGAGAGCACGAGTGAGGCAATATAAATAGTGTCCTACGCAATCGAAAGAAAAAGGCAAAACAAAAAGTTTAAAAGCGAATAACAAACAACTGTAAATTACGTCAAATTATCATAAATTTCAGAATAAAAACAATGTTCTTTATCATTGATTGCATTTTCAGAATTATGAACAAAAAAAGATTCAAAAAATCGGCGTTTGGTATAATCTATTTCAAAGGTTAAAATTTTGCTATGATCCAAGTCAACTCGGTGATCTTTGGTAATGCCATGTTTAACCATCGACGTTTTTTATTAAAATTGTTGTCATCAACTTTTGCCAGATTTGCTGGCCTCAAATCCCTTTTATGCTCAGCCAATCTTGTTTGGTAAGCCCGTCCAGTTTCCCCAATGTAGATATCATTGCAATCTCGACAAGGAATCTGGTAAACTACACCAGGTCTAGATGACCTTGTCGGGATTGCACCGGTATTTACATTGGGGAAACTGGACGAGTTTACAAAACAAGATTGAAACGTCAAGGAACGAACCGCTTTTTTCAACCGGTTCGGGTTCGATTAAGGTTCATGATTACTCAAATTATTCGGTTCAGTTCCGGTTCGCCCTTTATGATTTTTAAAAATACGGTTCGGGTTCGGTTTGACTCCGAACACAAAACCAACCAAGAAAAACTGCAATAAACAAACCAACAAAGAGAGTTATCAACAACAATCAAACTTTGGCAGGTAAGTTTTTCGGTCGAATAGCAAGACAATAACATATAGAATACTTTGGCCTAGCCACATGTGGAGAGATAAACGTTCGACCCTTCGAGGAAAAAGAAGGAAAATATTTCTCGATCGATTCAAATGGTTTTTAAATGTAGGAAAGGTTGGATTGGACTCCATATATTTGAACTGGCAAGAGATCGAAGAAAATAGAAAAATCATTGTTCCATTGCAGTGGAAGGCATGATATCATATGATCATGGTCCAGACATGATATCATATGATAATGATGTTTTCACTGATTCCACAGTTTTAATGTGCACTAATTAAGCCTACACCCAATTCCAAAAGTATTTTATTTGTTGACTAACCCTAAGTTTGGTTTTTGCTCTTTTAAGTTTCACCGACCTAATGCGAAAGGTAACGTATGCTGCAGCCATGCGCAACTACGCTACAAACTATTATCTTTATCTACTGTTATTCTGGCTACCAGATATTTTTGATAAATTCATTTTATTTAGCTCTTCTGGTAATGATAACGTTTATTCAAGTTGATACAAGTTCTTACCGAGTATCTAAAAAACTTCAATATCCGTCAACGTTTCGAACAGCTGTACAGCTATTTTTTATCAGGACTAATAATATACGAGGGCACGAGTGAGGCAATATAAATAGTGTCCTACGCAATCGAAAGAAAAAGGCAAAACAAAAAGTTTAAAAGCGAATAACAAACAACTGTAAATTACGTCAAATTATCATAAATTTCAGAATAAAAACAATGTTCTTTATCATTGATTGCATTTTCAGAATTATGAACAAAAAAAGATTCAAAAAATCGGCGTTTGGTATAATCTATTTCAAAGGTTAAAATTTTGCTATGATCCCAGTCAACTCGGTGATCTTTGGTGATGACATGCTTAATCATCGACGTTTTTTTATTAAAATTGTTGTCATCAACTTTTGCCAGATTTGCTGGCCTCAAATCCCTTTTATGCTCAGCCAATCTTGTTTGGTAAGCCCGTCCAGTTTCCCCAATGTAGATACCATTGCAATCTCGACAAGGAATCTGGTAAACTACACCAGGTCTAGCTGACCTTTCCACCGAGCCTTTTGCCTTTGGTAGCATGTCTTTTAAAGTTAAATGCGGTTTGCTACTAACCAAAATTCCTACCTTTCTTAAAATTTTTGACAAAGCCTCAAAGTATCTTGGAACATAAGGCAGCACAATACGTGTTTTAATTTCCTTGTTATCGGCAAACGATAAATTTGCTTTTGTTTTCAAACTTCGAACTGTGCGTTTTAGTAATCATTCTTTTTTAAAGCTTCTATAATTTTTGAAGTTTCTAATGTTTTATTTGCCCGCTTGGAATCTAATTGTGATTGAGCTCTTTTAAAAGACACTTTACCAGTGCTTGCTTCTGACTCATGGAATGCGCTGAGTTGAAATTTAGATATCTGTTAGTGTGCGTTGGCTTTTTATAAATCTTTGTCATTAACCCCCCACTAGCTGCTCGAGTAACACTGACATCCAAAAAAGGTATGGAATTGTTGGTCTCATGTTCTATGGTAAATTTTATACTGGCTTCAATGTTATTAATATGATTATGAAATTCATCAACCTTTGTTTTTTTAATAATAACAAACGTGTCATCAACATATCTCCTCCAAAATTTGGGTGGGTTTAAAAAGGTTGACATTGCTCCTTCCTCTACATTCTCCATCACTAAATTGGCGATTATGACGGAAACAGGTGAACCCATCGCGACACCAAATATTTGACGATAAAATTTACCACGAAAATAAAGATACGTATTATCAAGACTCAAATTTAATGCAGTCATAATGTCAGTCACGATAAGGTCAGATCTGTCATCAAGGGTGTCATCCTTTTTAAATCGTTCTAATACAATGGTTTTGGCCACATCAACTGGTATTTTAGTAAACAAAGAAATGATATCAAACGAAGCCATGCATTCATCATGATTGATTGTCAAATTTTTTTAGTTGTTCTACAAATTCATAAGAATTCTTCACAGTAAAACCATTAGCGCCGACTAGCGGTGTCAAAAAAACAGCAATGAACTTGGACATATTATAAAGCGGTGAATTTATAAAGGAAACAATAGGTCGAAATGGAAAACCAGTTGTGTGAATTTTTGGTAACCCATAAACGCGTGGAGCAATGGAATCAGTGCTGTGTAAGTAACGGTAGGTCTGCTGTGAAATGCGATTTTTCGTAAAAAGCATGTAAACAAATTTATTAAGTTTACGTTGAATATTATTAGTTAAATCAGATTTCAATGGGGCGTATGTGTTACTGTCACTTAACAAATCATTAATTCTTGAATCATAATCACATTTGTCTAAAACCACAGTTCAGTTTCCATTGTCAGCATGTGTAATGATGATTTCCTTATTCTTCGACAAATTTCCTAAAGCTTCGTTTTCTTCATTAGTAAAGGAACTTTGGTCCTTACGTATTATCGGGAGGACCTTTGATTTTTAATGTTATTTTATTTAAAAGAAAGGCAGTGTACACTGAAGGGGCAGGCCCGGTATGTAAATGTACGGGGCAGTGTACACTGGAAGGGAGTATTTTATTGTTTTAACCGTTTCAATAAATAATTTACTTCAATTTTTGAGTCGTGTTTTTAAAGGTCCTCCCGTTAATACGTAAGTACCGGAACTTTCTTTGATGAATTTAGAACGCTTACAATTTTGCTTTCTAGTGATATTGGCAACAGATCGGTAAGAACTTATATCAACTTGAATAAACGTTATCATTACCAGAAGAGCTAAATAAAATGTAAATAAAATGTATGAAAATGTATTACCTTTATCATTATGTGTATATCTCAACGCTTTAGCGTTTTATTGCTGTTTCTTTTGCCACTCTTCACATGGAGTACCTCGTGTATCTTGCTGTTGAGGAAGAAAAATGACTGAACTGATTGGCAATCGAGACAAAAAAAAAAAAAAAAAAGCCTTTTTTCTATAAACCTCCTTTATAAACTAATTTTGCACTCGTCGAATGCGTGAAGTTCCGTAGTGTAGTGGTTATCACGTCTGCTTTACACGCAGAAGGTCATGGGTTCGAACCCCATCGGAACTACCTTCTTTTTATCAAACGAAGTGAACATTTGTGAATACATTAGAAAGTTTATTAAAAGCAAGCTTGTGTCAGCTAAAATATGCAATTATTTTCAAAACATTTGATTGTAACGGAGCAGTTCAACTGTAGTCTGAGCTACACGCAGTTGCTGAATCAGCATTTTGTGCGATATGTTTCGCATTGACCAGTTCTTCTGCGTTAATTGAAAGTCGGAAATTCAAAGTCGACAATTTAAGGTAAACAGTTCAATTCAAAGCAGACAATTCGAAGTCGACAATAGAGCCCCTGACAGTTCAGGTGCGCTATGCTGCTTAACAACTCTGCTTTGGTTTTAATTTTGCCATTGGACTTTGAATTTGCGACTTTGAATTGTCGGGACACTGTATTGGCCTATTTGGAAGTGCTCTCGATGAACCTTTTTATCGTATTAGGCCTACTGTATCCAGGGGTGCCGGAACGTTGGAAGGGCATGGGGGGGCAGCTTTTTCAAAGGGCACTTTCAATACAGTACGTACAGTCATTACCACCAACATTGCTCTCTAATACTGTCAAACAATTAAACACTTAAACAAAGCCAGAGTACTGACTACGTCGCATAAACACTAAAAAATAACAACAAACAAATTATCAATTAAATAAGGGCAGGTTCAAGAATGTGAAATCCGAACTTTAAACTTCATAAAAATGGTGAAAAAAATAAGAGCAATACGATATAAGCCACATACGATGTTACCGTTGAGATATTACACAAAAGATTTTGAGATATAAGGTATAGCTTTACTTTTTAACACTTTTACAACAAAACCAAAAGATGCAAGTTTACGTATTTATAATCATTATTTATATGGTTCTGACTTTCAGATTATTGGCGGTTCCATGTATAGCAGTATCACCATAACCAAGGGCGTAGCCAGGGAGGGAAAAAGAGGCAATTGCCCCCCGAAAGGTCTGAAAAACAACCATTTTTCCTAAATAATGCAAAATTTTCTTACTAGCGGCAGGGACTTCGCCTCACACCCCTATTTTTTGGTGACAATACGTGTAATTTAGCCAAATTAGGCAAAAAAAGAACGATTTTCAAACGTGTTTTTTGACTTTGCTGAAAATTTTAATATTTTTCAAATTTTTGCTCCTCTCGAAATTTTGGTTTGGCGACGCCCCTGGCCATAACAGTACGTTTTTTCGCAATACGGTACTGTAATTAATAGCAAACAAAGCTTCTCTCATGGTTAAAACAACAAGGTAAATTGCTGGTTCTGCCAAATTATGAAAAGACATAATATTTTTACCAATTAAAAAACTAAATGATATTCTTAGCAAACTGCAGACAGTGACACTGTTTCGACCTATCAGGTCTCTTCAGTGCAGTTGGTGACCAATAAGAAGCTAGAGGCTTTTAATAAAGCATAGCTTAGACCGTCACACTTGTGGGACCAAATACTAGGTCCACTGTAGTGGATGGTCTGTCAACCTATGGTCTGTCTAGCAGTTGTTAGACGTAGTGCACCTGCGACAACCGCCACTCATTCACGAGTGATACGGCTTCGCAGAGGTTGACAGACCATCCACTACAGTGGACCTAGTATTTGGTCCCACAAGTGTGACGGTCTAAGCTATGCTTTATTAAAAGCCTCTAGCTTCTTATTGGTCACCAACTGCACTGAAGAGACCTGATAGGTCGAAACAGTGTCACTGTCTGCAGTTTGCTAAGTGCATCCCTGGCCTCTTGCATTACTATAAATGATATTCATTCAGCAAAAGAAATAGCAAAAGTTACAAAGAGCGATTTGTTACAGTAAAGAATCAGCATTCAATCCTTTTTAAAATCAATCACAGTCAGTGTTTTAAGGAAGTCCGAAATAATGCATTCTCGCTTCATTAACTTTGACAAATTTGTTTGTGATTGCTTTCAAATCCATTTGATCCATTAGCTTTGAATGAATTGAAGCTAACATTGCATTGTTTAAATGATCTGATGCTGAGGTAGAGCGCAAATAGTTTTTCACTCTTCGCATGGTGCTGAAACTGCGCTCTGCCGTTGCAGATGCTAATGGGACACAGCAGTAATATTGCAAGGCCACGTGTATCGCAAATGGTATCCAAACTGGTTACTTTTTTTATTGGTACGGCCGAATTTGCATCAAAGACCTTCAGAGCAAAAGCAAGTCTTTTAGTTCTTCAACCAGTGCTTGACAATCAATAAAATCCGATAACTCCAATTCCAAGCGTTGGCGCAATGTGTCATCAATTTTCTTATTATTAGCTCCATCAATAAGAAGCTTTTCAAGAGTTCCAATTTTGTTCATATCACTTTGGTCAAATCGTTTATCCAGACTTGACAAAACTTGGTCAAGTATGGCGTAATATTCTTTTCGCAAATCCTTTTCGTCATAATCTGGTAGACTCGAACAAGCGTAGTATTCACCAACATAATCTGCCGCATGTGAAGAAACCCCACGTTGACGTTTGGATGGAATCTCATCTTCGCTGGGCAGCTTAAAATGTTTGGTTTTATCCATGAGAAGCTTGAATTCTTCTTCACATCGCATTTCCTTGATTCGATGTTTTGTTTTTTCAAAAGCATAACAACGTGGTTGGCAGCAAACTTTACTGTTTGCAACTCTTTAGAAAATTTTTCCAACACAGCTAACAAATGAAAAGTGCATACAAGTGAAAGCAATGTTGGAAACGACGAAAGCATTCGAATCAGGCCTCTTGCATCTGCCTTCACTTCCCATGAAAGACTCGAATCAACTTTGATGGCTTCGAGTGCTTCAATCAACGGCTGTTGCTTGTCGATAACTACCTTCGCAGCATCGGCGCGAGCGGTCCATCGAGTTTGGGATAAACTTTTGATACGAACAGTTGTTGTTTGGTGAGATAAGCTGCTTATATCTTCATTTCCGTCAACAAAAGAGTTCACCTCTTGCATTTCTTCAAACAATTTCACTCGCTTTGGATAAACACCTAAAAATGTGTACAATTTTTTTAAAGTGCACATTGCCAGCTGCAACAATTCTGAATTTGATATGGTGTCTTTTACAACCAACTCGGTACAATGGGCCAGGCAATGAATGTACGAAACTTGTTGCCCATAACAGCTTTTCAATTTCTCTGCTAATGATTTCATTGCTAAAGCGCCATCAAAGCTCATCGCTATAAACTTGTCATTATTGACTCCGCACCTGATGGAGACGTCGGTTATGTAAGAGAGCAGCGCATCAGCAGTCAATCCTTCCTTGCATGGCATGATACCAATAAATTCTTCTTTGACATTGTAAGTTTCCGAAGCGGTTCGAAAAGATAAGGATATTTGCTCGGTTTTGGATATGTCAGCACTTTCGTCAGCAATTAAAGCAAAAAATTGCTTACCATTAATTGAGGGAAGAATTTGTCGTCGCGCTGTAAGTACTAACATTTTTTCCATTTCAGCAACAATATCATTAGACATGAATTTTTTTTCTTCCATTAGCAACTTGAGACCTGGCACATGCTCAGCTTTGTCTTTGTTAAATTGATAGAAATTAGATTCAAGAGAATCTCTACGTCGGATTGCTAACCCTTGTCTTAGTAGAGTTTTTAAGGTCGAAAAACTTGCTTCCATTCCAGCTCTACGAAGTTGCTGCAGCTTCTTGTTTTTATCATAAATAAAAGAAACAATCGACTCATCTTTCCCTTCCAACATAAGCTTTTTTTTCATCCATTTTTTGTGAAGTTCAGAAGCATTGTGTTCTTTTAGTTTTTCCATTCCCTTTTTCCAGTTGCTAAAACCAAGTGTTTCATTTGCAAATGGGCTTCGTTTCTTCTCTGATTCTGTCTGTAGCTAAATCGGCACAAACTTTGCAAAAAGCTTTTTTGATTTCCCGATTATATGCCAACCATTGGAAAATATCAAACCACTCTTTTTGAAAAAGTCTTCCCTCTTTGTTCCTACTATTTTCTCGATCAGTTTCGGAGAAGTTTTTAGCATCAAAAGCACAGCACAGTTTAGGATCAAAATCATTCACATTAAGAACCGCTTGTAATTGTAGATATCGACACCGACGCATCACATGTTGATCTTGCAAAATTCAAGCCCATGTCATTTTCAGAATTTGCAATACCGTCATCGGTATTTAAATTGTCGTTGGTGTCAACATCTTTAGCGTTTAGAGACCTCACGGAAACATTACTTACGGCATTGCCACCATGCACGCCTCTCCCACAGCTACTGGTAGTAAAAAAAGTATCGGTGGTTTTTGTTTGTCCCACTGATGATCCTGCTTTTGCCAATTCTTTCTGAACGTTATTGGTGCGACGTTCTTTGCGAGGCATTTAAAACGTCAACAAACTTTCGCGCAATTAAAATAATGTGTAAGTTATCTTACAAACCAAATATCTTGAAAATTAATTATTAGTGTTTTAACAAGCAATACAAAAACTGTAACTAGGCCAACTGATCTAATGTTTGAGTTTAGTTTATCCTGCTTTTGTTTAGGAGTCAAGTCAGTTTCTTTCAAGAGCTATGCTTCCCCGCTGACTTCTTTTGCAGCTGCAATGCAATTTTTCTTTTGTACCGTTGCTTCTCAGAGCCTTCAATCTGCGTGCAACTGTTATATTTGCATAAAGAGCATAAAACAAATGAATTTTATTTGGTCTCGCCAAACTCAACCAGCTTTAATCAAACTGCCTTAATCTGTTAACCACAAGTTTTTCTTGAATTAATGCCGTCCTAAAGTTCACCACAATTTGAAATTTTAGCTTTAAGTTTGATCCACTCGATCAGCTTTCACAAGCTAGCTAAAAAAACGCACAGTGTAGTATAGCCTACTGCAAGTTGCTAGTAACTTTTTACTGTGCTAACTGCTATCGTGTTGGGATTTCATGCTTGAGTAACTGCGGGCAATGGTTACAATGGAAGTGAAACTACTGATACCTTCGGTATACTGTGATACAGGTACAAAGATATATATAGGCTACACACTTACAGGTTACAGAGCAGGCGTTATGCTTCGTTACATAAACAATGCAGGGAATGGGATTCGAATTCATATCAACACCAATGGTCAAGACTTATATGAAGGAGATTACACAACATAGTTTTTGTTGTGGTTACGCGACCCCTACCGAGGGATGGGGGCATGGCGGAAGACCATGGAGCCCCAGAAGCCGGGCAACTCCCCAGCCCCTGGGCCAGAGGTTGTAAAGAGACAGAAAGTCGCCAAAGAGCGAGCGGCGCAAAGAATCCGTAGCTGGACAGTGCCGAATGAGATGAGAAGTGTCCTGGTGTGGGGATCGAGTTTCTTGTATTTGTGTTGTTGTCTTGTTCTAGTTGAGTTCCCACAGCACGTCTGACTCCAAGAACAAATATATTTCAAATCATAAACACAATGTCGAAAGCACGAATGATATCTTGCGATGAATCTTTTGAATTTGAATCGAATTTAATTTAATTTAATTTAATGGATGCTTCGTCAATGCTTTTGCAAGCTTCATTCATGCCTCTGTAGCGTGTCGCGCCTCGCGCCTCATCGAACTGCCATGCCAAACATCTTTTTGTCTTTTTTTCATATTTTTTTTGTTAGTTTGCTTTCGGCGGCTTAGCACTTTGCTCTCGCCGAGGTGTGTGATTCTAGGTGTTTACTGATAGAGCTGTGTTTGCTATTTTGCAACTTCGTGCGTCCCCAGTTTGATGCCCAGCTCGCGCACCGTTGCTGCTTTACCTTACGATTTTACTGATGAAGTAAAATTAACTGACGAAGTATCTACCGTCAGGTTTGTAGCCGCTCGGCTATCTCCGTTTAAAGTATATCGTGCTCCCATAGTCCGCACGCCTGGCGTTGTAACCTCACACCAGGAATTTAAATTTGCATGGCTTTCCGGCAATCTAGCCGTGATATTGCAACGCGTATTCGTTTATTATTATTGCTTGTGTCTAAAATCGCACACATTAATTTTTCTTTTTTTATTAGGGCTAGATATGTTTATTTTTTTGTCCTCTCGTGCTAGCTCGTTGGTCGGCTTGCCTTTCCCGTCATTAGGTTGTTTATCCGTTGTTTTCGTTCATGTGACGTGTGCAGTATCCTGGTTACATAGACGTGTGCAGCGACCTAGTTCGCGGTGACGAGAGCAGTATTTTGTTACCGACCATGGAGTTGGAGATTTTGTGTTCTCTTTCTTCATCGATCGCCGTGGCAGACGGACGTGTTCTGGTTGTCTGTCATTGCTCTTTGTTGTTGATCGTCGTGGTAGAAGGACGTGATTTTGGATTGTCTGCCACGACTGCGTGAATTGATGCAATAAAATATTACTGTCGTGCTTTCTTCCTTGTGACTGCCATAGTTCCCAGCAATTGGGGTTCAGTCAGCACGCTCTTGCTCATAAGGAACTTATTTTCCACACCTCCCTTGTTAACGCTTTGAATGCCTCTATTTTATATGCTTGTTTACTAGATCACTTTTCCGTACGTAAGACGGAACTACGCCTGGCCATAGGGCTTAGTCACCCAGTATTGTTACATTATAGCCTAACAAGAGAGCGGACATTATTCATGATATATAGTTATGTATTTCATTTATGACCAGTTTTTAGGCCAACGAATATAATATTGAGGTCAACGAATGATTTACAATAACGATATCACAGTGCAATAACCAGCGCACGAACAGAGCGAGAATGTTTATGAGTTACCCACAAGTTTGATTTCAGCAAAACACCGATCGTCCACAGTTTGAAGCCTATCTCGTAAGGTCGCCATACTGGGACATGTGTCCGCAAGCCCTGCAGGGGCAGTTCTCGATTCTGCTAATCCAAGAGAGTTAAGAGCTTAACAGTAGGCTGTGTCCGTTGCAGCGTAGACGAGAGAGAACACAGTGAACATCGCAAGGGAGCAAAAGTTCCTCGGTGAAAATCGAGGGAACATGTGTGTCGAAGAATTGCGATGAGACAGTACGCCTCCAGTCCGAGAAAAGAAAAAAGTGGATACGTAAAAGAAGAGGAGAGAGGCTACAAAAAATTGCAGAGGGTGCGAGTAGCGCTCCCCATCTGGCCAGCTCATCAGCCGCGTCGTTCTCCAGGAAAAACATGTGTCCGGGGACCCATTGTAGCCTGATAGAACAGGAAAAGAGAGAAGAGAAATGGAAGACTTGTTGGTGCTGTCGAAACCAGCAAAGTGCCTGCAGAATGGCGCAAGCTTCAGCAAAAAAAACTTGAGCATACTGGGCCTGTTGAAAAGGAAAAAGTGGCCTCAGTGCCACAGAGAGAGCAGTTGGCAAGTAGGCTAGGCTACTCCAGAGTCGCCTTTGCCAAAAGGAAAAGGAACAGTGCCGTCCATCCAGAGTACCAGATCGTGAAGTGGGAGAGAGTCAAGATGAGCAAGTGCCGCATCTTGGCGAGAGAGAGAGAGATCAGAGCGAGAGCATGGAGAGGAAAAGGTGGACTCCACGGTGAAGGAAGGCAGGTCTCAAGGAGGGGAGGGAGGGTAATCAAGAAGAGCCTCCCTAGGAGATGTAGAAGGAAGCATGAGTAGGTGAGTGGACGCAAAAGCTCTCTAGGACGATCTGCAACCTTGGTTTCACTCCAAGTCTGGCCAAACTTGAAATGGGATAGAAGGTTGGGAGACGAAGAGCCCGCTCATTAAATGACAGAGCGAAATGAGTCAGGGTGACTCGTAGGGGCGGTAAAGGAGCCTCGGAGAGAATAAGTGGGATAGGAAATGGCGCGACTAGCCGCTCGGTAAAAATTTGAACGTGATTTTGATAGCATGACTCATGATTGCTATTGTTCTGGAATTCTCACATTCCGTTACACCTATTTTCTTGGGAATTGTTATGAAAACCGGTTTCTGTAGGATTTTCGGAATGTCGCCCGTTTCGTAGATGGTATTTGCAAGATCATGCAGCACGTCCACCGCTGAGTCACCCAGAGCTTTGATGACTTCTGCCGGTATTTCATCAGGGCCTACGGCCTACCGTTTTTCATGCTCGATATAGCTTCTCTTACTTCACTCTTTGTAATTTCTGGTCCAGACAAATCGTTATTGAATTTGATTGGCTTCCCGCCTCTCTCCGGATCGTCGTAAAGTTCCTTAATGTATTCTGTCCAACGTTTTTTTGTTGTTTGCTCTTCACACAGGATGTTTCCATTTTTGTCCTTGATACATCCAGTTGTTGTTTTATAATACTTCTTATTGCTGATTTCTCGGATTCTTTGATGCGCTACTTACGGATTTGAGTTATATGACTTCTCTATGATCTTACACTTTTCTGTCAGGGAATCTTCACGAGCTTTTGTGCACTTCTTTTCTATTTCTTTATCCATGCTCTAATATTCGCCTGATCCTCAGTGTTGTTGTCTTCTTTTTTCAAACAAATTTATGATTTCTTCGGTTATCCATGATTTTGATTCTTTCTTATCTTCCAAAATTAAACATTTTTGTATGGCTATCTTTGCTGCATGTTGAAAGTTAGAGAATTTGTTTAAATTATCCGCAGGGAGGTTAGCATGGCTACGTTTGATTTCATTATTGAAATGCCGTTGTAAATTCATTCGTACTGCGTTATCTTTTAAACCTTTTTCATAGTCCAGCTTTGGTATTTTCTTTGATTTATAACAAGTTTTGAGCTTGACGCGTAAAGTTGCTAATACTGACACGTAATCGCTTCCAACATGAGCGCCTGGAAAACTCTGCAATTCAACACTTCATTTTTGTTACGTTCATATATGACGAAAAGGTCTATTTGGTTTCGAGTTGTATCATCAGGTGATTGCCATGTCCACAAACGTCTAGGGTGGTTTTGAAACCATGTATTTGCTATTATCAATTTGTTATTTCTGCACCAGTTAACCCAAGATCTCCGCGTTCATTTTTCACACCTAGACCGAAAAGTCCTATGGTGTTTCCATCGCGGTTCTTTCCAAACTTTGCATTCAGATCTCCCATAACTACTAAAATTTCATTAGTTTTGCATTTTCTGCGTGTTTCCTCTAGCTTGTCATAAAATTCGTTTATTTCTTCGTTTTGTGCCGCCTCTGTCGGGGCATATACTTGAATAATGTTCAGATCAAGTTGTGGGCCTTTCATTTTTAGTGGTATTATGCGGTCTGATACAGTAAGCTATCCTTTGAATGCTTTAGACGCCAAGGAGTCTAGCGCAAAACCAAACCCATGTTCGAGTTTTTGTCCACCGGACCACAACACTTTATATCCAATATTTGTTATCTGTCCTTGATCCTTCCAACGCATTTCAGCCACACCTATGACATTTATATTTATTCACTTTGTTTCTTAGATTAAATTCTCTATTTTGCCTCTTTGTGCTAGAGTTCGTGCGTTCCAGGTTGCGACTCGAATTTTACTCTTTTCTTTGTTCATACTTTTTCTGACAGTAATTGGTTGACGGTCGGGTGTGACCTGACGAACATCACAGTCCCCACCGGGCGAAGCAGCAGTGCCTGAGTTGGGCACGCTCCTGTTGACACCGTTATTTGATTCTCTTTCATTTTTTTTAACAATTATTTTTAACAGAGGTATAAATGATATTTAGATAATACTTTTCTTAGGGCCGATTTTTTGGCCAATTGGCACACCGTACTAAGTTTATCTTTTAATTAAGCAGTCAAACACAAACAATAGGAAGCACCAGACCGGTTTCGCCATCGTTGGGGCTCTTCAGTGGCGCGTATCCGACCAGCAGGGAACCGAACCATCGAGATGTAGACCTTCATCTGTGGTTAGTACAACTCGACCACCTGACTGGACGCCGCTGCTGATGTCATAGCTGCTATTTGTAAGTGAGTGACCGGATTTCCTGGTTTTGCCACTTGTGGAGTGCATAGAATCCACTATGTTGTAACTCCACAGCAGCACCTCACGACCAAGACTTCACCACAACAAGACGTAAGCATCGCGCTATACAAGTAACTTGGAGGGCGGAACGAAGGATCATAGTTTATCTTATCTTACAACTGAAAAGCCTAACCTCCACCTAATCGCTTTTGATAAAATTTATTTATTTTCGAATAATCAGCAAGTAATAATTCATTCCAATTTTGAATTAATCTCTCATTATTTTCAAAATACCCCAAAAGTTGGTATTCACCTTATACAGTATAAATAGGAATGACTATAAATTGCATATGACGTCACACATTTGGCGCCAAAAAAGTCGCTGACTAAAAGCTGTAGTTTATACTGGAAAGGTACAGGGCAAACACCAACTTTTGGAATTATTTTGAAAAGTAATCAGAAATTAGATAAAACTCGGAATGAATTATTGCTAGTTGAATCCTCGGAAACAAATAAATTTAATCAAAAGCAATTTTATTGAGATTAGGTCTTTCAGTTGGCTAGTCCAAACTTAGTACTGTGTGCCAGTTTAAAATAATTGCCCCTAAGAGAAGTGCCATCTAAATACCATGTGCTCTTCAGTTAAAAATAACTCTATACCAACTCAATACTTGTCGGTACATTAGCAAAAACAACCATTATCTGATCATTACTACCGGTACCATAAGCTTGCCAGCAAGCTTGCTTGTTGTCTCCTTGGGCAAGGCACTTTACGGCATGCCCCATTTTTATGCGGCAAACAGGTGGTGGGGTCAAGCAGTCTACTTATCGTGGTGGCCCAGTCTGATGAAAAACATACAAACAGAGCATGAGCTCATACGCACGAATAAACGAATCGGTACTGTAAGTTTTTTAATTACCCTTGGTCGAGCAGCCAAGGCAATAGCCCAAAAACTTGTTTTAGGAGTAGTTAACTTCACAAAATTACATCTAATAATATCAATATGACAGGTTTGCCAGCACTATTGACAAAAAATTTCAAAAAAATTACTGATTTATCCATCAGTATCTAATCCAACATATGACACACGGTACAGAAGTATTCCCTATCATTTAGGCTACAGTATAATTTAAGTTTACAACATTTTAGTATGCATATGCAACTAAATATGCTGTATAGTTGCTTATTACAATGAACTTAAACTCAGCATTCCCAAACACGCTGATTAATCAAATATGAAACCCTCACAGAAGCTGGCTACAAACAAGCCTGCATCTTTAGCCCAACTATTAGCAATAACAAGAAAACCTTAGCATATCTTACATTACTTTGACTTCAGATTCACTCGTTAACATCAGCAAAACAACATATTTAACGTTCATTTAACAACTGTCACATTTATCTATTTGATTTGCAAAAAACGATATCACTCCTATTCAATTCAATGCAAAAACACCGCAAGGGTTCGCCCACTTTTTCAGAAAACGCATTTTGATGACGTTTGATCACGTGCGTGCAACCTTCCTATTACAGCTTTTGGTCAGTCACTTTTTTTCGCGCCAAATGTGTGACGTCATATGCAACCTTCCTATTGATATACATGTAGTAGCTTTTTGGCTACTCATCAATTGGCATTCAAAGAAAACACTGACGCATTTAAAAGCAAAGATGAAGGGGAAAATGGATTCTTTTTAAGTCTGTTTAATTACACTGTTGAAAGACCAGCGTTTACATGCAATCATCAAAACTATCCCAAGAAATACCACGTACACCTATCCCGATAAGCAAAACAAACTTATTGCTGCTCTAAGCGCAACAGCAACCGAAGGATGTTAAGCAAGAAATTGGAAATTCTTGGTATACAATCAAAGTTGGTAGCACCAAGAACCCCACTTGTATAGAAAACATTTCCATAATTATTCGTTTTTTTAACGAGTATTTTTTGAAAGTAGCGGAACGTCTTTTGGTTTTATCCAGCACCGATTTGGGTGATGCGAAATCAATTACTGACATGATTTCGGCCGAACTTCCTAAAGCAGGGCTGCCTAGCCAGCAGAAACTTGAGAAAGTTTAAAGGGAAATCAAAAAACACAACGTCACTGTCTCAAATCGCACCACATGGAAAATATTGTTGGTATTTTGCTTTATAATACCTTTATAGAGTTACCGGGATCAAATCAAATAATTTGGGGAAAAACAAGAATTCTTTTGACTTTTCAGGGCAGGTTAACCAGGGACATAAAAACATGCTAGATAATGCGTAGCCAACGAGGACTTGAGAAAGTTTAAAGGGAAATCAAAAATTAATAACCTCATCGTGTCAAATCGCACTACACGAAAGACATTTTTGATATTTTGCTTCAAAATAGCGTAATATCAGAAATGTGTTTCCTACTTCCAAACTAAGCGAAACGCGTGGCTCCCTTGGGTTCGTGTCAGCAATGAACAAAGCACATAGTCCTATGCCATAGCCAGGACCTCGGAACGAGAAATTGTATCAGGAAAAGGAACACATCAAGTCGTGAAAATCTCATGTGCAGAAAACATATAAGCTTTTGGTAACCGTTCACACAAGAGCCTGATAGGCGAAGCCGACTTGGCCGGCCGAGCCGACATTCTCAATCCCGACGTTACTGATGACGGCCCTGCGACGTCGTCGTATATACTATAAAGCAAGGATATTTTCTTTTGCTGATACGCAGCCTGTTAAGGTATTCATGTCATACTATATAGCATTGTAATAAAATCCCAAGTTTAAGAAAAAATCAGGATAAAGCCATAAACCATGCAATTTGTAAAACTCAATTTACAAAGAACGTTTCTTTGAAAATAAATCGGCTTGATGAGCTTCTCAAAAATATGATGAAAGATTTAGGAAAGCCATTTTGTCGCTATGTCAGAAACAAGACAAATAGCGCATCCAAAGAACTTAATACCACATATACAAAAGAGATGCACCAAATCGCTAACTAGGCTTACCACTAAATACCATTTGTCCGCTACAATCAGTTTAGGCTGTATTTCTATCCTTTCCCCCTCACAAGTATTAACAATAATTTGTGGCAAGATCCTTTCTTTGAGAGCTTTAGCAGTCATGATTAAGAAAATATGATGATCACAATTTCGAGTACAGGAATTGTGGAAGTGCATAAAATTTATTAACTTTTCGCTACTGCTCACACAAGAGCTACCATTCTTAATTTTTAATCTTTTTTCTCGGCTCGTTTACCACCGCCTCTTGCTTCTGGCTGTCTCTCTACACCCCCTGCTTCGTCTTCCCCCCCCCTGACTCCCTCAGGGCTCTTCAATGGAATGCTGGCGGTCTCCGAGCCAGGAGCACTGAACAGCTACACTTTCTTTCGTTTCATCCCGTTGACCCTATTTGTATCCAGAAATCTAACCTTAACTCATTTTCCTCTTTCCTGATTCCCGGTTTCTCGGCTCAGCGATCTGATCGCACTCACTTCTGGTCTGGCATTCTCTCTACTGATGCCACGCACGCTAGCGGCAAAGTCATCATTTTCATCAGGCAGGGCTTACCTTTCTCTGAACTTTCTGCTTCCTCCTTTTCTTCACTTGACCCCTACTCTGATTTTGTAGAGGTCAACATCTCTCTAAACAACTCCTCCTTGTTCTCATTTCTTAATGTTTATGCTCCCCCTATTTGCTCTTCTCTGACGGATGGCAGAACCGACTCCCTTCACCAAAAATCTCTTCATTCTGAGTAACTTCAATTTCCATCACCTCCTCGGAGATTCAAAAGATGCTTACGACCCCTTTAAAGAGGATGTATTCGATTGAGTCATTTTTTCTGACCTCCTCCCCCTCAGTGATCCTGACATATTTACCCTTCTTCACCGATCCTCCCCTGACATCTCCTTTGCTTCCTGCTCTCTCGCCCCTGGGAGGTGCTGCAGGACTTGGGTTCTGATCACCTACCAATTCTACTAACTGTCCCTCTCTCTCCGGTTTTTCGCCCCAACGAGCGTCCCCCGTTATTCAATTTTTAGAAAGCTCGCTGGGGTGACTTTGCCTTTCACTGTCCTTCTGCAGAGGAATACTCGCCTCTTTTCCTTTCCTCTCTTTACTTTTCTGGCACTGAATGCAGCCAAATCTTTCATTCTTTTCGGCCGCATCAAACGCCATCCTAAAGTCTGGTGGTTCGCTGAAGTAAAAGAAGCGGTTAGTGAAAGACGTAAAAGAGTTACCCAGATTCTGGGGCTCCATGGTTTTTCGCCATGCCCCCATCCCTCGAAACAACAAAGTTACAAGATGGATGAAGCGTCAATCAATCAGCGGTGTAAGTCCTTTCAGCTGGAACTTCAGAGACTAAATTGCTCTGGTAATTATCCGCCAGATTTCTTGAAGGGTGAGAGGGATGTCATTTTTTTAGATAACATATCACCAGAGATGTGGAAGCGGAAGCTGGAAGTGGTCCTTTTTCTGTGGAAGCGGATGCGGAAGCGCGAAAATTCTACCGCTTCCGCATAGGTTATTTGATTTGAAGAGTAACTTGGCAAAAAAGTTTTGTCCATTAGCAATGTGGATTAAACGGTGAAGTTGCACAATAAGTCTGAACGAACGTGCGATACCAGTAGCGCGAGAGAACAAAAAAAAGTATAACTAGCGTCACATTTTATATCGATTATGGGTAAGAAAAAGATAGTTTGGACAATGAAACGTAGCTAATAAAATGATGATTTGATCAAACTTAACTAACCTTGGTTAGGGGGTTGAAGACGATAAAAAAGAAATTTTTCACGACGGAAACAACTTGATCATTCCACATCAGTGCTCTTCAACAGGGGTTTCGCAAAATATGCAGTTGTGTTACGTGAGTGTTAAGGGTTCCGTGAGGGGACCACGAAGGTTCTTTGTTTATTACGAGTATTTATTTCTTATTTCAGTATACCGGTATTGATTTCTTATATGTAGTGGTGTTCCGTGTATATAAACAGTATTGAAATCTTAGGATAGCAAGTTGCAGATTGTGACTAAATTCTGTTTACAACTTTAGAAACGTCTGAATTTTCTAACTCTGTTTGTAACGTAATAGTGCGTCTGCAATTTCATTTTTACTGTTGTTGTTGTTACCCAACCCCTTCTGAGGGATATGTTGATGGCGGAAAACCATGGAGCCCCAGAATCCGGGCAAATCCTTAGGGCCTGGGACAGAGGTCGTAAAGAGACAGAAAATTTCCAAAGAGCCAGCGACGCAAAGAGTCTGTAGCTGGACAGTGCAGAATAAGATGAGAAGTGTTCTGGGACGGGTGTTCGCAGGCGCTGCAGGAAGGATGAATTCTCGATTCTGCCAATCCTAGAGAGATAGGAGCTTAACAGAAGGCTGTGTCCGTTGCAGCGAAGGCGAGAGAGATCACAGCGAGCATGACCTGGAAGCACAAGTTGCTCGGTGGAAATCGAGGGAGCCTGTGTGTCAAAGAATTTAGATAAGACAGTTTGCCTGCAGTCCGAGAAAAGAAAAGAGTGGATACCAGAGATGAGAAGAGTGACGACAAGGGATTGCTGAGGGAACAAGTAGTGCTCCCCGTCTGGCCAGCTCATCAGCCGCGTCGTCGTCCGGAAAGAACGAATGTCCGGGGGACCCATTGTAGCCTGATAGAACTGGAGAAGAAAGAAAATAGTTTCTGACAGAGATTGAGGTAAAAGGAAAGATGGAGGAGAGAACAGGGTGGCGAGGACAGAGCGAGAGTCAGATAGTAGGAGAAGAGAAATGGCAGACTTGTTGGTGCTGCCGAGACCAGCAAAGAGCTTGCAGAATGGCGCAGGCTTCAGCGGAAATACTTGACCATACTGGGCCTGCTGAAAAGAAAAGGGTGGCCTCGATGCCACAGAGAGAGCAGTTGGCAAGTATGCCAGACCCGTCTTTGCCAAAAGGGAAAGGAACAGAGCCGTCTCTCCAGAGCACCAGATTGTATTCAGTGTCAGAGAAGTAAAGAGAACAACAGCAAAGGAAAGAAAAAGAGACGAGTATTCCTCTGCAGAAGGACAGCAAGAGTCAAAGTCAAAAGCAAAGTCATCTTGACGAGCTTTCCGAAAATTCAAGGAAGGGAGCCGTTTGTTTGGGAGAAAGAGGGACGGTTAGTGAAATTGGTAGGTGATCAGAACAAATGTTCTGAAGCACCTCCCAGGAGCAAGATAGGGCGAGAGAGAAAAGCAAAGGAGATTTCAGGGTAGGAGCGACTGCCAGAGGAGCGATGAAGAAGAGTAGGTATGTCAAAGTCATTCAGGGGAGGAGGAGACCCGATCGAATGAAAGCACTGTTCTACATTCAACACGGGTTCTAATATCTAAATAAAAGAAACACAGAGTAGTTCGGAACAATAAGTTCAAGCGAAGTAGGTAACGAAATAGCAATAAATGAAGGTTTTTCCCCAAAAAAATGATAAAGTGTAGAATAAGGCAGGCTACAGACCAGTGGCGGCTCGTGGTTGAATTTGTTGGTGGGACTGCAAGTCATTTTTTAATTTTTTTGCACTTTTGTAGGCAGTTTATTTGCCGTTGTTTAGCTATAAATGTGCAAATTTTCCGAAACTCTGCGCTGTATTAGTTGTAAGCTATAATTGTATTCAATTAGGCATTGCATGCTTTGGCTGCATATAACGGAATGCGGCAGGCTAATTTAGTGTGCAGTGTAGTAATTGTAATTTGTGAAAATATTTTGTAATCTACAAAGAAAATTGAACAAATACAAAGTTTCGCACATATCATCATGCTAAGGACTAGCCTGAAGAGTGAAGCACATGAACAAGTGCAAATCGTACGAATTTATCTCACTTGAACTTATAACTAGTTAATTCGACGACTTGCAAAATTTCCTTCAGCATCCTTGGACATCAGCAATATATGATATATTTTTTTTAGTTTTTACAGGGTCACGATCAAAACAATATTAGTATAGCAAAATAGGCGGAACCATCCCTCGAAAACGGGTATCGAAGATGCATTATTATCACTAGGGCTCTGGCCAAGTGTAAGATACTTCACGTGGCTCCTGGCTAGCCCGATATCCAACATTGGACTGTATACGCAACAAACCCAAACAACCAACACAAAGCACAAGACTTACGTAACGTTTACTTTTGAACCAGGATTCCCTTTGACGTTACTGCTAACCGTGCAAGTATGAACTAAAACTGGTATCCTTGCAAAAAATTGATCACACAAAAGCTAATTAGGCATAGAAAAACCTTCCAATGATTATATACTAAATGTGGTTTTTCAAGGCATTCATGGCAGTAGGTGATTACACGATAGCATGTCTCGGCATGCACGGAAAAGCAGCTCGAAAGACCCGGGTTCGAAGCCCACAGAAACCAGACACGACGCAACATATCTCCGGGCAAAAATTAGTTTTACGAAGAGTCACGATCCAAACAACGTTGGTATAGCGAAATAGGCGGGACTATCCCTAGACCCAGGTTTTGGCCTTTTAGCCACATCAACAAGGACTCGTCCCACCCAACGCAGCGTTCTCGGAGGGAGCGTTGTGCGCCTAGAATGAGAGACTAACGTTGCCCCCTGCATTGCAGGTGGACGCGAAGCGTGACTAAACAATGAATAGTTGTGGTTTCGGGGTTGAGCGATGAGGTATCCCGAACCATAACAACGCATTGACCAACGTTAAAAGTGCGAGTCGCGGCGCTGGTGGAATCCAACCATCGACGCCTCCAAACCAAGTCGTCAGAATCTACGTAGCCCGGGACTGTCATAAAGCGGGCAGTCGGGGCGTGTGGTGTTTAAATGACATTTTTGTAAAATACGCGAAATAAATTTTGGCGACTGAACGAAACCGATGCTTTGGCCCACTCGAAAACGAGGCTCGGATGCCTCGCCCCCCTATCCCTCGTTTTTACCGGTTGTGCGGGTTCAATCTAGGGGGAGTCGTAAGAGCTCAGCCACCCTTGATTAGTCGCGTGCAGCAGCAATATTCCCCTACACAGTTGCGGTAGTCTGATATTTAAATGACAAAGCAAAAATTTTACGACTTTTTTGACCGGTAGAAGAGAAAAAATAAGTTAAACAACTCTCTCGCCTTTAAATAAAGTTTTCTTACTTTCAATTTATTTGCCTAATTCATTAAGTGATACAACTGAAGGGCAACATTTGAATTTGCTTACCTACAAACAATCTAACCAATTACGGCAACTAGCCCTGTTTTAGAGCCACTACATTAGCAAGCTTAGCGGGAATTGTTAAGTCGCAAGAAAAGCGACAAGAATCAAGCGACCGTGAAAGCAACGCATATACGTCATGCGTCTGGGCGCTACTGATTTTGCCCTTCCTGCTGCTATCTTCTGCAGCTGAACAAGCGATGTTCAAAAGTTAGAGATATTCAGTTATACAAAAAAAATTGGCTTTGTTATGTTGACTATACTTGCAGGAGCAAAAAATTTTGCTATGTCAAACAGAAACTAAAACTTTTAACCATTTATGAAGCAACTAAATCGCTTTACAAAATTACAGTCTCGGGCGCTGCAGCTGCAGCCCGCCCTACGCACCATTATGATGTCACATAGAAGCCCTATATCGCATATTCACTTAGTTTAGTGCTAGCAATATAAGAAAATTCGTCTTTGTAGCGACATAAGCTGGTGCATTGGTAAATAAGATATGAACTATGACATTATAAAAAATATTAACATCATAAAAAATTCGAAAAAAAGCAATCACAAAACCGCTTGGAGGGGCTGCAGCTCTGCAGCCATAGGCATGAGCCGCCACTGCTACAGACCCACAAAAGTTAAAAAAATTGTCAACGGTCGTTTTCTCGCTTTTTGTTGGTGGAAGCGGAAGCGGTCGAAAAGCAACCGCTTCCACATCCCTGCATATCACATACTGTAACAAAGGAAAGTACAGGAATGTCCGTACGTACTTCAAAAAACGTGATTGGTACTTGTGACAGAACCTATGAGTAAAAACTAGATCAAAAAAGGCAATTTACATTTTTTTTAAATCTTGTTTTATCGCATTTTGATAATTTTCCACGAGACCACCTTCAGCAGTGCGGTAATATAAAAGGTAATGTCATTTTGCAGTTCTGAAATAACAAATGTGTAAGCGATAGCCCCATTCTCTTATCTTGCCTTTCCCGCGGCGCTCTGCGCGGTATCCTTTCTCTCCATTTTCTCTTTTGTGACCTAGATGCTATTACGTCATATCCTTTGTCTTCACCTCGTTTATTTAGGTTAGATTTGATGACCAAGAACGATTTCTGGTTTTACAGTAAAATTCGCCTAATTCGTCACCTCAAGGGGATTTTAGAAAAAAGTGACGAATTAGGCGAACTGACTAATTATGCAAACAGGTAAAAACTCTATAATGACATGTATACAAGGGGCTTGTTTTGTTGTTAACGCAGTTTGTTACGTTTATTATTGAATACAATGCACTTAAATAGAACACAAATCATGCAGTACAAAGAAAATAATGAGATCGAATCTAAGGACTGTTAGTTTGTATGAGATCTTACCGACGCGATGGCGTAGTGGTTAGAGCGTCCGCTTCGCAGTCGGTAGACCTGGGGTTCATTCCCCTTGTCCAGTCATACCAAAAGACTTTAAAAAATGGTATCTATAGCTTCCCTGTTTGGCGCTCGGCATTTATGGGAGGTTGTGGAGAACAAGCCGGCAAGTTCGCTTGTTGTGTCATTGGGCAAGGCACTTAACGGGACGCCCCACCTTTATGTGGAAGACAGGTGACCCGGAAATGGCAACTCCCAAGCGAGTGCGGACTCACTGTTCAAAACATAGCGATACAATTTGCTTTCTCGTAAATGGAGGATAAATATGGCAAATACAAAAAAAAATCTCACGCGTGTTGAAATAACTACGGAGACCGCGTGAATTCATCTATCCTGCAGTAACCAACAAAGCTGTGAATACCGCTTAAACAATGAATCGAATCTGCAAATGACGAATAGGACGAACAAAAGGTGTTTCGGGGATATAAACAGGTGACGAATTAGACGAACTGGAATGCACGTAAAAGATAAGAATTCTGCCGGGACTGACGAAAATGCGACGAATTGAGCAAACTTACCAAATAAACGAAGACGAATTCTACTGTATTTAGATTTAGACCTCTTGTATCCATCTTTTTTAGTAGGATAGATAGTAACAGCAGTTTTTGATGTAATAGCACGTAACGTTAGCATTCTTTCGCGTTGTGATTTAGACTTTGTCAGTAATTAGCTCTCTCTAGTAGATTACGTTAGATACAATCTAGCCTATTACCCGCGCCAGGCAGGAATTAGTGTTAGCCGCTATTGTTTTTTAGTTAATTTGTGTTTTATTTAGGAAGTCGACCTGCTAGCTCGGATCGGGCTAGCGGACTGTATTTAGCTAGACTTACCATATTTTTGCAATGAAAAACCGGGACGCTTCAGAACAACAGGCCTGATCAGAGGGCTTTGCTATAGCTAACCAAAAAAAAAAAAAAAAAAGGTCATCACTTGCTAGGCTGCAGAATTTGTCCAGTTATTGGCTTGAAAATGACGCAAAACGTGCAGCCAACCAACTGATGACCTTTTTTTTTTTTTTTGAGATCACCCGTTTTTTTCACTATTTTTCAATAACTGAACTTCTACCTCAACAAACTAGCGTAACTAGCTGACTCCATGAAAAACCGGGACTTTCGCTCAGCTGACCGGGACAAGACCTAAAATTCCGGGACTGTCCCGGCCAAACCGGGACGTATGGTAGGTCTATATTTAGCCGCTGTTTAGGCCTAGCTTCATGTTAGTTTGTAGTTTTATAATACACTGGATTTCTGCATGCTGACTTGAAGCCGGATTTGAGGGCAGGCACAAACCTTATTTGAATAGGATTAGAAAGTGACCGAGGTCCGGTTGACTTTCGCTTTCAAAATGGTTTACCCAAAGAACGAAATTTGGTTGTACACACAATCGTTATCACTTGTCCTTATTAGCCAGGTGAACGTGGAGACCAGCAAATTAGTTCAACTCTTCCAATCCATCTATTTATAAATTTCTGATTTAGAAACCGTCTAAACTCTACAGCGCGTAGCAAAGCGGCAAAAACCAATTTTGTTTTTACTCACAACTAATACTAAGTAATTTTACTTAAAAATTAATATGGTAAGTAAAAGGAATAAAGCCAAAACGCTGGTAAACATTTTATTAAAATGTCTCACTTCTACACTTAAAGCATCATCAGTTAATCAAATAGTGGTAACCAAAGGCTAGGCTAAGACAGATACTGTATCGAAAACTTCATTTATAATGCAATAACGTCCGAACTGAACTTTATCGTCCATCAATCTACTTAAACAAGTTGTGCCATGACATGACCGTAAACTAAGGGATACAGGTTTAATTTGTTAGTAACAATAACGACAGCGGTGTGATTATAAACAACCATAACAAGTAAACATGCAATAACCTGCAATAAGAAATATTAATTTACTATGGACCAGAAAACAGCCAAAAACCGGAAGGTTTTGTAGTCAAACTGCTTCTTGATGTCCAACTTATTGGTATAATCCAAAGTTAAACAACTTTTTTTCCATTGGTGCCGCATTACCAACTGTATTTCACTTACAGACCCCACTGAATCAAATTGAGGATTTTTTTAGATCATATTTACCGAAAAGCTTTTTTCAACATTTTGCAAGTAAAACTTTCTGATCTTGCGCAAAATTTGTGTCCATATTGAGATGCTTTTCTTGTTGAAGCAAAAATGAAGATCTTTTATTCATGGAGATCAATCTCAAATATAAATGCACGGTCGCACAATCTACCAAATATAAATGCACGGCCGCAGATTGTGCTCTACGCATAAAGCGCAATCTTTAAGGACAAATTGGGATGCATTTGTACAAGACTAAACACTACTTTCTTTGCACACTTGCTTTATTTCACCGATGTTGAATACCAGCATTGTGACAGGATAATCGCTGCCTTGCGGTTTAAAGGGGCCCAAAGTACCAAGTCATACGGGTTTTAAAACATGAAAAACCTCTATGTTGTAGTCTTATTTATACTAGAGGCTGGCAATGCACTTCAAGCAATGAGCACATAGTGACTCTGCTTTGGTTAATCAGGTCTCATCAGTGCAGTGGGTAGCGGTTTTCAATGTATTTTTAGGGGCGTATACTCTTTCGCGAACCTAGAAGAGTGGCGTACTCACAAAAATATCTTTGTCCTCTATCAATTTACAGACCTTTCGTTTGGAAAACAAGTTTTTGAAAACGATTACCGTATTTTCGCGACTATAAGGCGCACCTAAAAGCCAAAAATTTTCTCAGAAATTGAACATGCGCTTTATCGTCCAGTGCGTCTTATGTGTGGATAAAATTACGCTTTATAAGAAAACTGCGAACCATCTTTAATGTTACAAATAGCGGTATTTTTTCGCATTAGCATTTCTTGCTTGTTTTGTTTGAACACTCTTTGTTTATTCTTTCGATTGTTCGTTCGCTCGTTCGTTTATTTGTTCAAATAATCTTTTGTTTTCATGTTTGCTAATCGTTTGTTTGCTTATTCGTTCGTTTAATCGTTTCTTTTAAATTTAAAACATGCAAAAAACAAATTAGGATTTTGTCTGATTTATTGCGCCTTATAGTCCGGTGCGTCTTATGTAAGAAAAAAAATGCATTTGCAGCAGTTTTTTGATACTGCGCCTTATACTCCGGTGCGCCTTATGGTCGCGAAAATACGGTATTTCGCAGTTTGGACTGTGTTTTGTGATTTCTTTGCAAATCTTTTATGGTAATCGTTGATTTTGCCTTTTAACAGCTTGACTTCTATTTGGTCAAAAATCTTTGAAGAACCTCTATTAGAAACTTATTCGCGTACTCCCCAAATGTTTCTCACGTACCTCTGGGGATGCAAGTACCCCAGCTTGAGAACCCCTGATCTTATGCATGTATAACTAATTTAAGCAGAAATTAAAGCCACATTTGCGCTCAATAAAAGTTACCTCTGGCTACTGGCCTGAATCTTCATATCAAAACAAAAGAAATGTGTCCCAGCATTACGATCCGTTCATAACCCGCCATCTTGTTGTGAGGCGTCTACTATGGCAGCAAGTACTGCAGATGGTGATGGTTGATCAGCAATCAACGCGACACCACTCATTACAGACGCCGTAGTATTGCCTATCGCAACCATTGTGACCTGGTTCGCTTCTAGGTCCAAGCAGTTAGACCAAATAGGATGAGCAATTTTATAGCCACTTGGGCTGAAGTATACTATATGTGACGGATTGTGATGGTCATCGATAAATCGGCGAATCAGGACCGGTAGATGCTCGTTTGCGATGGTTTCATATACAATCACAGTTTCGAATGCCACGTTGTGATTGGTCAGATATTGCGGAAGTTCGTCACGCCTTAGTTGATTGCACACAAACAACAGAGGGAGATCTCCTTTGTGCGAAGACTTTTTGATAACCTCTCCCAACTGTGAGCCACATCCGGATTCGCTTCCTATGCAATTTAACCCAACTTTCTCCGCAGCCTTCCACGTTGCATTGCCCACAACAAAGCATGGCTTCGATTTCCATGGCAACAAATATGCGTCCACCTGCTTTAAGGCCTGCACGGCCCGTTTGCTTGTGAAGATGAGCCCCTTCCATCGATGAGGCGCAGCAAGATGGGCGGATAGTTGGTCAAGGTTGATGAAGTTAAACGAAAGAGGAGGGAGGCACTGCACGGTCCCAAGTGAAGATAAGACGTCACAGTACAGATCAGTAGGAAAGTCCCTGTCACGCATGAGTGCGATTTTCATCATTTTGTTTTTTGTCAAGGCAGCCAACCATTATCCACGCCAAACCTAAACAACATTATGAATAACAGCAAAAAATTGCAGGAAGATTTTGTGAAAAGACAGCGAAACGCCAACTTTTTTGCAATTGAGTCAACTGTATAATATCGCGCGCAAGACCCAAGACCGCTAGTATTTTTTTTTTGGATCAACTTCAGCAAAGCGAAGTTGACAGAAAGTGAAGTATTTACACTCTCGAAGCTTTTCGTCTGACACTTTTTAAGAGAATCCGTCAAAAATATAGCGAAAAAGATGAAGTGAGTCGTTTATACAGAGATACAGCTGACGAAAAAGAAAAAAACAAACTCAAATTGGCTCAATTGTGTCCCTATATAAGTGACTCATTTCATTTTTTCACTCTATTTCTGACAGATACTCTTGAAAAGTGTCAGACGAAAAGCTTTAAGAATGTGAATACTTTACTTTCTGCAATCTTAAAATTTTGTACCACTAATCAACTCTTCAAAGCAAAGTTTTTAACCGAAGACCTTTTATATTTTAGTCATCAATCTGCGGACGCGGACCACAAATCACATGCTACCGCCGGTCACGCAATTTCACCTGTTGTTGTTACCCGACCCCTTCCAAAAGATGGGAGCATGGCGGAAGACCATGGAGCCCCAGAAATCGAGCAACTCCCCCAGGGCTTGGACCAGAGGTCGTAAAGTGACAGAAAGTTGCCAAATAGGGAGCGAGCAAAAAGTCTATAGCTGGACAGTGCAGAATGAAATGAGAGGTGTCCTGGGACGGGTGTCCACAGGCGCTGCAGGAAGGATTCTCGATTCTGCCAATTCTAGAAAGATAGGAGCTTAACAGAAGGATGTGTTCATTGCAGCGTAGACGAGAAAGAGCACAGCGAGCATGAAGAGGGAGCAGAATTTTCTGGGTGGAAAATCGAGGGAACATCTGTGTCGAAGACTTACGATGAGACAGTGCTCCTCCAGTCTGAGAAAAGACAACAATGGATACGAGAAAGAGAAGAATATGAGGGATTGCAGAGGGCACGAGTAGCACTCCTTATCTGGCCAGCTTATCAGCCGCGTCATTCCCCGGGAGAAACGAGTGTCCGAGGACCCATTGTAGACTGATAGAACGGGAGGAGAAAAAAGACAGTTCCTGCCAGATCTGTAAGAATGTTTAAGGTAAAAAGAAAGATGGAGGAGAGGACAGGGTGGCGAGGATAGAACGAGAGTCGGATAGTAGGAGAAGAGAAATGGAAGACTTGTTGGTGCTGCCGAAACCAGCAAAGTGCCTGCAGAATGGCGCAAGCTTCAGCAAAAAAACTTGAGCATACTGGGCCTGTTGAAAAGGAAAGAGTGGCCTCAGTGCCACAGAGAGAGCAGTTGGCAAGTACACCAGAGCCGTTTTTGCCAAAAGGAAAAGGAACAGTGCTGTCTATCCAGAGTACCAGATCGTCAGGTGGGAGAAAGCCAAGGTGGGCGAGTGCCGCACCTTGGTAAGAGAGAGATGAGAGCGAGAGCATGGAGAGGAAAAGGTGGACTCCACGGTGAAGGAAGGCAGGTCTCAAGGAGGAGAGGGAAGGTAAGCAAGAAGAGCCTCCCTAGGAGATGTAGAAGGAAGCATGAATAGGTGAGTGGACGCAAAAGCTTTCCAGGACGATCTGGAGAGTCTTGGTTTTCACTCCAAGTCTGGCCAAACTTGAAATTGGATAGGAGGTTGGGAGACGAAGAGCCCGCTCATGAGATGAAAGAATGAAATCAGTCATGATGACTCATAGGGACAGTAAAGAAGCATCGGAGAGAAGAAGTGGGATAGAGGCAGACAAGAGGCAGCCAGAGATGGCACAACTAGACGCTCGATGAAGGCGTTCCAATTTGGTGATAATGGTAACGCTTAAGAAAGAAAACCATCCGGGTGGAGCATAAGTGAGAAGGGGTTGAGGAAAAGCTTTATGTAGAAGAGAGAGAGAGAGACTCCTTAGAGGGGCCCCATGAGGAAGCAGAGATACAGCGCAAGGCCTTGAGACATCGGAAAAACTTAGCCTTCAGCAAAGATACATTTTTGGAAAAGATCGAGTGAGGTCAAAGGTGACCCCATAAAGGTTGGAGTGGGATTGAAACGGAGGCGGGAGTTGAGCAAGAGGAGGTTGGGCTTGAAGTTAGTTTGGTGGGGGTCCACTGAGAAGGAGGCCTCACATTTGCTCGATTGAGAGGAAGACACCAGTACACCGCTAAGCGCTCCAATTGAAACAGAGCTCCTTGTGTGGCCTCCACCACAGTAGGGACCGAGGGGGAGGAGAACCAAATGGCCAGATCGTTAGCGTAAAGTGAGCAGCTGACGGAAGAAGGCAGAGAAGCTAGAAGATCATTGATGAAGAGAGATAAAAGTACAGGCTATGAACGGATCCTTGCAGAACACCTCGATGGACTCGAAAGGAACAACTTTTTGTGATTTTGAAAAACCATGCAAGCGCGCCCATCAGAAAGGAAAGGTTGAGTGCAACGAGCAAAGCAAGAAGGAAAGCCAGCCGAAATGAGTTCATAGAAAAGAAGAAGGTGCCAGACGGAATCAAAAGCTTTCGCAATTTCACCTCGCGTATCCCAACGCTAAAACAACAAATCTTTTCACCCCCAGAAGCAAGTGACACATCAACCGGCAAGTAGCTGCTACTTTATGTTTAAACGGGCTACTTAAGGAAATTATGAATTTAATTATTATGCAAAAGATCGTGAAAACTAGAGAAGAATGTATTGGAACACAACCGGCAAACCCTTGCAGCGTCAGAAAAAACGGTGGTAAAATGAGAATGATTACGCTAGCGAGAGCTATTACTGCTTGTGAGGGGGTTCTTAAACTCTTTGAGGTGCGATACCATGACCAATACCAAAAAAATTCGTACCCCCCTTTAATACATCAAAACCTCTTTCTTTTCTCGGAGAACAATTTCTTTAAAGCGGTCGTTTTTATACTTCGGATCTTCAAAGCAACATGACGACCTTTTCTTTGGAGATTTCGTATTGCAAAGCGCCGATTTTGAAAAATTTATGCAACTGGTACCAATGGTGGGCCATGGTCCCGGTTGCACATTTTTTGATGTTTCTGATGCACACCTATAATTAAATACACTAAAATTCGCACTTCGGTAGCAGCAATTATCTTTTCTGGTAAGAAAAATGGTAGATCTAAAAGTGGAGCAATTGTTTCCAGCTCACAACGAAATGTATTGGGCTCAAACCAAGTTACCTGAAACTTATCTCTCCTCTCGCTCTTTCGTTGCTGTGCTTTGCTCTGCTCCATCTTTTCTTCTTTCTCACTTTCTCTAACATATGCAAGTATGTTAAACTTTCCACTTTCCCTTCTTCCTCCATTCTCATTTTGCGATGGGTCATAAATTACACTTTTCTTCAGAGCGTTCTATCCAGCAGCAGACTCTACGCCGTATACCTTTACACTGCATAACATGGAAGACTTTCGACACCACAGTATCTTTTAAAGAGCATAACTTTGCAGCTTCTTTGATCCTTGCAGTCTACCTCTAATGCTTCTTTTTAACCTCTGGGAAAATTGTGAAAGTTGCTGTAATATATACCAGCTGGCTCTGTGACAGGCCAGTACAGCTTTCGATCCAGCTTTTACAATACCTTAGCCCTTTTAATAACGCGCTCGCATCTATTGATCCATTCGGAAGTTCTTTTTGTGTCTCTACCACAGCTGACGCTGTTAAACAAGCAATCAGGGGGAGTTTGATGTATATTGAAGATAATTTGCGGTATTACGCAACCTTTCACGATGTAAACAACCAACGAACGAGATTCAATGTTGACCAACAGCATGAGCGGTTACTAAATATTTGGGCAACACAGTTTCTCGAATCTATTACTACTTCAGTTACATTCATCGACTTAAATTTAACAAATTCACCAAATAAACAAACCAATTAAACTCCGCAAAAAAAACGTTTCAATTGTACTATTAACATACTAGCTCCAACTGAATAGCAAATTACTGACAAGGTTCTGGTGCGACAACACCCCTAGCGTTAAGGTGACAATTCTTAACTGCAATGAGGTGTAGACTAGAGATCCAAGTAGCAATCATTAACAAGTAAAATACGCTTTGGGGTATTTAGTGCGTTGTACAATACATTGCAAGGGCGTAGAAATCAAGCGTTGAACCAACAGTAACTTAATCAAGCGCTGTCGGCTCGGGTTCAATTCTAAATCGAAATAACAAAAAAGGAGTACACAAATAATAATTTACAGTTGCTCAACTCCTATGGCTCCGTCATCTTCTGCTACGCGCCATCCCGAAAAAAAGGGCAGAAAACATCAACAAATTTATGGCAAGCATGTCAAGGTGTTGAAACTTTGTTATAACAATAATACTTTACAATGAATCGTAAAGCATGATTTTGTATAATACCCAGCAGTCTTCTAGAGTTAATTCAGGCCATATATAGGAGCTTGTGCTCCGTTTGCCAGTCTTAGTCACACTGAGCCACCGGTAGGCTACTTGGCCCTGCCACCCATGGGTGTAACCACGTAGGGGCAAGGGGGGCCAGTTGACCCCCCAGGAAAAATAACACAAATTTTAAAATGCAAAGAAACGTTCAAAAACGAGTAGTATGACATGATGGGTGTGGGAGGGGAGTCAGCTGACTCTCTCTGCCAATTCTGAAAAACGATAGTATTAAGCAACACATCACATATTGCATGAAAAATGCAGTAGAAACGAATTTAATAATTAATCAGTTCTTGAACAGAAAGTGAAGTCTACGCGGGTTTTTACCAAATTTGACAATGACTTTTTGCATGAATGACTTTTTGTCTGAATTTATTCGGCTTCTATGGACACTCATCAAGCACGGCCCGGATAATCGGTCATCAGACATGGTCGTTCTTAGCCATGTTTTGACCCTTCTTAATGTGCTAAATGATCTTCCTACTGTGCAAGTAGTGGCAGGCAGGGTCAGCAAGGTTATAAACGTTTGAAGTACGGCAGGATAAAGTTCTATATGTCGCACCAAGTCTATAAAATCCAGTTCTTCTAGATTTTCAGACTGAGAAAGTAGTCCTTGTTTCTGCATGTAATACCACGACATGGCCTCCTGTTCAAAATTGTCAGAGCTGTAGAATTGTTGTATGGTTTGGACCAGTCCTCTGTACTCTGAACGGTTAGCTTTTTCCAACTGGGCTGGATGCAGCTTGTATAACGTAAATGCAGGTGTGTTGGTTTCTGAGAAGCGGCTTTTTAAAGATTGAATTAGGGAGTCCATGTAAGGGACGTAAATGGAGCGGCGACAGTACTCTTCAGTGATACCACCAATATTTGCTCGGTGCACTTGACGATCACACTGCCGTGGAAGTGATACGGTGACACCAATTTCTTCGGCTGTAGTTAACGATGGTGCATAAATGTCCTTGGCGAAATATTTTTCTGCATTTTTTCGATGATTGTCAAATAACAATAAAAGTTTGTCGACGTGTTGCTTGGCACATAGCATGTCCACATAAACTGACTGAAGGGCTTGGGTGACGGGCTCCAAAATTGACGAATACTGGGCAATGACATGCAGAGTTACTATAAATACGGGTGTTTCAGAAGCGGTCCGCAAATTGTGCGCATTCTGCGACCCATTTGCGTTGAAATCGTGCAGCGCTAAATGTTTCAGTTGGTTGTGGATTTCGGTGAAATTTTCAGCAAAGAATCTTATGCTTTTATATTTGGCGCTCCACCTTGTTTCACATAGCAATGGCGTGTTCGGTACAAGGGGTCTTCGTTTGGGGCTCTCTCTGAAAAATTTTATAATGGCTTTCACCATTCCAATTGTGTTCTGGACATTCACAACTGCATTTAGATCGTTGACCACAAGATTGAGACGAAGGCTGAGCAATGGACAAACACCGCTAATGGATAATCGCTTCTAATGCGTACCTGCACTCCATTTTCTTTGCCAACCATAGTGGAGCAGCCATCATATCCTTGACCACGTAGTTTGTTTAAATTTAAACCATACTTATTGCACTGATCTATTATTGTCTCTGCAATCGTTTCGGCGTCCATTTCCTTCAAAGGTGTGAAACCAAAAAACTCCTCACGAATAAGCAGAATTTTTTGGCAAAGAACCTCACTCCAATCGCCAATTGCTTCGTTCCTGAAATATCGGCAATCTCATTGGCTAATATTGAGAAGCCAACGGAATTGTTTGCCAAAGCAACAATCTCACCTCTTGCGGTTTCTTCACATAGATTAATCAGCTCATTTTGAATCTTAGGCGATGTATACTTAGCATCGCCACTTAGCATTTACTGTTTTTGCTTATTTTCTCAAGTTTTTCAGTTATTTCAACGTTTAGTTTAGTTTGATTATAGTTGAGCAATATAGTCGCGTCAAGCCGTCAAACTTTAAAGCGAGCGTTGAGCGATGGTTAGTTTTAACTTAGTTATTATAAAAACACAGGAGTACGGTTAGCTATAAGGCAACGCATACATTTTGAGTTTTGACCCTCCCTGGCCAAAATCCTGGTGACGCTCATGCTGCCACCTGTTTGCCTGAAAAAGTTTATCTGCAACTCCATGCATCAAAATGCATAATAACTAGTGCATTAAAATCTACCATAGCTCAATGGCTCCCCGAAATGAGTGCAATTTCCCCACCCCACTTGAGAAAAAAAGGAGCCACAGAAAGTTTCAATAATGTAAAAATAGGCCTAACACCCCACTAACCAGCATAGCAAAGAGGCAACAACTTAAATCAAGACATCCTTTTTACAATCAAACTGTAAAATACTATGTAAATCAAAAATGGAAAGACTATTGGACTAACAGCCTTTCATATAGTGGAGAAATCATCTGAGATTCAACATCCATTTTGTTGGATTCCACACAACAAACATAAAACAATAGATCGGCTCTGACAGAATATTAACTCAACAACAAAAGCAGCTTCCTGCTTCACAAATAGGGACACCAGAAACATCAAATTGCCCATATTGTGATCACGATCAACAAACTGTTAACTACCTCATCTTAGACGATCCTAGGACTGTACAACTGGTGGATACCAGACAGTATTATCACGTGAAATAACTTCTAAAGATTGGCTTTGATAACTCAAAATGCCATAAAAAACTACTAATCTGCCACTGTGAGCAATTTTGTTTTTATAGACTTTTAAAAATTTTATCCAGCTGTCTGCAAAAATTTAATATAGCAAAATACTTCCAAAAACAAACAAAATATAGCATTCAGAACCAAATGCACTGATGCAGTTGTTACATAGTCATAATGCATATTCAGCACCCATCCCTGCCTTTATCTAAGTAAAGGCCATACAGTCGTTTTATTTCTCACAAAGCCTATCGCTCTGAGTGTCCGCAAAAGAGAAAAGTTAGCTAATAGAACAAAAACAATTGATGTTTGCCAAAAAATAAAGCTGAGTCACTTGAGGTTTAAACTAAAAATGAATATACAATAGCAAGAAAACAAAATCAATTTCCAAAAGTCACAGTGGTGAAATTATATGTGGTTATAAATAGGCATAGTGCAAGCATAATACAGGCATAGCACTTGCACTATGCCTACTATCCCTGCACTATGCTTGTGTTATACCGACTATGTTTGTAACATGCATGTTTAGTACAACCAGTAAATTATGCAAAACATATACTTGATCAGATGTAGGTCAGAGGCTCCAAATTGTGGCCTGAAGAAATTAATCTGGCTCAAAATTTCACACATTGGCCTACTTTTAGAAGAAATACTTAGCACCCTTAAAAATTTAAAGGTTCTCTACATGATTGTCAAATGTAGCCCTACTTGGACGGCCTCAAAATTTAGATTAATTTCTGAAAAGAATTTCATCAGTTTTATCTTTGAATTTTGCACGAATTAGTGTGAATTAAGGAATTATTTTAGTTAAGGGGCACAAATTTAGCGTAGAAGGAATATAAGTCCTATTTTCTTCAAAGGTGACACTTTAATTTAGGGTTTCAAGATTTTGGTTGAGAAGAGCACAAGAAACACTTTTGAGAAAAAACCACCTCAGGGTGCCCCATTGATGCCAGGCTCGTTTTTTATTTTTTGTTTCCAATTTAAGACTATTTTATTAACATTAAATGCCTAGGAGCATTGTGAAATACCGTTAAATGCGATACATTACCACATAAATGCAAAAACCTTGGTAGGCAGAAACCATACCTAGTTCTGTTTATAAATGAGTCAGTAGTAAGGGAGTAGTTACAGCACATAACAAAACAGAATGTAATCAAGAATATCCAACTTTCCAATGCTTAATTTTATCTACTGGAAGTTCACAGCACTAACAATTTTACTGAGTAAGTGCCAAAATAATTTTTCAAGCCCTTTACTATTGCTATCATCAAAGTTTCCCGTCCCAGCCATAGACCCTTTTAAGTATTATTCTACTTGCCATGCACTTATTCCAAACAACAGCAATCAAAAACAATGATTACACATTTCATCACCACACCACATTGGCTCTAATGGCAGAGGATGCCAAGCCCTTTCAACATTTAAAGAACTTCAAATTTATGCACAACTACTGGTGATAATACAAGGAAACAGCTCTATTAATGCAGTTGTAGCCAAGAAGAGTAAATGCTGGTATCTATCATCAATTTTACAATAACTTTTACCACATATATACATCTAAAATTGTAAAAAGGTAACACAATAACTTGGGTCAAATTTTTTAATGTTTGTAGAACACATCACTTTATGATTTATCATTTCATAAACTTTTTTTCATGACTTTCCAGGAAATCAAATTTTTTAATGACTTTTTATCAACGGAGTAAACTTTGGCAACATACAATATAGTTGGTTCTGAAAGTAAATATTGGAAAGTGGCTATTTTGCAATCATTGACATTCTACCTTCAGAGACTATTTTACCATCACCGTTTATGTGTTTATATAGCCATAATTGCTATAATTCTAGCAGTAACACTGTGGCGCATGGACAGTGTAGCTGCCTTGAAATGCAATGGTGGCAGGTTCAAATCCTTGCTGGTACCACACATAGACCAAGGAAGTTTACACTGGAGGGAAGGGTCTGGTGTGTGAATGTATGGGGTAGTGTACACTGGGAGAGAGTGTACAGTGGGGATGCTAATCTTTTTTTATTCATCATTAGAATTGACCAATCAGAAACGACCAAAAGTCACATATTTAATATGTTATTAAAACTGAAATATCACAAATGTTTCATGGCAAAATAGCCATCAAGAGTAAAATGCTGTTGACAGCAAAAGAGACACTGACTAAATATTACCGTCTAAAACTGAAATATATTGGGAGCATCAAGCATACCCTAACCCAGGGGTTCTCAACCTTTATTTTCTCATTTACCCCCAGCAAATTTCAAAAGTAAAATTTACCCCCAAATTTTTTTATATTTTCTCTTCTGCAAATGCCTATTGTAGTAGGTAAAAGTGTGAATATTTTTAAACAAAATTTATCCCCAGTTGAGGACCCCAGCCCTAACCTAACCAAAGAGGTATCTTGAATTAAATGGCAAGCACCATAAAATATTGTACTGATCACAAAATGTCAAACCTCTATTCAATAAAGTTGATGAGAGCTGACTGCTAAAATGGCTTTGTAAAAGCTGACTAATTTAATAGATAGTGGTTTAAGATACACAAACTAAAATGTCAATATAGTAAATGCAAATTCAAGTATATGCTGCAGCTTATGCACTGGAAGAGGGTATGTAAATGTAAATGTACACTGGAGAACTGTACATGGGAGATAAAATTTGGGTCAAGCCATATGTTTATTATGTCACAGAAATTGACCCATCACAAATCAACAAAAATTATGTTTCTAATGTGTCATAAAAATTGACCAATTACGTATGTTCAAGGCAATGGCAATTTTGCCGTCAACAGCATTTTACCCTCAGAGACTATTTTGCCTTGAGTTATTTGTGATTGGTCAATCTTAATGACATACTAAACATGTGACTTTTGGTCGTCTCTGATTAGTCAATTTTAAAAACAAATTAAAATGATTTTGCACCCCCAGTGCACACTCCCCCACCTTGTAACTCCCTTCCAATGTACACTGCCCCATACATTTGCATACCAGGCCTGGCCCTACGGTGCACACTGCCCTTTCTTTTAATGCTCTACAAGCTGAGATTTGAACCCGCATCCATGGTATCCCAAGACCAGCACACTAACCACTACACCACAGTGTCACTGGCTCAAATGTAGCAAATCTGGCAATATAAGCACACGTGAATGATTACGGCAAAATAGTCTTTGAGGGTAAAATGCCGTCAACGGCAAAATAGCCACTACCTATGTTCAACAGCAAAACAAATTTTAGGGGAACTTGCTGTCAACGGCAAAATAACCACTGCTTTATTCTTTAGCTAATAATAGCCATATGGCAACTTCTAGGCTGAAACATAAAATGTTAAAAACGGCAGTGGCTATTTTGCCATCAACAGCATTTTACCCTCAGAGACTATTTTGCTGTGAGTTATTTGTGATTGGTCAATCTTAATGACATTCTAAACATGTGACTTTTGGTTGTCTCTGATTGGTCAATTATAAAAACAAATTTAAAAAATTTTGCACCCCCAATGTACACTCCCTTCCAGTGTACACTGCCCCATACATTTACATACCAGGCCTGCCCCTTTGGTGTACACTGCCTTTCTTTTAATGCTCTGCCAGGTGAACCCGCAACCATGGTATCTCAAGACCAGTCCACTATCCACTACACCACAGTGTCACTGGCGTAATTATAGCAAATATGGCTATATAAACACACGTGAATGATTACGGCAAAATAGATTCCAAGGGCAAATTGCTGTCAACGGCAAAATAGCCACTGCCAAAACTTTACCATACTGTAGCCTAAGTATTTCAAAAGGAAACAAAGAATATTTACCAACACTTTTTTCATTTGACTTTTTTCTGCGTGTGTGGAATTTTTTTCCTTGATACTCTTTATTTCCTTCTTCTTGTTGTCATAATTTGACACTCAAAAGCACACTGCAAAGTAATAGGCCTATTTTATTACTAAAGTGTAGCCCTATAGGATCAGTCATTATATACTGTTGACCTTAAAATCTACAGGTACTTCAGTATTTGGGTTGATTTTGCATTTATTTTCAAAAATCAACATAAATATAATTTCACTGTCATTGTTTTCATAATTCAAGAAATTTCCATTGATTCTTGTAAATAAAATTACATTGCTTCATCAAAAAGAAAAGTAAATGAGAGTGAGGTCCTATAACTTCCTTTTCCTATAATTTGCTTGGTAATAAAGGATCTAGAGCAGAGGTTCCCAAACTAGGGTCCGTGACAACCGCACAGAGGGTCGGTGGCTTCGTCCCGGTCAGTCAATGTCACAAACGCGGCAGAAATATGGGTGTGCTTCATTTTCTCACAAAAAGGGGTTCGCGAAGCAGCAGATTCGCCAAAAGGAGGTCCGCAAAGCAAAAAGTTTGGGAACCTCTGATTTAGAGGATGCTCAATTTTATCACATCCCGTAAATCTTTAAATTGCAAAGTTTTTGCTCCCTAGTGGCAGCTTTGTTAGGAGTAGGTGGGGGCGCCGATCCGCGTTGAAAGTCTGGTGTGAACCAAGTTGGAGAGCTCAGCCGGGCAGATATCGGTAGCAGTAGTAAACGTTCAAGCAAGGCTCTTAAAGGCCAAAGCGGAGCAGGACTCCACGCGAACGTCGATCGATTGTTGCCTAGGTGTGCCCAAAGGAAGGCGAAGACAATTGAAACGAGGCGGGTCTGCGGCCAACCGAAAGGAATCGGGCGTCGATTTCCAAGACTTACCCAAAGAGACCGACAAAGTTGCCACTTGGCCGAGAAAGCCTTCAAATTTTAAGATATTAAAGTTGAGCATTGTAGCAACTTCGATGTTACAAACCACAAACCAAAAATCACCTAGAGCAGTCTTAACTTATATACCAGTACTGAACGGAATCAATAAAAGAAGCTATCATGATAGAAGTGACTAGTTGCTACTTGGAGTGCACTCATTTTAACCCGGATCTACAGTCGGATGCCTGCCGTTGCACTACAATGGTGACCCCGATGTGATGAGGCTACATTTTCCTCGATGTAATTGAACGGCAGCGTCTTCAGTCAAGCAGCACAAGCCATCGTCGAATCGCCGAGCCCTAACGTCAAGACCGCCTTCCAATTGAAGTCTTGGCGGGAATTTCACTTACTTCGGCCGGCACACCTCACCCTCTCAACGTTGGTGGGGAAGGCATGTTGCGACCTCAGCAACTTCCTCCGTCCTTACGAACGTCTCCGCTAGCTGCGGTGCTTGAAGGGGGGAGTTGTGTAGCAACTTTGATGTTACAAACCACAAACCAAAAATCACCTAGAGCAGTCTTAACTTATATACTGAACGGAATCTACAAAAGTAGCTATCATGATAGAAGTGACTAGTTGCCACTTGGAGTGCACTCATTTCAACCCGGATCTACAGTCGGATGCCTGCCGTTGCGCTACAGCATCATTACCTATTGGAATTGATTTGTTCAAAAAACAAAGTCACTTTTGATAAATTAACTAAGCAGAGAACATGTAAAATACATTGAGTATCCAAAATTCTAAATGCAAATACTTCTTGGAAAAGAAACATCCATGACTCACCATTATAAAACTGGCGGAATAAACGAGAGAAGCAAATCTCGCAGAATAAAAAGAGAAAAAATATCTCGCAGAAAGCGTTTGCAAAAACAAAAAAATGCGACCATAAACAGCGCGCAAAATGAGACCAATTGCCTAGACATTGACATCACATTGTAAAAAACTGGTTTTAAAAGTTTAATCTCAATCTAAACAAAATTACTCTTGATCAATAAAAACCTTCATGTCCTAAGCTGTTAGTTTGTTCAACAAAGCCAAAAAAGGTTTTAATATCTACGCTTTCCACCTGGGCAACAAACTCGAACTCGATGAACTTTGTCTTTTTTGCCGAACTTGAACTAGAAAACAAAAATTCCTGAACCAGAATTCGAAAAACATCGATCGAGTTCGTGTTCATTAATTGCATAATTCGGAAAGGCGTATAATAAATAATATGTAGAGACGTAGGTCTTGAGACCGATCATAATCTTAGGGTGGTTATGAATATACATGGAAGGCATAGTGCATGTATACGAATATTCTAATTCTTCCAATTCTACAGACATAACAGTTTTAGTTAAAGCAGACCTAGGCTATTGCATAACTTGCAGCGAAAACGAGAGAAGATACAGTAAAGGGGACGAAAAAGTACAAGTTCTAAATGAATACTGAGGGGATTTGTGAGACAAAAAAATTTGTTGAGCCAACATTGCCAAAAGTTGTGGCACAACTTGCTTTATTTTCTTTTATTTATTTCGGAGATGACCATTTATCTTGAATCGTCTCTTCTGTCTTGTCCCCTTCTTTCCAGACGTGCATACTTTCAATATGGACTGTAACTTAGCTAACCCATCTTTTCTCAGAGCGATCATCTCCCTAACTCCCCTTTGTTAACGTCCTATATCCTGTTTTGCTCTGTCTCAAACCGCTGCTCCTGAATGTTCTTCTATTCCTTTTGTGCATGTGCTGCTGCAAAGGCTTCTCAAGGAGTTCACATTCGACTGGAACTTTGGTGTGATCTTGATATCTTCCTTTTAAATCAATCATCCCTACTATGTACATGTAATACCTACTATGTCTGTTCTATATCTACTACGCCAGCACTTTGTCTACTACGTCTGTACTATGCCATGCCTATACTGCATATACTTTACCTACTATGTCTGCGCTCTGCCTACTATATCTGTACTATACCTACACTATACCTACTATGCCTGTGTAATTGTGGCGGTTAAATGATTTTGAAGGAAGGAGGAGTTTGATGAGAGTGATGTGATTGTGGACTTCGAATGCTCAAGCCAACTTTTAATGTGTTTGCATGTAAATGATGTTTGGGTAGCCTGTGCCGATAACCAAAGTTTGGATTTTATTTTTATGATTCACAACGGCAGCACAGGTATTATACATACGCGACTACATATTGTTTGTAACGTAATTCGGGTTGAGTTGTTCTCTGAAAAAACAGTGATCTAACAGGGAGAGTTATTCGCCATGAGATTCTGCTATAAAATGACACATTATTCGGAGAATAAAAAGATTTACAACAGTCAAGTCAAAATGTAGTCAGATACCATATTTATCAATCAATATGAGTGTGTTACTTCACATTTGCAATGAACCTGTGCTGGTCTATCATTCTTTGTGCTGGAGTCAAAATCGAACCGATTTAAAAACATTGCTCAGTAATTTTTTGCAAACAACTTTTAAGTGAGTGAAACATCACAAAACAAAAGAATGTCCACTGGCACTTTTAGTCCTCCACGATTCAAAGCTTTTGTAAACAATCAATATTTATCAAAATAGAAATTGATGTCAGCCAATAATTCATTTTCACTTATCATTTTTTTGTTCCACATATCCTGCAGTATGCACAAGGGTCATTTTGGCATCTTTTGGTATGAATGGTTCCAGGTTCGGCAATCTATCAAAAATCTCTGCATCTGCTTCTGATAATTTGTAAATTCACAGTGCGTATTGATGATCAGACTCAACAAGCAGACTATCAAGGCCCACATCTACCATTAATAGTACAAAAGCTTGCTTCATGCAAACTTTTTCAATAATTTGTCGCCCGAACCATTGACGTAATGTGGAATATTCCTTTTCTAGGTGATCAGACGTAAACCTACCAAGAAGAACATGCTTATGTGATGTTTCACGTAAATTCCTGAACAAATGGATTTAACCTTGAGATATTTGGTTTATTGCCTTTGGTTTATCTTTTGAAAACTGCTTGATGTGCTTACCTTGAGTACCTACTATTTTAAATTTCATATCACCAAATTTTAATAAAAACTCTTAAACGCTTGTCTTAGGGGTTTTCAACAGCTGCTTGCAACGGCTCCCTATGTCTCGATTCTGTGTTTAGGGTTTTTATGCTTATGATTTTCCACCAAGTAAAAGCTTTCTTGATAAATGCAGCAGTACCTTGTACTTCAGCAATTTCCAAAAAAGGATATGTGTCAACAGCGTTGTATGTGCTTTTCTGAAAAAACTCAAAGGCAAGTGGAAACTCGTTGCCTTTCTATTGGCTTTGGAGGACGTACAATTCGCCTAGTTCAGACAATTTCAAAACAGTTGCAGATTCCAAATTAAAATTTTTTTTCAAATTAGATCATTTTGCTACTTTGGCAACTCCATTGTCATAAAATATGAGTTTTCCAGATTTTTCAGTCAGCCAAAGATTGCGAATGTTTTTAGTGAATACACAAAATCAAATAACAAATACTTCCAATCAGGACCCAGCCTCTGCATTAATCAGTATCTATGGTTATAAAAATGATGTTGATATAGTCACCTGTATAAAAACATAACATAGCAATGTATGAATTCTTTTATATATTTGGTGTAGATACCCAATGTTTAATACATGTTTTAATGACATTTAACAAAAATTACTGCTAGGAAACAATGAAAATACTAAAAAATGTAATCGAGTAAATGACTGCTTAACAAAGTTAACTAAAGCCAGTCCCGTAGCACTCCAACTTCGGCCCCCCCCCCCCCAAAGTAAGCGCAAGAGCCCCTGCGCACAGGTCATATCACTTTAGAGGTGTAAAATTGAAAAGCTGCATTAAGAAAATACACCACAATTTGTACATAAGTAAACAGGCTAATGTCAGAATAAAGCAAGCCGATACCGAAGGTGCAAGTCATAAAAAATTCGGCACCGATGCCAGAGTTCAGTAGGACATTTATGCAGACACTTCGAAACAAAAGCAATGACACTGAAAAACATGAAAAAGTTATAAAAACACAGTATCATTTAAATAGTCTGGAGCGAACCTTTTTGTTCGCAAATGCTGTTATGACATTGTCATAATCAAGAGATCGGGCGCAGTCATTTTCGATTGACAACATGGCTAATGAAGATAGTCTACTGTCTGTCATAGACGTTCTATTAAAAGTTTTGATCAGTTTCAATTTGCTGAAGCTTCTTTCAGCGCTGGCAACAGTCACGGGGCAAGTTAGTAAGATTCGAAGTGCGATGTACACATTCGGATACAATTCAAATAAATGAGTCTTTAGAAGATAGTTCAGAAAGTCTTGAGCCGTTTTTTTTGTAAAATTAAAACAAACCGCTGTAGCTCAGCGCTCATTTCATCAGAATCAATGTCACCGAACTTTTTTTGGAACTCTTTACAGCAAGTAAGAAGAGCATTTTCTTGTTGCACAAGCAAAAGTTTGTCTCGTGTGTACAAAAACGAAAAGGCGGAAGAAACCTCACGTAACAAATTAAAGCGCTCCTTTATTGACATAATAGCCTGGTCTACTAATGGATAGAAAAAGTTGCTTTTAAATTTCAGTTCAGGAGTAGCTCGTTGTTCCTCTTCACCTTGGTAATCAAACAATCTTCTTTTCTTTCCACTTCTTGACGGAGGAAAAGAAGGATCAATATCCAATTCCTGTGCTATTTCAACAGCAGATGTTGCGGCACTGTCATAACCCGTTGTGCGATAGTTTTGCAAAAACTTTTCAGTTGCCTGGATTTCCGTTTCCATTGTATGAAGGGAGACTCCATACGATTGAAGAATCTTGCTTGCTTTATTGACTTGGAATAGGATATCATACCAAATAAACACCGACAAAAGAAAACTCCATTTTGATAAATGAGCTATCAACGATTTTGTTTCTGAGGCAGCTCTTCCATCTTTTCTTTCTATGGAAATGGCTTCCAAGTCTTTCAGTGCCAGCAACACCTCTTTTAAATTGTATCGAAGAGGTTTGATGCATTTAATTCTGCTTTCCCAACGAGTATCAGATTGTGACTTTATGGACAGCTCCACATGTTTCTTCAAAATTTCCCAACGCTGAGCAGAGCAAGAAAACAGCACATACAACCTTGTAAGTACTCCAAAAAATGTCAATGCTTCCGTCGATGAATTAGCACTGTCAACAACAACTAAGTTAAGGGTATGGTTTGCACAGGGCACGTAAACAGCTTTGGGATTGATGTCTAGCATTCTTGCTTGGACCCCAGAATGTTTTCCTTTCATGTTAGCACCATTATCATATGACTGACCTCGACAATCAGACAATTCGAGTTGCAGTTCGGTCGCTTTTTCTAAGAAAGCGTCCAACAAGCCTTTCCCAGTACTGTCACTTATTCTCAAGTAGCAAAAAAATGTTTCTTTAACAACAGCAGCTTCTTCATTACATAGTACATAACGGAGAATGACAGACATTTGTTCATGATGTGACATATCTGGAGTGCAGTCCAAAATTATAGAAAAATATTTTGCCAATTTCAATTGCTGTAAATTTTCTTTTTCAACTTCTGTCGCTAGCAATTCAATTAGTTCATTTTGTATGGTAGGACTCAAATAGTGATCTTTAGTGTTTTTATTCTTGATTCTGTCTTGAAGCTCTTTTAGGATCGGATCTCTTCTTGCTAAAAGCTCAAATATACCCAGAAAATTTCCATTGTGAGGAGATCCTAAGACTTCTTCAGATCCTCTAAAAGCAAGATTCCTTTCCGATAGAAACAAGGCAATGTCGATAAGTCTCTCTAAAACATTTCTCCAAAAACGTCTTTCATTGAAAAAAATATTCATCTCGCGTTTGTCGATAGTGGATGAATTTCTTATCCCTTCAGCTAGCAACATCCATTGACTGCAGCATTCTTGGTGGGAAATGCCGTTTTCATGGTCTTTCAGTTTTTTCGAAAAACCCTCCCATGTATTTATACCACTACAAAAGGGCCTTAGTGTTTTTCCAAATAGCTTACAACAAAAGCAAAAAACTTGATCTGATTCCCCAGAATAAACTAGCCACGACCGTGAAACACTTTCACCATTAGGTAACACACGTTTATAATGGTTGGAGGAAAAACGTCGCCTTGGAGTTGTGTTATTATATGGAAAATTCATTATTAGTTGATGTGGTCCACGCTTTACTATATCACATCGTTGAGCATCAGAAATACTTTCAGGCCATTTACATGGGTCATCAGGGATAGGGGTAAATTGAGATTCAGTTATTTTTGATATTGAAGGTTGCGTATTGGCAGGTAAATCACAACTTACATTTTCTGGAAATTCACAATCACTTTGATGCTGATCGTCATAGTCTTCTTTTTCTTGTACACTATAGTTTTCTTCATCCCTCTCGGTACTAGTGCCAGGTCTACTCTGCTCAGTAATCTTGAAAAAATCTGTCATCTTGGGCAATTTCGCTACAGCATCTCGAGCAGTGGCTGCTTCTTTTCTCTTTTGAGCACCACTTTTTGAACGTTTCATTCTATACAATGTCAATAAAATACTTTATCTGCACTCTGCAGTGTATATATACTGTCCCGGTATTTATAGCCAAACAGAATTCCAGACCATTCTATGATTGTTGCGTAACAACGGCATTGTTACGTCAATCGAATATTCAAGATTCTACCAGAAAATCAATCGAAATATTCTAGATTCTGCGAGATAAAATGACGTTGCATTCACTTATGATGTCACAAGCCAATTTCTTCCTACAGTTTAAATCGGTTGTAAACAAGTCTGCTGAACTGAAAATAGTCACGTAGCCAAAAAGCAATTTCAGACTAACTTGGGCCCCCAAAGTTGGCCTGGGCCCTCCCCAATTGGGGGGTTTGGGGGCGGCTGCTACGTCTCTGACTAAAGGTGTAATTGTCTTGACTGCACATTAAAAGCAATCACAAAAGCCATCGCAGTTTCTACTGTCTTGAAAGTTTTATTAAACACTAGCACGTACTTTGACAAAATAATCACTACAGAATATTTTACTTAATTATCGCCCACACTTAATATAAAAAAACAATCTGTATCTAAAAGCCCAAGCTTACAGATGAAGCTGTCATCAAGGCCATAAAAGATAAAATTAAGCAATCATCTTGCAAGTTTGCAACTTGATGGCTTCTCTCAAACAGTAAACCAAAATACTCTGAAATATTTACTCCACCTGCTGCAATTAATAGACCAAGTAAAACAAAGCATTAGGCAGCGACTGCTTTATAGACTCCTACAAGGGGAGAAGATGCCAGATGAATGGAGGAGGAGCGTGCTTGTACCTTTGTACAATGGCAAAGGAGACATCAAGGAATGTGGAAATTACCGGGGGATCAAGTTGGTGAGCCACACTATGAAACTGTATGAGAGGGTAATAGAAGCAAGGATCAGGAAGGAAGTGACGATCGCTGAGCAACAATTTGGGTTCATGCCAGGAAGGAGTACCACCGACGCAATCTTCTGTCTGAGGATGCTGTTGGAAAAGTGGGCTGAAGGGAAGAAGGCAGTGCACTGTGCCTTTATTGACTTGGAGAAGGCATACGACAGGGTAACCAAAGAGGAACTGTGGGAATGCTTGCAGTTTGCTAAAATATCAAAGTGCTATATAAGAATTATTAAGGAAATGTATGACGGAGCGACAACAACTGCGAGAAGTGCAGCAGGGTTGACTGAGGAATTTAAGGTAGGTGTTGGACTTTACCAAGGCTCAGCACTCAGCCCATTCCTTTTTGCCATCATTATGGACAAGCTGAATGAGGGCATCAGGAAGGATGCACTATGGCAGTGGTTCCCAACCTTTTTTCTGTCGCGGCGCATTTTAGAAAAAAACAAAAATTATTTGGCACACCTCGAATATTTTGAATACAAAATTTATTCAAATTGACCGTTTTTTACATATCACAACAAAAAATTAAGGCAAGAACCGTAATTTAGCTTGTTTCCAGGAAATTCACTGTACTTACGTCTTTATGACAGAATTGGAACAATTCTGTCAGTGAGAAACTTGTGCTTGATGTTTCTTAGCAACCATTTCAATGTCAGGACGTATTTCAGAGAGACAAACCCTCATTTCTTCTTCAATGCAACAAAGCCGCTCTCGTTTTTTGGACTTCATATTGTGGAGTGTTGAAAATCCGAGCTCACATAGATATGATGTCGAAAACTGCATCAGAATGGTCAAAGCCTTTTTAGCTAATGAAGGGTATTCTTCTTTGACAGCAATCCAAAATGTATCTATTGGTACCCCAGCATGTTTGATTTTAAGTCCACGATCACTGGAAACACATGCCAACTCCTCCTCTTCACATAATCAAAGACCAGTGCTAGATGAATTCTCTATAAAAGGATTTCGAACCCAGTCATACTCATCGGTCTTCAGTGATGGGAAATAAAAGTTAATATTTTCTTCCAGAGTTAAGTGTTGAAATATGATGGGGCTAATTTTCTTTGTGCAGCTTTGTCGTACTAAAGGGAACATCTCAAGGTTACCATCTTTAGCTCTGTTTTTCCAAATTGCAACTTTCTTTTTAAATGCAATTAGCTTATCTGATGAAGTCAGAATGTTTTCTTCTCTGCCTCGCATGCTTGTGTTGAGGCCATTGAGATGTGCAAATATTTCTGCCAAATATTCTAGCCTTGAAAGCCAGAATTCACATTCAAGATATTTACAGAAGTGTTCATGTTCTTCTGTTTTGAAAAATGCATGAAGTTCCTTGTGCAGTTCATATACACGCCATAGCACCTTTCCTCTTGAGAGCCACCTCGCTTCAGTGCAGAATCAAACGTTTGTGCCGAGAGTCCATATCAATACAAATTTTCTCAAAAAAACGAGACTTCTTCGGCCTCATTTTGATGAAATTAATCATTTGAACATCTTGTTTTAAAACTTGACTTAAGTCATCTGGTATTGTTTTTGAAACAAGTACTTCCTATGGAGGAAGCAGTGGGTTTGTACAACATTAGGATTTTCTTTTTGTAAGAGTGATACAAAACCTTTAATACTGCCAACCAAACATGGCGCCCCATCAGTACATATTCCAATGCACGACTTCCATGATAAATTCCATTTTTCAAAGTAAGCAGATAATATGTCAAAAACGTCTTGGCCTCTTGTAGTGAGTGACATTTCCTTGCAGCACAAAAATTGATTTATTATATGATTTCCATCAACAAAACGAATAAACGCAAGTAACTGTGGTTTGCCGCTGATGTCGGTTGATTCGTCAACTTGTAAAGCAAATTCAACGGTGCTTTGAAGTTTAGTCTGTACAGTTTCCTTGATATTAGCAGACAAATCCACAATACGTCTTTGGATTGTATTATTTGACAAGGGAGTCTTGCATATTTCTTGTTCGGCTTTGTCACCCAGAATTCTTTTTACTATCTTTCTGCAAGCGGGATAGATGATCAACTCAGCCAAAGCATGTGATCTTGTTTGCTGCGCGATCATTTCGGCGACATCATAGGAAGCAGCTTGTGCCTTTTCAGAAACAGTTAACAATTTTTGAAAAGCGGTTTTTTGTTTGGATTGTTACTCTAGTAGTCTCCGAAAATAGTTCAGATTTTTATCTTGAAGCTGCGAGTGTTTGGTTACAAAATGTCTACTTAACTTGCTGGGCACCATACTTTCGTTTGACATTTTTTCGCCACAAATGACACACAGTGGGAAAGGTTGATCTTCACTACCAGTCCAGTGAAATCCATATTTCAAATAATCATGGCAGTATTGACGTTTTGGTCGAGCTTTTGGTGTTTTATCACAGGGCTTTGCTGCCTTGGAACGTTTACTTTCTGATTCATTATCATCACTTTGTTTCCTCTAGATAAATTTATCCATTTTATTGGGTAACTTAAAGCGCGACAAGTATAATATCTTGACCGAGTGCAAACAATTTAGTTTAGTATCGTACGGTAGTATTTAGGGCACAGTCGACTGGCTTAGATGTGTGTCAGTGTTTGTATATGTCACAATCGCTATTTGTTTCATGCATTATTTTGCACAATGCAGCCACACAACGAACCTTATTCAAGCGTAAATAAACTTGAATGATACATTCACCAACCAAAAACAACTCAGTTACTATCAACAATATCGTTAGTGTGCCGTACTGACTAACGTCCGCGGCGTGGAATTTTTTAAAGCGTACTTGATTGATTTTAACTTCAATATTTTTTGCGGCGCACTGGTGTGCCGCGGCGCATAGGTTGGGAACCACTGCACTATGGGATATGCTGTTTGCAGATAACATAGTGATGTCTGGGCAAAATTGCAGGGAGCTAAAGGATGATCTGGAGATGTGGAGAAATGTACTGGAGAGAAGAGGCCTAAAAGTGAGCCGGAGCAAGACCGAGTATTTGAAGGCTGGGGATATGGATGATGGAGAAAAGTTGAAGCTGCAAGGAGAAAAGCTAAAGAGAGCGAAAAACTTCAAATATCTGGGTTCGACAGTTAGTAGCCATGGAAGATGTGAGGAAGAAATGAGGAGAAGGATCCAAGCAGGAGGGATGAGTTGGAACAAGGTGTCTGGAGTTCTGTGCGACAGGAAGTTATCAGCAAGGGTTAAGGGTAAAATGTACAAGAGTGTTGTCAGACCAGCCATGCCTTATGGAATGGAAACGGTGGCAGTGACGGAAAGACAGGTGGGAAAAATGGAAGTTGCAGAGTTGAAAATGGTGAGATGAGCACTTGGAGTGAAAAGAAAGGACAAGATAAGAAACGAATACATGAGAAGGACCACGAAAATCGTAAAGCTAGGAGACAAACTTCAGGATGCAAGGCTACGCTGGTACGGATGGACACGTGAAGAGAGAAGAAGGCTACGTGGGAAAAACGATAATGGAGATGGCGGTGCCGGGTAGAAGAAAAAGAGGAAGGCCAAGGAGAAGGTGGATGGATTTGGCGAGAGAAGACATGGAAAGGGTTGGAGCTAAGGAAGGTGACGAAGTCGATCGGGTCAAATGAAGAATACTTTCGCGCTGTGGCGACCCCGAGTAGGGAGAAGCCGAAAGAAGAAGTTTGTTTTTTAGATAAAGCCTAATGTCTTTAGTGGATGGAATTTGAGGGAAATCCACTTTTGATTTTGGAAGGCGGGTGACGCAGTGTAGTCCCAGAATAGCGAAATTAAAGTAACGTTGGTAGAGTGGATCGAATCAAAAGCAAGTTTTAAAAATTGTAGAGTCGAGTAGTATTGAGAATCTTCACATTTTACAAGCGTATGTTGTCAGCAATTGATACTTGTTATGATCGATTTGTACATTATTTCAATCGTGTTGTTGTGCCACATCACTGATGTAGCTGGTATGACCAGTTGCTTGATCAAAGAATGTATTAACGTTTTGTTTGATTATTTTTTTATTTTATTGTGAATAATAGGCTTATATTTAAATATCGAATTGTTTAAAGATAGTTTACTTAAAAATTATGTTGAATATTTGCTTATTTACCAAAAGGAGTCTCACCAATTCCGATGCTCGCCACCACTACGGGTGATAATATAATTGGTTTAGAATTGCGATGAATTGCTAACATTATGAATCAATCTGTTTTATTGCTAAATTTTAATCTTGCTGAAAAATATTTATATTTGTCTTGTTACTGTGTTAAAAACGGGTGCTTCATGCTTTCATCATATTCATCAAAACGGTAACTTTTGCCAAATTGTATACCCCGGTCACGAAGCGTCAAATTGGCAATGATAAAGAGTCAAATTGTTGGCCTGTAATGCAGTGATTGATTTAATATTAAGTACTCCAAGCTTAATGTTTACGTCACAAAACTTTTAAAGCTAAATTCCAGCAACCACCACTGTAGCTGTGTGGAAGCATATACTCTGTTTGGTAGTTGTCACTGTAAGCCATGTGCAATCAGGCGTATAAACCTTGATTTTGATGTGAGAGAGGCGGACAAAATTTGATGTTTTTTAACCTTTTAATAAAATTGTTTTAATTTCAGAGCTGTTTTTTGTACACACAAGAAAAAGTCTTTAAATTGTTTAGACCTCCATTTTTCCTAATTTTGATAAAGCCTAAATAATTCAGTGGGTGCATGTTTGTTACATTACACCAACCTAGGGTGACGGCCGTTGCTCGACAAAGTGAGTACTGTCTTCCCACAAATCGATAGTAGTTTTTATTAAATAACTAACAACGATATTATCACTGGACACTACATTCATATAAGGGAATTAGCAGTTTACCGAGATGAATTAGATCACAAAAAGAAAGATTAGTAGTATAACAGCCTACAAACAATAAGAAAACATATCACTTACCACCGGCAGTAACTTCCACACAAATAAAATGCAAATTCACAATTCGATTATAATCCACAATGCATATCAACAATGCAGTACCAACACGTTTCATCAAAACATATCGCCACCATGCCTGAGAAGAGAAATATCAACTTAAAAAGCCAGCCAAAAAATAAACTAAGAAGTTCTTTAACGCAGGCAATTGCAAACACCACCGCTCTCAACATAAAAGTGGACCAGCAAAACTCAAGCCCAAACAAAGGTAACATCAGAGGCGTTTTTCAACTCCATTATGCAAGCCGCAGCAACGCACAACTGCAGCGATGCTGGCCCTTTGATGAAACTACTGCTCAGACCAAGCAAGCACGCATTAATCATACGCTTGAAGCTCAAGGAACTGATTGGAAATATAACACTTCCTCTAAAAAATCTACTAAAGGAACATTTTTTCAAACAGCATTTTCCATACGGGTGATTTGTCTTTCCAATACACAGTTGTCTTCACGGTTCTTTGTTTTTACAATTAAACTTAGTTTGTGAATGGGCTTTTTGAAGATTCCTATTTTGGTTTTGACCTTTACATATCGCTCTAGGCCTTGCTTGTCAGGAAAAACCTCAGTGATAAATCCCAGAGGCCATTGAACTCTTGGCGTAATACTGTCCTCAATATAGCTACATCCCCAACACAGAGATTTTTTTCCGACCATTTTGATCGTTGGGATGGTTCTAGTATATTCATAAGCCCAGGGTTTACAAAATTAATCTGCAACATATTGCACCATGCGATAACGTTTATAGCTTAGCAATCTGATTATTTAGAAAGTGATGGAGGTCAGCTAACTGATGGCTCGATTTTAACCAGATGGTTGGAAGTTGACGGGATTTAATCCTGGTTCAAATGTAACGCCATACAGAGAACGTGAGTAAATTATGTCTTGCTTCCAGAAGAGTGTGCAGTATGTCGTCATTCAGTTTGCTTGGATGCCAAGATCATTTGGATATTTTTCACTATGCGAGTCATTCGTTTCAAACAGCCAACCACATGGCTGGCACCGGGGGATTAAATAACCGTTTAATGTTTTGTCTTCCGAAGCAATTATATATTTGGCTTCGATTCCAGTCAGTAACTGCACGACGCAGCGTTCCGTTGCTTCCAACAAAATTGGTTCCGTTTTCCGAAAATATGTTTTACTGGTCCTCGCCGGGCAACAAACCGTCCCATTGCCTTCATAAACGGTGTCGATAGATCCGCAGCAACTTCGGGCTGTGTTGCGCGTGTTGTCAGGCAGGGAAAAAACAACCATATCTCTTGATTTAACAACACAGTTGTTTAACCAGCAAAGGATAAAAAAGTCAACTCTTAAATGAGCGAAAGGAGCCTCACCAATACTCAGTCTTGTTGCAGGCAAATTGGACGTCATTTAGCTTTGAGATTTAGCTCTTAGTCGTTTGCACACAACACCATCATTTGCAACACCGCGCGCTGCTACTTTAGCGTTCAAGATCCAAACGCAGCGACAACAGTAGTTTAAAGTTGCATTTTGTCCCAGATGTCCCACATATTTGAATGATTGTCAGATAGCAGTGATTTTTACAGAAGATTTAATGTACTTGATTCTGGAGAAAACTTGTTTGCAAAAAATCTCTCTGTAGGGTACTTTGCTAATACTAGCACGTAACTTTATCATTTTGCAAGTGAGTTAAGTCTTAGCAGCTCAGTTCCAAATATTTTTCAGCAGCCTTACAATGTTAGCAAAACGTAGGAAAGCTGAGGTTTCAGTGAACTACAGGAAGACAAGTACTTTTCCATAAAACACTTTGGTTAACCCACATGCTTGATTTGTAATGGTCCTGTTGCTGTAAAGTAAACAGTGGTATTCATAATTAATTTAAGGGTCATTGAGAGACTAATAATGCTAATTTTTTCGAGTTTATTGGCCAGAAAAGGAAGAAAAGAAAGTTTAGTGACTAAAAAATGACAGACGCCAGGGCAGTGGACCACTAATGCTGCTAAGACTTTGTTGTGAGAGCACTCTTTCATGTTATAAAACTGTTGCTCTGGTTTCTCTGCCCCCGCCATCTTGTCTCGCGTCACTTTTCCTTTTCAGCTGTCTAAAGCTCAACTAGTTTTAACGGGTGCATTGGTGGCTGTATTTTCCGGCGTTTTGTGGGCTTCCAGCCTGCTTCTTCAGAGTGGGGTGCTGTGCCGCTTCGCAGTAGGGGGCTTGTATTGGGGCGGTGGCGGCTGGGTAAGAAAGTGACTCAGAAATTTAGCAATTATTCAATCAGTTAAATTTTCGAGCCTCTTTTTTGCCTTGTTGCTTTGGTTCTGTTGCGGGCTTCTTGCTGTGGAGTGGCGTGGTGCCTTGCTTTGGAGAAACGGGCTGACGACCCGCGGGGCATCGAAGAATGTGGCTGCTGTTGCACCTTGTAGTTTGTTAGCACCGGTTGAGTTTTGGACAGCCGGTAATGAACCCTGGTGTACAACCACACTCTATTTTTAAGTTACTTTTCCTTTTTTAGATGTATAGATTATCGATGACTAATGGTTGTGGGTATTGATACCTATGTGTGTGTGTCCTTGAATGTGACCCCTTTGATATAGGTATTGCTGTATCATATTGTTTTGTATTGTATTTTTTTTTGCACCTAATGACAAATTTGTTTTTTCAGCATGTTTATTATTGAGTGTTTTTTCCACCCGCCTGATGAGACCCAATAAGGTCGAAATCGGTCGCGGGTGATTGACATGATGTAATAGATTGCTGTATGGTATCGTATGATGCTGGTGATTATTTTTGAGCAAATTTTTCTATTTTAATTTGTTAGAATGTTGTAATAATGCTCATGAACACTAAAAAAAAAGGTGGATTTTGAGCAACGAAGTTTTCAAGAAACTGGACTATTGACTTCTTTTTTATTCAGCACTTCGGAAAATGCATTTGTTTGATTTGCCAAAACACTGCTGCCGTGTACAAGGTTTCAAATGAAAAAAGACACTGCAAAACACGTCATGAAAAAGATTATCACAATTTTGTTGGAAAAGCAAGAGCGGGAGAAGCTCAACAACTAAAAAAAGAGTTGAAGAAGCAATCGTCATTTTTTACTAGAAAGGTAATTGAAAGCATTTTGAATACTAAAGCTCGTATGAGGTGTCAAAACTCATCGCAAATAAAATGAAACCTTTTTGTGATGGAGAATTTATCAAAGAATGCGTGGTGAAGGTCGTGAATGTTGTTTGCCTACAAAAAAAGATTTTATTTTCAGGGATCAGCCTATCAGTAAGGACTGTTACCAGGTGAAGTGAAGAATTGTCGGCAAATGTGAAATGTGGTTTTGAGAATATTTTGCAAAATTTGGAGTAATATTGCATTGCCATTGACGAAAGCACTGATATGACAGATACCGCGCAACTTGCATTGTTCTTAAGGAGCGTAACACCAATGTTTGATATTGTGGAAGAGTTTGTTCAATTGATTCCTACGAAAGACACTACCACTGGAGCAGACGTTTTTGAAAGAGTGAGAAAATGGGCAACAGAGACGAATCTTGATTTATCAAAGCTTATTTGGGTAACTACAGATGGAGCCCCAGCGATGACTGGAGAGAAAAGGAGGTTTGTAGCTTTGCTCCAAAAACACATTGGTAATGGGCAACAGTTGTACAGACTTCATTGCATTATCTATCAAGACCAATTATGTGCAAAGTCGTTGAAATTGAATACATCATGGCAGTTGTCATCAAAACGGTGAATTTTATAATTTCACGAGGACTAAATCACCGTCAATTTCAAGAATTTTTGAGAGAAACAGAAGCAGAGTTTGGAGACTAGACGTATTTCTCAACCGTTCAGTGGCTTAGCCGTAGAACAATGCTGCAGCGGGTATATGCACTGAGAAGAGATCGCTATTTTTTTGAATAGCAAGCAGCAAGACAGATCTCACTTTCAGAATGCGGAATGGCTGGTTAACTTAGCATTTTTAGTTGATATCACAAACCACATAAGCAACTTGAATAAAGAACTTGTAGGAAACAACAAGCGGTATCTGTTTAGCATAGCCTTAGATGACCATTTATTTAACTGGTGATGCTTTTAGTGTAAAAGCAAAACGTTTTAATAAAATGTTTACCAGAATTTTGGCTTTATTCTTTTTACTAAGAATTGCAAATAAATCCCATTTTTATGCTCCTAATAAGCATGTCTTTGACATGTCCGCATTGGAAACAAAACTACGGCTATGGGAAGTACAAATTCAGAATCGAAATTATTCTCATTTTCCCAATCTTCAAAAGCAGGAAACAAAAATCAAACCAGAGAACTTCGTAAGTGCAATTCAAGATTTGAGACAGGAATTCTCCAGCCGCTTTGTGGACTTTTGGCAATATGCAAATGCTTTTAAATTGTTTGGTACGCCATTCCAAACAAACGTGGAGGAAGTGGAAGAATAATATCAGTTGGTGTAGCAGTGACAATGCTACATAGGAAGTTTCCAAAATTAATAGTAGATTCACGCGCTGTCGTTATATCACCAAACGATAATTATTCCAAAACCAAATTTATTAAGAGTGGTAAGAGTGATCCAAATAATTTGACCAATTAATCCAAAGTAATTAATTTGACGATTAAAGGACAAGCGGTTATCAAACTATGACTCAACTTAGTCGATGCGGGGTTGCAATTAGCAATTACACAAATATATCACGGGTCAATATATCTAAAAACAAACTTCCAAGTTAAATGGTTTCTTATGTTACAATAAAAAATACTATTTCCTAACTCTTAAGACTCCGATATAATGCAAATTCACAAGCAGCTGCTACTAGACACAAATTAAGTCAATCGAAATTTAGCAACCGACGCGATGGCGTAGTGGTTAGAGCGTCCGCTTCGCAGTCGGTAGACCTGGGGTTCATTCCCCTTGTCCAGTCATACCAAAAGACTTTAAAAAATGGTATCTATAGCTTCCCTGCTTGGCGCTCGGCATTTAGGGGAGGTTGTGGAGAACAAGCCGGCAAGTTCGCTTGTTGTGTCCTTGGGCAAGGCACTTAACGGGACGCCCCACCTTTATGTGGAAGACAGGTGACCCGGAAATGGCAACTCCCAAGCGAGTTCGGACTTACCGTCCAAAACATAGCGATACAATTTGCTTTCTCGTGAATGGAGGATAAAAATGGCAAATAATAATAATAATAATAAAAAAATAGCACTTCCAAATTGTGAACCAACGCCAGCCTGAAGCGACAGTTCTCGCAGGTTAGCGTGACACTGTAACCAACACAATACCAAACAATCCGGGTTCAAATCTGGTGAGGAAAATCAAAACAATATTAGAAAATAAAAAGAACTTTAGAAATTAGACTAGAAACGAACACAAAACTGTCAAAGTTTTACAGTTGGAGTTAATCGATTTACAAAGTGACGAATTTCTGAAAGCCAGATATGATTCTGTGTCCACTGTTGAATTCCACCAGAAGTACGTTGTACCACGCAAGAAATTTCCAAACCTTTTGCAGAATGCCAAAATAATAACTTCGTTATTTGCAAGCACATATTGCTGCAAGCAATTATTTTCTAAAATGAAATACACTAAAAGTTGTTTAAGATCAAGCCTGCGTGATGACCATTTGGAAGATATTTTGCTGCTTTCCACAATCAATATTCCAGCAGATGTGGAGACGTTGTCTAAAACTAAGCAGCATCAAATGTCGCATTGATTTGCTATAATTCCCTTTTCTTGATAAAAAATTGTTTGTCTTTGTGCGTGTTTGAGCTTTCATATTTCATATAGAGGTTTAATAAATTACTCTGTAGATGCATTTGTTGATGGGATACTAGCTTAGAACACACTGTTGTACTTCATTTGTGCTCAGGTAATCAAACTTCTTTTTCTTCCGCACACGCCAGGTTATGGCCTCCTGCCACCTCGCTAAAAACCAACCCGGCCCGCGCTATACAAAAGGTTGCCGACCACTACTCTAGTAGAATAATTGTTCAACTAAAAATGGAACATCATGTATGGCAACCCAGCTTTGATCAGCCAATATAAATTAATCGTTAGCCTTAAGTAATTGGAGTCACATATTGCCAGAAAGCAAATTTCCTAAGCTTTCAAACGATAGTAATTGTTAGTACTTCATCATAACATTTTGTATCAAAGTCATCTGTTTTTATTAAGCTCAACACTTTTGGGAAGGGTAAAAACTTACACCACAGGTCTTAAAGTTCAGTTTTTTCAGTATAAAAACTGATATTAATTGTACATATTGTTTACTATCGGACTCGCCTTGAAATAACCCTTAATTTGTTGGAAAAAGTTTGAAAATTGGTTGACAAATGAGGTCACAAATTAGTGTTTCAATAAACTAATTTTGCAAAAAGGTTGCAATTTTTGCAAAACATCTAGATATTATGATCTGCGGTAGCGAAGATTTGTGTTTATCGTACGAGACATATTATGATATCATAGAGCCAGTTTAAGCGTACAAGCGAAGTAGAAAAGAAAATGTATAGAGGGCTTAAAGTGCTTCAATAAAGAAGTGCTCCTAGCATAATCAAGTAAACATTAATTGTTGTTGGGGTGTTTTGATCAAAAGCAGCTTATTAATATCTCCTAAAAGAACGTTTAATCGCGTTTTTGCGATGAGTACTTTTTGAGAAAGAACAAAAAACAGATTTTACAGTAAACCGTTGATTGTGACGTGATTTTAGAGCCGGAACAAATGAAAGTTTATGAAATGTGGTAAGTCGGAAGCTGGTTATCATTCGAGCAAAAAGCGATAGTCCTTTGTCAAGTAGTGCAAATTCTAAAAAATCATTTTTGATTATGACACCATAATGACGTAACGAATACGTGACACTCACCAGGGGGTGATAATCAATCGTGTCGAGTTTGATACTTGTACCTCCAGCAGTTTCAGAGGAGTTAAAACAGACCCACAGACAGACAGACACACAGACACACAGAAAGACAGACAGATTTTCGCTTTATAGTATAGCTATAACGCTTGGTTATACTGCTTTTACACTGCCACAAATTAGCATGGCTTTTCTACAGACCAGAGATTCTTGGAGTGGGGGCATGTGAGATTCCCAGGGGGAAGCATCAGGTTATGGTGCCAGAAAGGATTTGTAAAATTGACGCTCTGAAACAAGCTGATCTAAAACAAAGGTCTAAAACAGGGGTCGGCAATCTATGGCTTGCAAAACAAAATTAACTAGTCTGCAAACCGATTTATATGGCCCGTCATTTGATTCATTGTGGTTGATCTGCAATTCAATTGTGCATAATATTTGAGTTTTGTCAGTGGTGCTGTCAAATTTAAGGGAACATTTCAAAATGTGAGTGAAAGACCTGGGAATTTGCATGGATTGAAAAGTGTAAACTTTTTTTGGGATCAACTTGATCATGACATGAATTTTGTTTTTCTCGGGAAAATTTGTATGTGAGGCATGCTACAGCATTTCAAAATCTCAGGATTTTGTGCAGCATTGCTATTTTTGCGCGTGTGCAGTTGGCAACGATAATTGTTTCACATTGTTAAAGATGTCACATATAAACAGAGAAGGAAAAGGCAATGCATGTGATGTGTATATCATTTTGTGGCAGCAATTCAGCTCGCCAGCATTTTGCAGGGTGAATTTTGGCCTGAAGCTGCTAAAAGATTACCAACCTGTGGTTTAAAACAAAAATTTGAGTAATCTGGGGTCTGAAAAAGTTGATCTCAAAAAAGAAAGTTCTTTGTGTTGGATATTGGAGGAAATTAAGATTGGGACCTAGAAAACTTACACTAGCGCCATGAAATAATTGTTTTACTATAGGAAAGCATAATCTAATCTTTTGTTGACAGAAAAACCGTTTATTTGCTATTTCTCGGACCCAATTTTAAATTACCGACAAGTCCACGCAGTCGCATAGCAACAAACTTGGGTGAGTTGATGTAGACCTAAAACTTTTTCAAACATATACCTACGCATTGTGGGTTTTGATTGCGCGACCATCGCCGTCTTGATTTGCGCTCAATTCAATTTGATCACGCGGTTGACCGATAATAATCTAATTTCATTCTACAGTATTATCAAGTTAAATGGTAGCCTAAATTTTTCCGTAGTTAAGTACTTACCTATTTTAGAGTGAATTTCCATAAATCTGTTCTAGTATTTGCGTATTTTAGTGTTGCCCCGAAAAAGCTTGGGAAAAATCGCTGTTTCCTAGAAATCCAATCAATCAATTTGTGCTGAATTACTCATGATTTAATTAAACAAAAAAAGCAATCCCCGGGATGTCGCTTAACCCGACAAATTGCCACCGACACAGATTTTGGCAGTTTATTTGTAATGCATTGTTGAGAGCAAAAAATTGCAGACACTCGACTGTGCGCGTGCGTAGCAAACCGCTTCAAAATATTTCTGGGCCCACATCGAGTTGGTAGTGACATCGATATGCATTTAAAAAGCTACTTGAGAGTTGCGTAAGAAAAGTACACAAGTCGAGTCTACATCATCTGCATTCAAACAACAAAAGTTTGTGGAACATTCTAGACCAGGGGAGGCCAAACCCCGGCTCTGTGTGCTTTTAAAAGAGACACTTTCAACTCAAATTGTTTTCATTATCAGTGATGTTGCTCAAAAGTTAATGTCAAACAACACATCGTAGAAAGGTTCATGCCAAAAATTTGAATACAAAATACGTGAATTCAAGCTTTTAAAATAGTGATTTCCCTAAAAGGTTTTTAACTTCATTTTGATTGCAATATACGTCAATTCAGGCTTTGATAATATTAATATCCGAAAAGATTTTCGCTTTCAATTTGGATGCGTTTAAAATGTAACTGATCGGTGAGGCTTTTTCAGATTTGATTTGTGTCGTTTTTGGCTCCAACGTGCGGCAATTCTGGCTGCCCCTGTTCTAGAGATTGATTGAAGTGACTATCAACGCGGTAATTTTGTTCAGAGGGTCTATTGCAACCTCCACGGAGTTGCGCTCGAAAAGCGACAACACTATTGTTTCATAACAATTGCACAACAGTCAGTTGCAAAATAAGTTAAAGAAATTTTGTGAGGTATTCACCCCGAAATCACCATGACAACAGATAAGAATTGCCAGAAGTGTTGAGAGGCAAATCCGGCTCTAGCAACACAGTTGGCAGATTTGTTGTGAACTTTTTCAAAGATCGATCTCGATGCCCAGTTAAAAACTTGTTTCTGTAGATCAACTTTTTGAAAACGATTGCTTTGCCTAATACCCATTTTCAAACAGCAGCCTTTGGTCATATTTTTTTATCGAGGGAATAACCTTTTTGCTGCTCACATTTATGAAATTAAATTTCGTGCTTTTTCTTTTCAGAGGCCTCACATCAGCACATTAAGGCGGCTTAAAAATCCGGGGCTCGCAACGACCTCCTGCCTCCGCAACTGGAAATACACCAACGAAAACCCGTAGTAACAAATCCTGGCTGATGTTTTTCATTCTTCGAGCCAACACTGCCATATCAAGCGTCATCGCCATCATCACCCCAGTTACTGAACGATGCATCGGCTTTCTTCTCGCCTCGCTCGCGCGCGCAGTTTGCGGATGTCTATGTTTGAATCGTCAACAAGCAGCGCTGCGTCGCACATCTCCACACAATCTTGATAATTATGACGGGTGAATGACGTCAGAGCTTGTTTATAGAAGACATCACAAAGGGCTTCTCGTCCAGGGCGGACGTGAATCAGGCTGCTCGCTTGAATTCTGTATATTCAACAACGATGTCAGAACATAGCATCTTAAATGCCCATTATGACGTCATACTTATCAATGGCGATTGCTTTCATGTAGTCGCGGCACGCTTGAAAATCTTTGTTTTCGAGCAAGTATAGCGAACCGCGGTAGCAGAAGTCATGTGACTGGGGTTTGCGCACCAATTCTTTTATGACATCATTGATATCAGCGATGGCTTTCCTGAAAACAAATCAAATCTTGAATAGTGTGACTTGAATTGCAGGCCACCACCTATGTGCTGTTGCAACCCAAACCCCTCCCTCGAGAGAGCGCGAGATCACTGAACCCAAACCCCTCCTTCGAGAGAGCGTGAGGTCACTGAACCCAAACCCCTCCTTCGAGAGAGCGTGAGATCACTGAGCCCAAACCCCTCCCTCGAGAGAGCGTGAGATCACTGAGCCTGTTGAGTCGAACAACTGCCAACTGCCTGGAGCAGAAGTTGTACAAAAAGAACAGGAAGTAAACGTTCGGTACCAAAACATGACGAGATGGAAGGGTATCTTGTATCGGGTGACCACAGGCGCTACAAGAATGATTTTAAGTTCTTCTAATTTTGAAGAGATAAGCGTTTAAAAGAAGGTTTTGTAAATTGCAGAGAAGGCAAGTCAAAAGCAATAAGTATGACGAGGCGGCACAAGTTCTTCAGCAGAAACTCAGTTCGGGGGCAAATTGTGGTCTTGTGCGTCGAAAAATTTAGAAGAGAAAGTACGCCTTTAACCCGAGATAAGATGTCAGTGACTAAGAGAGATGTGAAGAAAACGGCTATCAAGAACTGTAAATGGCTGAAGCAGCCAACCACGTCTAGCCAGTTTATCGGGTGTGTCGCCCCCCCTCCCCAAGGAAGACAAGAACGACCTGGGATTCATTGCAGACTGAAATAGTAAAATTATTTACTTTGAAAACATGTGGGAGAGAGCCAGAGAAAAAAGTTTAAGAGGAGTTGAACTTAGAAAGGATCGAGATGAAACAACAGAATAAAACCTACCTCGTATCACCGAGCTTCCCATGACAGCGAGAACGCATCCGTAAACAGTCCAATTTGTTGAACGAGTCAGCCATTAGACTTAACGAATAGCAGTCACGTGATGCAGCATATTTGCCTTCACGGTTTAGTAATTCTGCGTTGTTGAACGCTTCCTAAACATAATAACGCATGTCAATGTCAGGACACTACCTTTGGGTCAACAGGTCTGTTCCAGCCACCCGGACACGTGACCTACCTCACAGAGTCGTCGCCTTCTCGATGCATCAAGCGCTTTAAGCACATATCGTAGCCCGCTACTCTCCGCAGCTGCGATACTGCTGAGCAACCGACACGCGATTTTGTATCGATTCATCTTCACGTTGATCAGGCCCGCTCGTGCGATCGCTGTGACGTCATTAGGAGTTAACTCAATCACGTTTTGTAAATGACGTAAAGCTTCGTCATAATCACCTAAATGATTATTTCAGTATGATGTAACAATACGAGATTGAGGTTATGTCACATTTACCTCTTACAATGAGCGCATCTGCCAGCATGCTCTGCCAGGATGCATTAGCGCTATCTACCGCAACAAGAAGACGACTCAACGACAATGCTTTGTTTAAAATTTCGCTTTTTTCTATAGAATCGTCACATTCATGCAACAAAGTAGTGGTAGTGGCGGTAGAACCCCTGCTGCGAAACTGGTAACTTTCGGTTTCTTGTTCTTGTTGGAGAGGAACAACTACATCATCGATATGCTCTGCAGTTGCATTGGGTCTAAATAATGTTGTCATATCAACTGATCACATGACGTAACCACATAAATGTAATCAACCACGTCACGTAATCATCAACTGCTTCGTGTGATTATCGCCGGCACATCAAGCAACCAGTGAGAAAATCAGTCAGATTTTATATGCTTCTCGAAAAAAACGTAATTTAGGCGGAAACCATGTTATGGTTAATCAAGGTCTTCAAGTCAAGCAAGCGCCTCCAAAAATGTGCAGTCGCAATCACGAGCTAAAATATCTGAATGCCAAGAAGGGAAATTACCATTAGAGTTCTCTACCGACTAACATTCTATGCTATCAACCCTAGCATTAACCACAAAATGTAACATGATCAATAAACATACCATTTGCTAACCAACCACATCACATAATCACCAAACACGTCATGCAATTACTAATCACATCTTGTGTTTTTTTAACACTATTATCAGTATTTTTTGTCCCAAGCTTACACACGACAGCACGTGAATACAAATTGACCACAGCTCATCACAAATAACTGGAATTATGGTTCTTGCAACGCCATTCAAGACACAACAATTCTACAAGTTTGGATCTTCACCTTTAACAATAAAGGCGAAAGTCAAGAGATTTAACTTGTGACCTACTTGCAAAAAGCTTTTGGTTTGTTGTGGTCCTGGCTGATGCTTCTAGCGCTTGTTGAATCCTCCATATTTGTCGTTTGTTGGAATGAGGAGAGAGAGGAGGATGGAGATGGGTTCTCCCCAGGTTTGAAGGTCGTTTCATCAAGCATACTACACAAATGATTCCGCTAACAATATTTTATTCTTAACGATGAGTAAATGGTTATTAGAGTTTGGTAGGCAAGACTTGCCTTCAAACATAATAAAACAACAACACGAAAACATAAAGAACAAAACAATACAAAATCTGAAAGAAAAATGCAAATCACGTCGCTTGCTGGTGGAATTTATCCAGCTTTTTAAGCATACCAATCAATCAAAGACTGATCATGCTGCAGAGCATAAATAATGTGTCAAGAAATGTCCATAAGGCGAACTAGTTTGGCTGATACAGCCGAACCTGCATGCTCAGTAGCAACAAGTAAAGTCAAGCGGTAGTATTACTATCAAATAGAAAGCGACATGGTCATTCCTGCTGTTGTACACCAGTTCAAGGCAAGAATAGTTCTGAATTAAAAGGGAAAGAGTGCGTGAGAGACGAATTTTTAGGAAACACTTCAAAAATTGAAGACATGAACTTTGTTCACCAAAGAGGTCTTTTCGACGCAGGTCGCAAGCCAAGATTTAACCTAAACAAAGCTCATGAAACTTACCTGAACTGAAACTGTTATCAGCTGTTTGTGACTAATTTTCAATCATGAAATTGATCGGAATTCGGTCAAGAATTTAAATTTGTCAGATCAGCATCTTTATAAAAAAATGAAGACACATTTCTCTGCATTGAAAACTCTCCAAAACTCACCTTATCGTCGATGCTGATCCCCCGGTATCAATGCGTTCGTTCGAGCGATAACCGTAATTAAGAAGTAGAGCAATAACGCGATGATCTGTGAAACATGGAGTAAATGGCGCTTCAAGCAGCTACGAAACCGGATCCTCACCAATCCAAAACAGAAGCAGTTTCTTGGCCTCGTCTGGGAGAGCATGAACGTGCGAGACCACGTTGTCAAGATCGAGGTCACAGGCTACTGCAACATCAGCGACGCATTCCGTCTCTTCGCCAAGGGCAAGACGCATAAATGCGCGACCACAAAAGCCATCGATGCACGATGGGTGAATCTGGACGGAGAAGAACAGAATCATACAACTTATCGCAAAATCAGCAACAAACTCACCTCGACTGCAGCTGAGAAATCCAAGATGGCCGCCCGCTGGTCGCCGAGGTACGCCATGCACTCCGCACGAGCTAGGTAAGAACGAAAGAAGCCAGTACCATCGTTGCGCCCTGCAAAGCAATGCGAGGTTTGAAACGAAAGCTTGGTTGTCTCCATGTAGTAATGGTTTTGCGATATAAATTTGGTGCAGCTGTAACTCGAATTACTATATTGTTCACCACTTTTGATATCTTTGCTTTTTGATTACATAGTACCAGTATGTAGTGTTGCGATATAAATGCCTATTGCTTGATTGACACTGGTAGCAGAAACTTATCAAATTGATATTAAAGTCCTCAAATTTTCTTTTTGTACTTATTGTTTGAAGCTTTTCAAAAAATCAGTTTACGTCTTTATTCATTTTAAATGAATGCAATTCCAGAGTATGCTAGAGAGGTACCATTTTTAAATCATGCTTCATTGTATTTACCTTTGAAATCAACCAACCCACTCTTAAAAAAACGTTACCTTTGCAAAAGGCTTTATTTTGAACTGATGTAGTAAAAATAGTAAAGAACACATCAACACACGGCAGAACACAGCAGTTACATATACAAAACGGAATTACTCAAAAAATCCAAAAACAATTTGATTATAGATCTTTTGATTCGTACAACACAGCAAAGTAGAGAAGCAGAACTCACAACACCAAAGAAAGTGATGAGAAACAAACAGGCTTACGTATGTGTTTCAACCGACGAAGTTGGAAGAGTTTGTTTGGATGAAAGCGAAAGTTAGATTTGAAAGTGTTAGTTGTTGATAAAAGTGAGGCTAGCGACCAAGACGAGTGAGAGAGTTTATCAGATTTCCGACGAATTCCTTTTAAACATTTCGTCTCGGGAAGTAAGAGCCATAAACTAGAAGAAGGTTCTAAGCATAATGCCGCAAATAAACGGAGAAAGAAGCGGAGATAACGAGGACTCACCTTCTAACACCAAGTCTGTTTCCCGACAAAGCAGGATTGCAATGGAGAAACAGTGAACGGCACGTTGCACCGAGCCAGGATCTCTCCCTTTTTGTAAAAGGGCAATTCCGTGTCGGTGCGACTCCTCAGACAGTCGCGCTCGTTCCGGAAGAGGAAGGTCTCGGAGCAAAGCCGAGAACAACCTATCCCCTTTGCCAGTGAGAATTGCGATCATTTCATTCATTCCTTCTTCACGCCGATTCGTGAACAACTTCATAATTCCCAGGTGAAGTCGGATCACGTGTGCCTCGATTCTCTGTGACGTGACATACAAAGTTAACAGCACCCTCAAAACAATCTGCATTCTTTTCAGCAGCTATCAACACAACCCTCAACAACAAATTTATCTTCAAGAACAATCAAAATCACTCTCACCACAGAACAACAGCACTATTTTGGACCCGATTATTAATATTTTTGCACAATTTGAATCTAACGTCAAGCCACAAGCTCGTAGTGATTAATGGGTTGGTTTAATCACAAAGAGAGAGAGAGAGAGAGAGAAAGAGAGAGAAAGAGACAAATAGACTAAGAGTGAGAGAAAGAAAGATCGAGCAGACGTGAATTTGCATCAGTTAGTTCGGCCAATAAAGTGTTTGCTGTTTGAAGCCGTAGAAATTAAATTCACTACTGGATATAGTAGTTAGGTGGAGGTTTAAGCTATTTTGGAAAATAATTTTTAATTATACCTTGAAAAATGGTGTTTTGCCAGAAGTGCTTTGTGATCTTTTTATCAGTGGCTGTATTGCGAAAAATGAGAAGAGCTTTGTGCCAACAGATTTTTATATTTTTTCGATAATTCAAACGCCAGGGCAATCGTGTACAAACACCACTCTCAAAAATAATTGGCATCAACTTTAGTAGTAATCAACACCATTCTCAACGAACATCAACAATCAAAATTTCTTTTAATCACAGTCAACAAAATTGCTACCTGGCTTTTATTCTGCAACATCTGTTTCAACTTTGTCTCCGCGTCGTTGGCACATCCGTTGTGAAATAGGGCGTGTGCTACAAGAATATGGCCAGACAGATCGGCTGGATTAAGCTTTGTGAGTAACTGGGAAATCCCCAGTGCTACAGCCGATGAGTCATCATCTACGTCTTTGCGAGTATTAGAAAAATCTGAATGGAGTTACATGTTGTCGTCATTATCATACAATTATAAAATATAGCCAATAGCTAAAACTTTTCATCGCAATTTATCACGCCAATTTAGCACAATTTATTATGCCAAATCAATAGAATGATGTCGCAATGTATTCATCACAAAAAAATTAGTCTAAATAAATGGAGGAGTTGGCATCTACAACTCATTGTTTAGAAACAAAAGCACGTTGTGATGCCAAAATAGCAATTTAATTATTCTCATAATCGCTTTTTTGAAGAAGAAGGTGATTGTTTGACGAAGGTGTTTGCCATGTTTTCCTTCAGATGTTGTAGGAGGCCATTTGTTCACTTGTTTAGTACACTCTATACTTGTCCTGTTTAAGAACCAACTAAGCTGGTAAAAGAATAGAATCACTGCTTTCATGTCAGCAACGATTGTAATTTCTTTCCACGCAATCCTTTTCCAAAATCTTTAGACTAGGAGCGCACAAATTTGTTAACTAAATTTTGTTTATGATACGTATCGCAAAAGAGCTATTTTCTGGGGGTTTAACTGGCCTAAGTTAGCATTATTACAATTCAAAAGAAAAAATCCGGGTTCTGAATTCGAATTTCGTTGCAGACAGTTGTCACAAGATTATTCGCGCCACACCAACCAACCTTCGCCTCAACGAGGCGGTGTGGTCCCCGGCCTCGTTTGTGTTGGATCAAAAAGGTTGTCAGCCTTCCCAGGGTCCCAGTTATCCCTGGCACTTTCTTTATACAAACCATTTTTTTGACGTGCTGCCATCTGAACAACCGCTGATGGGCAGGATGCAGCCTCTTTAAAATCGGTCGACTGTCTTTTCTCTTATTTTCCTGCCTCTCTCTCCTCCGTCTTCTCCTTCTCCTGATGAGCGGCAACACTCATCCTAACCCTGGTCCCATCTTTCACTGTTTAGCGTGCGTTTGAAATGTGACCTAGAGGGATAGGTCCGTGCAATGCTGCAACTGCTCCTAATGGGTCCATTTTAGGTGCTCACTACTATCCTTCTCTAGGTTCAAAATTCTAGACAGCTCTCCATCCTGTGGTTGCCCTTCTTGCTGCGTCCCTGCTTCTTCTAGAGGTCTCACACCTACCAACACTGTGACTTCTTCGGACTCCTCAAGCTAGCATACCTCCACTATTCAACCTGGTCCATCTGGCCCCCTCTGCCAATGCAGCGCTCCCGCCCCACCCTCGTCTTCAAACCTTCTTCCGCCCACTTTCTATGTACTCCCTCTGCACCCTCCCCACCAACTCATGTTTCTGGCTGATTTTTTATACCTCCTGTTTCCTTTTCCTTTCCTGACTCGCTCAGGATTCTTCAATGTCGGAGGTCTTCGAGCCAGAAGCACTGAACTATTCCACTTTATCTAGTCTCATCCTGTAAATTTTATCAGTATTCAAGAATCCAAGATCAACTCGTCATCCTCTTTTCGGATTCAAGGATTCTCTGCGATCTAATTGCACTCACTTCAAGTCTGGCATTCTTTCTTCCGATGATCGGCACGCTAGCGGTGCCGTCATAATTTTCGTCAGGCAGGGCTTATCCTTCTTTGAACTTTGTACCTCCTCTTTCTCTTTGCTCGACCCCTACTCTGATCATGTAGGGGTCAACATCTCACTAAACAACTCCTCCTTGCTCTCTTTTCTTAATATTTGTGCTCTCCCATTCGCTCTTCTTCGAGGGATAGCAGAAACGACTATCCCTACGTTCTTCCCTCCCACAAAAATCTATTTTTTTATTCTGGGAGATTTTAATTGCCATCACCCCCTTTGGGACTCAAAAAATACTTCTGACCTGCGTTGGGGGAAAGTATTCAATTGGGTCATCTTCTCTGGCTTCCTTCCTCTCAATGACCCTGGCTCGCCAACTCTTATTTATCACTCTTCTGGTAGTTGTTCTTCCTCTGATGCCTCCTTTGCTTTCTCTTCTCTTGCCCTCTCATGCTCCTGGGCGGTGCTTCAGGACTTTGGCTCTGATCACCTACCAATTCTACAAACTGTGCCTCTTTCTTCGCTCTTTCGCTCCAACGAACGCCCCCCTTTATTCAATTTTTAGAAAGCTCGTTGGGATGACTTTGCCTTTTACTTTGATTCTCAGTGTTCTTCTGCAGAGGAAAATTTCTCTCTTTCTTTTTCCTCTGCTGCTGCTTTCTTTACTTCTCTGGCACTGCAAGCGGCCAAATTTTCTATTCCTTTCGGCCGGGTCCAATGCCAACCTCAAGACTGGCGGTCTCCTGAAGTGGAAAAAGAGGTAAGCGAAAGACCTAAGGCTTTTGCTTCCGCTCATAGAAGTGATTAAGATCGTCAGGTTTACATCTCTGCTTCCCGATATATCTCGTCTGTCATGGCCCTAAAGCCAAGACTGAGGCATGGCAGGCGACATGCTTACCTCTTTCTCCTAAATCTAACCACAAATCTGTGTATTCTCACCATCGCTCTGTCGCCAGTTTTGTTTCTCATCTTCCTCCTCTCCTGACTTACCCAACTGCTCCTTTTCCAGAAAATTGGCTTTACTCTTTGCCGATTACCTGAGACTCCACTTTTCCGTTCCCCAGGCAAAGGCCTTCCGTAGCAGACCCAGAGGCTAATTGTCAAAGCTCTACCAAGCCACGTGCCACGAGGAGTCTCATTCCTCTTTCTGCTCTCCCTTCTTTTCTGCTGAATTTCTCGCGGCTGGCACAAACCCGCCTTCGTCTACTTCCGGTGACCCAGTTGAAGTCGCCTATTCCATGCTAAAGCATCTTCCTCGCTCTGGTATGGATTTTCTCTTACACATTTTCAATCTTTCTTAATTTTTGCATTCTTTTTCTTCCATCTTGCAGAAATTTTGTATTATTCTCTTCCATAAGATGGGAAAGCCTCTAGACCCTCATGCTTCCTTCTGGCCTATCTCTCTTACTTCCTGTGTCTCAAAGCTTTTTAAACGCATTGTTTTATCGCGCCTACTCTTCTTTCTGGAGTCTAACTTCATTTTCTCCTCCCGCCAGGCCGGTTTCCGCCCTGAACGGTCTACACTCGATCAAATTCAGATTCTTCATCAGTCCATTCTAGATGGGTTTAACAAACCCAAGCCGGGATCCTGACTTCTCTACAGCTTTTGACTCTGTTAGGGATCCCACCCTTTTCCATAAACTAATGTCGGCTGACCTCCCTTCTCGCTTTGCTTGTTGGACTCAATCTTTCCTTTCTGATAGGGGCGCTTGCATGGTTTTTCAAAATCACAAAAGTCTCTCCTTTCGAGTTCGTTGAGAAGTTCCGCAAGGATGCGTTTTTGGCCCTGTACTTTTCCCTCTTTTCATCAATCCTACTTCTCTGCGGTCTTTCGTCAGCTGTTTTTTATGTTAACGATCTGGCCATCTGGTTCTACTCTCCCTTGGTTTTCTGTTGCGATGGACGCTACGAATGAAGCTCTAATTCGAATGGAGCGCTGGTCTCAGCATTAGCGTCTTCCTCTCTATTCGAGCAAATGGGAAGCCTCTTTTTTCTCGCTGAATTCCCACCAAGCTAACCTCCAGATCCACGTCTTCTTATTCAACTCCTTTTCTCCGCTTCCATTCCACTCCAACTTTTCTTGGGGTCACCTTCGATCGCACACTTTCCTTTGTTAAACCTGTATCTTCCCTGAAGGCCAAGTTCTTCTTTCGTCTCAAGGCCTTACGCTGTATCTCTGCTTCCCCATGGGGCCAGTCTAAGGAGGCTTTCTCTGTTGTAACACAGCTTTTCTTCGCCCCCTTCTTATTTATGCTTCACCCGGATGGTTTTTTAGCGTTACCAATATCACCAAATTGGAACGTCTTCACCAAGCAGCTACGCGCGCTATCATTGGCTGCCTCTTGATTTCCCCTATTCCACTTTTCTCTGAGGTGTCTCTACTTTCTCTCCGAGTCACCGTGACTCGTGTTTTGCCCTGTCATTTTACAAATAGGTTTTTCGTTTTCCAACCTTTCCCGTTTCTGGTTTGACCAGGCTTGGAATGAAACCAAGACTTTCAGATCCTCCTGGAGTGCTTTTGCGTCCACTCACCGGCGTATGCTTTCCCCTACTTCCCCTTGGGAGGCTCTTTTTGTTTGCCCTCCCTCTCCTCCTTGGAAGCCACCTGCTTTAGCTGGGAGCTGACTCTTTCATCTCCATACTCCCGCTCCCGATCCTCCTGTTTTTCGCCACGGTGCGGCTCTCGCTCAATTTGACTCTTTCCCATCTCGCGATCTGGTAATTTGAACAGATGGCTCTGATTGTTTTACTTTTGGCAAAAGCGGCTCACCAACTGCTCACTTTGTGCCACCTTTTCCATTTCGGCTGGCCAATTTGTTCAAGTACTTCCGCTGAAGCCTGTGCCATTCTGCAAGCTCTCCGATGGTTTCGGCGGTACCAAATGGTCTGCCATTTCTCTTCTTTTCTCCTTCTCTCCGACTTTCGATCTGTTCTTGCAACTCTTTCCTCTTCTCGTTCTTTCCTTTTACCTTAAACTCTATAACAGATCTAGCAAAAACTATCTTCTCTCTTTTTTTTACTATCTGGCTACAATGGGTCCCGGACACTGATTTCTCCCGGGTAACGACGCGGCTTGGCCAGACGGGGAGCGCTACTCGTGCCATCTGCAATCCCTTGTAGCCTCTCTCCTCTTACCTCTCGCATCCACTATTGTCTTTTCTCGGACTGGAGGCGTACTGTTTCATCTAAATTCTTCGGCACACAGGTCCCCTTGGTTTCCACTGAGGAGCTTGTATTATCTCGTCACGCTTTCTTTGTCCTCTCTCGTCTTCGCTAAAACGGACAAACCTACTGCTTAACTTTTATCTCTCCAGAATTGGCAGAATCAAGAGCCCTTTATGCAGAGCCTGCGGACATTCATTCCAGGACACCTCTCCATTCTGCACTGTCCAGCTAAGAACTCATTGCTCCGCTGTTTGGCGACTCTCTGTTTCTCTACGACCTTTCGTCCAGGACCTGAGGAGTTTCCCGGATTCTGGGGCTCTATGTTCTTTCGCCATGCCCCATCTCTTGAAAGGGGTCGCGTAACTACAGCAACAGATTATTCGTGGACCGCAAATATCTTTTACGTGGGCCGGATTTCGTGCACCCCTGCATTAGGCTGACATCCTCACTCAGTGTAAATACCGGATTGCATCGAACTTACCCACATCGGCCGAAAACTGTAGCAGCTTTTCCTTGGCGTAATCGAACAAAGTTTGTCGGGTTCTCGTCCTTCCTGCTAAGGGCTCGCGATTCAGACGTGAAACAACCGCTTTTTTATTGATGCTGCTTGCTGCCTAAAGCATTATTTACTTCATTGTGACGCCATTGTGTTGCGACGTAAACAAACTTACCAACAAGTCGCCGACAGCCAATGCAATGTCATCATTTTCCATGTGCACTAAGGCACGTTCACAAAGCAACGTGATATCACGCGGACTGTGCCTCAAAAGCAGGTCGTAATCCATTTTTGCCGCTTCCTTTAAAAATATGAATTAAGTTACGAGGGGCCTTTAAGAAGCCGAGAGGTGTCGGTTGCTAGCGACCTCAAAGAAATCTTTTCCACATTTTATCACAGTTACCTTTTCTCCTAGCTCTCGATGACACGCGGCTCTCGCAGCAAGCAGAGTTGGGTTAATTTGGGGTTGCGTATCTTCCAGTTGCCGATTGAAAATTTTAATTGCGGTCCGAACTTTTCCGAACTTCGCGTAACATTCTGCAAGTTTGAAGGCGCGATCGGGCCGCTGAGGTTGAATAATAAGAAGAGCGCGGTAATGATCGATTGCTGCGCGAAGGTTCTCGAGCTTTACTGCAGCTTTGAATCGCTCTTCTTGAGTCAGCTTTGTGGCAGCTTTTTCGACCTCGCGCTCCACTTCCGCGAGAGGTTTCGTTTTTTCATTGAATACCTTCGCCGCGATTAGAAATGTTCGCTCGTCGCCATTTAATAGTGTTGTGACGTCATCATCGTCAATATTTGTAAATCGTGCATTGAGACCTGTAATGATGTCATTTAAAGCGCGATCGTTATTTTGCTTGAAGAAGTTGCACGCGGCTCTGCGGAGAAGAACTTCGATTCGGTGGTCGGTGGGTAGCTGCCGCTCAATAATTTCGTCCAAGATCGTGGTCGCGCGCTCGTAGCGATGAGAATCCATCAATCGCGAAATAAATGTCATTTGTAATTCAAAGTTATCAGGTTCAAAGCTCAACAAAAATCTAAACAAACCAAAGTTTTAGTTAGATTATTTATCTAGCTATAACGTCATAATCTACCTGCAGCAATCAATGGTAAGAGCGACCCATTGTTTCAAGGGCTTTGGGTCGGTGGCTGGAGGAGACTTGGAGTAGACACAATTCGCCATTAGGGTTTTTACTTTTATCACGTAGTCACTCTGGCGCCGCTCAACGATCTGTAACGCATCAGTGATTAAATATGACAAACTCATTGAAGCGTGACGTGCTTACATTAATAGTTTCGCCTTTGTCTTTGAGAAAAGCGCGAAGGTAATCGGCAATGGCCTGCTTTTCGTGGCCCCCCAACAAGGTTTGCGACAACGCTCGCTGCAAAAGCAGAGGTACCACATCTGAAGGGGTTCTCCGCAAGAGGGCGCTGCACAGACTGATCACCTGAAAATAGTGATGTTATAAATCCACTTTCCATGGCAATTTTTTGTTAATTTTAAGACGTAGTAAATCTTTGATGGTGTTAAACTGTCAGCAACATACTTTACCGCCATTTCGTCACCAACTACCATGAGATCACATATTTTTAAAAGCTAATAATATGTATTGTTACTTCATCACTAAGTCAGACCTGCTTGAATTGCTTTTCTTTGAATAAATTGTCAATCACTGCCAAGCATGACGTCACAGCTTCCTCATCGATAGAGAAAATGAGTTCCCACACTTGATCGGCACCGACATCCTCCGCTATTCTGCATTGCAACAAAATCAAATTACCTTTGATCAATCGTGAAAAGTTCTGCCATGCAATAGTAAGGTTTACAGTTCGACTCTCAGCAACAAAGAGCGATTGGGAGATCGGCAGCGCAGTGTTGGAAGGCGCAGTGACGTAATGTTGAAACATACAACCAATGAAGATTTGTGGTTTTATGTCCTACCTCTCCTTCTCTTCTGCAAACACTTTGGTCCAGTTCTGCAGAATCGCAAGAATCCTATTCCGTTCATCTTCAGTAAGACTAAGGAGGTGAGATTCGGTGGCGCCCGCGTCCGCGATGTGTGCGCGCAAGAAGGCTTCTGTCGCTTCCACGTGCTGGCCTGCTGCTAACTTGATGTCTCCATCCACACAAAACGATTGAACTTGACTCGACATCGCATCTACTAAACTCAACGCCTCTATAGCTTAATAATTATCAATCTCTGACCCAATAATTGCTTTGTAACATAATAGAGCGTTCTTTGTGAAGAAATTGAAACTGGACACCACAGTTGTGGGCGGTAATCGTACTTTCCAACAATGACTTTATGTCAGTAACTTGATCTTGATGTGATAATAAACATGGAAAGGGATATAAAAGAATGCCAAAGCACTTCAAAGATGACGCAGAGGCACACAAAGGCGAAAAGGGCTGTAGAATCTACGGCAGGCGCGTTCATTACTGCCGCAGCCTTATGCATACTGCGGGGGCAGAACTTGTCACCAGGCGAAAACAGAACAAGCTTTGGGTGCCAGCTCATTGCAAAATTTATGCTTTAAAGTTGATTCCAGCTAAAATACCAATGATAATATACTAAAGTTTGTTTGAGCCGTCACCAAGTTTCGAATTTTGAGTAGCTTGAAGCCTTGAACACAGCGTGGTCAAATGGTTATGGCTATGGCGCTATGTTTATGCGTTATGGTTATGACGCAAAAGATTATGGCGCTGTGAGACCCAATTTACTTGAGGCGAGCTGATGGTTAATTGAATAAAATTTCCATTCCTTAGTTAAAGTCACACACTTTCAGTGAATACATTTATACAATCATTAAAAAGTTTTAAATGCTTTGAATAAGAAGTTGAAAAACGGGTTCAGAGAGTTAAATGAAAGCAAATATCTTATTGAGTAAATTTCGCATATAGCCCTGTTAAAAATTTCAAATTTTGACCCTATTTGAACCACTTTTAGTTTTTATTCAATTTTCTCTGTTTTGCGTATTGAGTGTCAAACCCGCGTCTTTAGTTCTTTAGTTAAGCGTTCAGTTGTGCTATATAATTTTGTTGCTTACTTGCAATGTACGCCTTTTTCGCCCAACACTTTGGCTCTAAAACAGTGTTTCTTAACCTTTTTCTTCCTCAGCACCCCTTTTGGTCAAGCCTAAACAGTCCATCACCCCCTACCATTGGCTAACACCTGGTTACTTATAAGGATAAAGTAAAGACAAGTGCAGTACATCTTGATCATTTGTTTGGCTTATTCTTCAAAACAAAATAGCAATTATGGCAATAGCATTGACAAAAACAATAAAAAAATATAAAAAAAGGTTCATGGACAAACTTGATTTAAAGACACTCATCAATGCGATTTTTGTTCTTGCTTCTGTGCAACTAGTTTTTCATATTGTGGCATCGTGTTTGCCAGGGCCAGGGCCACCCTCATATCATGTAACAGGCTTCCATAAAGACGGTTACGGACAGTTGTCTTCATTAACAGCATTGTCGAGAATGCCTTCTCGCACAGATAAGTAGCTGGGAATGGAGTGATCAACTCCAGCGCTGCCCTCGCCAGTCCAGGATATGCAACCAACTTATCACACCAAAAATGAGACAGAGATAACGCGCGGAATTTTGTCTTGCAACCCTGGTTTTCTTGCAAATCTATGAATTCCTCCTTCAGGTTGTCAGTATCATTCATTTCTGCCAAGAAGGGCTGCTGAATCCATTCTGGGAATGTCAAATCATGGGGAAAGTATTTTTTTATGGTGGTTTCAAGGTGTGATAGATGAGTAACAATATTTTCTAAAACCATTTGACTGATTGTCTTGTCCCCCAAGTTTTCTTCAAGAATTGGAAAGTTTGCCACATTTTCTCCTTCAACTTGACGCTTCCAGAGAGCGAGCTTCTTTTTGAAAGCTTCAATCTTCTGTGTGCAAAGAAAATGATTAGCACACATGCCTTGCATGAACATGTTGAGATCATTCAAATGGCTGAATGTATCTGCAAGATAGGACAGAGATAGAATAAAGACTTCGTCCTCGAATTTATCCGCAAAATTACTCTGATATTCTCGAAGAAATATTGCAATTTCATCTTTGAGCTCTGCCATACGAGTCAAGATTTTCCCTCGGGAGAGCTACCGCACTTCTGTATGAAAGAGAAGAACTTGATTTTCACTTCCCATTTTCTCACAGAATAATTTGAACAATCTGTGGTGTAAAGGACGACCACGGATAAAATTTACAACTTGCACACAGATAGACAAAATATCTTTCAGGTTAGGTGGCAATGTCTTTGCCGCCAAGGCATAGCGATGGAGAAAACAGTGCTTCACTATGATATCTGGTACCTTCTTCTTTAACAGAGCAGCAAAGCCATACCTCTTTCCGATCATGGCTGGGGCACCATCTGTGCATACTGACCTTAACTTCACCCATTTTATTTGATGTTTCTCAAAAAAATCGGCCACAAGTCGCAATACATCATTTGCTTTCGTCGTTGTTTGCAATGGCTCACAAAAGAGGAATTCGTCTTTAATATCACCATCTTTGATGTAGCGAGCATATACAATCAGCTGACTCATGTTGGAAACATCCGTTGATTCGTCCAATTGTAAACTAATGCGGATGGGACTATCTTTAATCTTCTGAACAATCTGGTCTAAGATGTCACAGCTCATGTCCGCAACTCTCCCTGCAATGACATCATTGGACAGAGGTACGTGCTTCATCTTCTTGGCTGCCTCTGTTCCCAAGACTAGCTCTACCATCCGAATAGCGCATAGCTCAATTAGGTTTTCCGCAGTAGAATGTGCAACCTTCATTTGGATGCACTGGTACGCCACCTCGTAGGAAGCTCGTAGAAGTGGTTTTTGCATTGGCTTGAATCCAAGTTGGGGTAGTGTACCCCTTTGATCATATGCAGCCCTTTTAGCCTGCAAAGCCTGGAAAGTCTGTTTATGTTCTGCTGCTAGATGTTTCGCCTGGTGTTCTTTGAGTCTAGCAGGCTTCAAATTAGAGTTGCACATAATGAGATGGTAGGTCATGCATTGTGGTCGGTCTGATTCTCCACGATCATCCAGGAGTGCAGTGAAGCCATACCTAACATATTCGTCATTCCATTTGCGTTTTTTCGGCATTGTAGAAACACGCAAACTTAACAGATAAACAATCTGACAGTCACATCGAAATTAAAAAATTTATACACTACCGAACGTTAGCACTAGTAACACGGCTGCGGACTCGAACTCGAACTCGAAACTCAAAATTTTGTGGGACTTGAACTTAAAGTCGAAAATATTTAAAGCAGGTTCGAATTAATTTTCATTTGTACAATATCACTACAACTGACTTTAAAAAGAATGAAATCTTTTCATTGGAAATTAAGGATCTTATACAGAAAGTAGGTTTAAGCCAGGATTTTTCTAAAATTGTCTAAGCCCAACTTAAATCATCGATTTCGTATGCAGAAAGAAGTTTTAGCGTTAAGTCTGGCTTAAATACTTGTTTTGTTTAAGTCAGCCTTTTAGAGGTCACCATTCTATTGATAGATAGTATTCATTGTATTGATAGATTAAATCGCGACTTATGTACGCAATGAGGCAAAACCCTATTGTATTGCTGTTGCTAAATTTGGGCAATGGGCCCCAGATAGCTTTAATCAGTAACACGGTTATGTAGCATGCTGTACCACTTACTGTAAGCGCATGAACAAAAGCTTTTTGCAAACAACATCTTCCATTTGTATCGCGCCAAAACAACGAACAGCGTGTCACCTGCTGATATGAAGCCACAAAATTTATTATATTTAACGGCAACCTGATAATCTTATTATATGCTGGGTTTTCAATAACGGTAACGTCGTAATACATAGAGCCTAACTTTCAAAAGTCTCGTTTGAGTTTAGTTTCTGCATACCACCAAGCCTCCCTTTGTAAGCCCACTTGCGCAAGCTCGGCTTCTGAGTAACTAAACTAAGTATGTTTCCTGCATAAAATCCTAAATGTTTTATGAAAACATTTAGGACATTGAGAAGAACGATGTAATTAGATTTTACAGTTTTGCAATGTAAACAGTTACAGTAGAAAATGAGAGACCTAATTGACAGTTAACTTTTTCTTCGTAAACAATGAATCGCTGGCATAGCCCTAGTTTTGATCGAAAGCGCATAATTAATCAGGGAACCTACAATGATTCAATTCTACGATATTTCTCAATTTTTGCTTTCACCGCAAATTTACAATACACATATTTCCTGACTTATGACAACGACATTTGTTTATTGTAACAGATGTTTGAACATAAGCTTGAACGCGCAATTTTACTGCAAACGTGCTTAGGCTAAGTCAATCACTTTACTTTCTGAACTCGAAAAAAACTTGATAAATTTTCACAGGACTCGAACTCGCACTCGTAAAACAAGCTGATCTCGAACTCGAACTTAAACTCGATATAAAAATCGAATGAGTTCGCAGCCCTGACTAGTAATATACAAAGCTCATGATGCTGACATAACATTGAAGGGTGGAACCCTCATACGTATCAAGTGTTTTATATCACTATGCTACAACAAATATGAAAAACAGGTTAAAGTTTACCTCGGAATTAAATTTTAAAATATACGGTAAAAAGACAAGGAGCGTGAAAATGAGCTTTCTTTACTGATCTGATCAGAAATATGACAGCCAGTAAACTAGTGAACATTTTATTTCAAAACGTTTCGCTTTATACATTTTATTTCAAAGCGTTCGCATCATCATTTATAATTAAAATGGCTACCTGCTAGGCTAAGTTCAATTTTGTGAGCTCAGCTGTTGTACCGCTTAGAAAACTAAAACTACCTCAATTGTTATGTAACAAAGGAAGACTAACACAAAACGATTGCAATAACTTGGCTACAAAAATTATAATTAGGGTGATTTAAAACAATAGAATGTACTTGAATTTCAATATAGTACAGGTATTTACACTTCTATATGAAACAGTTACAATAATTTACAGCGAAAACAACATAATCGGTGAATCAGTTAGGTATTAAATAAACAAATTGGGTGGGGGTATCTTCTAGGTTCAACAAGTGCTTGTATTTTTGGATAAGTAAAAATTCGTTGATGCGGAGTTTCTTATTGTTACTGTTGCGTTCAATTATTATTTCTCGAGAGTTCTATCAATTCTGTGATTAGGATTTAGTATGAGGTGCTTTGGAACGTCTATCATATTTCTACTCATATCAGTAAAAATACATTTGTCCAAACGTATCCCTTTTACCTTTGACCGCCTCATATGTCACCTTTTCCAGCACCCCCTAAAATTTATTTCAGCACTCCAGGTTAAGAAACACTGCTCTAAAACATGGTTTTTTTCTGGACACTTTGACTCTGCATGCAACAAAACTTTGTAAATATTTCACTCTTTTTTGGAAGTTGGTGAAGTTAACAGTTAGCCATATTATTGCAAAAGATTTTGAAATCAAAACCTATTTTGGAAATTCAACTCAGCCCATATTCGATCAATCAAATTGGTACGTTTATTTGTGTGTATTTTTATTGTTTTGTAACGATTGCTTCAACATTTGGATCATATGTAACTCGACCCCTTCATTTTGTTGCCAACGATCAGAAAGGACCATCTTTACCCCATCATCTTTTTCTTGGGTGATCACCAAGTGTTTTGCTTGGAATTGGCTACATATTAAAATTTGTAGACTTCATTTTTCGATAAATCTTTTCGAATATTTTCATTGATAATGCCAAAGATCCATGCTATCGAGAAAGGATAGACAAAATGTATCAAAGGATTTAGTTTTTCTAGAAATTGCAATTTTGTGAACTGCAGTCACTAAAATTTTTTGCGTTTTTAACCGATAGACTACATTTCATAAACATTTGGACACTTCAGTTTTTGATGGACCTTTTTGGAAACGTCGACAGACAATGCAAAAGAACCACGCTCGTGAGGAAAAGTAGCTAAAATGTTCCAAAGAGCTAATTTTGTCTAACAATTGCAAGTTTGTTAGCTGTAGTAGGATAATTGTACAACTAAAAATGAAACATGATATATGGCAACCCAGTTTTGATCAGCCATTATCAACTAATTCTTAGTCTTAAGTAACTGGAGTCACATATTACCAGAAAGCAAATTTCCTAAGCTTTCAAAGAACAGTAATTGTTAGTACTTTACTAAAACATTTTTGTATTAAAGTCATCTATTTTTACTGAGCTCACCACTTTTGGGAGGGATAAAAAGTTACACCACAGGTCTTAAAGTTCAGTTTTTTCAGTATAAAAACTGATATTAATTGTACATATTGTTTACTATCGAACTCGCCTTGAAAAAACCTTTAATTGGTTGAAAAAGTTTGAAAATCGGTTGAGAAATGAGGTCACAAATCAGTTTTTTATTAAACTAATTCTGCAAAAAGGTTGCAATTTTTGAAAACATCTTTATAGTGTGATCTGCGGTAGCGAAGATTTGTGTTCATCGTAAGAGACGTATTATGATATCATAGAGCCAGTTTAAGTGCGAAGCGAAATAGAGAAGAAAAATGCATAGAGGGCTTGAAGTGCTTAAATAAAGAAGTGCTCGAAGCATGATCAAATGAACGTTAATTGTTTTAAAGTTGTTTTTATCAAAAACACCTTATCAATATCTCCTAAAGTCTAAACGAACGTTTAATCGCGTTTTTGCGATGAGTACTTTTTGAGAAAGAACAAAAACAGATTGTTCAATGAATCGTTGATTGTGACGTCATTTTAGACCCCAAACAAATGGGAGTTTATGAAATGTGGTAAGTCGGAAGCTTGTTTTTGTTTGAGCAAAAAGAGATTGTCCTTTGTCACGTAATCAAATTCTAAAAAATCATTTTTGCTTGTGACGTCATGATGACGTCACGAATACCCTTACAACACTCACCAGGGGGTGGTGATCAATCGTGTTGAGTTTGATGTCTGTACCTCCAGCAGTTTCAGAGGAGTTAAAACAGACCCACAGACAGACAGAATTGCGCTTTATATATTAGACAACTCAAAGTGCTTATGACAAAAAATCTAAAATACATACCAAAAATAGTCTTACCAGTTACTCTCCGGTATCCAGCCGGACACCATTTTCGATCCGGGTGAATACCGGATATTTGAAAAAGAATCTGATACCAGATTATTACAGGATATCTGGCATAGCCCTAGTTATTATTTGTAGGCAAGGTGATAAGCTGTCCAGCTACTGCATTATACTCATGGCTGTTGTCGAAGACTCGGCAAACATGCACAGGTCTATCATCATCATCCGCACAGCCCCTTTTAATTTAACAAAAAAACGATCTTAATAAGAAACTTGGACATAAAACACATTATTCAAGGTCAGATTTTGCTACGCATTCACTATTGAATTTCAATGGGGTAAAATTGAATTTATCAAAATCTATGTTCATTTTGAATTTCCATACATAGGCGTAGCCAGGGGGGCCAAAGGGGCCATGGCCCCCCCTTGAATTTTAAGTCAAATTACAAAACAGTATCAAAAAAATAAAAATATAAATTTTTCTGCGCCTCTTCAGGTACATTAGAGTTTATTGTTGACCTTTAGCAAGGGGGTGGGTCGGGCGTGACTTTTTAAATTTTTAAACTTTCAAATGTTATCAAACAAGATGTGTATGTTTTACATACTAAATATCGCCGAAGTTTTTCTTCTATGTCACAATCGAGTGATGAATTGATATTCCAAGTTATGGTAATTGCAAGAAATAAGCGTCTCGCTGAGCGCTTTCTTGTTTTATTGCGATGCGGACTACTACAAAGACGTCGCTTCTTTTATCGGAACGTTCAACCTACCAGTGGGAGTGGTTTCCTTGAAAATCCTTAAATAGTGCGTTATACGTCACAATTGAAGTTGAACTATTAAAGCCGTTCTTGATAAAACTACATTAGATCAGTGAAATCGCATTCGCACTTTCTCAGTTTTGTACAGCAATTTTGATAGTAGCGACGAGCGTAGATCACGAAAGGCAAAATGCCGTTATAAGTAAATGACGTCACATTAAAAGTTGCAAAATTTGGCCCCTTCTCAATTTTTTTCTGGCTACGCCCTTGTTTCCATGGGTTGTCAAATGAATCAATTGTCAGCCAATTTCCCGTACTTGTGTCGCTTTCGCTGTTGCTGATCGTTCCTGATTCCCGTGCTGAATGCTTCATACGTATTTTTCCGTTGATGGTGTGAAAGAGAACGAATTTATTTTTACCAACTTCTTTCGCATATTTTTGCTCGCAAGGGAATCAAATCTTCTGAAAGATAGACACCATTGAAGTTGGGGTGAACTTTTGATTTTGATATTTTATACATAAATTCCATTCTTTTTCTGTATGAAGCGAAGCGCGCAATTACCCGCCATGGTTTGCCTTTGGATCTGTCTTTTCTTTCCCGAGTCGATGTACCCTCTGAATATCCAGATAAGAGTTGAGCACAGCATTCAGGGCTTCGGCCGCTTTCGTCTCGACCTCTGCATCATCCTTTTCATCAGCTCTTTCCGCTACTCCAAGAATTCTAATATTCTCTCGTCTACCATATTGTTCAAGTTCATCTACTTCAAAAACGTTGTATTGACAATTTGTTTTAGTTTTTTGATTTTTATTTTTGATTTACTCATACTTCGGTTTACTTTCTTTTACTTCTTCTAGGTATTCAACTTCTTGAATTAGTTTTTTTGAATTAATTTCGGTCAACTGTAGTCTGTCCTTGTCTTTGAAACCAAAACTCAATTCGTTTCGATTAGTTTTATTCTTAGGCCTCGCGTTGCCAGATCACCACAGAAACACGTCTGTTTGCTACAACTGCGCAACTGCGAACAGCTTTATATGACGCGAACATCGCCGCAAACGCTGCCGCGAACAGCTTCATTGGCTTACTAATTGAGCAAGAAAATTAACGAACCTCCCAAACAAACCGAATTTTTTATCCCCAAAACAAACCAGTTTTCGCTTTTATCAAGGCATCTTAATAACAATTTAAATTTTCTATGAAATATAAACCATCAACAATTTTGGGCAAAAAAGTAGTTTTATTACTTGTTCATTGTGTCGGGCTATTAAAACTTGAAAATAGAGTTTCCAATTTAATTGTTGACATTAATAATCTATTAATTCCCCTTTTTGCACGAAGGCAATTTAATTTCCAATTTTTAACCACCAATTAATTGTTAGGACATGACGTCATATCACGACGTCACACTTTAGGAAAGTGCTACGATTTTGCAGCGCGGCGTATCACAACTGCTGCAACTATGCAGCGCTTTGAAATTTAAAGCAAAATTACCCTGATAAACCTGGGATACTATTTATTTACTTCACCTTTACCAAAAATATGTTTTGCGAACCATTGACTATTGTTGACACAAGAATAGCAGCTTGGCTACTTTTTTATTGTCTTAAATGGTTACTTCACAGAAGCTGGTATTATGTACAGCCAAACCTTATGCTTTTGCGTTAGATTTTGATAAAGCATAACAATACTAAGGTGGTTGAATTTAGGGTTTAGCGGCCATGCAACTATTGCTCTAGTTTTATGGATCCACTGTTTTCATTTGCATGTTTTAACGTCTGACGTTGTGTCGCTTCTTCCTTTTCTTGACTCCATTTCTCTCATTATTATTGTTGTTCAGTGTCGTGTGTAATGGTGGTGGTCATGAATAAAAATAAGAATGAATGAATGAAGAATTAAAATTGCAGGTGGTAAAAAGTACAATTACCGTAATTGCTTAATTTTAGCAATTAACTCTAATTGTTGAAAGCCGATTGTTACAATTAATTGTCTCGAAACCCTGCACGAAAGCCGTAGTCTACATGTATTTGTAGCTAGCCTGTCAAGTCTCCCAATTTCCTCGGGAGTTTCTCCCTATCTCCCGATTTAAACTGAAAATCTCCCGATTTAGCTCAAAACTGTTTATTTTGCAAAAACTGTTATCAAGTTTTAAGGCTATTTTATTTCATGCTAGCAAGATCATGTTTTTTGTTCACCTTTTGGTCATATACACCGTGTTGTCAAAAATACTACTTTTGTTTTTCACGAAACGAGCATTCATTGTTAATCATTGAGACGCCAGAATAGCGTTTAATTTCGGGGCCAGCTTCACCTCTGTTCAATGCATTGTGGCATTGAAAAAATGGCTTCTCTCGGGGTAAAGCACTCTAGAGGTGACCAGCTGAATGAAACATCAATTAGCAGTAGCTAAAAAAGAAAAATACACCAGCAACTTTAAACAGGAGTGGCTTAAAGATCATCCATGTATTTCCAGAAGTCGTAAAGTTGACGAGTTTATTAAATGCTGTTCCTGTGGGACAGATATCAATGTATCTCGAGGTGAAAACAACGGTCAGACGAATCATAGTATGGCAGAGAATTACTAGAAGAATTGTGCAGCTGGCCGTGAGACACATAGAATTACCAATTTTTTTTGCAAAAGGACGAAATGAAACAGATAGTTATTTATGCGGAGATGAAGTTTCTAATGTTCGTGGCGAAAAGCAATCCATTTTGTATAAGCGATGGATTTTCAAAAAACGGTCAGTGATATGTCTTTGGACAGTGAACCAGCTAAAAAGTATGGTGTTGGAAAGACCAAAACCACACAAATCATAAGGTAAGGGAAATACCCCTTGGTTCCAAAGAAATCATATTTGCACAGTAAATGTTTAAGGTGATAGTTTTAGAGTGGTCGTTCATGTATTTGTTGTTGTTTCTTCGTCTTTATCTTTTGGTCACGAAAAAGTGACCGAGGCGTTAGACCAACGAAGAATCCATGACCCTACTCGCATAGAAGTTACACTTTGTCTATCTGATTGTTCTGGTTTCTTGTTACAATTGCTGTTTAAAATTTGCCAGCAGAAACAATTATCGTAAAACATGTTATCCAAGGATGCAAATTAGATGCATAGATGGGAGTTGAAACAAGATCGAGACTGTCTCATTGCAAGAGCGATATTCTACATTGCATGAGGACGGATCATGAATAACAGCATTAACTCAGGTGAAGGAAAATGGCGCTAAACATAAACGGGGTTCGTGGGACGAAGCCCCCAGAGTTTGGTTAAGCTCGTACAAAGTATTTTCCAATCGGATAGTTTTCAATGTTGGCAGGTATAGTTGTAGAGCAATCCTGACTTGAGCCAGAAATAATGAATCCATTAGATTGTTGATAAGCTTCACTGAATATACATGCTTTTTGATCGTAAATGATTCAAATTTCTTTCACCACATTTACGTCCAAGCTGTTTCACCTTTATAGAGCAAGCAAGAAAAACAAAAGATTTGTTTCCTCGCAACTTGCAAACCACTCACGTTGTTGTTAGGCGTTGCTACTAAATTTTCAAACAAACGTCTTTCCTTTATCTGCACCAGGTTCTGTTATAATTCCCCCCTAGGTTGTTGCAGCTTCGATGCAATCACGCGCAGCAATTGCGGTGACGTGATCTAACTTCTGGGCGAGGTATGAGCCGAAGGAAATTCAACTACAATCCACAAGTGGAAAATATCTACAGCCAATGGCGTCGATCCCGCGGGAGCAGAGTGAGACGCCTCCCCCCCTCGGGTCTGGCATTGAGGGGGCGCGAAATATGTCTGGTCTCCTCAATTTTTGTCAAGTGATGCGCAGAATGCAAGCGTGTTAAATAATTAAAATAAACCTTATCAGAAAACAATCTGTTTTGAAATCGTAAAAAATGTTTCTCTTTAGGCAGATGTCAAGGAACGCAATTCCTAGTGCAGCGAAATGGCATAGGGATCGGCAGCTTAGTTTTACAATTACAATCCCAGCTTGAAGCTGCGTGGATTTCTCTTTAGGTCACGTATTGTTGGCAAACAGAAATATCTGTAGCATAACCCCAACCGCCGACTGCTGTGTTACAAAGCGTATTCAGAATTGCAGGAATGTCTGGTGAGTAACGAAGCAAATTGAAGATGTAAAGACTCGCAATTTTTTTGTATGATACCAGACCAGTAACGTGGAACATAAATACGATCGCAAATGCAAATAAAATTAACCCTAGAAATACCGGATATTTTTTCTTCATGAACTACCAAAGTGGTCAATTGACCCTAGCACTTAATGTTGCTTGATAACAATTTCCTGGACACTTTGCTGTTCAAATAATCCTTACTTAATTGTATCTGAAATCAGTTGGCAATATAGAAATTTAATTATATGATCAAACGATATTTAATTTTAGACTGAACTGCTGCGTAATATCTTATTGAAAGAAGTTATTGAAAGGAGGTGTAAGAGGCAGTTATTGAAGTTATTGGCGATTAGTGAAATGAGGTTTGAAAGCGGTGGTTTTGGCTATAGGTCGTATACAGCATTAACTCAAAAAAATTCCGATGGTATGAAAATCAGAAAGCCTTTATTGTTAGTTACTGGTCGCTAGTGGAGTATATTGATTCTCAGATAAGACAAGAAGAATAACATTTAGGATTGTCACAAAGTTGTAAGCCTGCATTGACCACATCAAAAGCTATTGTGTAACATACTAGCAGTTTTCAATCACTTTAGGGTAGACCATGTTGGTGGAGATAGGCCTACAAAATTCACCAAGGAACGGTTCTATCAGAAAGGTAAGAAACCAAACCAAAAATATATGGCAGCTAAACCAGTTTTACCTCTTGCTCCCAAAACTAATGGAAAGGTCTTTTTTGGTCTTCACTATTTTTAGTGTTGTCTATTAGCAGTTTTGCTCCCAAATTGAACAGTAAGACCTTTTCTCTATCGTCTGTTCTGCGCAATTTGTAGTCAGCTCTATTCACAAAGGCAACTTGGCTATTTCCAGCAACCGGTTTTCTACGCTCTCAAGAACCGGTTCGCGCGAAACGAATGAATAGCACCAATGCTTATAAGCTAAACAATAGCTTTGCAAAAATTGGCATAAACATTAACCTAGTTTGAATTGAACATAAATTGATTTTCTTTTAGCTTTTAGAGACTGTTGTTGTACAACGTAGGCCAGCATGTCGAATATATTTCAAGCTGGCACAACTTATGATCCTAGTGAAGATTTGACGTTGTTTGAAGCAGATGTTTATTCTGACAAAGAAGGTTTTGATGAAAGCAACCCTATTACAATAGAACAGGAGAACAGCTCTCAAGATGATGAGGATGAGTATGCTGAAGAAGATTATCTGGAAAACGACAATCTTCACCTACTTATTAGTAACAGCAAAAGCATACTGAGCAGGGACGGACTGTTTGGAAAAATTGACCACCGAATTCCGATGGAAGAACAAGCAGGCATAACATCATTCAAACCAGGCTTGGAACAAAACAATTATTCTTGCTCGAGTTGATACGGCGTTGGATGTTTTCAAAGAGCGGTGAGGTCTCCAAAACTAACGGATTTTACGGCACATAAAGGCTGAAGCTCTGAGGCAGGGAAATGATAAATTTTCCGTCACTAAGCAAGAATTAGATGCATTTTTTGGGCTTTGTCTTCTTCATGGAGTATTAAAAGGAAGAAACGAGCCGCTACCAAGCTTTTGGGAATTAGAACATAGACGACCCATCTTTCGTGAAACAATGTCAAGAAATAAGTTTCAATCTATTCTTAGATACAGTATTTCCGATTTGACGATAAAAATTTCAGGCCGATTCGCCGAAGTACAGACAAAATTGCTGGGATTCGAGAATTGTGGAACTCAGTAATGGATAATTGTCAGAAGTCATTTTCCTCATGCTAATGTAACACTAGATGAGCAACTTTTTCCATGACGATCGAGGTTAGTATGTATTTACGATAAACAATTTTCTTTACGTTGCCACCAGAGAGCATCATGATTCTCAGCTATAAAGTAAAGAAAAACAGTAGTGTTCTTGCTTTCCTCCGAACATAAAGCAGTAGAAGTTTATGAGGGGGAGAAGAGAAAGTTCAAAGCAATTTTGGACTACAACAACAATAATCAATCAATCATTTTAAAAAATCGGAGTTGACACTGCAGATGAAATATTTCGGTACTATTCTACTAAAGCTTTATCTAGAAGATGGCTTTTGGTAGCATTTTTTATTTGCTGGATATTGTGTCACTGAATACGTACATTATATAAAAGGATATTTCCTTGTCTGAGCAAAACCGACGTCAATTTTCAATCAAGCTGGGAGAAGAGCTATGCGCGTTAGAAGAGAGTCGCTGGCGTGAAATGCTTCATTTGCTTCGATTGAAACGAGTTTGCGATGGAGGTGATAAAGATTTACCACCGAATAAAAGAACCAAGTGCAGGATTTGCAATTGTAATTAAACTCACACAAAGAGTGGAAATTGCTCTCGCTATGTTTGTGGTATATGCTCAACACCAATGTCCAAAGAATGCATCAATTTGGAATATAACTATCTCGTCGGGAGCTTTTATTCAAGGCGGTAGCCGTGGGGGTCAATTGACCCCTTTGGCAGTTGGCGTAAAACTGGACAAAAATGCATAATTTTTTTATCGAATTTTTGGGTTACTCGAATGGAGTGTGTAATAACCAAAATAAGTAGAAGTTAAAATATCTTAACCTGCTACGTTATAATAGAAAAATTTGCTCAAAAATGATCACCAGCATCATACGGTACCATACAGCAATCCATTACATCATGTCAATAACCCGCGACCGGTTTCGACCTTATTGGGTCTCATCAGGCGGGTGTAAAAACCACTCAATAATAAATATGCTAAAAAAACAAATTTGCCATTGGGTGCAAAAAAAAGAAAAATGCAATGCAAAACAATATGATACAGCAATACCTATATCATGGGGTCACATTCAAGGACACACACACATGACATGGACAACAAGTCACATCGGTAAGCCCTAATAGGGGTGCAGGATCATTGTCAAAACTTATCAATAATACATGAGTTGCTAGTTGCTAGCCAGCAATTTTCAAGGTGATCTATCAAGAGGGATCTGCCTCCAGCATCAAAGTACAATAGAAAAATTTGCTCAAAAATGATCACCAGCATCATACGGTACCATACAGCAATCCATTACATCATGTCAATAACCCGCGACCGGTTTCGACCTTATTGGGTCTCATCAGGCGGGTGTAAAAAACTCATCAGGCGGGTGATCCTGCACCCCTATTAGGGCTTACCGATGTGACTTGTTGTTCATGTCATGTGTGTGTGTCCTTGAATGTGACCCCCATGATATAGGTATTGCTGTATCATATTGTTTTGCATTGCATTTTTCTTTTTTTTGCACCCAATGGCAAATTTGTTTTTTTAGCATATTTATTATTGAGTGGTTTTTACACCCGCCTGATGAGACCCAATAAGGTCGAAACCGGTCGCGGGTTATTGACATGATGTAATGGATTGCTGTATGGTACCGTATGATGCTGGTGATCATTTTTGAGCAAATTTTTCTATTGTACTTTGATGCTGGAGGCAGATCCCTCTTGATAGGAGATCACCTTAAAACTAGCAACTCATGTATCCTGCTACGTTATGTATGTTTTGTTTATTTTAGAAAAAACAGAGCAAAAAGGGTCAATTGACCTCTTTGGGAGTTCTCGGGTTAATGGACGACAAAATGCTCGTAGAATGCAAGAATTAAAAAAAGAATTGAAAAATTTGATTAATATAGCATCGGTAAAGACTTTCCTTCAATTTACTGCGAATTAGATAGCTTTCGCAGTCAATTTGTTACGTCATAGCGATATTCATTATTACGAGGCTGCCTTTCGTTATCAGAGTAAACGCATTTGATAAATCCTCCTCAGATAGCTGGTCCATAAAACCAACAATTTAACAATGTACCACACATGGTAGACTAGCAATATTTTACCGAAAATTTCTAGTTTAAAAGGAATTCCATACCAGGCAAATACCGTTACCTCAGACAGAATAAGAATATCTGCACCAAGTGGGAGCCAACAAAATGGGGCATGATCAAACGGCACCAACAAATAAAAAGATCAAATGACTTTTTAAAATTTTTGCTAATTTTATCTTCCTGAAATTTATCGTGTTTCAAAGAGGATTCCATTAAAAACGAAATTTCTCCTGATAAAACATTTCGCGATTTCTATTTCTACATTGGCACTTTATGAAAGTCTTGCAAAATATGGCATGATCAGGCAGCACCAATTAGTTTGAAGGTAAAATCAAACGACTTTAAAAGCGATGTAAAAGATCAAACAAATAATCATTATTAAGCATCAAACATGTAAGACGACTATAAATGCGGAACGACTTTAGAATCAACTTTATTTTCATATTTCAATAAAAAAATGAAACATCAATCGGTTATCAGCGCATTCTTTTAAACCGGTTCCAAAAAAGGAAGAAAATATAGCAGAAGATTTTAATGCTGAATAGCAATGATCCATAGCAAGCTTCAACCTCTAGCAATGCTGTCAATGAAAGTAAAGCCGCAGGCGCCCGTCCAGTTACAAATCTAGTATTTGAAGACGATAACCATGCCACAGAAATTCTTGTGCCATTTGGCAGTAGTACACTACCAAACGAGATGCCATTTCGTCACATAAAAATTTTATCATGGTGCAGAAGATAGTTAGCTTTTGCAAAATATCACAACAAATGCAATTACTGTAAATTCGTTGTGCTTTTCTAATATACAGCTTTCAACAAAGCTCTGCGTTTTGTCGCGTAAGGGTTGTGCAAAGTTCTATGTGTGAATGTAAAGATTAGCGGTGCGTTTACACTAGCGCAGTCTAGTTGAAATCAAAAAACTTGTTCATTTGTTATTTTCAGATCGAGATCGCTAATGTAAACTGCAGTCGTGCATGCACGGGTTTGCGCGTAGAATATGAACCGATCTCCGCCATGCTGAGGTCGAAATTTACGTTTTGAGTGTAGACGCACCTTTACTGTTGTACAGCTTCCATGTTTAGGGCTGTAGGTTTAACCGTGATATTATGTCATTTTTTGATTGTAAGCTAAAAAATTGTTGGTGCCCGATCTCTTGTACCGGAGGCACAACTGTGTAGGCCATCTGTTTAGTTTTTTGTTATCTTGAGCCCTTATTACTTTCTCTTGACAGGAGAATAAAATGAAGAAATCTAGTTAAAACAATGTTAGTTGAAATAAATAGAAACAAAACAGACAAAACTAGTTGAAATAAATAGAAGTCGTTGTGTTTAGATAAATTACACATTAATTAGCCTACCAACATGCCGTTCTCCATGGCAATAACATGCAAGTATTATATTACAAGGACGTGTAGCAAGATTTTCTGTAATAGTGTAGCCTAGTAATATTTATAATCTCAAAACGCTAATGCAGCAGCAAGCTCGCTTGCCTATTGCCTATCAAAAACTTACCTAACTTGCCTATTGCCTATCAAAATTACTACGATAAAAAAGAACTTAGAAATTTTGCCAAGTTTATGTGCTGTAGGAAGCAACACCACAAAGAGTTTCGTCTTCTCCCTTATTCTTAATGAAACGTTGGCTATATCTAACAAAGAACGAGTGAGCACGTCATACAAACCTCCGCCGCAGAACCAACAACAGTTAACTTTCGGCCACTGTGCAGCACACAATGGGTACAGCGCAGAGATTGCATTGACGTATACCTAGTGAATTATAGCAATTTGATGAATATGGTGGAAGATATGAACAAAGACATCACTGTTTCAGGAGCTGCACGGTCTTTTCTCCTTAATCTTGAGAAGTATGACATGTACTTTTTTCTTCGTTTGTTGCAACGCCTTTTCGGCATTCACCCCATTCACGTAAAATGCCAGTCACGCCGAGCTATTACAGGAGATTCGAACGCGTCAATTCAAGAACTTGCAAGCGTGGCATTTGATCTCGACACGTTTGGCGAGGAATTGTTTGCTGAAAGCAAAGTGCAAGCAATGGGAATGAAATCAATGTGCCAGCTGTCCCGCGGTCTGTCATGCGTTCATTGATGAAGAAGTACAAGAATTCTATTTCAATTTATTCAAAAAAGTTTTTGAAGCAACAGCGAATTATTTGTTACGACGTTATCAATCACGTCCTCTGCAAATGTCAAATTATTGGCGTTGCTTTCCGGAAGATCAAGCTATGTTACGTGACGACATAGAAACTGTGAGCGAGATTTATGACGCTCGGAATTCTTTAACAGTTGTGCATGGACGTTAGCTGTTGTTTGCTCGGCTAAGAAAGCTGGATCGTCCCATCTCTGTTGCCGAAATCAGTGAAGACTGCACCAATCAACAGCCGCCTCAACGTGGTGGTGCGGTCCCCGACCCCGTTTGGGTTGGGTCGAAATGGCTGTTGGCCTTTCCGAGGGTTCCAGTTACCCCGGGCACTCCCCTTAATTTTTTTGCTATGCTGCCCCCTGAACGACCGCAAAAGGGCAGCACACAGCATCTACAAAATTGGTCGCCTGTTTTCACTTTTTCTTTTCTCCTGCCCTACTCTTGCCCGTCTTCGTCTCCTCATTGTTCCTCTTCTCTTGATGAGCGGCAACGTTCATCCCAGCCTTGGCCCCATCTTTCCTTGCTCTGTGTGCGCTGGAAATGTGACCTGGTGGGGCAAGTCAGTGCAATGCTGCACCTGCTCCAAATGGGACCATCTAAGGTGCTTACAACTCTCCCTCTCCAAATTCAGAGCTCTTGGCAACTCTCACTCTTGGAGCTGCCCTCCCTGCCGTAACATTGTGACTCCCCCTTCTTCGGACTCCTCCGACACGTATACCTTCACTGTACAATCTGGTCCCCTCTCTACTGATGCTGCACTCTCGCCCCACCCTCGTCTCCAAACCTCTTATCCCCCATCTGCCCATTCTATATCCCCTTCCTCTGCCCCCTCACCACCGTCCCTTGCTCCGAGCCGTCCTTCTACGCCTCCTGCGTCCTCTCCTCCCCCTGACTCTCTCAGGGTTCTTCAATGGAATGCTGGAGGTCTACGAGCCAGGAGCACTAAACTACTCCACTTTCTCTCGTCCCATCCAGTAGACCTTATCTGCATCCAGGAATCCAATCTTAACTCCTCTTCCTCTTTCCGCATTCCTGGATTTTCTGCTCTGAGTTCTGATCGCATCCACTTCCGGTCTGGCATTCTCTCTCCTGATACCACGCACGCCAGTGGCGCCGTTGTCATTTTCGTCAGGCAGGACCTATCCTTTTCTGAACTTTCTACCACCTCTCTTTCTTCGCTCGATTCCTACTCTGATTATGTAGGGGTCAACATCTCTCTTAACAACTTCTCCTTGGTGTCATTTCTTAATGTGTATGCCCCCCCTATTCGCTCCTCCCCAGCAGATGGCAGAACCCATTCCTTCTCTCCCTCAATTCCTCCCTCCTCCAGAAATCTCTTTATTCTGGGGGACTTCAATTGCCATCACCCCCTCTGAGACTCAAGAGGTACTTCCGACCCCCACGAGGAGGAAGTATTCGACTGGGTCATTTCTTCTGACCTCCTCCCCCTCAATGACCCTGACACACCCACTCTTCTCCATCGCTCCTCTGGCAGTCGCTCCTCTCCTGACATCTCCTTTGCTCCTTCTACTCTTGCTTTTTCTTGCTCTTGGATGGTGCTTCAGGACCTGGGTTCTGACCATCTTCCAATTCTTCATCCGTCCCTCTCTCTCCGGTCTATCGCCCCAACGAGCGTCCCCCTCCCTTCAATTTTCAGAAAGCTCGCTGGGATGGCTTTGCCTCCTACTTTGACTCTCACTGTCCTACTGCAGAGGAATACTCGTCTCTTTCTCTTTCCTCTGCTGCTGCTCTCTTTACCTCTCTGGCAGTGAATGCGGCCAAATCTTCCATTCCTTCGGCCGCATCAAACGCCCTCCTAAAGCCTGGTGGTCTGCTGAGGTGGAAGGTGCGGTTAGTGAAAGACGCAAGACCTTCGCTGCCGCTCACAGAAGTGATGAAGATCGCCAGGCTTACATCTCCGCTTGTCGACGCGCCTCGTCAGTCATTGCCAAGACCAAGGCTGAGGCATGGCAGACGACTTGCTCTTCTCTCTCATCTAGGTCTAACCCTAAATCTGTGCACTCTCTTCTTTGCTTTATCGCTGGCTCTTCTTCTTCGTCTTCCTCCTCTCCTAACTTTCCCAATTGTTCCTCTCCCAGGGAATCGGCTTCGGTCTATGCCGCTTACCTGAGATCTCACTTTTCCGTTTCTCAGCCAAAGGCCCTGCGTAGCAGAGCCATAGGCTACTTCACTGATCTCCGCTGAGCCATGTTCCCTGTAGAGTCTCACTCGTCCTTTTGCTCTCCTTTCTCTCCCGCTGAATTTCTTGCGGCTGCCTTCAACCTTACCTCATCCACTGCCACTGGCCCAGACAAAGTTGCCTATCCCATGCTAAAGCACCTTCCTCGCTCTGGCATGGATTTTCTTCACATCATCAATCTCTCCTGGTCTTCACATTTCTTTCCTTCCATCTGGACGACATCTTCTATTATTCCCATACACAAGATGAGAAAACCTCTCGACTCTCCTGCTTCCTTCAGGCCTATCTCTCTCACCTCCTGCGTAACAAAGCTGTTTGAACGCATTATTCTATCCCGTCTGCTATTCTTTCTGGAACCTAATTCCATTCTCTCTCCCCGCCAGGCCGGTTTCCGCCCTGGTCGGTCTACACTAGATCAAATTCTGTACCTTTCTAAATCCATTTCGGATGGGTTTAACAAACCCAGGCCGGGCTCTCGTACGATCCTCTCTACTATCGATTTCTCTAAAGCTTTTGACTCTGTCTGGCATCCCGCCCTTTTCCACAAACTCATTTCGGCTGGCCTCCCTCCTTGCTTTGCTCATTGGACTCAATCTTTTCTTTCTGATAGGTGCGCTTCTGTGGTCTATCAAAATCACAAAAGTCGTTCCTTTCGAGTCCGTCGAGGTGTTCCACAAGGATCCGTTCTTGGCCCTGTACTTTTCTCTCTATTCATTAATGATCTTCCGGCCTCTCTGCCTTCTTCTATCAGCTGTTCTCTTTACGCTGACGATCTGGCCATTTGGTCGTCCTCCCATCGGTCCCCACTGCGGTGGAGGCCACACAAGGAGCTCTGTTTCGATTGGAGCGCTGGTCTGAGTACTGGTGTCGTCCTCTCAATCCGAGCAAATGTGAGGCCTCTTTCTTCTCAGTGGATCCCACCAAGCTAACCTCCAGCCCAACCTCCTCCTACTCGGCTCCCGCCTCCGCTTTAATCCCACTCCAACTTTTCTTGGGGTCACCTTCGACCGCACTCTTTCCTTTTCTAAGCATGTATCTTCGCTGAAGGCCAAGTTTTTTCCACGTCTCAAGGCCTTACGCTGTATCTGTGCTTCCTCATGGGCCTCCTGGAGTCCCTCTTTCTGTTGTACAAATCTTTTCTTCGGCCCCTTCTCGCCTACGCTTCACCCGAATGGTTTCCTTTCCTAAGCGCTACCAATATCACCAAATTGGAACGCCTCCACCGAGCGACCAGTCGCGCTATCACCGGCTGCCTGTCATCCTCCCCTATCCCTCTACTACTCACCGAGGCTTCTCTACCTTCTCTATAAGTCACTCTGACTCATTTCACTCTCTTATCTTATGAGCGGGCCCTTCGTCTCCCAACCTCCTTTCTTATTTCAGGATTGGCCAGACTAGGAGTGAAACCAAGACTCTGCAGATCGTCCTGGAGAGCTTTTGCGTCCACACACCCGCTCATGCTTCCTTCTACTTGTTCTAGGGAGGCGCTTCTTGCTTGCCCTCCCTGTCCTCCTTGGAATCTGCCCTCGTTCACGGTGGAGTCCACCCTTTTCCCTCCATGCTCTCGCTCTGATCCCCCTCACTCTTGCCAAGATGCGGCACTCGCCCACCTTGGCTCTCTCTCCCCCCTCATGATCTGGTACTCTGGACAGACGGCTCTGTTCCTTTTCCTTTTGGCAAGGGCGGCTCTGGCGTTCTTGCCAACTGCTCTCTCTGTGGCACTGAGGCCACTCTTTCCTTTTCGGCAGGCCCAGTATGTTCAAGTTTTTCCGCTGAAGCCTGCGCCATTTTGCACGCTATTTGCTGGTCTCGGCAGCACCAACAAGTCTGCCCTTTTTCTTCTCTTCTCCTCCTGGCTGACTCTCGTTCTGTCCTTGCCATCCTTTCCTCTCCTCCATCTTTCCTCTCATCTCAAACTCTGTGTCAGATCTGGCAGGAACTGTCTTCTCTTTCTTCCTGTTCTACCAGGCTACGATGGGTCCCCAGACACTCGTTTCTCCCGGGGAACGACGCGGCTGATGAGCTGGCGTAACAGGGAGCGCTACTCGTGCCCTTTGCAATCCCTTGTAGTCTCTCTCTTATCCACTTTTGTCTTTTCTTGGACTGGGGGCGTACTGTCTCATCGAAGTATTTTGACACACATGTTCCTTCGATTTCCACTGAGGAACTTGTGCTACCTCGTCACGCTCGCTGTGTCCTCTCTTGTGTTCGCTGCAACGGACACAGCCTCCTTTAGGTTCCTATCTCTCTAGAATTGGCAGAATCGAGAATCCTTTCTGCAGCGCCTGTGCACATTCGTCCCAGGACATCTCTCATCTCATTCTGCACTGTCCAGCTACGGACTCTTGGCGCCGCTCACTCTTTGGCGACTCTCTATCTCTTTATGACCTCTGGTACAGACCCTGGGGAGTTGCCCGGCTTCTGGGGCTCCATGGTCTTCCGCCATGCCCCCATCCCTCGGAAGGGGTCGGGTAACCAACAACAACAACAAATCGGTAAAGAAAGGAGGCAAAATCATGGTTGAGCAGACAAGGCACTTCATTTCTGCTTTGAAAACTTACAGTGTTCTATCCAGCTCTGCATGCAAAGCAGAAAGAGCGTTTTCTACACTGTGCAGATTGAAAACATACTTGCGCTCTGCCCAAACGCAAGAACGCTTGAATGAACAAGCTGTTTTAAGCACACACCTCGATCTTGTAGAAGCACTTGACCTCATCGAAGCCGTAAATGAGTTTGTCTCCAGAACTCAAGACCGCGGTAACGAGTTTGGAATGAGTTCGTGATATCATTTTCCTTACATCATTTCCTTACTGCATCAGAAAAATGTTTGTTGTTCATGCTACATGTTTATCATGATAAAGTGACTGAAGTGAATTCTTAATTTTATAAATGATTGTGCTTAATCTGTTCTGATATTTCGTACTGTCCGTTTAACTAACCACAGACATCAAGCTCCTTTTTGATTCACATATTCTGTTTATTTTGTTGTGACATTGTTGCTTGATTGACAAACAACTCTAATCATGAACAATGCACATGCAAAACACTTAACGATTTTTGGAGCACGTAAGTGCTGCGGCAGCATCAGCAGAGGTTACTCTACGTCTTCAAAAGCATCAGGTTGGTCTGACTCTCGAGAGTGCTTTCACTAGGACGAAATACAAAATAAATGGTCCATAAATTAAAGTTACGCTATGTTTGCTACTGTCTAACTCAGAGGTGTCAAACTCATTCAATGCTGTGGGCCACATTTACATACCTAGATTTCATACGGGCCAGATTCTGTTGAAAAAAATTTTAAGCCGACTAGACTGTATATCAGTGGTCCCAAAAATTTTTGTCTGCCGGCACAGGAAACCAGTTGATCAAATTTCGCGGCACACCAGTCACACAAATCTATTCCCATTGATGGCGGGCAACATTATTTGGAGATCACCACTTCTCCGGGAAACGATTTCTGGAAATCGTGTGATGTAGCCCGAAATGGTGCTGATCTTCAAAAAAAAGGCCATTGCCTCTCTTGCCGTAACCTGTAATGCTACCCGCGACTTGTAGCTGCTCTCAACCGTTACTTCATGGCAGCATTTTTTCAATTTTGGCAGAAAATTTGTATTCAGTATTACGTACTTTAAAAACACTCGCGGCACCCAACGGTAGGCAGTCTAAGAAACATTGCTGTATATATTTCTTTTATGGAGACTAATGCCTTCAATAGAGATTTTCTCGCATTTTTCACTCAATAGCTACTTGAACTTTTTTTGAAAATAAATCTTCTCATCACGGCGAAGGTCGCTATTTTCACGTAATTTCAACTTAAAAAGATTTTTTTCTTTTGGAGAACAATTTTTCGAACACCAAATTTGGAGGCCAGGCAATTGCACTGTGCCACAAAACCCATACGCGGGCCGCAAAATATTACGTCGCGGGCCAGATTTGGTCCGCGCGCCGCCAGTTTGACACCCTTGGTCTAATTGGTATTGACAAGGCAAACGCGTAAATACGTCGACGTAACAATTGCTAAATTAGATGTAAAGACGGTAATTTTGCAAATATGATTTTCGAAGTATATTGAACAAAAATTCAAAGAAAAATCCTCGTTCCCTGGAATTTTCTTGGTCCAATAACAAATCGACGTCCATGTCTACAACACCTCGGAGATTTACATGGAATGAAATCTACAACTGATATCTATCATTACAGAAGCAAGTAGTCGCAATAGCGAGTACACTCTTTTGACCCCGGACTGCAGTCGGATGACTGCCGTAGAGCTACAAGGTTATCTTTGCCTTTAAGGTAACGAGAAGGTGCTGAACAATTCCTGGCTTTGGGAAAAAATACAAGAAGATCAGTTAATTATGATTTTTTTCAAGATATTCCTCTCTCAAATTCACACACCTATAACAAAGATCCTTCAGTTTTTCTAAGCCCTGAAAAAAACTCTGAAGGTTGGACCTCCAACCAGGCCTTTGTAGCAGCGATCACTTCCGAATCGGAGAAAAATTTCGTTCCCTTCTTCAGTTGTGGAAAGAGGTGATAGCCGGAGGGGGCCAGGTCTAGGGAGAAAGGCGGGTGGTCTACCAACTCGAAGCCAAAGTCGCGTATCCCCAAAGAAGAACTTTATGACCACCCTGCTTCACTTTTATCAAAATCCACTGCAAGCGCTGTCATCATGCATTAAACCTGGAAAAAGGTTCATTGTATACCATCATGCTTTTTTGCCTATCTCCTCCTAAATAGTTGTCTTACTTTCCCGGTAAAAGTAACAGCTCAACCCATTTACGATACTCTTAAAGCTAAGAACTTTTCAGCACCTCTTCGTGATTTGTTCTTTTTTAGAATGGAACGGTAGTAAAAATTCAATAAGTTTTGAAAAGCAGCAGAATCTGTATCGGAACAAGCAATTATCTCTTTTTTACCCGTATGAAGAGGGTTAAAGATTTTACGGATTACCTAAATAACCTGAGAAAACTTTTAATCTGAGTTTTACCTCCTACTTCAGTGTCAGAGTTAAAAATTTTATTCTATCACTCTCCTAATCTGAAAATGCTACAGTTGACAGCGCAAGATCAATTTTTGAGCAAATTTGTTAAGTTATCTAGTACCAGGCAAAATACTGGGTGTTACGTCGTATCTTGTTCTACTGAGCCTCGAACCCGGGCCACTCAAGCTATTGTTCCACACATGCCAAGACTTACTATCATGTAATCACGCACGTCTTTAAACGCAACATTTAGTGGAATGTTTCTATGCCTAATTACCTTTTGTGTGACCGATTTATGTAAGATATCAGTTTTTTAATTTAATCAATACTTGGTACGGCTAGCAGTAACAACAAGGAATCCTGGTTCAAAAGTAGGCCTAAACGGTATGTAAGTCTTGTGCTTTGTGTTGGAGATTGTTTTTTGAATCTTGCTTTATGTTTTAGAAACCGCCTTTGTTCATCCGCTTCATGTAATTATATTCGTGAAAGAGACAATCAAATCGTCCGTGCTGTTGAGGGTGAACCGGCGCGTTTCGTGACAGTTCTATGTAGGATATTGGGGCTAACCAGGAGCCGCGTAAAGTATCTTACACTGGGCACAATAGGCCACACAGATAATTTCTTGACCTTAACTGATTAAACTCACTGAACATTTTCAGTTACTCCTCACTTGACTGTTCCTAACAGGTAGGTTACCGGTTTCTGGTACAAAAAGACGTCGGTACCGCTGGCAGATTAGCCCAGGCTTATGCCACAAGTAGATGACACAATGTTTAGCTCGTTAATATTAATGAAATAGACACATCAAAACATCAATGCGCTTGAAATAACTTTTGAAAAAATGCTATTGCCTTTTTGCGTAGACAAAGCCTAGTTTTGCGACCACCAGCAGGCTTTAGCTGTTCTGTTTTGCTCTAGTCTGACCTGAACATTGGAATCAAAGTCAAAATAAACTTGTTTGGGCGGACCAAGTAGCAGCCCAAACACCAAACAATCCTCTTACACCTTCGATCTCATGCTCACGTGCCTTTTCTTAGTTTCTTTTTATTGGCAAGGAGGCAGATAAATTGAAACAAGTAACTCGACATGTTTAAGTTTCCTACAAAAGTTGTAATAGGTTTCTTGATTAGGAATTCTTGAAGACGGCATTGTGGCGAAGAACTTTTATCAAAACTTTTGCGATGGCTGCAGCCCAACAGCACTCTTAGACAAACCGCTCCTAAAGAGTAGACGAAAGATTAAGCAATGTGTTCATAAAAATTTGGCCAATTTGAAGTTGGTCAGTTATGGCAACAGGATGTCAAAGTTTTTTTAATGCATTTCGTGTTCATCTCTTTATGCGCACTGTCAATTGAAAAACCTCTCTTCTGTGACCAAAATCAATAATAAGCTATCGGACAAGAACAACTGAAGATATGGTCAAACAAATTTCGAAAGTCTGGCAGTTGAGGCCCCAACTTAGGAGCGGCCATAAAAGGGTCTCCAGAGAATCCATGGGCCAAAAACATTGCAAATTTTGTCTATCCACGGAAATAAACTAATATATCAAAAAACATGAAAATTTGAGAGGGTGGTGTCAAACCTTGCGTACTTTTAAAACGAAATGCCGCTGCAGCCAAACTACTGTAGGCTACCGTTCCTGCACTAGCCTTATCACTTTTGTTCTAGTAAGAGATATGTGGGTACTGAGTACATTCGTGGAACAACTCGTCCTCTACTTTGTAGTCACTCTGATGTCATTGTTATTACGCCGCTCCATATGAGGAATGGGGTCATGGTGGAAGACCGTGGAACTCCAGAATCCCGGAAACTCCTTAGGGCCTGGACAGAGATTGCAGAGAGTCGCCAAACAGAGAGCGACACAACGAATTCGTAGCTGTAGAGTGCAGAATGAGTAGAGAGGTGTCTTGGGACGGATGAACGCAGGCGCTGCATGAAGGGTTATCGATTTAACTAATTTTAGTGAGATAAGAGCTTAACAGTAGGCTGTGTCCGTTTCAGCGAAGACGAGACAGGACACACCGAGAGTGACGAGGGAGTACAAGTTCCTCAGTGGAAACCGAGGGTACTTGTGTGTCAAGAAATCTAGATGAGAGTGTACGCTTCCAGTCCGAGAGAAATAAGAGTCGATACAAGAAGTAAGAGGCTACAAGGGATTGCAGAGGGCACAATTAGTACTCCCTGCTTGGCCAACTGCCGCGTCGTTACCCGGGAAAAATCGATGTCTGGGGACCAATTGTACCCTGATAGTAAACAAGACAATTTCTGTCAAGAGTTTGAGGTAAAAGGAGTGACGGAGGAGAAAATAGAGTGGAAAGGACAAAGCCAGAGTCGGAGAGGAGAAGAGAAATAGCAGACATGTTGGTACTGCCAGGATCAGCGGATAGCTTGCAGAGTGGCGCAGGCTTCAGTAAAAATAGTTGAACAAACTGGGCCTGCCGAAACGAAAAGGGTTGCCTCAGTGCCACAAAGTGAGCAGTTAGCAAGAACGCCAGAGCCGCTTTTGCCAAAAGCAAAAGTAACAGAGTCCTCTGTCCAGATCACCAGATCGTTCGGTGGGAGAGAGTCAAGATGAGCAGAAGCAGTACCTTGACGAGAAAAGAGGATCGGAGCGGAAGCATGAGGAGGAAATAAAGGACTCCACAACTGAGGAAGGTGACTTCCAACGCGGAGAGCAAGGGCAAACAAAGAGAACTCCTGCCCTAGGACAAGGGTTCCCAACCTTTTTGTTGCTGTGCACCACTTATGGAGCTTTTCTATAGCTGCGTACCACCTTTTGACAACTAGTTTTTGTCCAAAAAAGAACTGTACAAAAAAGTTAACAGACATAATAACATACAAATATAATACTAGTAAACGAATTCGCAATTAAAAAATATACAAAACTAAACTTAACTTATATAGTAATGCAAGAGGCTAGCAGATACAGTGTCACTGTCTGTAGTTTTGCTAAGTAAACATGTACATAAACGTAAACAAGCAAAATATTTAACTTATCGACCAATAAGTATTCGTAAGCCAATGCGATGGCTACACTTGCTTTACTTCGACTAGTTTCGCAAGTCGTGGAGATATTTTGCTCACAAAACATCGGAAATTGTGTTCTGGGTTTTACGAGACAATTTCTTGTCTTCAACTTGATTGTAAGAAAAGTAGAAAATCCTTGTTCGCATTCCCATATTGTTGGAAATATGAGAAGCTGAGGAATTGCATTTTTTGCTAGTGCCGGATAGAGGAGACTTACATTCAACTAAAACTGGGCCAATTTATGATTTTTAAACTTTTCCTGTGCACCTTGACCGCACTGCAAATCGATGAGTTCTTCTTGTTTACCAGTTCCCACTGGGAGATCGCCAGTCTTGACAGTGAATGGATTCCAAATGTAAGTGCATGCTTGTGCATCACCATCATTGAAGAAGTACTGCTTGATTTCATCTATCAACAGAAGAAAGTATTTAATGATCTCTTGACCAAACGCAATACTAGGCTCCCTTGCAAGTAACGCCACATTCTCAAACATTCAGAATTGTCTGTTCTCAATGTTTTTTATCCACAAATCGAGTTTTTGGGTAAATGCAATCAATTTAATTGAGAAATCAATGATGTTGCTCTCAGGCCCCTGAAGAAAACAATTGCAGTGATTCATGACTCCAAAAATATCTGACAGATAAGCGAGGTGAAGAATGAAGTTTTCGTCTTCAAGAATCTTCTGAAATTTGTGATCTTTTGCTTGGAAAAATTGAAGCAGCTCCTTTCTTATCACAAAAAAACACATAGTGGTATTCCCTCGAGACAGCCACCTCACTTCCGTAAGAAACAGCAATGACGTGTATTCTGATCCAACATCCTCACAGATGACCTTGAAGAGACGACAGTGTAAGGCAGATGTCTTAATGTAGTGTACCATCTTAACAACCAGGTTTAAGCTTATTTTTATATCGGGAGGTAAAAATTTAGCAGCGAGAGCGAATCGGTGTATAGAGCAGTGAAAGGAAGTGACAAATGGAGACACTGCCTTCACCCGAGCTTGGAATCCAGATTTTCTGCCTAGTATAGCAGGAGCGCCGTCAGTTGTGCAACCAACTAGCTTAGTTCATTAGAGATCATTTTCTTTGAAAAAGTTATCAACAAGCTCGAACGCGTCTTCTCCTTTTGTTGTAGTTCTTATTTCATTGATCAATAGTAATTCACTTCGAATTGCATATTTAGTAACATAACGCACATAGACCAGAAGCTGTGCGCAGTTTGACACGTCGGTTGATTCGTCCAGTTGTATGGCAAATCCATATCCTGAGCCCTGTACTTCCGTAATGACTTCTTCTTTGATATCAGTAGACATTTCTGTAATACGCTGCTGTATTGTATTATTTTGCTTCTATTGCTTCCCCGTTTTGTCTAGTCGTTGGTTTTTCGCATTTCTCAAAGTCGCCTAAAATAATTAGGATCTCGGTTTTTCTTGTCTGGATGATTAGTTTGGAGATGGCCTCGAAGAAAACTTGGCTTTATTGATGCATTTGATAATGTCTTTATGCACATCTTACACTGTGGCACAGATTCTCCCCATTTTTCAATTCAATAAAACCAAAATTTATATATTGATCGCTGTATTGTCGTTTGGGCATCTTGATTTGAGGCGATAATAATATGAAATAAAACCAAATGTTGCTTTTTATGTATTAAATATATACAATAAGTTACATAATTGATAGAAATAATGAAGTAAGATAATTAATTACAGCACTGTACCTACTCAGTCATTAGAATGTGTGTGAATGCGTTCCTGAGTCTATGCCGCCAACTTAGGATAGGTTGTTAAAAGGCAGTTGGGAGTAGCACTTTCGATTATGCTTTCCAAACTAGCTTGGAAAAGAAAGACAAAATTCACAGCAAGACCTGGGGTTCAATCTTCTGTATTCAATTGACGTACACAAATTAGGTCCGAGCACCTATCGCAGCTTCACGAGCATACAGTATATAACAGCCAGATTCCAACAGCAAAGAAAAATATAGTCAGGTAGAACAGCAGATAAAATGTAGCTAGCTAGGACAGCAGAATTTTATTCCAAATTCACAAAGCCTCTATCGGTCTATCACTTAATCAACTCCCAAACGCCAATAAACAAAAATATGAGACACAAGCACAAGTCAGTCTATATACTGACGAAAAAACTTTCAAGAAGGTTCTTCACTGATAAGCCTATCACATTTCTTTCAAAAAGATTTGTATAAACCAGTTCTTTTCGCGTCTGTTGCATCATGATAAGTTTTAATCAAATGTGAGCTTGTTGCTGGAGACTAACATGCTAGCTAGAATATTTGATCTTGTTGCAGCTTGCTGCTGCTGCTAATACGCTATAAAAAGAAAAAAAAAGCGCCAATCGAGCTCTATTCCACGTAACAGTATGCTACGTTATACATACAGTACAGGGTGGCCCAAAAGTACGTATACAGTTATTAAACATTTTTTATATGCTTTGAAGTTACCAGCAGTCCACTTTATGTGGCCCAAAAGTAGGTATACAGTTAATGGAGAGAATTATTTGGAAATTCTTCGTGAAGTGGTAGTGCCACAACTCCGAGCCAAACATAATTTCGATGAACTCTTCTTTCAGTAAGATGGAGCACCTCCACATTATGCGTTAAAAGTAAGAGATCATCTTAACGAAGTCTTTCCACAGCGTTGGTTCGGAAGAAGGGGTAGCATTAAACGGCCACCACGCTCACTTTACCCGACACCAATGGATTTCTTTTTTTGGGGTGTTGTAAATCCAAGATGTATGAAACGAATCCCAAAACAGTAAATGAATTAAAAGATTACACTTATGGCCCATTCAGAGAAATTGATGAAGATCGAAATTAATGCCGCACTGTGTGTCAGAGTATTTTGGACAAGTGTGAATGTGGCAATGTTGGCGGAGGACATTTTGAACACTTAAGAGATTAAACAGCTTCCGTCTAAGATATAACTATCTTTCTAGAGGTTGAAAGTGCCTGCATGAGAAATACAAACCTACTTTTGGGCCACCCTGTATATGTAGATATTTAATGTATATGTATTACAATTGAGAAGCAAAAGAAAATGAACTGGAGCCAAATTCACATTACTACATTTCTCTGGATGGGAATTTCTGTGAAAACAAATACTTTGTTTTGCAATGTTGGAAAAACATGTCGCGTACCACTTGGAAAGTTCCCGCCTACCACCAGTGGTACGTGAACCACAGGTTGGGAACCCCTGTCCTAGGAAAAAGCATGAGCGGTTGAGTGAACGCAAAAACTCTCTTAGGAGGATCTGGAGAGTCTTGGTTCCACTCCAAGTCTGGCCAGACCTGAAATGCGAAAAGAGCCGCTTATAAAATGACAGGGCGAAGCGAGTCTCGTTGACTCGTAGGGGAAGTAGAGATGCCTCAGAGAAAAGTAGGATTGAAGAAATTGAAAGGCAGCCGGAGATGACCCGACTAGCCCGTTGGTAAAGCAGTTCCAGCTTGGTAAAGTTGGTAACGCTAAAAATAGAAAACTATCCGAGTGAAACCTCAGTGAGAAGTGGCCGAAGAAAAGCTCCGTGCAACAAAGAGAGACACTTTAAACGGTTCCATGAGGAAGCAGAAATACAGCGGAAGACCTTGAGACGAGAGGAAAACTTGGCGTTCAGCGAAGATACATGTTCCAAAAAGGAAAAAAGCTCCTTGTGTGGCCTTTACCGCAGTAGACCGTGAGAGAGGACCAAATGGCCAGGTTGTCAGCACTAAGAGAACAGCTTTCAGCCAGAAACATGAAAGAGGACACACAAAGTGGGCGGAAGGAGTGAAGACAAGGGTGGGGCGGGAGCACTGCATTGGCAGTGAAGAGCCCAAAGATAAAGACGCAGTGTTGGTAGGTGTGAAACCTCCAGAAGAAGCAAGGAGGACAGCTATCTGGGGTTTTGAATCTAGAAAAGAGTAGTAAGCACCTTAAACGGACCCATTAAGAGGCAGCCTACCCCTCCAGGTGACATTTCCAGCACACACTGAACAGGAAAAGACTGGCTTAGTGTTGGGATGATTGTTACCGCTCATTAGAAGAAGAGTGAAAAGACGGGCAAAAGTGAGAAGATAAAACAGGCGACCGATTTCAAAGAGGCTGGGTGCTGCCCTTCAGAAAGCAGCAGAACCAAAAATGGTTTGTATAAGGGGAGTGCATGGGGTAACTAAGACCCTGGGACGGCCAACAATTTCTTTATCTTACCCAAACGAGGTCGAGGACCGCATTACCAAGTTGGGGCGGCTGTTGATTGGTGCAAAGTTATGCTCATCAAAAAGAAAGCTGCACATTCTTTTCTATCACCAACGAAAAGTGTTTTGGGGGTCAGACTTCGCAAGACGTTACTCTACGCAAAACGCTGAGGTCTGCTACCAATAATTTGTTCGAAGCGCGCAACTTAGTGCTCATATATACCGCGCTATCGCGAAGTAAACTGCAAAAAAAAGTGAACCCTTTTATTTGAAGCGCATATTCCACAAGTACAAACATTTTGTGTGATTACGGGTCTACGAAAGATACAGCGATGTAGCGAGTACCGCGTGTTGTCTCCAGTCCTTCGTGGTAGTGCGTGAGTCTCCCGGGATGGATCAAGGCGTAACCCTTTGGGATGTCGCGCACAGAGCAGTTGTATCGTAAGAATCGACATCCTCCGCCCTGTGAAACAACAAAACACAGTAACATCACCAACCACGCTGAAGCAAAATCACTGACCTCATAATCTTCTCCGTGTTTATTCAACGCGACGTTCATGGTCCAGGTCGATGAATCGTGATGAGGCCGCAGAAAAGATTGCTCCGATGGTTTGTAACGGACAACAAACATCATAGTGGATTCCGCCTGAAGATCAGGCTGTCAACCACAGTATCAGCATGTCGGCTTCTAGCACTCACCTTGGTGTAGTATCCAGGAAACACCTTCTCCACCATCTTGGCAGGGTAGGTGGCGAGCAAATGCTTCCACTCTTCCTCGTAACCTACCTGGTTCATATGGATGTCCACAGTCGGCACGTTCTCGTAGCCTCCAGCAAGGCGGCTATCCTGTGAAAGTTCATAATTAGCGCAACATCACACGTAATCAAGTGACAAAGCTTTACCTCATTTTTTCCGTTCGACCACTTGCCGTAACCCTCCATGACCTCGATAAAAGCATCAGCGGCATGTTCGCTGAAAAGGGGAAACATGAACACGTCTGGACACGGTTGTGACACTTCACTCTCTTTCAGGGTCGCATTCCAGAAGCCAGGATGCAAGTATTTGTCCTCCCAATCCTGTAACATCATTCAAATAACCACCGATCATATGTCGGCAAGATATCACATCACTACCGTCGGGTTTTGTTTGATCTGCCACAGATCCGCATGAATTTGATCTCGCTTCACTCCATCGACGTCCAGCAAACGACCGAAGAACTTTTCGTTTGAAACAAACATAAAAATCCCCTGCAACATATTCATGATTGCCGGCTGCATCTCTTCCGTAGAATGCAGGCGCAGCACGAAAGAAATATCCTGGTTTACAACATAAACTCAGATTGGAACAAGCTACAAGCGGCGACCCACTTCCTACTACTCATGAAGGTGCAATTGCGAAGCGGAAGCAAACCAATAGCTGCATTAGCATGAGGGTGGAGTACCAGACTTTATTGGGTTGAATCAAAACGATTGTTGGCCTTCCCAAACGTCTTACTAACCCCAAACACTCTCCTCCAATCATTTTTTCGTGGAGCTGGCATCTGAATGACGGCATAAGTGTATCTCACACTCACTCAAAAAAAAAAACTATCGCTTTCTACTGTTTTCTTCTTCTGCCCTTTCGCCCTCTTTAATGCTCACTCGTCTCCCTTTTTTTTCCTCTGCTCCTTTTCGTCTTCTCCTGCACGACAACGGTCATCCGAACCATGGCATTACTTTTCCTTGTCTTCAGAGTTTAATTCCTTTTTAGATTCAGCCTTAAGGAGATATTCTTACTGCTGTTCCTAAGAAAAAAGGGACTTCTATCCCAGTCACTACATCTTGCTCTTTACGGTTTTCTGGGTTTGTTAAACCTATTCGAAATGTACCGAAAAAGATATAAAATTTGAACAAGAGTAGACTATCCAGGGCCTGGCGAGAAGAGAGAATGGAATTAGACACAGAAAAAAAAAAGTAGACGCGATAGAATGATGCGTTCAAAAAGCTTTGAGACGCAGAAGGTGAGAGAAATAGGCCGGAAGGAAACAGGAGAGTCGAGGGGCTTTCCCATCTTATGGATGGAAATAATAGAAGATGTCTTTCAGAGGGAAGCAAAGGAATGCAGAGACCAGGAAAGATTGAAAATGTGTAGAAGATCCATGCCAGAGCGAGGAAAGCGTTTTAGCGTGGAATAGGCGACTTTGTTTGGGCCAGTGGCAGTGGACGAAGACCGGTTAGTGGAAGCCAAGAGAAATTAAGCGCAGGAGAAGAAAAAAGAACAAGACTCCTCAGGGCACGTGGCTCGGCCAAGTAGCCTCTGGCTAAGCTACGTAAAGCCTTTGGGTGGGAAACGGAAAAGTGGGATCTCAGGGAGTCGGTGAAGACCGAAGCCGACTCACTGAGAGAACAGTTAGGAAAGTTAGGAGGAGGAAGATGAAGAATAACCAGCGACAGAACAGAGGAGAACATAGACTGATGTAGGATCAGATTTAAGAGATGGAGACGAGCATGCTACCTGCCATGCCTCAGCCTTGGCGATGACAGACGGGGCATGTCGGGAAGCAGAGATATAACCCGGACGATTTTCATCGCGTCTATGAGCGACAGCAAAGGCCTTACGTTTTTCGCTAACTGCTTTTTCCACTTCAGGAGACCACCAGGCTTGAGATTGGCGTTTGACGCAGCCAAAAAAATGGAATGTTTGGCCGCAATTAGTGCCAGAGAAGTAAAGAAAGCAGCACAGGAAAGAGAGAAGTATTCTTCTGCAGAAGAATAGTAAGAATCAATGTAAAAGACAAAGCCGTCTCAACAAGCTTTCTGCAAATTAAATGACAGGGAGTGTTGGTTGGGATAAAAGAAACACAGTTAGTAGAATTGGTAGATGGTCAGGAGCCCAAGTCCTAAAGCACTCCCTAGAAGAGGGGAAGAGCAAAAGAGACGCCAGGGGGTGGGACTGCCTGAAGAGCGATGGAGAAAATAGCAGTGTCAGAGTCACTGAAAGGAGATACAAAGAGAGAAACAAAACGAATTCTTCCTCCCCATGGAGGCCCGAAGTATTTTTGCGTTCCAGAGGGGATAATAAAGAAAAGAAAGTCGGTTTTACGTCATTTTCCCGCGTTTTGCAGGTTCAGACGTGTTGATTTTATGTATTTCTACCACTATACACTCGCTTACGATCCAGATGGCAATTGAAATTCCCAGGATGAATAGATTTCTGGGAGGAAAAAACGGAGGGGAAGGAGTTGGTTCTACTATTTGTCCGAGAAAAGGAAATAGGGAGAGCATAAACATTAAGGAAAGAGAGCGAGAAAGAGTTATTTAGAAAAATGTTGATCTCTTCATAGTCATAGTGATCAAGTGAAGAGGTAAAGGGTTTAGAGAAGGATAGGCTCTGCCTGACGAAAATGATGACACTACCGCTGGGGAGCGGGTCATCAAAAAAAGGATGTCGAAATAGGAGAGCGATCAGATCGAAGAGTAGAGGATCCAGGAATGCGTAGAGGAAGACGAGTTGAGGTAGCATTCCTGGATTCAGACAAGGTCTACAGGATGAAGCCAGATGAAGTATAGAAGTTCAGCGCTTTTGGCACGAAGACCTACAGCATTCCACAGAATAACCCAGAGTCGGAGGAGGAACAAGAAGCAGGAAGTGTAGAAATAGAGCCAAAAACACCAGATGGGGGGAAGGTGTAGAGAGGAAACAGAGGGCGAAAAGGGCTAGGAAGTTGTTTTCGCGATAACGTGGGGTAACTGGGACCCTGAAATGACTAACAGCCGTTTTGATCCAACCCAAACGGGATCGGGGACTGCACCACTACGTTGAAGCGGCTGCTGATTGCTGCAGCGGACAATCCTAGCTATTGTAAGCAGCGTCCAACTGCCTGGAGCCCTATGTTTTCCACACGCTTATTTCCCTTGGCCTCCTCCCTTGCTTAGCTCGGTAAACTAAAACTTTCTAATTTGACAAGAGCACTTGCATGATTTTTCGTTTTCATAAAAACCGTTCCTTTCGCGTTCATCGAGCCATTTGGAAAGGATTTGTTCTATCTTCTCGCTTCTTTTCTTTCTTCTGTCAGCAGCTCACCTTAAGCTGTCGATTTACTATTTGTTCACAAAAAGCCCCTGGCTAAACTGGAGCGCTAACGTCTTCCTTTCTACACGGGCAAATATAAAAGCTTACTTTCGTGAACCAGCATCAGACTGATCTTCAGCCTCGTCTCTACCTGGTCGCTTCTTGCTACTGGCACTACATACCAACATCAGACTGGTCATAAAAAAAATCCAAACTAATCCGAAAATCAGCCTTGTTGTGGTTTCAAGTCTATTGAAGTCTTTAATAAAGTTAACGAGTTTTAACATTTCAAACAGAAAAAAGCCACGTGACTTGTTTTTGAAAAATCATTTCGTTGTGATACCACGAATAATAATCTGTAGCAGATTTAAAAGCTTTGTTATTATGATGATATGTAACTAATTATTTAGCCAAACTTGTTTACAACATTTTGATTGCCACAAAACCTTGGCCCGGTAAGAAATTGTGGAAATTTGCACTAATGACATCATAGAAATTCCCATTGTCTTTCTTGTTTGAATCTTTTGGAACATCTGGAATGTTCTTTGCCTAGTACAGGGCTCCCCAATCTTTTTGTATTCATGGTCTATTTTGGATCCGAATGATAATTCGCATGGTCCTCAGCTTTAATTTTAAATCCAAATCGCAGATGAATACGTTGCTTCTTTGTGGACATTAAATTTACGTAAGGCTCATTTTTCGCACTTTTAATCTAAATTGAAAGCTATAACCTTTTTTTTGGAGATCAACTTCTTTGGAGTCCAAAGTTTTGCACAGTCATTCCAAATACAATGCATAAATCTTTTTTTTGTATGCGGATCGACTTTTTTCGCAACTGATGATTTCCTCATAAATGGAATCACTGTCCTAAAAACTTCAAATTGAAGCCGTGGCCTGGCTGAGAGCCATTAGCTTAATACATGTATGACCGAAAACCTTTAAAAAAGAAAGAGAAATGGGTGGGTAGTGTTGACGGGTATATGGGTTTGGTCACTCGGTATAATTGATTGTTGTTGCTAGAAGCCGTAAAGGCCAGGTAAAAATGACAATAGTTGCACTCGGGAGTGTATTTGAGATTAAATTTAATCGTGAATGAATTTCTTGAACAAGATTCAAACAAGAAGTGATCTACAGCTGGCAAATTATATGTTCGGTATTAAATTATCAAGTAGTGTCTGCAATCAGACAAGCTTGTCTGAGCGACACATTACATCGCCTCAACTTTAAAATACAGTACTACTGTAGATAAAACAGAAATTCTTTTGCGCGACACATGATTACTGGTGACGTCAATAAAACCCGAAATTTGAGGTTTCTGGGCCGACGTAGGCTAAGATTTGCAGGTAGATCCAGCAACTTAGTGCACGTGATATATTTATAGGTACCGCTAGCCCTATTTGGTACAGTTTTAAGAAATTGAGTAATTGAGGAACATGGATAAAAACGAGCTATATCCAAGTTACCTTTGAAACCACAGGCTAGAACAAGGTAAATACAACCTGATGGAATTACATTAGAGATTGTTTTCTACTTAATTTCTTGGAACAATTCCGGCAGGCTATAAAGTTACCAAAAACAACTAATAGCATTTTAGCTTACATCCACTGAGAAACCTCACTTCTTGCATTAACGTCTGCAATAACCACAACAATGCATTTCCTAGAAGTACAAGTCACATGAACTTCCCTTTATCTTGAATTCAAAATTCTTGGTTCTCTTTATTGAAAATTTCATGCAGCACGGCACCAAAACAGAACAGATTTTTTAATTTTTTTGACTCTCATTTGACCCAATTCTTCAGTCACCCACTAATCAACCGATGCGATAGTGCAGTGAGTAGAGCATCCGCTTTGCAGACGGTAAACCTGGGTTCCATCACCGCGTCAAGTCATTGCACGACTTTATCAATAGCATCCACAGGTTACTTGTTTTACGATTTACGATAAAAATAATGAGGAAGGTGAACAATGAAACTGAGTTTACGCAGCTATGATGAAAAGCGAGCGCAGAAAGCTCTCTGGCCTGAGCACATAGCACTCGCACCCTAATATTCCTTCCGCTCCAACCCCATTTCCCACCTTCCTTCGGTCCACCCTTGACCGCATTCTTTCTTCTCTACACATTTTTTCGCTGAGAACCAATTTTCCTCATCTTAAGGCCTTACGCTGTGTCTCTAAGGGCCTCACTAAAAAGTTCCTTGCCCTTGCTCCACAAAACTTTCTTCAGCCCGTCCGCACTACTCTTTACCAGGATGATTTCTTTTTCTTTCCGCTACCAACATCACCAAGTTGGACCGCCATAACTACTTGCTTCTCGTCCTCGCCTTATCATTCACTCCCATGAACTACCACTGCACGTCAATTTGACTCACTTCTTCTTATGAGCAAGCTCATTATCTACAATCTTCATTTCTTATTTTAGGAACAGCTAAACACAAAGTAAAATCATGACTGATTAAAATTCCAGAAAATTTTGCATCCAAAATGCTCTATCTTTCCATTCGCAGGGAGGTCCTGCTTGCCTATCACCAACTCCTCCCCAAAACCCTCCTTCAGCGCGGACCACTCTTTCTACTGCACTTTCTTCTTTGTCCTCACCATTTTCGTCAAGGTCCTGCTCTTGCCCAATCTTGTGATATACATTGATAGTTCTGTTTTGTTTTGTTTTCTCGACAAAAGATCCTCTGGCCTCCATACCAACTGCTCACTGTGATACGATACTGAAATCATCCTTTTCGGCAGACCCACTTTGGTTCAGTTCTTTTACATTATTCTGCAAGCAACCTGTTGGTCTGAGTCCCAACAAGTCTGTCAATTCTTTACTTTTCTCACTAACTCTTGCTGTCCTTTCCTTTTCTTTATCAATTCTTCTTCTAATACTTCTGCATATTAAACTGCAACTACCAACCCACTCCTCAACCACTTATCTCAAGCTGCAATGGATCTACGGTCACTCATTTCTTACGAACAACGACATTGAACAAGCAAGCTAAGGTGCGCTGCTTCAGTCATCTGCTGTCCCAGGCAGCTTATCTTCTCTGACCCTCGTATCCATTCATCTTTCTCTCGAAGTAGAGGTACCGCCTCCTCACTCTTTTAGGCTCACAAGCTCCCTCAATGTCCACCAAAGCACTTATTTCTCCTGTCGCCCGCGACGCCGAACGCTTGCCTTCGACGCAGCGGACGGGGCCTTCTTTGCAAAGCTAATTTTTACTTCGTGCATGGGTCAACAGCCTCAAGGCACCACTCAGTCATGTCCTGCCACGGACTCTTTACACTCTGGCAACTCTTTTCCTTTCTACGACCTCCGCTTCAGGCCGTGGGGGAGCTACCAGCAGTATTTTTCCAAAAAGTTTTTTGCAATTTGTGCCAAAAGATTTAACAAAAGCCCAAATAAATTTGCCCTAAAGAGAAATGTAGTTGTCCGTTCCTGAAGCTTAGCATGCACCACCTCAAAGAAATGGTCAGGATAGAACAACCGGTAACCCCATTCCCAAGACAGACTGCCACTAGTCAAAAGTCGCTTACAACATGCTGGTTGAGCAGCTTCACTTCCCAACCCGATTAATTTCGTCAACTACTGATAACCACCGAAGTCCACCTACGGTCCTGCATAGTCGAACGTGACACTAGAAGACAATAAGATCGTACTTCAGGGCGCTTGCAGACCTCCAAATCGTCATTTCTGCTGAAACCGCAACAGAGTTCGGTGTTAATTTCCAAGCAATGTCTTCACCTGATCGCGGAGATGATTGCAGTAGGCCATATCAGGGTCAAGTTCGTCGTATGAGTATGGTTGAATGTTGTGCTCGATCAAGTAGCGCAATGTAGACGCTTTCGTGAGATATACGCCGTTCACGAACGGCACGTTCCAAATTCCACTACAAAATTACCAAAATTAGCTTGTACAATTTAAAAAAGCAAACTCGTGAAATGCGCCACACTTACACAACCTTCGGGCGCAACTCAGGCAGAACTCACATCTTTTTGTCGTTGACGATATCAAGGTAGTCACGGGACCGCGCATAGTAACCGTCCATATTGATGGCGCCCCAGAAGTTGCTCCATAATTTTCCTTCACGCTTTACTATCGGTGCCATCACCTGTCACGAGCAACAACGTCATAATAAACGACTTTGATGACGTGATCAAAATGCGTCACCTTTTTATTTTTGCTGATTAGAAATCTGAGGATGTCTGGTTGCGTGAGTTGCACGTGAGCGTCCACACTGAGCTGGTATTCGCACGAGGACTTCAAACAATGGCCGCTGTCAATCATATCGCATTGGTTACCATAAAATTCAACACATGCATGTATTGGACACATAAAACTCACATAGCTTTGTTTCTTGCCGTTGCTTGGTCAACCGACTCATGCGGAGCAACCACGTGAACAGATGCGTAATCGCTACGATGATGCAACAAGAATTTAGATAAAACGCGTTCATGATCTTCATCCTGCGAGTAAAGAAGCTCAGTAGCAGCCTTGCGACAGACACGGTACAAAACGGTTTATTAAGTTCCTAAGTTCAGGTTCTCGTTCATACCAAGTCAACCAAAAAAGAGCTGAAAGAAGCAAGTGGAGGAGGAGGAGGAGGCAGAGAAGATTGGTGAAGAGCAGAAGGCAACCGATCGAGCGGGTTGGAACGCCGTTTCTTGGTGCTAGAGTGAAGCTCTTCCACATAAACTCTTCATGAATTGTGCGAAACACCGAACTCAACGTCGGTAAAGATGATAACAAGCAAAAAGCCTGATCTTAAATTAGAAACTTGGTTTCGATATAAAATCACGCTGATCGATTGTTATTCAGTTCGAATACGCCAAAGACCTTCAAACTGGCCACCAGCAAACTGACTGCTGCAGCAGCTAATTCACGTAGATTCTTCGATAGTTTCAGTTCCAATTGCAACCGCAAATTTATTGAAAGCAATTCCAGCAAAGTGACGTAACTTTGCTTGGAAAACCCCTCAGCAGGTTCCAACACTTACAGGGAAGTGACGTCACGATGCCTTAGAGCAACTTACTGTAATGTGAATATAGAGGTGTATCTTTGAAGGAGGAAATTGAATCGCTCGAATGCGCGCGAGGAACTTGTCGAAGAAGGGAACAGGTTCGTGTTGGAAGATCGCTATTTGCACGAGAGGGAGCTCCTACAAAACATCAAGTTAGAACAGCGTGGTGCCGGCCACCGGAGGAGCTCACCTGGGTTTCCAACGACACAGTGTCCACACCGCACCTGCGACACCCATGATCGCTATGCCACCCATCCGGGACATAATTAGTTAGGTAGTTGAGAAAGACCTGCAAGACACAATGCAATGATGTCACGAGCGCGTAAAAATCGCTGTTGTTGTTACCCAACCCCTTCCTTGGTAGGGAAGTCATCACGGAAGACTATGGAGCTCCAGGAGCCTGGTAAGTCCCTACAGCCAGATCAAAAGATTACAAGAAAAAGCTGTCAAAAAGTAAAGCATAATAGTTAAGTAGCAGGACAGGATAGAATAAGATGTGCCCTGTGTTGGACGACCACAGGCGCTGCATAAAGGAGAAATAGCAGGCTGTGTCCGATGAAGTAAAGTCGAGACAACACACAGGAGTGAAATCAGGACCAAAAAGTTTTTCGGTATAGACTAATAGAAATAAGTCGATAGCTTTAAGAGGCAGTGCGCATACAGTCCGATAAACAAAGTCAGTGAATTCGAGAAATAAGAGGGACTGTGACGTTCTGTGGATGGTTGAAGCCCCGTCCACCAAATTCACCTGCCGTGCCGTTAACCGGGAGAAACGAGTGACTAGGGGTCAATTGCAGACAAAAAAAGAGCGGATTCCTGTCAAATACATCAGAGAGTGCGAGACGAAAAGAAAATTGGCAGACTTGTTGATGTTGCTAACACAGGCAAAGAGCTAGCAGAATAGCGTAGGTTTCATCAGAGAAACTAAGACTAAATATAGCAGGCATTTTTCGTTTGTCGACTATATTGACATTATAAACAGATAGACTCGTTGTTTCGACAATTTATTTTTAAAACTTGACATTTCGCTCCCCTTAGAAACCGAAGAGCTTCCTAAGAAAACGGTAGATGTTAGTACTAATGTAACATATAAACTGTTAAAACACAAAAATTTATAATAGCAAACTGGGGCTATCGAAAAGGGGTTCTTCAGCGCAATGCTCCTTGGCCGAAAAAAAAAAAAACAGAGTCATCAGCCCAAACTACAACATGACTGAGAGAATGCCAAAGTTATCACAAGCTGCAACTTGATAAGAACGTGGGAGTTGAAAGAGAGTGTGCCGCGCTTAAAGAGAGGAATTCCAGGGAGGCGAAAGTAGTAAGCAAGCAAAACGTATATGCAACTGCAGGAGAGAGCATGGGCGTGTGATTGGAAGCAAATTCTCTCCAGGAATTCCTATTAAGCCTGGTGTCACTTGGTGTCTAAACAATCTTAAAGCAAACAAAGAGAATGGCAGACGAAGAGCTTCCCCAGGAGAGCAGAATGAGCAGCAAGGGTGACAGAAAAACGTCGAAGAGAAGACAAGGCAGCTGATGATCGCGCGACTACCTGCTCCGTGAGGACGCTTTAAATTGATAACGTTAACAGCGCCGAGAAAAAAGGAAACTAATCGCGTGATGCGAAGGTGAAAACGAGCCGAAGAAAAGCTTTGTACGGCAGGAACAGACTCCTTACCGAGGCCCATAACGAAACAAACGTACAACGTAAAGCAGGGGTGGCCAAACTATTATAAAAGGAGAGTTAAGAAGGCAGGGGCGACGATAATAATTAGTCTCATGGAGGTCCACTGAATAAATGAGCTTTCAAATCTGCCCAGTTGAGACGAATACACCAATGAAATTCCAGACAGGAGGCGGAGCTCAAACAAGTAGCTTCTAGGACTTCCTTGGAGCAATTCTGACTGAGAAGCGGAAAAATGAGTCATCAGGTAGTTGACACGAACGGAAAAAACAGTTCAGAACATTAGACAGAAAAGAAAATGAAGCAAAGCCAGCGACATTGGGAAGAAGAAAGTAAATACACAAAAGAATTGAAGAAACGCAGGCTTCTGAAAACGCCTTAGCTTCGGTGTTTTTGGTCATTTTTATGAACTGAAACAAAAGCATTGAATCTTAACTTGTCCCTTTTTCCACTTCGGAGAACCAATAGTGTTTGATACGGCCGAAAGAATGAGCCAAATCCTTTGTTTCTTACGGCGTTAAGTATAAATGAGTATTTGAATTTGAGATTTCGAGATATAATTATACTCGAGATAAGTAAAACAGTGGCAGCAAAAGACATAAAAAGAGAAGAGTAATGTCCTGCAGGAGGACAGTTAAATTCGAAGTAGGTAGCCGAGTCACTCCGACCTTTTTAAGAGCTCAAAGATGGATGGTGCTGATTGGAATGAGAGAAAAAAAGAAAGAGAAAGTAGGAGAAGAATAGAAAGGTAGTTAGAAATTACAATTTCCACGAGCGTGAGAAATGTCCGGAAGGAGATGTTGTCCGAGGAATGACAAAGGACATTGGTGAAGCCGGATGTTGGCCACCACATAATCAAAGCAGGGAGAATGAAATAAAAAGTCCTGCAAGACAAAATGATGGCGTCACCACCCCCAATCACAAGGAAAAATGCCATACGGGAAGCGAGTAGACCGCAAAGGCGTGTATCCAAGAATCCGAAAAAAAAGAAAGATTGCAGTAGGCAAACCTGGATAGAGATGAAAATAGAGTAGTTCTAAAGCTCTAACACATAAGCCTTCTGCATCCACAGAAAAACTTGCAGGTGACAGGGCAAAAGTAGGAGACATGCCAGGTGACAGAGCGAAAGTAGGAGACAAAAACGGTGCGTCAAGTGAGAAAAAAATCTGTAGGGGTAAGCGACAAGGCGTGTCATCATACAATGGTGAGATAAGATAGTATAGTAGAAGGTAGTTTGGCTAAGCAGCGGCCAACAATAGATGTTTACATACAGAAGATTATAACGTGGAAGTCATAACGTTAAGGGTAGGGTTTGACTCAAACAGCAATGGGGTCAACTCCATGAACGTGAAACAGAACAGAAGTTGAACTATCAAAAACAGAAGTACACCGCATATGTTCTCATTTGTGGCAAGAGCTCTGCACTGATTTGCTTTTTCATGCCACTTTGCTAGTGCAGTCAGAGAAAGGCAGGAATTCTAAACCTAAATGAATGTATATTAAAGAAAATCAAGAAGACGAGATAGCACAAAGAGGAAAGGAGACCAATACGCAAAAAAAAAAATTACCGATCTTAAGCACCAGCGTTGCTCTGCTACGGAACTTGCTCATGCTTTTAACTTTTCTTGGACTACATTCCTTTTCTTCAATCTAAAAATCCTCTACAATTTTGTTTATAACACTTGAAAACCTTGTCATTCTTCTGGTTTAGACCTAGCTCTATCAATCCCCGAGTTTCTAAACTGCTTTGAACGCAACATTTCATCTAGTCTGCTATTCTTTCCAGAGTCCAACTTCTTTCTTTGTTGTAATCAAGCTGGTTTTGGTCCAGCTTGATCTGCTCTTCATCAAATCTTTTTTCTGTCTCAGTTCATCTCATACAAGTTTCACAAGCCTTACCAGGCTTTGTTGTTGTTGATACCTAAACCCTTCGGAGGGATGGGGGCATGGTGGAAGACCATGGAGCCCCATAAGCCAGGCAACTCCCAAAAACCTGGACCAGAGGTCGTGAAGTGACAGAGAGTCTCCAAAGAGCGAGCGATGCAGAGTCCGTAGCTGGACAGTGAAGAATGAGATGAGAGGTGTCCTGGGACGAGTGTCCGCAGGCGCTGCAGAAAGGATTCTCGATTCTGCCAATCCTAAAGAAATAAGAACTTAACAGAAGGCTGTGTCCGTTGCAGCGAAGATGCAAGAGCACACAACGAGCGTGACGAGGGAGCACAAGTTCCTCGGTGGAAATCGAGGGAACCTGCGTGTCGAAAAATTTCGATGAGACAGTATGCCTCCAATCCAAGAAAAAACAAGAGTAAATACGAGAGATAAGAGAGAGACTAAAAAGGATTGCATAAGGTGCAAGTAGCGCTCTCCATCTGACCAGCTCATCAGCCGCATCGTTCCCCGGGAGAAACGAGTGTCCGGGCAACCATTGTAGCCTGATAAAACAGGAGGAGAGAGAAGACAGTTCCTGCCAGATCTGCCAAAGAGATTGAGGTAAAAGGAAAGAAGGAGTAGAGGACAAGGTGGTGAGAACAGAACAAGAGCAAAATAAGAGAAGTGGCAGGCTTGTTGGTGCTGCCGAGACCAGCAAAGAGCGTGCAGAATGGCGCAGGCTTCAGCAAAAAAACTTGAGCATACTGGGCCTGCTGAAAAGGAAAGAGTGGCCTCAGTGCCACAGAGAGAGCAGTCGGCAAGTACACCAGAGCCGCCCTTGCCAAAAGGAAAAGAAATAGAGCTGTCTCTCCAAAGTACCAAATCGTAAGGGGAAGAGAGAGGCAGATCAGAGCAGGAGCATGGACAGCAAAGTGTGGATTCCACAGTGAAGGAAGGCAGGTTCCAAGAAGGTGAGGTAGGGCAAGCAAGGACGGCTTCTCTTGGAGAAGTAGAAGGAAGCATGAGCAGATGAGTGGACGCAAAAGCCCTCCAGGATGATCTGCAGAGTCCTGGTTTCACTCCAAATCTGGCCAAACCTGAAATGGGAAAACAGGTTGGGAGACGAAGGGCCCGCTCATAAGATGAAAGAGAGAAATGAATCAGGGTGACTCGTAGGAGAGGTAAAGAAGCCTCGGAGAGTAGAAGTGGGATAGGGGAAGATGACAGGCAACCGGAGATGGCACGACTAGCTGCTCAGTGGAGGCATTTCAATTTGGTGATATTGGTAGCGCTTAGGAAAGGAAACCATCCGAGTGAAGCATAAGTGAGAAGGAGCTGAAGAAAAGATTTATACAACAGAAAGAGGGACTCCTTAGAGGGGCCCCATGAGGAAGCAGAGATACAGCGTAAGGCCTTGAGACCTTGGGAAAAACTTGGCCTTCAGCGAAGATACATGTTTAGAAAAGGAAAGAGTGCAGTTGAAGGTGACCCCAAGAAAAGTTGGAGTGGGGTTGAAACGGAGGCGGAAGCCGAGTAAGAGGAGGTTAGCTTAGTGGGAATCCACTGAGAAAAAAAAGGCCTTACATTTGCTCGGATTGAGAGGAAGACACCAGTACTCATACCAGCGCTCCTTGTGTGGCCTTCACTGCAGTGGGAACCAAGGGGGAGGAGGACCAAATGGCCAGATGGTCAGCGTAAAGAAGGCAGAGAGGCCAGAAGATCATTAATGAAGAGACAGAAAAGTACAGGGCCAAGAGCGCATCCTTGCGGAACACCTCAAGCGACTCGAAAGAAGCGACTTATTTGACTTTGACAAACCACGCAAGCGCGCCTATTAGAAAGAAAAGATTGAGTCCAACGAGCAAAGCAAGGAGGGAGGCCAGCGGAAATCAGTTTGTGGAAAAGGGCGGGATGCCAGACAAAGTCAAAAGCTTTAGAAAAATCAATAGTAGAGAGAATCGTCCGAGAGCCCGGCCTGGGTTTGTTAAACCCATACAAGATGGACTGAGAAAGGTACAGAATTTGATCTAGTGTAGACCGTCCAGGGCGGAAACCAACCAGGCGGGAAGAGAGAATGGAATTAGACTCCAAAAAGAAGAGTAGACGGGATAGAATGATACGTTCAAAAAGCTTTGATACGCAGGAAGTGAGAAAGGTAGGCCGGAAGGAAGCAGGAGCATCGAGAGGCTTTCCCATCTTGTGGATGGGAATAATAGAAGATGTCTTCCAGATGGAAGGAAAGGAATGCGAAGTCCATAAGAGATTGAAGATGTGAAGAAGAAAATCCATGCCAGAGCGAGGAAGATGCTTTAGCATGTGATAGGTAACTTTGTCTGGGCCAGTGGCAGGGGAGGAGGAGAGGTTGGAGGCAGCTGCAAAAAATTCAGATGGGGAGAGAGAGCAGAAGGACGAGTGAGATTCCATGAGGCACGTGGCTTGGCAAAGCTCAGAAAGATAGCCTCTGGCTCTGCTACACATAGCCTTTGGCTGAGAAACGGAAAAGTGAGACCTCAGGTAAGCGGCATAGACCGAAGCCGATTCCCTGGGAGAGGAACAGTTTGGGGAATTAGGAGAGGAAAAAGATGAGGGAGGAGAGCCAGCGATAGAGCGAAGAAGAAAGTGTACAGTTTTTGATTTTGATTAGGGTGGAAAACAAGAGCAAGTCGTCTGCCATGCCTCAGCCTTGGCCTTGGCGATGACTGACGAGGCGCGTCGAGAAGCGGATGTAAGCCTGGCGATCTTCATTACTTCTGTGAGTGGCAGCAAAAGCCTTGCGTCTTTCACTAACTGCACCTTTCACCTCAGCAGACCACCAAGCTGTACGATGGCGTTTGATGCGGCCGAAAGGAATGAAAGATTTGGCCGCATTCAGTGCCAGAGAGATAAAGAGAGCAGCAGCAGAGGAAAGAGAAAGAGACAAGTATTTCTCGGCAGAAGGACAGTGGGATTCAAAGTAGGGGGCAAAGCCATCCTAGCAAGCTTTCGAAAATTTGAACAATGGGGGACGCTCGTTGGGGCAAAAGACCGAAGAGAGAGGGACAGATGAAGAATTGGTAGATGGTCAGAACCCAGATCCTGAAGCATCTCCCAGGAGCAAAAATGGGCGAGAGGAGGGAGCAAAGAAAATGTCAGGAGAGAAGCGATTGCCAAAGGAGCGAGGTAGAAGGGTGGGTGTGTTAGAGTCATTGAGGGGGAGGGGGTCAGAAGGGGTGATGGCAGTTGAAATCCCCAAAATGAGGACATTTCTGGAGGGAAAAAAGAGGGAGAAAAAGAATTGGTTCTGCCATCCGTTGGAAAAGAGCAAATAGGGGGGGCATACACATTAAGAAAAGAGAGCAAGGAGGAGTTGTTTAGAGAGATGCTGACCTCTACATAATCAGAGTAGGGGTCAAACGAAGAGAGGAAGTAGAAAGTTTAGAGAAAGATAAGCTCTACCTGACAAAAATAATGACACCGCCGCTAGCGTTCGTGGCATCACGAGAAAGAGAATGCCAGATCGGGAGTGGGTGCGATCAGATCGCAGAGCAGAAAATTCAGAAATCTGGAAAGAGGAAGATGAGTTAAGACTGGATTCCTGGATACAGATAAGGTCGACAAGATGGGTCAAAAGAAAGTAGAGTAGTTCAGTGCTTTTGGCTCAAAGACCTCCAGTATTCCATTAGAGAACCCTGAGGCAGTCAGGAGGGGTAGAATAACAGCCAGCAGCATGGGACGGTGGTGAGGAGGCAGAGGGAGAAGATACAAAATGGGCAGACAGAGGATAAGAGGTCTGAAGACGAGGGTGGGGCGGGAGTGCAGCATTAGCAGAGGGGGGTAAGTTTGTACAGTGGAGGTATACATGTCGGAGGAGACCGAGGAGCGAGTCAAAGTGTTCCGAGTAGGAACACAGCAGGGGGGGCAGCTCCAAGAGTGAGAGCTGCCAAGAGTTCTGAATTTGGAGAGGGAGAGTTGTGAGCACCTTAGATGAACCCTTTTGGAGCAGGTGCAGCATTGCACTGACTTGCCCCGCCAGGTCACATTTGCAGTGCACACAGAGCAAGGAAAGGTGGGGCCAGAGTTGGGATGAACGTTACCGCTTATCAAGAGAAGAAGAATGAGGAGACGAAGACGGGCAGGAGAAGAGAGTAAGAGAAAACAGGCCACCGATTTTGAAGAAGCTGTGTGCTGCCTTTCTGCGGTCGTTCAGGAGGCAGCATAGCGAAAAAATAAAGGGGAATGCCTGGGGTGACTGGGATCCCTGGGAAGGCCAACAGCCATGTCGACCCAACCCAAACGGGGTCGGGAACCGCACCACCGCGTTGGGGCGGCGGTTGATTGGTGCAGATTGGTCAATTCTCGCTACTGTTGATTGGTCGCTTCTCGCTACTGTTGATTTCTTGAAGGCATTTAACGCTATTTGGCACATCGCCCTTTTGCAGGCCTTTCATGTTTTTGTGCAACAGACTCAACCTATTCTTTCTGACAGGCTCGTTTACGTATTTTTTTACCATGACAAAAGCCACCAATGGCAAGTTTGCCAAGGCGTCTCCAAAAACCCAGTTCAGTTTTCTTTTTTACAATTGAGCTGCTTAATTCTATTTTTCCTTCTGTCAGATGTTCTCATTATGTTGACGAATGTGACGATCACCTGGTCTTCTCCTACCTCTGTTCCCCGTGACTGCGGAGGCTACACATACTATCCTAAATAGACATAAAGCCTGGTGTTTTCCTCTTTTAACTTGAGCAATGCGGAACCTTCTTTCAAGATCACAAGCTTATTTTACGACAATTGCAATTCTACCAGGTTAATCTCCAGCACCGCCTCTCTCTTAACTCGCCTATTTTGCTACAACCACACAATCAACTTCTTTGGAGTCACAATTAACGGCATTTTTTCCTTTTCTAAACATTCGCGTAAGGCCAAGATTTTCCTCATTATTTTTACCGGGTTTCACTAAAGAGTCCTAATCTTTACTCCACAATACCAGACTTCACTACGCTTCAGCTGAATGGTTTTTTCTCTGGGCTTGCAACGTCATCAAATTAGAACCTTCACCGCGCGCATCGTCATGCCATAATCGGCTGCCTCTCGTCTTCGTTTGTTTGTGGTTACCCCTCCTCTTCCTCGAGATGGAGGTACGGCATAAACGGCAATTCAGGTTCATGCCGTCAACCTAATTGAAATTAGGCTAGGAGAAAGATGGCAGCCCATTTCGAACCAGTCTTGAGTGACTGGTAGCCCCACCACCAACAAGGCGGACTGCCACTTGTGGGTACCCAAGAGTCGTGAGACACGCTGGGTTAGCAACTTCACAACTGTAATCCGGTGAAGTACGGGTGGGCCACCTGTCTACCACATAAAGACGGAGGCGTCCCGTTAAGTGCCTTGCCCAAGGACACAACAAGCAAGCTTGCCGGCTTGTTCTCCACACTATCCCTTTTTTATGCTGAGCGCCAATAAGGGAAGCTGTGAATATCATTTTTTAAAGTCCTTTGGTATGACTCGACTTAGGGAATGAACCCCAGGTCTACCGACTGTAATGCGGACGCTCTCACCACTACACCATCGCGCCGGTTCTCTCGTCCTCACCTATTCTTCATCTCCTTTCTGAGGTTACTCTGCCTCCATGCAAGTCACTGTCCTCCTATGGGAGTCTCTTCTTCTATCATTTTTCTTTCCTATTTCAAGATTGGCCACACACCAAATGAAACCACAGTTTATCACGAATTAACGAAAGACTTTTCGTCCACTCCTTTGTTTTAACTTTTTCTTCCAGGGTGGTTGCACTAGTTTACTCCATTCTCCACCCAAAAATCCTCTTTTTTGTAACGTGGAGCGCGCTCTTTCCACTTCAAGCCCTTCCACGTAAAGTTGCTGATCTTGTCCACCTTGACTCTCTACCGAATCAATATCTTGAGATTAAGACAGATAGCTTTGTCTCTCCTATTCGCAAAAAAAACTCCGGCAACCTTTTCAAATACTTAACTGTGGCGCTATTCCGTAAGCTCTTTGCTAGTCTGATCCAGCCTCTCTCTTTTCACCACTTGCATTCCCTCTTCCCTTTCTAGCACTGTGGGCATCTCTTTTAATTTTTTGACATTGAAGTCCCTTCAGTTTCTATCAAAGAACTTGTGCTTCCTCGTCATATTCGCTGTGTCCTCTCTCCTTTGCTGAAATGAATATGTCCTTCTTTTGAGTGCTTTTCTTTTCAAAACTATTTATCGTGGATCGCCTATCCATTCTGTCCTGTTCTGCGGCAGATTTCCTATGCCGCACTCTCTTTAGAAATTCTTTTTCTTAGTATAACCTCTAGTGAAGTTCTTGGAGAGTTTCAAAGCCTTCCATGATCCCCCACTATACCCCTACCCTCTGAAAGAAGGAGGGTAACAACAATACCCAACCACAGGACTGCATTGGCATGTTTATCAATGAAGAAATAATTGCTCACTTGCCTTGGTAGGTCCATTTCCATGCAAAACAGCGGGCAAGGTGGAGTAGTAGGTGTTTCGTACGCGGGAATACGTCGCTTCCTCCTCCAACTCCAACTCGTCTATACACGTTACACGTTACGTCATCACGATGCCACCAGCAACCACAAACACCCACCTTTGGCAAAGTTGATATTCTGAATTAGTTCACTTTTATGATCCAATGTCGCGTTTAATTTTGACTAAAAAACATAAATGAATACATCTAACCAACAATACATACACGTCATCAACGATAGATACACGTCATAACGACGGATGCACGTCATAACAAGAGACATGTCACCGATGATGGATGCAAGTCATAACAAGAGACATGTCACCAACTATAGATGCACATCATCAGCAATGGATGCAGGTCACCAACGATGGATGCACATCATCAGCAATGGTTGCATGTCACCAACGATGGATGCACATCATCAGCAATGGTTGCATGTCACCAACGATGGATGCACGTCATAACAAGAGGCATGTCACCAACGATGGATGCACGTCATAACAAGAGGCATGTCACCAACTATAGATGCACATCATCAACAATGGATGCAGGTCACCAACGATGGATGCACGTTATCAGCGATGGATGCACGTCATCAGCGATGGATACAAGTCACCAACGAGATGCACGTCATTAGGCGCATGTCACCAACAATGTGTGATAAACAGCGCTGCTGAAATGATCGTAAATGGTCGCGCGACTCCTCGCTGTACTTGCTTGTGTAGTTGTTCAATCCACCCTCAAGCTGATTAAGTCTACAGCAATTTACTACCTTGTTTTGTGTAACCATAAACCGCAAGCTTGCTTACAGAGTCGTTGCATTTAGTTTGTGCAGGTCAACTTGTTAAGTTACACCTCGTCTTTCGTTTAAGATCGTTGAGTAATTTAACACTATGATTAGTTTTTTACAATTACTTAATTTTCTGTTTGATCTTTTGTAGCACATAGACTTTGTTTTAATGTTAATTAATTCCAAGGTCATGTTGGCGTATTAAACATAACATGATGGATGCATGTCTTCAATAAATCATGTTTAAAAGAAATGGATACACTATTCTAATTGACATAGCATTACGTGTTCTCTGCAGGTCAACCACGTGCAACACAGGGTGACCCCTTCATAGAGATGACACAATGTGTAAAATAACAAACAATCATGGAACTCACTCGCACGCTGCTGTTGAGATAAACTTTTGTGTAATACAGCTGGTCATCATCTGTATCAGCGAGATCCCCATAGTTGATCACCTCCCAGAAAGTGTTAGCATAACCAATGATTCCACCCGAACACAAAAAACGCTTCCCCTGGCTAACTTCGGGATATTGATCCTGCAATAAGTAGAAAAAACATCCGCTAAAAGATATTTTTCAGCGCTCACACATGAGAAATCTCTGGTCAATGTCGTTTAATGAACAAGTACCGAGATAATCGCAATGTTTCCAAATCACATCAGACTAAACCACACCATAGCACCGCAACCATATCACTACCTTCAATGACTTATCAGGCCAAAGACTTGTTTCGGCTGAAAACACAATCCTGGCGTTGAATCGATTGAACTTTTTCAATATTTCATCTTTTCCAGCCATAAACACAACATCATAACTGAAAAGATAATTTGTTACAAGATCAATTAAATCAGGTCAAAATAGCAAACCTCAGAAACACAGGCTAAGTAAGCATCAACTGGACCATTAACAGCAATTTATCAACTGTGATTCGTGTTTCAAAGCAATAGCCTTTTAAATATTTAAAAGCTGCAGCTCATTCATGGTGCCTAGGTTTTACAAAACAATGTTCAAAATACAAATTAAAACCTACCGTACAACAAATCACAATTAACTCTAAATGTGAGCTGACAGTCCAGATAAGTTACAGAACTGTTACAAATCGAACCTGTCAGTGAAAAAAAGGACAAGATTTTTATCATCTTTATATTTCTTCAAAGCTTTTTTTAAAAGATTCACTTTAAATCCTCCACCTGTAGACACTCTTAAATCGCCACCTTTCCATTCCTCATGCATCCCAACAACCTGATCAAACATAATCGAGCAGTGCTCAGATAACAAGTTTTGGCAAATAAGGTAGTCCACACATCAAGAGCGCATGTATTCTGTGGTTCACCTCGTTTACATTTTTACCAGCAAAAAATTCTTTGACAAAGTAACAATTCAAAATTAAGCTGATAACAAGTTGTACATTACAAAACTGACATGCAGGTATACCACAACAAAGTCGACTACATACCAAAACATCTAAATCAAAAGTTTTCAATGATCGAGTAAATCTTTTAAATCCATCAGTTTCGTCGGTCGCCACAGTGACAATAAGAAGTCGGTTTGTTTCTAAAAGATTTCAATAACTTTCTAACTTTAGATTTGAAAAAGGAAAACAATGTTTTAACCACCTACCGAGAATACATTAACACACTTGTTCAGTAGAAAAGCTAAATCAGAATTCTCATTTCGATCTGTTTACAAATTACCCAGCAAGAGGAACGCGCTAGTGAGCTGCAAAGTATTTTCAGGTGTTTGTTTTACGGCATTAAACTAAAATGGTTTTTGAAATAATGGGCTTGGCGAGAAAAAAATTTGGGGCCAGCCATATTCTTTTTTTTAATTTATGGTTGATGACCAATTTGACTTTTACTTGTTTTGGGGTATCGTTTGTTTCATAAAACAAGAACGCAAGCCTTTGTTTCCGTAAATGGGTTACGAGCTGAAAAAGGTTGATAAAGACAGGTGTATGTCACTTTGAAGAAAAAGAAATGCACGCGGCGATTACGACAGCAAATACAGCAGGTTAATGCTCTGAGTTGTTTGATGACCACCCGGCTTTAAAGTATTGGGTTGGCTAAAAGCAGCTCAATCTTTCACGATTGCAGATTGACGAGTTAGAGTAGAATTGATTGCGATTTATTGTTAACTTGCGATACAAATTTTTTGTCTTGGATTACTATTTGATTAAGTTATGATCACAAGTGCAATTATTTTTTGACCTAAAAACAAAAAACTTTTACCGAAAAAGTAAAAAGTTTGATATTTTTTGAGTACACAAAAACTTTTCAACAAATTTTGACGAGGCAGGAAGGCGATTATTTAATGACATTTCGAGGGATACTTTTCTACATTTTTCTTTGCATAGAGCTGTATTTGATGATTCGATGACGACAGGTGGCTTTCCACTCTAAACGCTTGTCACAGTTCACAATCAAGCAGCACAGCACGCAAAACAGTTCGCCATTGCGGTTACAGCGAAACTCGCTGGGAAACTCTCGCAGTAAAATCGAGTAATGATGCCGCATGTAGTTGATATTTTTGGCATTTCGAAAAATGACAAACAGCTATAAAATTTTAGAATTCCCCAACAAAATTTTTCTATTTATATAAAACTGTGTAACATCTCACACAAAGTCACCATACACCCACATCTGGTCGAATGATCACGTCAATAAACAAATTAAATTTTTTTTTGAGATTATTACGTAATAATAGCTTTACTGAAACTTGTTGCAACGCAGTTATCAACAAATTAATAGGGAATTGTTTCACATCTTTTAATTAAATTAAATTTTATGTGCCTTAAAAGGTTAACCCGATTTGACAAATTTTGACCAATCACAAAAATTTGACTTTTTTTTTTACTTTTCCCAAAATAATTGCCTTTTTTTCACTTCATTTCATTACAGAATGGATGCATGATTGGTCAGCACAACAAAATGACAATCAATTCTACACCACTACAGATTGCGAAAGAAAAATGAACTACTGATTGAAGTACAAACCTGCATATGCTGTCGTTGAAAAAACAAAACAAAAAATCAAAAGAAAACAGCTGGTCAAATACTGATACATGATTATCAAAATCTCATTATTAATACAAAGAAAATAGAATCTAGAATAAGATGAAATCATAGTTAATACTCAAGAATTTAGCTGTAAACCAGGAGTGTGCGTATATCCATGAAGCATATGCACGACTAATAGTGCATTGTGTAAGCCTCTCTTTCCAATGTCAAAATTAGCAACTACATTAGCAACACAAAGCAAACCACGCATTCAAAGTCTAGCAGTTCAGATAGTAAGGCACTCTTGGCAGAGCGTCTTCAATGGCACGTTCATAGAAGGCCCTTACATGGCCTCTGCAAAACTGATCTCTATCTGATCGCAAAATCAATCCTAAGCACATGACTTTACTGTTTTTCTCTAAACTGTAGGGTGATAGGAGAAATGCTGCTTTGTTTTTGAGGCTATATTTTTAGCAAACTTATTGAAGCATTTTTGATCTGTCGGTATATGACCTAGAACAGTTTGCAAATAACTCTTGCCTATTGTTAATTGTCATTATTTTGTTTTCTGACAATGAAGGATATTCTGGAAGCCCTATACTTTTCAACTATTTTGTTTTAACTGCTTATTGATAACTAACCATCCGCGCCGGTGTCACTCGCTGGGCCCCCACTAGTAATGTGGAGTTTAACAATATATTTTAGATATTTTTTTTGTACCATTCTGGATAGTTTACCCTAAAAAGTAGCAACAATGCACTGTACATTTGTTCAGGAAAAAAACGATGGCAGTAAAGCAAAGAGGCATCTACAATGCTAGTGTAGACTATTTTTTCATTATTTAAGGTGAATCAAAAAATTGTGAATAGTTTATATATGCAGATGCAGTGTGCAAGCTCACAAAAATATGATATTTTACTACTCTAAAATGGAACCAACTGTCAAAAGAGTGACGTGACGTATTTATTTAGATTTTGCTTCAGTTTGTGATTTAGATTTTCACATGATGCTAAAAGTTAAAGCTACCAAAACATCTAAGTTTTAATCCGTACTTCAAGACTTCCCTGGAGAATTTATGATAAGTCTGAACAACCCATTATATTGCAAATTGGGCAGCAGTACGGTTTCTTGCAACTAACACTCTCTTGCTGAAAATCATCAAAATACGTTCAAACACCACGAAGCGTTAGGCAGCAGATCTGATCTGCCGATCAATAAGGAAAGGAAACCAACGCATTTTTGTCTGCTGATATTCTTTTGCACATGCTAAACAATAAGCATACTAAAAACCTATTTCACAACATTGGTCGCAGTGAAGTGCAACAAGATCGTATTGAGTGCTACTACTATTTATAGCACTCAATAAAATCTTCCTGTTGCACTTATTTTCCAAGACAGACATTTTTCTCCACTTTTTTCAAAACCCATGTTTCTCAACTGAGCCATGTGTTAAAGCAGAAAAATGAATACTTTTAGCAATTGTGCTTTCTTTTCCTTGCCCTTGCCACAGTCTAACCGTTTAAACTTACTTTTACTATTTTCATGTTCATGTAGGACTTGAATATGATAAAAGCAGCACTTTCATTCATTCACGCGTATGAGCTCATGCTCGGTTTGCATGTCTTTCGTCAAGCTGGGCCACCACGGCGGGTAGACTGCTTGGCCCCACCATCTGTCTGCCACATAAAGACGGAGGCATCACGTTAAGTGCCTTGCCCAAGGACACAACAAGCAAGCTTGCCGGCTTGTTCTCAACACTATCCCTTATGTGCTGAGTGCCAAGCAGGGAAGCTGTCAATACCATTTCTTTAAAGTCTTTTGGTATGACTCGACTTGGGAAATGAACCCCAGGTCTACCGACTGCGAAGCAGACGCTCCAACCACTACACCATCGTGCCAGTGTTGATAAAAGCAGCACTCATTGAGCTTTTTTATCAGACAACTAGTTTGGTTACTTAACAAAAAAAAAGAACGAAACTTAAAATGAAACACTTTTTTTCTGTGAAATGTTTATTTCATTTTTAATTTAGATTACTTCAGTAGTTTCCAAAGTGGGCCCAGCAAAAATTTGCCAAGGGCATCCCTTAAATTAAACAGAAAAATTGTATTTAGTTGATCATAAAAACAAGGTTTTCAACCTCAAACTGGGAAATTCAGCATCAAAAAATGGCCTGAGTAACAAGTTTGGCCGAAAAACAATTTCAAAAAGTTGATTTCCGAAATATAAAAGATCTTCAATCCAAATTTGGGTAAATTCACCATCAAAAAGCAGCTTGACTTACGAGTTTGAGCAAATATAGAATCTGACAAGGTGGTGCAAGTATTCATAAGTTTTGAAAAAGTGCAGCAAGAAAAAAATTTCAGAACTATTGGGTTACTATTTTTTTTTTTGATATAAAAATAAAAATAACCCAAAACTTTCAAAAAAAGATGCCCCGTATCACATTTCCTTCACCGTGCTTTTTTTTTAAATATATAACTTGATACTTTAAAGGTATATTTTAGCTACAAGCCATGACCACAAGAAGTTACATGACAGATGAGCCTACCCGGCTTAAAATTTTTTGAAATATAAAAAACAAAGACATTCTATTGTGATCACTTAAAAGTTACAAAGGCAATTGTTAAGTTGAAGACAGAAAATTTGCAGTAGCTAAAGATGAAAGCAGGACCGTAATGTTCACAAAACCATGGTTTATCCAAATTAGCATGAACCAAAAACTAAAAATAATTATGTAGCTATACTTTTAATGTCTGTGTTTATTTCTATGTTTCTGGGCCTAAAAACCTCTTGTTTTATGTTGAAGCACCTTAATACTTATTTGGCTGTGATGCTTTTGTACTGTAGAGGAGCCACTTGTTTTTTCTTAACGAGTTTTTAATGTTACCCAACTTTGAATGAATGATTTTTTTGGTATCGAATAACTAATTTGTGACAGCAATTACTTTTCTTGTTTAGGTAAAACTTCATCAACTGAAAAACAACTTGATCCCATCTACCTGAGGCAAAGGATATATTTGCGCAATCATTTTTTATTACTAAACATGATTGTATGCCACTGGTACTGGGATCCTCACCAATTACCAAACAAAAATAGGTAAAAAGGTGTTGAAGCACTCATCCAAATCATGATTATTTTTTGTTTGCCATATTTATCCTCCATTCTCGAGAAAGCGATGTATCGCTATGTTTTGGACGATAAGTTTGCACTCGCTTGGGGGTTGCTATTTCCGAGGTGTCTGGATCACCTGTCTTCCACATAAAGGTGAGGTGTCCCATTAAGTGCCTTGCCCAAGGACGCAACAAGCGAACTTGCCACCTTGTTCTCCACAACCTCCCATAAATGCCGAGCGCCAAGCAGGGAAGCTATAGATACCATTTTTAAAGTCTTTTGGTACGACTCAATGAGGGGAATGAACCCCAGGTCTACTGACTGCAAAGTGGACACTGTAACCACTATGCCATCGCGTCGGTTGGAAAACTCAATTGCAAAACTTTTGTAGGCCAGCTGTGCTTTCTTATAACTAACTTTTGCAAGAAAAGCTTGCTTTATCTAAAAGGAAATTATCATTAAGACTCCTTTCATGCCTATGATTAGTCCCATCATCAGAAATATACTTTAGCATGGGCAGCATTTCTATTTCTTGTGATATAAAATAACATCTTCAAGACATACAAAATCTTTATACTTTGACTATCTGAACTGCTGGTTATTACAAGTTATCTACAACGTAACTGCATTCTAGAGCTTACTCACAACCACCGTATATTATTATGACTCACAATACGTCCGACAATTGTATTATTATGACTCACAATATATAGACAATAACCACCAGCATTACAATGATGGGTAATAAAACGTTTTTTCAAAGTTTTGGTGGGAAAAAAATCTGGAATAGTGAGTCCAGGAGGAGTTCAAACAATAAGTTTTCTGAAGGTCACATTTTTAAATTAAAACCGGAGTATGCCTGGCGTGCACTCAAGTAAGAACAAAACTGCTTGTGTTTCGCATAGAAGTATATGACCAGTAAAAATTTTGTGTGAATGCAGTGGAATAGTGGAATCACCTATTTGGCCACAATGCAGCTCATAAACCATACAAACATTCCAAGTAGCCTTAACCATAGTTTTCCCAAATGAAGCAGGTATGAAGTCACTTTGCAGTAGGTATTGCAAAGAAAAAAATAAGGGTCGCCAACATAGTTTGAAAAATCAAATTTATGCCTTTATAGCAATAATACCTTTGTTGTTTACATGGAACAAATTTTACCAACCGTTCCATACAAGGATGACTATTTTGAGCAACCAAGAAAAACCATAAAAATGTAAGTGAGACTTAGCGTACAATCACATGGACCAGGTTAGCACAAAGTTACTTAAATAATTTAGTCAGTATTTGAAAGAGTGGTAATAGGTGGGATTTGCACAATCTGGAGCTATACCACATCGTCTAATCATTTATTTCTTTAAAGATACAGTAATAATGTATAATTATCATTTGTACCAAGAAAACATCAGGCGTGCCTGCAGGTCCATGGGTAATTTAGCCACATCATATGGTTTGTGTCACAAATTTAATCCAATCTCAACAGCAAATCTATTCCCTTACATGCCATATAAAGTTTTATTGTGTGCTATGGCAACTAAACAGAAATAAACTTTTAGTAACACACAAATAATACCTGAAAACCAAGGGTGCCTTCAGTTCTATGGAGATTTGGCCTATGACAAACAGCTTCTGCCACAAAAATTATCCATCCTTAAAACAGCACATGCATTCCCCTCCATGCTCATAAACTATGATTGTGGCACAAAACGCATAAGGTGGCCTAAATGCTAATGAAATCCAAGGACCCTTGGCTAAAAACTTAAAGTGCGCTATGTAAAGTTTGTCTTTGTGTTATTGCCATAGCAACAATTTGAGCCACAATAAAGCTTGTGGGGTATGTAGGGAATTCAGACTACTCTGACGTAAGATCGAATTTGTAACAAAAAATTGTATGAGAATGTCCATGGAACAGCAAGAAACCATGGGTTTTTACAAATAATCTGTGTGGTGGATACAATGAACCCCGATGGAGATTGAAGAAGAAAGTATGTGGTATTGTTGGGCACTTTTGGTTATGTGGCACAAGTCGATAAAAATGCTGATAGATCAAAAGAAATAACATGGTGTTTGACATAAAGCCTGACCTTCCCATGTTTAATACCTTAATGTTCCCTTAGCAATGGTTTTAGCCACTTGGAAACTTTATCTAACAGTTAGATAGGAGCATGGAGGTTCTTGAAGGACGTTTGTTTTGTGGCAAATACAGTTCTAAATGACTAAAATGCTCATGGACCTATGAAAATCTACTAATTTCTAAAAAAGTTTCCAATTTTGTTGACCAATTGTTTTCACATTTCAATGGCAACCATCAGTTCCTATCTCAATTTAGAGCACGAAATGTTGTTTATAACAGAGATTCATTTGGTGTAATTTTTATGCCAACCTTTGGCATTCCATGTAAGTTTAGTCTTTGACCAAATATAGTTATCTTACACTCATACTTTGGCAGTTTTAGTGGTTATTTATATTGAAATTTTCCAAGTGCTAACTAGAGACAAATTGAATATTAGCATTACGTTCACGTAGATGTGTTCTTCAAAACAAATACAACTTTAGAAAACTAAACTCAAACCAAAATCACAAAAACAACTCAATGTTCAGCAACTGTCAACTTTGTGGATGCTATGTTTTAGGCAACTATAAAATTGCACTGCAAACGTTTCAGCTCTTAACTGGTGCCATTTTCAAAGCAAGTTGTTTGCAACAAACGGTTGACTAACAACTTTGCCATATTGAATCTAAAAAGAATTGAAAACAAAGAGATAGTTAAGTGTTTGACAAGCAAAGAGAAAAGGATTCGGAATCTAAATTTAAATCAGGTACAATAGTAATTGTTGAATTAGAAATTTCAAAACAAGCAATTTAGAATTGTCACAGGAACTGGTGAGAATCAAAACACAGAGTTGGCTTGAACAATTCATGGATTTTCATCAGTTCTCCAGACAAATTCAAACTGCTCATTCTGGAATCTCTTAAATTAAAAAATTGAAACCTCATGTATATTTAAACTCCAAATCCCTTTCTCTCTGCTTGCTTTAGACATGATTAACGCTTCTTGTTGTCTACTCTTCTTTTTTGTGTCAATATGATGTAGTTGATAGTCAACCGTTTTGTAATACCTCATTTGCATGGAAAACGGTATCAGCTGATGGTCGAAATGTTTGAAAAATATTTGTAGCATTGTTTGGCTGTTACATTTGGAATCGATTAGTTCCAAATGGAACAGCCAATGTAATAGCTTTTTCATAATTACAGTTTCTGTGTAAGTATATTTGCAACCATTATGGGTTAACAATTGAAAAATATCAGATTGTAATTTTACAAAGAAGTAGTGCAGTACAATGATTTGCTGATAAGCCAATGACAATTGTTTGACTGTTTGATATACTGTAAATGTAAGCTTAAATTCTGCTTCAGCACTGTTTTTGAAGGTAAAAAATACATCTAATACATAAAGCGCAATTGTGTTTGTCTATTTTTCTGTCTGTTTTAACTCCTCTGAAACTCAAAAATCTTGTTGGTGGTACAGAATTTTAATATAGCTTTGAAAAAAGCTGTTTGAGCTATAAGCTTTTCGTGACGCTCTCATCAGTGGCAGTATTGCGTCAAAAGGGAAGATCTAGAGTGAATAAGTCTTTTATGTGAATAATTTGGATGTTACGTAATCAAGACAGGCCAATGATAGTGTTTGTATTGCAAAGCGTGCAAAAGAAAGATTTTGCAATTGCAAAAGTTAGAGAAGGCACAGCAGGAGGCCTAATGCTACGATTATCGAAAGAGTTTAAGAGAGTAAACAAACTCTTTTTGTCTGCATAACACGGGGCGTCGGGTCTTGATATAAGTAGCCTCTAAAAGATTGAGATGGAAAGAGCTGCGTGCTGCGGCAAGAATTGAAAACCGCTTATCATCATAGTTTAATGCACATCGATCATTATCTAAAAGATGCTGACCAATGGCAGAGTCACAATCCGGTTTGGTGTCGGTTCGTTTACACGATCTGTGTGGTTGAGATCGGTGTGGATGAGTCAATTGCTGTCTTAACCATTGTGGAACATATTGCTTGATGCGATCCTGTAGTCGTTGAGATGTTCGCCCTACGTACCGACTGTCACAGTGGCACTTGTATTCATATATGACCACACTTTTCTGAATGGCAGGTAGAACATCCTTGCGGGCCACAGGCAGCATGCGCTTAGACGTAAAGACCAAGCGGGTGCTGATGGAACCATAGCAGCTTTCCACGGCGATTTTGACTTCTTTTTCTAAGTTTGTAGATGGCTTACCTATCCAAGGGACCCTCAAGTACACAGGACACTTTTCAGGACCAAATCGCTTAAGGGTGGAGAACTGAGCAATTTTCTTGGTGATCTGAGTGTTGATGATGTTTTTAGGATAGCCATTGTCTAGTAATATCTTCTTGATCCGTCCTATTTCTTCATTGAGTCTACGCTTGGTGCAAATCATTAGAGCTTGATGCACCAATGTAGATATTAGACTTATTTTGCATTTGAGAGGACTAAAGGACTCCCAACGCAAATACTGGCCAGTGAAAGTGGGTTTCCAGTATACACTGGTTTCCAAGCCAACATCTGTTCTTTTGACGTAGACATCAAGAAACGGTAGACATTTCCCTTTCTCTTTTTCAAAGGTGAACTTGAGGGATGGATGAAGGCAGTTAAGTTTGGTCAGAAATTCATCTGCTTCAGCTTCGTGATCGAAGATGGCAAACGTGTCGTCAACATATCTGAAGTATGTTGTAGGCTTTTGCGTTTGAGAAAATAACTTTTCTTCATAATATCCAACGAAGATGTTGGCCAAAGCCGGACCAAGGGGTGATCCCATAGCTACTCCGTCTGTTTGCTTGTACATGGTGTTATTGAAGCTGAACTCAACTGAGGATGTAGCGCTCTTCATCAATTCAACAAACACGTCCTTTGGAATGACTGGTTGGGAATTAGACTGGTCGTAGAGGGCTTCCAAACAGATTTTGATGGTTTCATCAAGGGGAACATTGGTGAACAAGCTGGATACATCAAAAGAACACATGAAGACATTGTTCATTTTATCGACGTAGTCGCTTTTGTTTAAAAGGACAACGCCGGAGCCTTTGTCGGGTTTGGTGACAATGATATCATCATTCTTTCGTAACCGGTTGATTGCACGAAAGCACTCTTTGTGCATTGTGAAGTCACGTGAGTCTATCGTGCTGTCACTGTACAAATGAGCAAGGTCGGCGAGTCGGGCTTTCAAAGCAGTGCGTTGTTCAACAGAACTGGCACTGTGATGTAAAAGCTGTGCCCACAGTGACTCAAATTCGACGAACATCTCAATGACCACAGGATCGCATCAAGCAATATGTTCCGCAATGGTTAAGACAGCAATTGACTTGTCCACACCGATCTCAACCACACAGATCGTGTAAACGAACCGACACCAAACCGGATTGTGACTCTGCCATTGGTCAGCATCTTTTAGATAATGATCGATGTGCATTAAACTATGATGATAAGCGGTTTTCAATTCTTGCCGCAGCACGCAGCTCTTTCCATCTCAATCTTTTAGAGGCTACTTATATCAAGACCCGACGCCCAGTGTTATGCAGACAAAAAGAGTTTGTTTACACTCTCAAACTCTTTCGATAATCGTAGCATTAGGCCTCCTGCTGTGCCTTCTCTAACTTTTGCAATTGCAAAATCTTTCTTTTGCGCGCTTTGCAATACAAACACTATCATTGGCCTGTCTTGATTACGTAACATCCAAATTATTCACATAAAAGACTTATTCACTCTAGATCTTCCCTTTTGATGCGATACCACCACTGATGAGAGCGTCACGAAAAGCTTATGGCTCGAACATCCTCTGAAACTGCTGGAGGTACAAGCATCAAACTAGGCACGATTGATCACCACCCCCTGGTGAGTGACATAAGACTGTTCGTGATGTCATAATCAAAATTTTTGTTTTTATTTTGCATTACTTGACAAAGAACATCCGCTTTTTGCTCAAACGATAACCAGCTTCCGACTTAGCACATTTCAAAAACTTTCGTTTGTTTGGGCTCTAAAATAAGGTCAAAATCAATGATTCAATAAACAATCCATTTTTTGTTTTTTCTCAAAAAGTACTGATTGCAGAAACGTGACTAAACGTTCTTTTAGACAATATTGATAAGGTGCTTGCAATAAAACAATTTTACAACAATTAATGCTTAATTGATTATGCTAGGAGCAATTCTTTATTTGAACACTTCAAGACCTCTATGCATTTTTCTTCTCTATTTCCCTTGCACGCTTAAACTGGCTCTATGATGTCATAATATGTCTTGTACGATTAACACAAATCTTCGCTACCACACATCATAATATGAAGATGTTTTTAAAAATTACACTCTTTTTGCAAAATTAGTTTTTTTACAAAACTGATTTGTGACCTCATTTCTCAACTGATTTTCAAACTTTTTTCAATAAATTAAAGGTTATTTCACGTCGAGTCCGATAGTATACAATATGTACAATTAATATTAGTTTTTATACTGAAAAAACTGAACTTTAAAAGCTGTGGTGTAAGTTTTTACCCCTCCTAAAAGTGGTGAGCTAAGTAAAAGAGGTAACTTTAATACAAAAACGTTATAATAAAGTACAGTAGGAACTCGATTATCCGAACCTCGATTATCCAAAAACTCAATTATCCAGACGCTCCAAAAATTCTAAAATCCTAGGATGGCATAAAAACCCTTTAAAATGCTTGTAATACAGTCCAATTCACTTGATTTCGTCACAGGATATTACATATAACCGCTTTATTTACCCAAAATACTCGGGTAGGAAACAATAATAAAAATTGCACACAGAAGCTAGTGGATTTGTTCAATTTTCTATTTGATTCCATCAGAGTCATACGTAGTTTCTAGCATTAGGTTTTGTTAATTTGATTTGCATATTGTTTCATTTCATTATGTTTTGCTGAAACAAAAACTCTAAACATTTGTTTTATTCAGTTTTACTGTAATCAAGTTTTACTATGAACAATATAGCGGCTAAAAGAAAAAGAGTTGTATTAACTGTAAAAGATAGAATTAAAATCTATGAACAATACGGTAAGGGAGCATCAGCTAATCAACTGGCAAGTGAGTACAACATTGGAAAGTCTAGTGTCTACGATATTGTACGGCAAAAAGATCAGTTTAAAAAGTATGATGGTGTTCTTGATAAAGGGCTTTCAAAAAATAGGAAGACAATGAAAACTGCAGTAAATCCTGGCTAGGATAAAGCACTTTATCTATGGTTTTCTCAAAAACGTAGTCAAGGGCTGTCTATTTCTGGCCCATTGTTATGTGAAAAACTCTAGATTTCAACAAAAAGCTGGGAGGTAGTGATTCTTTTGTGGCCAGCAAAAAATGGCTAACAAACTTTAAGAATCGTCATGCTATTAGGCAACAAAAATTGGAAGGTGAAAGTCTTTCTGCTGATGCAAAAGCTGCTGCTGATTTCAAAAAAAGAGTTCATAAAGCTTTTGCACAAAGAGGGGTATTCCAGAGACCGAATTTATAATGCTGACGAAACGGGCTTAAACTGGGAAGCTTTGCTTGACAAATCTCTTGAGTCCAAAACAGCTACCTCTGCACCAGGACACAAAGTGAGCAAGGAGAGGGTTACAGAGTTGGTTAGTGCTAATGCTAGTGGTTTACATGCATTGCCTTTGTTTGTAATTGGTAAGGCACAAAAGCCACGTTGCTTTAACAACATTTTTGATCTTCCAGTGGTCTACAGAGGGCAAAAGAATGCTTGGATGAACGGTGACCCGTTTACCAAGTGGTTCACTAAGGACTTCATCCCTAATGTCAAAGCACATCAACAGAAAACTTCGACAGAAGGAAAGACCTGTCTGCTGTTAGACAACGCACGCTCCCTGCCACCCTGCATCTGAGGTTCTTGAGAAGGAAGCACAGCTGGCTGGTTACCCTGAGTTCAAGGTCATGTATTTGTCCCCAAATGTTACTCCTTTAATACAGCCTATGGATCAAGGTGTCATAGAAAAAATGAAAAGGATGTACAGGAAAGAAATGCTAAGAAAGCTGCTCATATTGGATGAATCAGAAGGTGTACTTTCAGCATGCAAGAAATTTAACATCAAGGACTGTTGTTACATGCTGAAAGATGCATGGAAATGCCTTACACAGGACAACTTGTCAAGGGCTTGGGAGAAGTTGTTGGTGGACAAAGAGACTGAAGAAGGGGGGCAAGATAAATTGCAAGTTGATCAGTCTGCTGCTAAATTTACCTCAATAGCGCAAGAAATTCTTGGCTGTTCAGATGTTGCTGTTGAAGATGTCAATCAGTGGTTAAATCTGGATGCTGAAGATGTTGGATATCAACGATTTAATAACGATAAAATTGTTTGCCAGGCGTTAAACAAAGATAAAATTGATGTCAGTCTTAAAGAAGAAAACGCAGAAGATGAAGGCCCCACTGTTAGCCATTTTGAAGCCTTCTATGCTTTGGAAAAAACATTATGTTGGTATGAGATACAGGAAGAGCGTGTATCTACGAAATACCTTGTTCTAAAGCAACTACAAGACAAGGCTGCCCTCAAAAAACAATCTTCTCATATTCAAACAAAAATAACTGACTTCTTCAGAGAATAAGACACATTTATACATTGTGCTAATCTGTTTTCCGCATATGCATTTAACTGTACCTATTATTGTGTGTGTAAAATAAAACAAAATATTGCATAAAAATAGGCATACATTGTTTTGTTGTTAGCTTTTATTTAAGAGTTTGTTTCATTATCTGGAAATTTCGATTATCCAGAAAATTTGATTATCCAGAATGGCACTTGTTTCCTTTAGTCCGGATAATCGAGTTTCTACTGTACTAACAATTACTGTCCTTTGAAAGCTTAGGAAACTCCCTTTCCAGTAATATGTAACACCAATTACTTGAAGCTAAGGATTAGTTTATCATGGCTGATCAAAAATTGGTTGCCATACATCATGTTTCATTTTTGGTTGAACAATTATCCTACTTGATCTAACAAACTTGCAATTGTTAGACAAAGTTAGCTCTTTGGTGCATTTTGACTGCTTTTCCTCATAAGCATGATTTTTTGCATTGTCTATCGACATTTTCAAAAAGATCCATCAAAAACTGAAGTCTCCAAATGTTTATAAAATGTAGTCTATCGGTTAAAAACACACAAAATTTTAGGGCTTGCAGTTCACAAAATTGCAATTTCTACAGTAGAAAAACTTAGTCGTTTGATACATTTTGGGTATTCTTTCTCGATAGCATGGATCTTTGGCATTGTCAATCAAAATATTCAAAAAGATTTATCAAAAAATGAAGTCTACAAATTTTAATATGTAGCCAACTCCAAGCAAAACACTTGGTGATCGTCCAAGAAGAAAACGAGAGAGTAAAGATGGACCTGTTGCTGCACAGTCAATTAAACTTAAATTGATGTTTATCAAAAACATCTTGCTTGTATCTCCCAAAAAAGCATTTGATCACATTTCTACGATAACTACTTTTTGAGTAAATTAAGAAAACGCATTTTTGTTGATTATGACATCATATGAGATGCTAAAAAAAAGTGAAATTTATTGAAGTTAGAAAATTGGGTACTGGCTTATGTTAAAATCTAAATCTGTGTTCTTCAGTTTAAAATATGAATTTTATACAATTATCAGTGATTGTGACATCATTGTGATGTCATGAACCCCCTTATGACACTTATCTCGGGGTAGTGATTAATCATGCCAAGTTTGATGTTTGTGTTCCTGGCAGTTTCAGAGAAGTTAAGACAGATAGACAGAATTGCACTTGATATATAAATATATATATATATATATGAGATGCCTTGAAATAAAGTTGGCTTAAAATGTGGGAAGCACTAAAATACAGAATTTTGAAACTTCACACAAAAATAGGAAAAAAACACCCAATCTATGGAAATTTTGAAAATTATTTCAATTGAATTCAGCTTTCTTATTTTACCGAATTGAGTGGTTGTTTTACTAGACATCAACTTTCGTAAATTTCCATACTTCTGCAATTTCTGTACTTCATTATTTGACATAGTTTTCTTTACTTCCATAACTAATCAATGGCTTTTTGAGAATGAATTTCTGTAATTTCATGTTTTGTTATAAATGTTTGCATATCAGTGATTCCATCTTTCAATAAAAATTTCCACAACTCTGGATTTCAATATTTTAGTGTTTCCCTGGCATAAGCCCAAACAAATCACAAATAAATCAAGAAAAGTTGGGCAGAAGAGAATTATGGTTAGGCTTAAGCATGATACTTTTCTGAAAGACACAATGCAATTATTGGGAAATGTAGACAAAAATCATGTGATTATCATTGCTACAAAGCTGCACTCAAACCTAATAATCACCTAATTAACTATATTTCAACAAACTGAAAACTGTATAACTTTTCTAAATTGTTATCATGTGCTGAGGTATGGACATGTGCTGAGGAGGGATGACGTTAGTGTTTTGAGGGTTGCTCTGAACCTTGAAGTTAGTGGCAAGAGAAAGCAAGGACAACTGAAGAAGACCTGGAAGAAGCAAGTGGAAGTGGAGACAAAGAAGATTGGTTTGAATAAAGAGGATGCCCTGAGATGAGACAAGTGGAGGGACGGAGTGCGAGTAATTGCAGAAGGAATGGGGTAAATCCGGCCATCTCTGCTAAAGGGACAAAACCAAATAAAAACTAAATAACTACTACTTATCACAACTGATTTGATTTAAATAAGGTAGTAGCCATTTTGCCATCAATGAGATTTTACCCTTGGAATCTATTTTGTTGTTGAACATTTTGGGATCGGTCAACTTTGGTGATGTACTGGTACCATATTGAACAAATGATGAGGCAAAAATCTTTTCCCCAGTGTACACTTCCCATTACATTTACATACCCTTCTCCCCAATGTACACTGCCTCTGCCAAAGTACCATGCCATCAAAAAAGTGAACCAATAACCATCACATTCAAAAGTAGCAGTTCTAACCAGCATGTCACAGCATCACTCTATGCTTTAAAGCAAATGTGCAAATTTAAAGACACACTAATCATGTACTGCAAAATAGATTCCAAGGGTGAAATGATGTAAACGGCAAATTAGTCACTTCCTTTTAATAATCAACAGCTGGCACAGTCACAACTTTAAAGTTTGACCATACAGAATTAAATACAAAAAGTAAAACCTCAAGCAAATCAATTATCATTTCTAAATTCATTCAACTGCTGAACAAAATGTTAAAAAAATATATTTTTTCATTAGGCTATGATACAACTTTTGAAAGTGGACAACACTAAAATACAGAAATTTTTAGAAATTCGTATTAAATTACTGAATTACAGAAAATCATTTTAAAAAAGTAGCCTACTCACTTATGGAACAGTGGAAGTATGGAGAAACTACCAGCATTAACTAACGAAGTACGGCAAGAAAATTTGCAGAAATATGAAAATTTACCAGTTTACTGACAACAACACAATTTTTATTTCATTCAAAAAGACGTAAGAAATTTGAACAGAACAGTGAAAGATCTTTAAAAGATCACTAGTGATCATCTAGTCAAACTTCCCATTTCTGCATCACATAGTTTGCTATTAAACATAGTATAATAGCAAACAGCGTAAGCAGCAGAGCAAAAGCATATGTACAGATTAGCAACAGCAAAACTAGTATGACCACACAATTGGGTAAAAGTACATAGACTAATTGAGTTGAGTTAAACTAAGCATTTTCGTAAATTTCCGTATATCTGCAATTTGCGTAATTGAATTGTTTTTCATATTTCGGTAAAAATTTTCATATTTTAGTATTGTCCTCGGCTGTTGCCATAACCCAATAACCAACAGCTCTTTGCGATCAGGTACACTTACATACTAGTCAGTTATTTGCTCGGCTGCCTTACAATAAAACTCTGTCTACAAAGGAAGTCAAATTTCACCGCTAAACGCTTACCTCACGTATATTCAATTACTAATCCTCTCTAAGTTTCGCGCAATGACTCACTGGTGTATGTTCTTTACATTATGAACATGCATTCCTGTTTACTTAGACCTTTCTTTTAACCCGATCTTGATTACAGCTGATCTATGGCGTCACTTAGCGATAGCATATATACAATATTCTTCTCCACTTTAAGGTTTTCGTACTTTTTGTTGAGCTTATGTAAGCGTTAAAAAAATCGAAAAACATGCTTAGAAAGAGAAGCCTTTCTTGCGTCATCAGTGAAGTTCAAATTGAATTAGAATTTTTTCACATGAAGCAGTTTTATAAAATTTTTCCAAAATGCTTCCATTCACATTTTATTGATTTGTACTTCTTAAGAAAACAAGAACGACACACAAACATCAATTTGCCGATGCCATCTTACCTTCTAAAAAAGTACGATTTGTTGCAAGTTGATCGGTCAGATGTTGACAGCATTCGAACCTAAGATCACTTTCCTCGGTCAATAAATGGGAGTTCAAAAATACCTAGGCCTTATATTCAGTTGCTACATAGTGCTGGCCTTTAAAACACTCTTTACGTACTCATCCATGGGCGGAGATCAATCGTGCCAAGTATTACGTTTCTACATTTTGTAGTTTCGGAAAAGATGGGCCCGCAGGTTACGAAGAGAGTTGCACTTTATTGTTGGATAGATGTTGATTTACTCATCTCTGAAGCAATCGCACCCAAACTATCCTCGAAGTCTTAAGACTCAATTAGGGCCGACAAGAGAACAGTTTGGGCCCGGCATCAACAACAATACCGGGCTCCCTTTAACAAGGACCTGGTAAACCGAAGTTGCCCGGTTTTATTAAATTACAAACGGCTGAGCGTTTGGCATAATTGCTCAGAAATTGCTTTTCTTTCTGCGCTTTTTTTCTTTTTTTAGCTGTACTCTGATACGAGTAAGACATTGCGGTGAAGCTACTGTACTATTCAAATAATCAAATTTCTATATATGGGTTAATGAATCTGGCACAGTTATAATATTATGTCTATGGAATAATACAAGGCTAAAAGTAAGTCAAAAAACATAATTTGAACAAAATGCTGCATCATTATCAGTCACCATTACCGGTAATCGATATGTAAAATGTAATTTTCTTGTTTAAAAGAGATCACAAAACATAACAGGATTGATGTGAAATGATTTTGTAAAATCTGACTATAAACAAGTTGATTGATCCACATAGGACATCTGGGTTTAAGATTTAATGATTTGGGGCTTAAAATTATGTTATGTTTAGAAAGTTATGTGCTTTAAAAGTTACAGGAACTGATTTTATGTTTCTAGCCACGTGGCTTAGAAGTATTCTGGGGGGCCAAAACTTTTTTAAAATAGAGTACTTAAGCAAATTTTTGGGGCCAAGATGAAGAAAGCTTTAGCCATCAAATTACAAAAATTATCATATAGGTTGCGCATTTGTTAACAGAAAAAAATAGAAAGCTTAGGCTTTATTTATTGTTAACATTGCACGCGACGTTTTCAAAAATCCGGACCCCTAAAAATATTGGGGCCCGGTGTTGCATAAATAGAATTTTGGTTCTATCTCAACTTTAATTTTTTTTGATTGAGGCGACTTATAGTATCGCTCGGATAATCAATTCTGACTGCAACTCAACAGCTAAGTAAAGTTTGATTTCTATTAAATACTTAACCATAATACTTTCAACCAAAAAAACTTTCGAGAATGAAAAGTATGTTCTACATCAGCATACGAGTAGAACTTCAACGTAAACTGTTAAAAAGGTTCTTTTATTTGCTATCTATGATTTAACAATTAATTCTATGAGCAAATGCCAACTTCACTGCATAAGCTTATCAACCAGCCATTTTACATACACAAGCTAGAAAAAATAACTTCTCAAGTGAATTTTTCAATTACTTTGTCAAATAAAATAAGCTTTTTTTCTATATTTTAGTGTCAAATTATGCAGTAGCATTACTTTATATCATACTAGCCGGCGTCGCCCGACAGAGGCACTTCATCAGTAATGTCGGAATTTAGTATTTCGGTGCAACCGGCTGCGCTGACTTCACCCATCGGGGTCTTGTGTGAGTAGCCGCGAAAAGTTAATGAATTTTATACACTTTCACAATTCTTGTACCTAAAATTGTGATCATCATATTCTCTTGATCATGACTGGCAATGCTCACAAAGAATCTTGCCACAAACTTTTGTTAATATTTGTAAGAGAGAAGGGATTGTACATATCAAAACTGATTGTAGCGGCAAAATAGTGGTTGCTTTCACAATCAAAGAAAAAAACTATTCATTGATAAGCCTATTTTCCGATGTAGTGATGCCGCTTTCCTATTTGTATTTGTGGTACCGGTATTAAGTTCCTATTTGGCTGCGCTATTTGTCTCGTTTCCGGCATAGCGACAAAAGCGGCTATTGCTCTCTCTATATTCAGCTTTGCAAATCGTTATGGTTATGGTTTTATGTTGATTTTTTTCTTAAACTCGGGATTTTATTACAACGCTGTGGAGTAAGAACATAAATGACATAAATACCATAACAGATAGCATATCAGCATAAGAAAAACATCCTTGCTTTGTAGTATATACGACGGCGTCACCCGAAGAGCGCCCATCAGTAACGTCGGCATTGAGAGTGTTGGTTCAGCCGGCCAATCGAGCTTACCTATCAGGCTCTTGTATGAAAAGTTATCAAAAGTATATGTGTTTTCTGCACATCGGCGGCAACAAAGTGCTAAGCCCCCAAAAGCAAACTAACAAAAAAATGTAAAAAATAAAAACCAAAAGATGTTTGGCATGGCAGCTCGATGAAGTGCGAGGCGCGACACGCTACTGGCTTTACCATTTATGTTTGCTATGAAATTGATAGTGGATAATTTTGCTGCTTGCTGCTGTTTTCATTAAATAGTGGCAAGCATTGCCATGGCATTTAACATTATGACCTCACAATGCGTTTTGAGCAATTATTATTAGGATCGCTTCTAACCACTTTTTCGTTACTGCAGGCAAATTAATATCGGCAACCCCTAGCACGCGTACCACAAGAGGCACGCGAGAGGATTTTTATGGCGCGCCAAGTGATTTCATGCGCACGCGAAATCTACACTATAAGCGTGCGCGGCGCACTCACAAGCTCAAACTGTCCACACTGCACGAAATCAACAGTCTTAAAACTAGTCAAGCATGCAATTCACTTGACACTTTCCATGTCGGCGATGTCTGTTGTGGCTCTGCCAGCCACACTCACAACTAGCTCGCTGAGAGAGCGAAAAAATTGGCACAAGACAATCCAGTTCATAAGAGTTCCCATTAGCACAAACAAATTAGAATAAACAAAGATGCGCTATTGCGCAAGAATGAATAAAATTGTGGTGTAGACACGCCTCAACTTTCTTGATATTGAGTTGTAGCAATGCTCGTTATACCTACTGTTATTGCTGAACATTTACGTTAGTTATGTATGTTCCTGATGAGGACTGAATATTTTGCTGATAGCGTTTGAATAGTTTTTTTTTAAATGTTTGCCTGCTTATTGTAGTTTGCTAATTGATTTTTAAAAACAACCTCTCTGCCTAAAAATTTACAGATTTAGGCTCATGAAATCAAATTTAATGGCATCTTCTAAGAAACTTAAGTTAGATATGAGATCTTTCCAAGAATTTGGACGACAGATTTCGGATTCATTTCTCGAGACAACCAAGCTGCGTGGGCTCTTTGTTGTCAAAACATCGTTCGCCGAACATCAAGCATAAAACGACATTTTGAAGCGAAGCACCAGAAATCCTTCAAAGACGAAGCAGAGATAATCGAATCTCTGAATATTTCGCAGTATCTCGCTATAAAATGCAAAGCAGCATTTTTAAGAAAGTGATTCGTAGCACGAACCCGACAATCAAAGGTAACAGCAAAGTCGCAGAGGTCATTGCTAAAAATGGAAAACCGTTTACTAATGGAATGTTTGTAAAGGAGGCCTTTCTTAATTGCGCTAAAGTGTTGTTTGATCATTTGTAAAACAAATCACCATAATTTCGAGGATCAAGGATATGCCTATTTCTCCTCGCGCAGTTCAGAGTCGTATCACGGACATGGCTACCGATGTAACCGAGCAGCAAACTGTTGCGTCAAAAGGTGCAAATGTTTGCAGCGTAGTTCTTGATGAAAGCATAAGTATAAACTATAATCCACGTTTCCAGTTGTAGCTAGGTACTGCAGTAACGGCGAGGTACATGAAGAACTTTGTTGCTTGAAACATATGTATGGCACTACTAAAGAAAAAGGCATACTTGACACCTGCACCAAAATTTTTGAGGAAAGAGGGATTGATATGAAGAAAATATTCTCAGTTACAACAGACGGCGCACCTGCTATGATGGGACCACACCGTGGATTTGTTACTTTTGTTGAGCAAAAGATCGGGTACTCTGTTATGAAGTTGCGCTGTATTCTTCATCAAGAAAATCCTTGTGCAAAGATTTCAAATTCTACCCTTAATGACGTAATGTCAACAATGACAAAAATAGTGAGTTTCCTTGTGGCACGCTCTGCTACAACATTCAGACAGTTTCGATCTTTGTTTAAAGAGATAGAAAGTGCACACTATAATGTGCCGCTGCACAGCAGTGTCAGATGGTTAAGTCACCGTAAGGTTCTCTTGAGGTTCGTCGAATGTTTAGTCAAGATAAGGGCTTTTTTGATAGGACAAGGAAAGGCCTATCCCGAACTGGAGAATGAAAAGTGGCTTGTAAAACTGATGTTTCTTGTGGACATCACCACGCACCTTAACGAACTTAACCTTCGTTTGCAGGGTACAGGACAAACAGTGATGTGTCTTTTTGAGGTACGGAAAGGATTTGTATCGAAACTGGATGTCTACACACGGGAGATCCAAGCAGCCACTTTTCGCTACTTTAAACACCTGAAGGCTTTCTCAGTGGATCAACAAGTTAATACAGTTGCAATTGATATGTACAGGAGGGAACTAACCTGTCAATTTTGCTATAAATTTCAAGATTTTCGACATTTTAACTTATTGTTTTCTTTTCTCATCAAGCCCGAGAGCCGCGAAGACTTGAACTTGTCTGCATTTGAATGGATGGATATTGAAGACTTCCAGATGCAGCTGATCGATTTCAAAGCATCTTTATTGTGGCATTGAAATTTGTTGATTTGCGGAAATCGCTGGAAACGATTGAAAACAAACAAAAAAGCATTTCAACATGTTGGAAATCTTTGCTCAAAAAATTTAGCTGTCTGAAGAAAATGGCAATAGCCTTGCAGTCTGCATTTGGATCTATTTATTTGTGTGAACAAATATTTTCACACATGAAGTTTATTCTCAGTGCTCATCGCAGCCGACTTGCGGAAGATCATTCGGAATCATGTACTCAACTGAAAGTATCCAAAATTAGTCCCAATATTACTGAGCTGAGCAAAGGACAAGGATCTCATTAAAAAGCGAGTCTTAGGACTTTATTAGACCTTATCAAATAAAATAATTGAATAAATTGTCTCTTATCCGTTTACTATGCAAATCAGGTAATTGACTGTACAAGCCACAAGTATAAAAATGTTTGGCACGCGAAGTTGCCTAAACTGGTACCCTGCGTTCAAAAGGTTGCCGACCCCTGCTGTAGGCAAATTAATATGAACTAACGTCTCTGACTGCGTGCATGCTCCTTGGCCGTGGTATAAACGCCGCCATGCAAAGACCAAACTAACCCGAAATGAAGCACTCACAGTTCAGTTATAGCAGTAACGGGAGCCCCATCAATAATGTCGAGGTTAAGAACACAAAATCAGCTGGCTGCTGGGACAGCCTTGCCTAATTGCAACGAAAATTCCTTCAACATTTAGATCATATGTAGCTCAAACCCTACATTTTGTTGCAAACGATAAGAAAGGACCATCTTTATTCTCTAATTTTCTTCTTGGACGATCACCAAGTGTTTTGCTTGGAGTTGGCTACATATTAAAATTTGTAGACTTCATTTTTCGATAAATCTTTTTGAATATTTTGATTGACAATGCCAAAGATCCATGCTATCGAGAAAGAATACCCAAAATGTATCAAACGACTAAGTTTTTCTACTGTAGAAATTGCAATTTTGTGAACTGCAAGCCCTAAAATTTTGTGTGCTTTTAACCGATAGACTACATTTTATAAACATTTGGAGACTTCAGTTTTTGATGGATCTTTTTGAAAATGTCGATAGACAATGCAAAAAATCATGCTTATGAGGAAAAGCAGGCAAAATGCACCAAAGAGCTAACTTTGTCTAACAATTGCAAGTTTGTTAGATCAAGTAGGATAATTGTTCAACCAAAAATGAAACATGATGTATGGCAACCAATTTTTGATCAGCCATGATAAACTAATCCTTAGCTTCAAGTAATTGGAGTCACATATTGCTGGAAAGGGAGTTTCCTAAGCTTTCAAGGGACAGTAATTGTTAGTACTTTATTATAACGTTTTTACATTAAGGTTACCTGTTTTTATTGAACTCACTACTTTCGAAACAGGTAAAAAGTTGCACCACAGGTCTTGAAGTACACTTTTTCAGTATAAAAACTGATATTGATTGTACATATTATATACTATCGGACTCGCCTTGAAATAACCTTTAATTCATTGAAAAAAGTTTGAAAATTAGTTGAGAAATGAGGTCACAAATCAGTTCTGTAAAAAACTAATTTTGCAAAAAGAGTGCAGTTTTTAAAAACATCTTCATATTATGATGTGTGGTAGCGAAGATTTGTGTTAATCGTACAAGATATATTATGACATCATAGAGCCAGTTTTATGCGTGCAAGGGAAATAGAGAAGAAAAATGCATAGAGGGATTAAAGTGTTTAAAAACTTTAAATAAAGAATCAGGGGCGGATTAAAAGATTGGGGGCCCGGGGCAGATAAGAGTGCGGGGCACCTAAATTATGGAACGCGAAAACAACTAAGATAGATTTAGGTTGCACTCGAAAAAGTTTGGGAGCACTGATTTAGTAGATCTTAATAATAGAAGACATAATAAGCTCTTTCCTTTCGGGAATAAGGTGTCCCTGACGCAGTCCCGTAGCACTCCAACTTCGGGCCCCCCCCAAAGTAAGCGCAAGAGCCCCTGCGCACAGGTCATATCACTTTAGAGGTGTAAAATTGAAAAGCTGCATTAAGAAAATACACCACAATTTGTACATAAGTAAACAGGCTAATGTCAGAATAAAGCATGCCGATACCGAAGGTGCAAGTCATAAAAAATTCGGCACCGATGCCAGAGTTCAGTAGGACATTTATGCAGACACTGCGAAACGAAAGCAATGACACTGAAAAACATGAAAAAGTTATAAAAACACAGTATCATTTAAATAGTCTGGAGCGAACCTTTTTGTTCGCAAATGCTGTTATGACATTGTCATAATCAAGAGATCGGGCGCAGTCATTTTCGATTGACAACATGGCTAATGAAGATAGTCTACTGTCTGTCATAGACGTTCTATTAAAAGTTTTGATCAGTTTCAATTTGCTGAAGCTTCTTTCAGCGCTGGCAACAGTCACGGGGCAAGTTAGTAAGATTCGAAGTGCGATGTACACATTCGGATACAATTCAAATAAATGAGTCTTTAGAAGATAGTTCAGAAAGTCTTGAGCCGTTTTTTTTGTAAAATTAAAACAAACCGCTGTAGCTCAGCGCTCATTTCATCAGAATCAATGTCACCGAACTTTTTTTGGAACTCTTTACAGCAAGTAAGAAGAGCATTTTCTTGTTTGTCTCGTGTGTACAAAAACGAAAAGGCGGAAGAAACATCACGTAACAAATTAAAGCGCTCCTTTATTGACATAATAGCCTGGTCTACTAATGGATAGAAAAAGTTGCTTTTAAATTTCAGTTCAGGAGTAGCTCGTTGTTCCTCTTCACCTTGGTAATCAAACAATCTTCTTTTCTTTCCACTTCTTGACGGAGGAAAAGAAGGATCAATATCCAATTCCTGTGCTATTTCAACAGCAGATGTTGCGGCACTGTCATAACCCGTTGTGCGATAGTTTTGCAAAAACTTTTCAGTTGCCTGGATTTCCGTTTCCATTGTATGAAGGGAGACTCCATACGATTGAAGAATCTTGCTTGCTTTATTGACTTGGAATAGGATATCATACCAAATAAACACCGACAAAAGAAAACTCCAGTTTGATAAATGAACTATCAACGATTTTGTTTCTGAAGCAGCTCTTCCATCTTTTCTTTCTATGGAAATGGCTTCCAAGTCTTTCAGTGCCAGCAACACCTCTTTTAAATTGTATCGAAGAGGTTTGATGCATTTAATTCTGCTTTCCCAACGAGTATCAGATTGTGACTTTATGGACAGCTCCACATGGTTCTTCAAAATTTCCCAACGCTGAGCAGAGCAAGAAAACAGCACATACAACCTTGTAAGTACTCCAAAAAATGTCAATGCTTCCGTCGATGAATTAGCACTGTCAACAACAACTGAGTTAAGGGTATGGTTTGCACAGGGCACGTAAACAGCTTTGGGATTGATGTCTAGCATTCTTGCTTGGACCCCAGAATGTTTTCCTTTCATGTTAGCACCATTATCATATGACTGACCTCGACAATCAGACAATTCGAGTTGCAGTTCGGTCGCTTTTTCTAAGAAAGCGTCCAACAAGCCTTTCCCAGTACTGTCACTTATTCTCAAGTAGCAAAAAAATGTTTCTTTAACAACAGCAGCTTCTTCATTACATAGTACATAACGGAGAATGACAGACATTTGTTCATGATGTGACATATCTGGAGTGCAGTCCAAAATTATAGAAAAATATTTTGCCAATTTCAATTGCTGTAAATTTTCTTTTTCAACTTCTGTCGCTAGCAATTCAATTAGTTCATTTTGTATGGTAGGACTCAAATAGTGATCTTTAGTGTTTTTATTCTTGATTCTGTCTTGAAGCTCTTTTAGGATCGAATCTCTTCTTGCCAAAAGCTCAAATATACCCAGAAAATTTCCATTGTGAGGAGATCCTAAGACTTCTTCAGATCCTCTAAAAGCAAGATTCCTTTCCAATAGAAACAAGGCAATGTCGATAAGTCTCTCTAAAACATTTCTCTAAAAACGTCTTTCATTGAAAAAAATATTCATCTCGCGTTTGTCGATAGTGGATGAATTTCTTATCCCTTCAGCTAGCAACATCCATTGACTGCAGCATTCTTGGTGGGAAATGCCGTTTTCATGATCTTTCAGTTTTTTCGAAAAACCCTCCCATGTATTTATACCACTACAAAAGGGGCTTAGTGTTTTTCCAAATAGCTTACAACAAAAGCAAAAAACTTGATCTGATTCCCCAGAATAAACTAGCCACGACCGTGAAACACTTTCACCATTAGGTAACACACGTTTATAATGCTTGGAGGAAAAACGTCGCCTTGGAGTTGTGTTATTATATGGAAAACTCATTATTAGTTGATGTGGTCCACGCTTTACTATATCACATCGTTGAGCATCAGAAATACTTTCAGGCCATTTACATGGGTCATCAGGGATAGGGGTAAATTGAGATTCAGTTATTTTTGATATTAAAGGTTGCGTATTGGCAGGTAAATCACAACTTACATTTTCTGGAAATTCACAATCACTTTGATGCTGATCGTCATAGTCTTCTTTTTCTTGTACACTATAGTTTTCTTCATCCCTCTCGGTACTAGTGCCAGGTCTACTCTGCTCAGTAATCTTGAAAAAATCTGTCATCTTGGGCAATTTCGCTACAGCATCTCGAGCAGTGGCTGCTTCTTTTCTCTTTTGAGCACCACTTTTTGAACGTTTCATTCTATACAATGTCAATAAAATACTTTATCTGCACTCTGCAGTGTATATATATTGTCCCGGCATTTATAGCCAAACAGAATTCCAGACCATTCTATGATTGTTGCGTAACAACGGCATTGTTACGTCAATCGAATATTCAAGATTCTACCAGAAAATCAATCGAAATATTCTAGATTCTGCGAGATAAAATGACGTTGCATTCACTTATGATGTCACAAGCCAATTTCTTCCTACAGTTTAAATCGGTTGTAAACAAGTCTGCTGAACTGAAAATAGTCACGTAGCCAAAAAGCAATTTCAGACTAACTTGGGCCCCCAAAGTTGACCTGGCCCCCCCCCAATTGGGGGGTTCGGGGGCGGCTGCTACGTCTCTGCCCTGACGTAATCTTTGGTACCGGTATTTAAAATGGGTGAATTATAAATGCGTTAATTCAACTGTGCAGTATTTATTTTAAACTAAAAATTGATTTTTTTGCCTTATTTGTGTTTTTGTTTGATAGAAATTCAAACTAAAAAACAAATTTTTATTTTGAATATTATTTATTTAGATCAAAGAGGTTGAGTCTAATTTGGTTTTTTGATTTATTAAAAAAAGTAAATTTTATTAATTTTGTTTAAAATTTACTTTGAAATTCATTTTAAAAGGGTAAATATAGAACAAAATTTTCGCACTGTTTCATTAATGGGGCAAAAATAAACAACATAGAAAATATAATAAACAACACAGAGAGTGCAACACAACAAAAGCTAAGGCAACTGGTGTTTTTGGCATTTCGCTGCTGCAAATTCCTCAAAGCTCATAGATTTTGTGAAACCCTTTTCGATGGCCATAATACAGAAATCACAGACGTGATCCTGCGTCAGGGAAGAGCGCAGGTAGTTTTTCACTTTTTTCAATGCCGAAAAAGAACGTTAACCATCCGCATTTGCAACAGGAAAGGTCAGATATATTCGAAGAATAATAGCCAAATTTGGAAAAGTTTGAATGTAGCGGTTCTTTTTCAAATATGACAGCTGTGTTTGCGCAGTATTTGTCTTCGAACCAAGATCAAGAGATGAACGTAAATGAAAAGCGAAGTGCGCAACTTCTGAAGGAAAGTCGCTATCCAAATTGCTTGCATATACTTTTAACAACTTACTTGCTGCGTTTTCTATATCACTGATAGCCCAAGTGTACAGATTCAGCAAAAAATTAAAATTCTGTTGCAATATGCAGTACACAGACTTTCGTGTTCTTACTTCTGCCATTAAGGAATCAATGATTGGAAGGTAAGTTCAAATGCAAAAGCATCATTCAAAGCTCTAGTGCATCCAGCGTCCTCTCCTTCATAATCAAAAGTTTTCTTTATTTTTCGGTTTCGTTTGTTTGGAGACACATAGGCTTTCTGTATACCGGTTGTGAGTTTCATACCATCCTTTTCAATTGTATCAAAATCATCCCATAAATGCTGGCAAAAACTCTCGACTCCATTGTAAAGTGCTACGCAACTTCCTAGAGACATGTCAGCACGCTGTATGCTTTTGCTTGAACTGTGAAACCTTTGAAGGATTTTATGCCATAAAACATATAATATGGCTGTTCCTAAGGCATCTATACTCTTTTTCAAATACGATGAATCTGATTTGGTTTGATTTGTTTCATTGTCATCCAAGTAAAATCTTGTAACAGTTGTCTCAACTCAACAAAATTTTCCTTGAGGGCTGTAGTGGCGTCTAAGATGTCTTATAACTGCTATAACATTTTACAGTCGTTCGCAGCCGTCAATTTGAATGCCATCATACCCAGGAATGTATTGGAGGGGGATCAGGGAGATCGCCATCCTCTTACTTTTTCTAGAAAACGCTTGACTGAAGGCACACTTTATTAATATTCAAATTTTTTTTATTTTATTGTTTCTAAAACATGCTTTCAAATATACTTTTATTTAAATAAATTTGTTTTAATTAGTATACTTTTTGTTGCGAACAATTCAATTATACGTTGTCTATGCTTCCCGCCTTGCACTGTAGCGAAGTGTGCCGTTGCGCATGTCTCTCAGACCATAAGGTTTGAAATCAGTTCCAACCGTCCACCTACTTTATTATTTAGCAATACACCACTGATTATACCAGTCTCTACTGTGACGTCACAGTTACTTTGTCATTAAAAGTCTGTTTTTAATTTTTTTTCGTACAAATAATAGCTGTACCGGTATGTAAATATTTAGATTCTTCGGTTCAAGTTTTCTGGTAATGTAGGTTATAAGGCTATAAATCTATTTTAATTCAATTCAATTCAATAGCAACTAGCGCTAAAAAGCGCGGGGCACGAGGCAATTGCCCATTGTTTAATCCGGCCTGTAAAGAATTGCTCATAGCATTGCCAAATAAGCAATAATTGTCGTAAAATTGTTTTTATCGAAAGCAGCTTATCAATATCATCTAAAAGAACGTTTAGTTGCGTTTCTGAAATCAGTACTTTTTGAGAAAAAACAAAAAACAGATTGTTCAATGAATCGTTGATTGTGGCATCATTTTAGAGCCCAAACAAACGAAAGTTTTTGAAATGTGCTAAGTCGGAAGCTGGTTATCGTTTGAGCAAAAAGCGGATGTTCTTTGTCAAGTAATGCAAAATAAAAACAAAAATTTTGATTATGACATCACGAACAGTCTTATGTCACTCACCAGGGGGTGGTGATCAATCGTGCCTAGTTTGATGCTTGTACCTCCAGCAGTTTCAGAGGAGTTAAAACAGACAGAGAGACAGACAAACACAATTGCGCTTTATATATTAGATGTATACAATCAGTGACATTGAAAGCAGAAAAAATTTGCTTTCCAGTAATATGTTATTTTAATTAGTTAGGACTAAGGATTGGTCCTTAATGGCTGATCGGAAATGGATGCCATATATCATGTTTCATTGTTAGTTGAACAATTTTCCTACTAGAACAAAAAACCTGCGATTTTTAGCAAAAGTTAGTTCTTTGGTACATTTTGACGACTTTCTCCGAGCAACCATAGCTCATTTGCATTATTTATCTAAATTCGCAAAATGATTTAACATAAAATGAAGACATTAAACATTTTCTGTTGTAGTCTATCAGTTAAAAGCTCTCAAAATTTTGGTGTCTGCTTTTCACAATATTGCAATGTCTGGAAAAAGTTAGTTCTTTATTATATTTTCACTATTTTTTCTCAAAAGCGTTCTAATTTATCCTTAACTACTTACAATTTCTTAAAGATTTATCTAAAAATGAAGTCTCAAAACATTTTAATATGTAGCCGCCTACTCCAAACAAACAAACTGGTGACCCCCCTACAAAAACATGGAAGTAAAGATGGTCCTGATTTATATCTTTTGCAACAAAATGTTAGTTTCGAGCCACAAGCTAAGTAAGATGTAGCCAGGAACTCCAAAAACTTTTGGAAAATAATGGTAGCTATGCGCAGCTTCCGTAATGGTTTTTTAAAGCTTTGTGGATTTTCTTTAAAAAAACGGTACTTTTGATTTTGAAATGACAATTGGCTGCGTCAACAAAACATTAACTTTTCACAAATATCAATTTGGTGAAAGCCAACTGAACCGATAGTCGTAAAACTTGACAGTATTGATGAGGGCGTTGCTATTTTCACAACTTAACCGCGAGTTATGATTTCGGGTTCGTTTGCTTTTTGCCTGGCTGCGTTTATGCCAGGACGACGTAATATGCGCCCAGGCAGTGACGTTAGCTCATACAAATACCCAAACAGCAATGATAAAATTGTAAGAAGTGGGTCTAATATTTAATAACTAAATCCCGAAAATAAATTTCAATTACTTTGGCGCCCTTCCACAACTTTGATATACTTCAATTGAAGCACTAGCTCCTTTTAACGAATAAAGTTTGTTAAGTTTAAAAAGATCTATTGTGAAAACAGTTGCCAGGGATTCCAGAAAGCTGGAAATATGTAGTGGTTATGCACAATCCCACGCAAATATTTTTTATCAACTGCGTTTTAAAAACGATGGTTTTATTTCGGAACGAGATTTGGCAATGTGAAAAAGCATAAACTTTTCACAACTGTTTTCACAACAATCCATTGGGTGAAGCCGGCTTGGCCGGCTGAACCAATATTGTTCCCCTCGACATCACTGATGGGGATCAGCTTGGCGACGACGGCAAAGCCTGCTAGTAAATAATAATAATGCTACGCTGTAGATCAGAAATTATTATTTTAAATGACTTCAACCCATAAAAACAAGTTCTGTACCGGCAGTCAAAACTAACCAGTCAAAAATTAATTCAAGGTCAGGGCTGTTTTTAAGTGTGGTCTTGATGTCAGTTAGTCACTATCAATTTGTCAAGTATCTAGTCAATATTGCTTCCTTGACTGGTAACCTGGTAATTATGTTTTTTTTTATATTACGGCATCGTTAATATTGCCAGAAGGCTACGATACCATTTATAACAGTAAGCTTTTTGGTACTCTGATAGCCTAATAAAATCTTTTTGGTAAGGTGATCGGAGGTATACTGTATAATGTGTATATGGGATGGCTAGCAGGTCTAAGCTGTCTGGAGAAATGCTTGAACTAAATCAGTAGGCATAGGCAGTATTTTGAAAGCATTTGTTTTTTTATATTAACAAGTTAACTTATTAGTTTATGGTCGATCAAACTACAGGTTTTGATTTATTTCAGTTTGCTGTTAAAATATTTTCCTTGAAAGCTTAATGAAAGAGCTTGTTATCGAATCTGATCAAGATAATGATTTACTCTGGTATTCATGTGACAGTGATGTCCAATCAATGCTGAAATTGCACTGTTACTGCTACAAAAGTATGTATATCTGAATGTAATGAATATTTGGTAACCCAGCACCCCAAAAAAAGAAAAATCCTGGTAAGCGTCAAAAACAACCAGAAAAGGGCTTGCGTAATCAAAAAAGTAGACCTCCTTGTGGTTGCACATTTTTGAAAAGCTTTGAAGCCATAACTAAAGGAGATCAAATCAATCTTCTAATCACTTTTAACAATGATTTTGACAGTGTTAATGAGCAAAATGCTTATTTAGCTACAATGATTTCTGCTCAACTCAAAAACAAAGAATTCATCAAAAAGGCTTTTTTCATAAGAATATTCAATATTAGTGATCTGGACTAAAATTACAATTAAAAGAAAAGTTTGTCTTAAGGCTTTTCTTTCCATGTTTGCTATTGCTAATCCTTGAGTTCAAAACATAAAGTTTATATTCGCTACTATTGATAATGTAAGAGAGATTTATCATGATTTTGCGAGTTTGCTGGTGGAGTTCGGTTTGCTTTGAATTTTCGATATTTAAGCAAGGCAAATTGGAAATTAAAATTTAAACCTGTGAAATACCTCGATTTTGTACCATGGAGGCAACACTATGGTGGTTTACATAAGCAGCTTCAATACACATTGCTGATGTATGCGAATTGACACTTGACCATTGACATGGTTTGCTGTATCAAAATTCAAAACCTCTGACGTCATTATGGCGTGTCAATGCAAATTGAATTTCTTCTAACATTCTTTTTTTGAAAATTGTTTTTTCTTTTGACATTTTAAGTTCCAAAGACCTATTTTTATTGCTACGATGAGACTGTTGCACGAAAAGTAGCTGAAGACATATGCTCAATACTGCTTTGTTTTTGCTTCAATACTTTGAGCCCATCAGGGAAAGAAGTAGCTTTTTTGCGACTTATGTTTAGGGCAGAACAAAAACTGGACATTGGTAAGGCTTTTTCATTCGCTAGTTGGCCATGAGAAGCGTTTTGAGAAAGTGGCTATCACCTTTCCTATTCGGGGACACCCTTACCTGGAGTGTGACAAGATTATGGGTTTGGTGAACACTCATACGAAGTAGAGACACCCAGTGAATGAATGGTGGAAAGTTAAAAGCAAAACGCAAAAAACATTTCCATTTGTCGTGCATGAATTCGAACAGGACGACATCAAATTTTTTAAACATTTAAAAAATTGTTACAAAAAATTGCTCTTTTCGTATTCGGCCAGCGAGGGAAATCTGTTTTGATGTGAGCAAGCCTAAAGTGTGGAGAAAGGTACAACGTGGCATAGGTTACAGGAGCATGCAATGCTCCTCAACAAAAAGAAATACGTTGTTTCAAGAAGCATGCCTTCTTTGTATGCAGAGCCGTTGCCAATCAGCAAGAATAAATACCAAGACCATTTAGTTTTAAAAAGGTTTTGTTTACCTCATGCTGCTGAATTTTTAACAATCTGCCTAAAGAATCAGACGATGACAACAATTTGTAATTAATCCTTTTCTTTTTTATGGAACTTTAAATTCTGCCACCGTTTGTACAGCAATGAAACAAAATATTTAAGCATATTTTTCAAAAACCCTTCAATGTGACTCATTTTTTCACAAAATTTTCAGCCCTTTTTTCCTGCACAACACCAGTTTGACATTTGTATCAACTCTCTTGCGATAGGAAGCTTCTAACTACTTTTCTTTTCACAATACAATGTTGTAAAATGCTAGAGAACCTTTTTCTCTTTTTATCAAACGAATGCCCAAATCGGAATGCTCCCTCTTAACAACAGACGTAGTATGATTTTTTAACGTTTCTCGTATTGACTTGTAAAAGGTTTTATGCTGATTGCGGTGCACCATGTAACTACTACTGACGGATTATTTCTTAATATTTTTCACATTATTGCAAAGTTGTTTTGAGAAATTCTGCATCAAAAATGTTTGTGATATAAAGAAAATTACTCTCATAACTCATAAGTTTAATAATGATAAGACTAAATAACAGCTCAATGTTTCTTTTTATCTGAACTTTACTTCAGTTTGTAGGTCATAAAATGTAATCCAGGCGGTTAAATTGACAGTTTAGCACTAAATTATAAAAACCAGCAAAAACGATCAAACTCCTAGTTGTAAGTTTTTTTTCATAAATTTTGGTAATAAAATTTTGCAAAATATCAAACTGAGTGAGCAGCTTTCCCTATTAGTACTAACACTGGCAAACGCAGTATTGCGATCATTACAATTACTAAGTCTGCACAGTGGATGTTCAAATTTTAAATTTCATTTTACTCGAATACTTTGATTTGGTAGTTTGATCGTGATGCACCTAAACCCTTCAAGTATAAAGAACCTGAAATTCTGGAGAACTTTTGACGTACTTCTAAAAAATATCTAAAAATTATTAAAGATATCCACGCACCTAATTTTACAGTAAAAAGAATTATGAGTGACTTTTATAGAAAGAGGTCATTGAATTAATTACGTACCTTGTTTGTCAGAATTTCTGATTGACTCACTTTTTCCCCAACTTTCGCCCTGTCCTTTTCTCCCTTCCATCTATTACTCTCTCTCAGGCAGAGGTTCTTGATCCCTTCTTTTTAATTTGTTCCAGGCCAGCTCTTCTGCCGTCCGCAATCCCTAGCAATCTCTCTCCTTAAATAGAACTTTTCACTCATCTTTTCTTTCAAACTAGATGCGCGCAATTAACTCTAAGTTGCTTCGACACACAAGGCCCCTCAGTTTCCATTGCACAACATTTTATTCTTCGTCACGCACGCGGTGTTTGAATTGCGTTCCATGCAATGCACACTTTTTTTATGCTATCTCTCGTTTGGGCAGCGTCTGCGGTCATCAGACCAGGGGCTCCTCTCATCTGCCTCTGTTCAGTCCTGCCGCAGACTATTTACGCTGCACTCCAATAACTATTTTTCTTAATACGACCTCAAGTCCAGGCCGTGGGGAATGGCCTGACTCCTAAAGCTTCATGGTCTTTTGCCATTCTTCTATCCCAAGGAAGAGACCCGGTAAAAACAATGCGCGCTTCGTTCAAGGCAAAAAATAAAAGCAATTGTTCAAAACCACCTCAAAAAATCATTTTCACCCCAAAAATTGGTCTCTGTTGATGTAACTAGGGAGGGGAGGTTTGCACTGCGAGACAAAAAAAGCTCTAACTTGTTTGTGGTTGATAAATTATGACGTAAAATACCAACACCAAAAGTTAAGAGGTCAAAAGAAGTATATTTTCAGCGAATCAAAAACATCATGCGGCTTGGCTGTCACCTTCCGAAAGGATAGGATCTTTGTCATCAAATTTCTCCTCCTTATTTGTCAAGTAGTAGACCAGAGAAGCAATTATCACAAAGACCATCAACAATATCAACGCCGTTTGAAGCAAAGAACTATCTGCAATAAAATCCCAGTGATGTTCGTTGCCGCAGTCCCACCGCGCGTAGAACAATTTAATCAGAGAACGTTTTTTCTCTTTTGCTCGCGTGCAGCACAATATGGGCCAAAGTTTAAAATATTGGAGAGCGTCCATAACTGTTTAAATGTAAACGAAACAAGCAGAGAGAGCCGCTTCCCACTGGAGCTTATTTATGGGTAATTATGCCATGCCGCTTTTAGGCCTTAAGAACAAAGAAAAACAAGCAGTTCAAATGTGGAGACCAACCATACGGAGTAATGCAAAAAAGTGAATAAGTCAAAAAATTAAACAAAAGGGCTCCTATCACAAGTTGATCTCCGAAAAATAGGTCGTCATCCTCCAATCAACTGCGAGTTTGACACTTTCTCCCTCCTCATCTTCGGTTGTTTATTAAAAAGCAACCAAGAGTCAATAAATGACTGCGCTCATGGATACACCACAACCAAGTTGCTAGAGCCACCTTACCCTTATTCGAGATCACACTCGATGGGTTTGCTTTTCCAACTCCTGAAAAAACAAAAAAAATAAATCAAGCTTGAAATTCTTTAGATTGAATCTAAGAAGAGCAATAGTGGATTATCTTTGATCAAGTATTAAATTTGGTTCCGTATTAACCAGCATGGTTGCTGGCTATACCCACTGGAAAAAAATGGGCCTAGCTTTAGCAATCGCCAAAACCCTGGCGTATCTGACGTCAAAATCTCTCACGACACCTTACGATGTTCGACATCCCAGCACCATACACATCTACCTCAAAGTTGCCATATCTGTCTCGTGACCATGCGGACTTATGACTATTGCATTCCAGCCTCCTACCTGAGGATCGTTGGCACACGAATAGGTGGAGTGCGTCACACTTGGAATCGTACCAAGTCTCCAAATAATCGGCTGGTTTTTCGTCAGTTGGTAGATGGAACTCGAGATTGACCATAACGCATTCCTCCCCATTGTCTAACCCATTGGGCTCACTGCGTAATTTTTCATGAACAAAATCGCACGGATTTTCTTGGCCGGCCCATTTCACCAAGACAGAGTCATGCCTGGGGCATGGTTGATCGAGAAAATAGCGCCCTCCTCCGACCCATTCGAAGTTGTATTTGTTGACGTCATAGCGAACAAGCCCCACCCAGAAAATATAGGAATCTAAAAACGCCAAGATTCAGATTCAAATCAAAGCCGGGCAATGACGTCACTCACCGTAGTCATAGAGAACAGCGCCATCGAGGGGTGCTGTTCTTCTCAAGTAGCTGCTGAGCGCCGACTGCCAAACAAACGCTGCTTCCGAGCGCGTGGCAAACGACGCCAGAGAGCCGCCATCTTCCTTGCATTCATGATTTGCCGCGGTGAAATTTCTTGCTTCTGTCGCATTGCTTGCAATGTAGTATTCGTTACCCTTGAACGATAGATACTTACGCGCTGGTACAGCGATTAAGAAACAGAAGACAAAAAATAAATGCAACATAGCAACAAGCTAGCCTTGAAGTAAAGAAAAAAAACTTTAAAATCATTTCATCGCGTCTGTTGCGTCACAAACAGGTGTTGTAATACGATGTTTCCTATTGCTTTGTTACTTGCCAAGCCAGCTTGACTGCAATTGATTATAATGTAATCAACGTTGCTTTGCATCAGGGATGTGGAAGCGGTCCTTTATCTGTGGAAGCGGAAGCGCGAAAAATCCACCGCTTCCGCTTCCACATAGGAGGGAAGAATGGAGAGAGAAAAAAAACTGTTTCTGCTATCCTTCGTAGAAGAACGAATAGGGGGAGTATAAACAATAAGAAATGAGAGGGAGGAGAAGTTGTTTAAAGAGATGTTGACCTTTACATAATCAGAGTTGGGGTCAAGCGAAGAAAGAGAGGAGGTAGAAAGCTCAGAGAAGGAAAAGCCCTGCTTGACGAAAATGATGACGCCACCGCAAGCGTCTGCGACATCAGTAGAAAAAATACCAGATCGAGAGTGGGTGCCATGGGATCGCAGAGCAGAGAATCCAGGGATCTGAAAAGATGAAGATAAATTAAGGTTAGATTCATGGATATATATAAGGTCAACGGGATGAGACGAAATAAAGTGTAGTAGTTTAGTGCTCCTGGCTGGAAGACCCCCAGCATTCCATTGAAAAACCCTGAGGGAGTTAAGGAGGGGAATAGAAAGCAGGAGGTAAAGAGAAACAGCCAGGAGCATGAGGCGGTGGTGAGGGTGCAGAGGGAGAAGATACAAAGTAGGCGGAAAAAGGATAAGAGTTTTGAAGATGAGGATGGGGTGCAAGTGCTGCATTCGCAGAAGGGGGCCAGATTGAGCAATGAAGGTATACCACATGGAGGAGTCAGAGGAGAAAGGCACAGTGCTGGTAGGTGTAGAATCTCAAAAAAAAGCAGGGAGGGCAGCTCCAGAAGTGGGAGCGCTGCCAAGAGTTCTGAATCTAGAAAAGGAGAGTAGTGAGCACTTTAAATGAACCCAATTAGAGCATGTGCAGCATTGCACTGACCTACCCCACCAGGTCACATTTCCAGCGCACACTAAATAGGGAAAGACAGGGCAAGGGTTTGGATGAACGTTGCCGCTCATCAGGAGAAGAAGAAGAATGAGAAGACGAGCAAGAGAAAGGCAGGAGTAGAGAGAAGACAGGCGGATTTTAAAGAGGCTGTGTGCTACCCTTCTGCGGTCGTTCAGGGGGCTGCACGGCGAAAAAATGGTTTGTGTGAGGGGAGTGCCTGGGGTAACTGGGACCCTCGGAAAGGCCAACAGCCATTTTGGCCCAACCCAAACGGGTCGGGGACCGCACCACCACGTTGAGGCGGCTGTTGATTGGTGCAGTTCAATTTTGCTCGCTTTACATTTACATACTACATATACGACAGAAATTTCGCACTTCACTATCCAAAAAGATTAGAGTCAATACGTGTTTTGAGGACGGACAGAAGGTTCGTAATGATGATTAGAGTTAAAGTTAACTCAAAGTCGAGTTAGTTGAGGATAGAGAGGGAAAATCAACGTTATACGGTGTAATTTGTTGTTGTGACGACAAGTTATTGTCGAGAGCTGCAATAAGTGGTCATACGGTTTATATCTGAGAAGCATTAAGTTAACTGTAGTAAAAGTGGTTGTAAGTAGTGAAGAAACTTGTAATAACTGTCTGTTTGTTGAAGTGTTTAATTATTTTTTGAATTGTAGTAACGAAATATTTGATTTTCTTGCAAGCAGTTCGTGATTTCCAAATCTTTGTTAGTGGGAGTTCCGTGACAAACGCGAAAGTACATCAGGGGCTCCGCGATGACAAAAAAGATTGAAAAGCACTGTTCTACATTCAGCACCAGTTTTGATATCTAAGAAAAACAAACCCAGAGTAATTCGAAACAATAAGGTCAAGCGAAGTAGGTAAAGTAATAGCAGTAAATGAAGGTTTTTGTTTTCTCAAAATGATGAAGTGTAGGAGAAGGCAGGCTACAAAGCCACAAAAGTTAAAAAAAACTGTCAACGATCGTTTTTTCGTTTTTTGTTGGTGGAAGCGGAAGCGGTGGAAGCGGAAGTGATAGGTGCGGAAGCGGAAGCGTTTGAAAAATAACTGCTTCCACATCCCTGCTTTGCATAGTATAGCGTGTCGCATCGAGCTGCCATGGCAAACATCTTTTTGTCCTTTTTTTTATTTTTTTGTTAGTTTGCTTTCGGCGGCTCAGCACCTTACTCCCACCGTTGTGTGTGATTCTAGTTTTTACTATGTGTATTCGTGTATTATTATTGTATGCGTCTAAAATCATACACACATCTTTCTTTTTCTTTTTCTTTCGGCTTATTCCCGATTAGGGATCGCCACAGCAGATATCTGCATTTTTATGACATGGCATTTGTTTTACGGTTGGATGCCCTTCCTGCCACCAACCCTCTATTCAGAGGGAAAACTGGGCCACCTGTCTTTCACATAAAGGTGGGGGCGTCCCGTTAAGTGTCTTGCCCAAGGACACAACAAGCGAACTTGCCGGCTTGTTCTCCACAACCTTCACTAAATGCTGTGCGTCAAGCAGGGAAGCTGTGAATACCATTTTTTAAAGTCTTTTGGTATGACTCGACAAGGGTAATGAACCCTAAGTCTACCGACTGCGAAGTGGACGCTCTAACCACTACACCATCGCGTCGGTCACACACACACACACCCACACAAATAAAATCACACACACATATTTTATTTTTTTATTAGGGCTAGATAATGTTTATTTTTGTCTTCTCATGGTAGCTCGTTGATCGGCTTACCTTTCCTACCATCATGTTGTTTGTCGTTGTTTTCGTCCATGTGACGAGTGCAGTGTTCTGATTACATAGACGTGTGCAGCGATCTAGTTCGTGGTGACGTGTGCAGTATTTTGTTGCCGACCATGCGGTCGGAGATTTTCGGCTCTTCTTTCTTCGTTGGATTTCGTGACGGACGGACGTAATTCGATTGTTGCCACAACTGCGTAAATTGATGCAATAAAATTTTACTGTCGTGCCTTCCTCCTGTGACCGCCATAGTTCCCAGCAATTGGGGTTTAGTCAGCACGCTCTTGCTCAAGGAACTTATTTCCTACAATAGTTTTGGTCCAAGCACCTTGCTCAATTTTGCCTTGCTTTGTGACGTGGCTTTGCAATCAGTTTGAACAACCTGGCCAGTGTTGCCAGTTTAGCAGTTTTGCTTCTAAAGGCTGTTTTACTCTGAATCCGGTTGCCGTTTGCGACACAGTTACGTCTAGGTTGTTGCATTCACACTGAAAAGTAGAAAAATTGTTGCCATAACAGAGGCGAATTTTCTTGTTTCTTATGGTTTTTCGCAACCTTCAAAAAATTGAACTTTGTTGGATCGGTATCAGGACAAATACCCACCGGACAAATACCCACCGGACATATACCCCCGGACAAATACCCACCGGACAATTACCCCCCTTGCCAAATACCCACCGGACAATTACCCACCAGTTTTTTTTGTTTTGTTTAAGGGTTAGGGTTAGGGTTAGGGTTAGGGTTAAGGTTAGGGTTAGGATTAGGGTTAGGGTTAGGGTTAGGGTTAGGGTTAGGGTTAAGGTTAGGGTTAAGGTTAGGATTAGGGTTAGGATTAGGGTTAGGGTTAGGGTTAGGGTTAGGGTTTTTCCTCACATTTCATCTTGTGGTGGGTATATGTCCAGGGGGTATTTGTCCGGTGGGTATTTGGCAAGGGGGGTAATTGTCCGGTGGGTATTTGTCCGGGAGTATTTGTCCTAGAATCGTTGGATCACGTAAGCCCAGCCGTAAGGAGCTTCGTTACCAGACTACGCACTGTTTTTGGGTGTTTACATGTTTTCTAGAAATCTTTAACATTTGGTTAGCTTTTTAAAAAGTTTATTAGTATTGATTTTTTTTATTTTTTATTTTTTGAGTTTTTTAGGATTATTTTATATGAAAATTACTAGTAAATCAATCAGGCTAGGCTCTCTACTGTAGTCTGTAGAGCAGAGCCTAGCTCTTAAAATTTTTTGAAGTCAATAAACTTTATGCAGTGGCTATTTTGCCGTCAACAGCTTTTTACTCATAGAGGCTATTTTGCCATGATTTATTTGTGATTGGTCAATCTTAGTGACGTATTGAACATGTAACTTTTGGTCAATTTTAATTATCAATTAAAAAGGTTGCACCCCTCTAGTGTGCATTCCCGCACAGTGTACACTACCTTGCACATTCACATACTGGGCCTCCCCCCCAGTGTACACTGCCCTTCTGTAAGTGCGCTGCCAACCAAGATTCCAACCCCCATTGCATTTTAAGGCAGGTGCACTATCCACACGCCACATCGTCACTCGCAAAATAATAACAATTATGGCTATATAAACACACATGAATGGTTAGGGCAAAATATTCTCCAAGGGTAGAATGTCATCAACAGCAAAATAGCCACTTCCTAAACTTTACCGGGTTGGTTGATTTTGTTGAACTTATGTACTCGGTTGTTTTATTAGTTTGTAGGGATACATACTGCAACAGTTTCACCGTAGATTATGATAAGCTAGATTTAAATTGACTAGGTCCAACCTTGGTCAAACAGAGAGTTATTCCCATTATGATGTTATTTTACCTTCAACAATTTAGGCTCACAAGTCTTCATTTACTTAGTGCATTCATTTAATGGTTTGAATATACCATGCAATTGCTTTTTTAGACAGACTTTAATGATAACTTAGTTATTTAATTGCCAATCCTTTTTGTTACATTACATGTAGCTGTAAAGCTTCAGAATGCGATTGTATGCCCTTCAACGTCATTTTAGATGCCATCTAATAAGTAGGGCCATTTTTTTTGACCTAAAAAAAATATATTTTTGACTTTATTTTAGCAAAATTTTGACTTTATTTTGACCTAACCGCTTTCGCCTATTATTTATGTCTTGTTGCCCTTTTTTGATTAAAAATGTTTTATAATCCGCAATTTACATAAGTTTTTAAAGAAGAAGGTAGCTTACTTTAAACATTTTCTCAATCACTCAGTCTTGAAGCTAATGCAACAAAGCGACCCATGACGTCAAAACCTAGGATAACGAGCCATTGTGTGTACCGGTATCAATTAGTGTGTAATACAAAAAACGCGTTGTTATCGCAACTGTACTGTACATCAACAGTCTGTCTATGATGTTTTTAACAAAAGCCACACAGTATAATTACCAGGACTTTTTATTGTAATACAACATCATATATTTTTTTACGTTCTTAACATCAAAATTTCTGTCTTTTCTCAGTAATTTACTGAGCATAGAAAACGACCTTTCAACAGCAGCAGAGGTTGGCTGGGCTTTTTGCAATAGCGCGTAGCTTGTTGGGTCAATTGTCAAGTTGGTACAGTTTATTATTGTTTCTAAATCAGAGTTGGATAGTCGTTTTTTAATTGCGCACGGATCATCATCGAATTGCATATTCTTCAGCAGTCCGTATGCTTCGGTTATCGTGCAGGCACTTTCTTCCATGAACTCTACGTTGGCTGCTAAAGTCCGGTATTGATTTATTTTAACCAAGTCCGGCACCAAACCTTCCACATTGATAGCGTCTTTTGCTCTGCTGACTAAGAGGCCTGCACTTGTCCAATTGTTGACAATGGTACGAACAGATGGAAGGTTCTCACTGTAATATAAAGCAGCTCTAAGCCAAGTTGCTCATCTTGTAATTACAGGGTCAGGAGAAGATGGCAGACCAGCATTATGAAAATCTCTCTTGCGATCATTGTTTTTGATTGTTGCTGCCTTGATCGTTGCTATTATTTCATCAATATTTTTAAAATGAGCACGCACACGCATAGCGCAGTTATGTAGTAAGTGCGCAACGCAGGTGACATGCATCAAAGAAGGGTATAATTCCTTTAATGTCTTTCCAGCCAAAGACATGTACCGAGCAACATCAGTCAAGAACAATGAAAAATTCTCCCGTTTTATTTCAAGTTGTCGCAATATGTCATCCACAGTGTGCAGAATAATACTGCTATTAACATTGCTATCGCTGTCAAGTGGATGGCAATCAACGAGATGTGTCCGATTTGGGGCATCTAAGCTGCCCACAAGCACACTAATATACTTTTGTTTAGCAATCTCTGCTTCATCCACAATTAAAAAATTTTTTTTTTCACGAAGTAATTCTTGAATTTGTTCTTCTTTTTGGGATGCTAATTTAGCAACACATGCCCTGGCTGCAGTCTCCGAAGGCAATACTTTTCCCATTGTAGCAAACAGAGACTTTAAAGAAGAATGGTTCAGTTTATGAAATGGGATATCCGCAGCTAAGAATGAAGAGACAACCTGTTCTTTGAAGTTTACTTGATCAAGTTGTAAAAAGGTTTGCTTACTTTGGGATTTGCTCTTCGTCTCCAATTGGTGTTGCTTACTTTTTCGGTGGCTTTCGACAAAAAACTTTTTGTCGCATTTGACTAACACGTCGCAAAGGTTGCATTGCAAGTCGCGGGCAGGAGTTGCCGAAAACTCATCCGGATATTCCTGGCAAATTTGCTTAACTTTTGCTGTAGAAGATTTGGCTTGTTTTTTTAACTCGTTGCTTTTTGTTTTTTTAAGTGGTCTTTTTGAGTCGTTGCTTTGCAAGCTACGACTTAAAAAGACCACGTTTCAAGAGCGCAAAGATTTTTAGGAATAGATTAGGCTAATTGTCTAACAATTATGTGTTTATGCATGAACAATGACGATTTCATGCATAATAAGTGCTATTTCCTTCTCAATTACCGCACGCATTTTTACCACTGCAACTATTTGAGAAGTTTAAAATCAAATAAAACTGCGCATAAAATTTTAATAGCAGCTCAAAAATTCAAAAAAATATAAAAAAAATCTAAATTTGTTCGTTTTTGTAAGGAAATTTTTGATGAAGACAATTTTGACAAGTTTTGACTTTATGCAAAATTTTGACTTTATTTTGACTTATAAAATCTACTAAAACAGATTCCTGAACACCTGAAACGAACGTTAGTACACGTTCAATCATGTAACAAGGTCCTAAAAAAATTTTGACTTTATTGACTTTAGCGGGCCCTACTAATGAGTTACTTATTGAATTTGTCGGAGTATTTTTGATTACAAATAAAAAATAAAGAAAAGGGATTTCGTGATAAAAAGAGGAAAAAATGCATGGGAAAAATGAGAGTCAAATTGAAATACTCATGTTTGTGAGAAGGTAGGTAATATTTTTCTTATCAAAATATTTTTTAGATTATTTTAAAATGAACTACTCGTAAATTAGTTTTGTTTTAAAAAATTTCTACTAAAGTGTTAAAAGATAATTTTGTTGTAATTTTTTAAATGTTCTTTTTGGTACAAATTTTACAACATTTTTGTGAAAGTTTTACGTATAGAACAAAATTGGAGAAACCTTGGTAACTTTTTGTTACATATAGGGTCCCGCGTAACATACAAGGTTTGACCACTGGTAGCATCATGTTATATACAGGGTCCGACCATTGGTAACCTCATGCTACAGGGTCCGACCATTGGTAACCTCATGTTACAGGGTCCAGCCATTGGTAACCTCATGTTACAGGGTCCGATCATTGGTAACCTCATGTTACAGGGTCCGGCAATTGGTAAATTCATGTTACATATAGGTTCCGACCATTGGTAACCTCATGTTACAGGGTCCGACCATTGGTAACCTCATGTTACAGGTTCCGACCATTGGTAACCTCATGTTACAGGGTCCGACCATTGGTAACCTCATGTTACAGGGTCCGACCATTGGTAACCTCATGTTACAGGGTCCGACCATTGGTAACCTCATGTTACAGGGTCCGACCATTGGTAACCTCATGTTACAGGGTCCGACCATTGGTAACCTCATGTTACAGGGTCCGACCATTGGTAAATTCATGTTACAGGGTCCGGCAATTGGTAAATTCATGTTACATATAGGTTCCGACCATTGGTAACCTCATGTTACAGGGTCCGGCAATTGGTAAATTCATGTTACATATAGGTTCCGACCATTGGTAACCTCGGTTTGAACATTTTCAAAACGCTCATATCCATTGTTTTTGATTATTTTAATCCGTCACGTTCCCGTCAACTATTAGACTGAACAATGTTTGGTTTAAATGATTGTTTCAAAGCATCCAGCCCTCTGCACCAAATTTATTTTCGAGTCGTTTGTTGTGCAACGCTGCTCTAAGATGATTCGTGAGCTAATCAAGTAACTAAGAATAAGTTCATGACACTGGCAGATTTACAGAATAAGCAGCTTTATTTTGTAATGGGAAACAGATTTCTGTTCATTGGATCAAATAAATGTGTACAAATTCTGAGCAATAAACTTTGCAAGAAATTGAAGCACATACAACTCCGTTATGTCATTTCAGTTCAGACTTTTTTATGTTAAGCTCCATGAGCAGTCATTGCTTGTGCTACTCGCGTTTGTACTTGTGTTTATAGCGAAACGTTACCTTGCAGGCCGCCCAAATTGCACACCTCAGTTCTAAGTTAAATGAGGAATTTAGAATAGTTCCAAATGGTGAACGGCAGCAAATAGCAACAACGGCTTATAACGTATATCAAATAGCCACTACTGTAAGCCCATCTGTTTTATGGTGACTTGATAAAATCCAAGTGGTAAATGAACAATCCGTGCTTTTTAATTCTTTTTTAAAACGTCTAGTTTAAAAACTCTTTTAGACGGCCTTTGCAGACTTATCACACTATATGATATAGTCAGTTTCTAATTCAGTTACAAATATATAATCTATCAATTGTACATCAGCACCACTTCTTGTTCAAAATAACAAGAAGAATATGCACAGATAACTACATTACCAATTGCAACAACTATCGCTTCATCTTGGCCTCTGGGCCTTCCCAACACAATCAATAATATTCGACGAATGAGCAAACGTAGATACCAGTCGCAACCACTTAATTATTTCTCTCTCTCTTTTCATCTCCCAAAAGATTTTTCGTCGTTTGTAACTGACTAAGAGCAGAATATTTTCCATGTTTCAGAAGATTTCCCTAAAAACAACAAATGAGAATGACGATGACGGAAAAGTACAAATTTGCGAATTTCACCACCGGTTAATGTTACCGTATATCAACAATCGTAACAATTTTTGGTAAATATATTTAAGTTACATAACATCAAAGTAACAGAGTTAAGAGGCAATCTGCTTATGAAGTATAATGCATAGTTAAGTGAAGTCATTTATCAAACATGCACTGTTGCATATGACATCACACATTTCGCGCATAAAAAAGTGGCTGACCAAGAACTGTAATTTATGCTGGAGGAGTATACGGCAAACACCAACTTTTGGGGTTATTTTGAAAACTAACAAAAAATTAATCAACAATTGGAATGAATTATTGATAGTTTGCTACTCGGTAACAAATAAAATTAATCAAAAGCGATTTGGTTGAGATTAGGCCTTTCAGTTGGTTAGTTTAAGCTTTGTACGGTGTGCCAATTTGTCAAACAATCGACCCTAAGAGAATATTAGAGCCATCTAAATTCCATTTGCTCCTTAGTTGAAAATAACTCTATGGCAATTAGATACTTGTGGTATATCATGGGATCAACACTCAGATGACCGTTATGAGACCATTGCTACCCAGTACCGCAAGTTTTAAGTTACCTTGGTACAGCAGCCTAGACAATCGCCTAAAAATTGTTTAAGGAATAGTCATGGTCACAAAATTACATTTGATATATCAATATAACTGATCTGCAAACCTTGTGGACAAAAGATTTCAAAGAGTTACTGATTTTATCCATTAATATATAATCCAACATATGACAAACGGTAAAGAAATCTGCCCTGTCATTTCGGCTACAGTACAATTTAGGTTTACAACTTTTTAGTATGTTTATGCCACTAAATAAACTGAATAAGTTCCACATTACAATTATCCTGAACTTAACATTCCCAATTACGCTGATTAATTGAATATGAAATCCTACCAGAAGCTGGCAACAATTAAGCCTGCTTGTTTAGCTTATAAAACTGGCCTAACTAGTGGCAATAACAAATAAAGCCTAACACCTCTTACCATACTTTGACTTTAGATTCATACCACAACATCAATAGACCACAACGCATTCAACGTTCAAATAACAACTGTCTCGTAAATCTACATGTATTTAATTTGTAAAAAAACAATATCACTTCTGTAAGATATACCAGCTGGTTCAACGGCGGGCCCGGTCGAGGGTCGAACCAGTTCTTACGACTTCTTAGCCCTTTCAGCAACGCGCTCGCATCTATCGATTCATTTCCAATTTTCTCCTGCGTTTCTGCCACTGTCGACTTGCTAAACAGACAATCAGGGAGAGCTTGACGTATATTGTAGATGATTTGAATATTACGGAAATTTGTACGACAACGACCATCATTTTCGGCCTAAATCTGTCACCAAACGTGAGGCCAAACAACTGATGACCTTTTTTTTTTTTTGGAGATGTTATTGCAGTGACAAATTTTTCGGGCAAAATATAATGACACTTACTCAAATTGTCCGAAAAATCTAAAATTGCCCGAAATTTTACAAGCAGGGGGGGCCAGTGCCCCCCCCGGACCCCCCATTTCCTACGCCTATGCGGTTACCTGGATCTATTATCACTTCATTACTAATTTGCCTACTCAAACTTACGATTCACGAATAAACATAACAATTTAACTCTGTAACGAAAAAACCGTTCAATTTTACTTCAATTTGGTATCAAACTACAGCCGGGATTCTCGTGAGAAAAATACTGCTAACGCCAAGGTGACAACTCTTGATTGCTATGCAATACAAACCAGAACCAAATAACAACCTCAACAATTGAAGCACGCTTGGGGCAATTTTGTGCTTGTACGATACAGTCTAGTAAAAGAGCATGAGAAACAGCATTGAACAACAAAAACTCAATCAGGCGCCGTCGGCCTGGGTTCAACTCTAAATCGAGACGACGCAATGCAGCACACAAATAACAATATTTTACAACTCCTATTGAATTCAATGCAAAAACACTGAAAGTGATCAGTCACTTTTTTCAAAAGCGCATTTTGATAACGTTTGATCGCCTGCATGCAACCTTCTTATATAAAAGCAATTTTTTTTATAAAGATCAACCCAAGCACTCACTGAATTTGGGATGCATAGCGGAGCTATGCGGGCCTCCTTTAACAAGAATCTGGTAACCTGGAGTTTCCGGGTTTTAACCGATTACAGTTTAACGGCTGATCATTATTACGTCACCGCTACGTGTACATATAAAGTGCCCGCGCTGCCTCTTTCTCAGTATTCGGTCATTCGATTCGTTATTCGAGTATTCGATATTCTTCGGTCAATCGGTCAAGTTTGAGTAAGTTAATTGAGTTTTCCTGCAAGTAAAGTGATTGTATCGGTGATAAGTGGAAGTCCAATCTTGTGTAAGCGAAGTGCGTATCAATAAAGAACTGGTAGACAGCCACAGAATCAGTCATCAGTCCTCTTTGTCCGTTCGCTCTCGTGGCTCAACCCTACCTACCATCGTCCACCAAATCGCAACAGTCGCGCCCAAAAGTTTAAGACCACCTACGTGACAAGCAAGACCAATTCGCGTTGATTATTTTCATATTTTTTGCGTTTGGCAACAAGGCAGGCCCTCTAAAGGAGCCCGGGCCTGGATACTCTGTACTTCCTTCCCACCCCTCTCAATGACTCTAATACTTATTTTGTCCTCTAGTGGAGCTACTCCCTTTTTGCTGACTCGAGAGCCTGAAAAGGTAATTTCAGGTACCACAAAAATGTATTTTTTTGCTGAGAATGAGGCCATGGTATTTGAGGCGATCAAAGACCAACATCAAATGCCGAACATGTTCCTACATATTTTGAGAAAAAAGCAGGATATTATCAACGTAGCAAAAAAACAAATTGTAGTCCGCGCAAAAATCCATTCATAAACTTTGACGAGCAAACTTGAGAGTTTTGAAACCCATAGCAAGGCGATTGTATGCCAAAAAGCTGATAGGGGTCACATGCCAGTTTTTTGGACACTAGAAGGAGCAAGTTCTAGTTGATAATACGATTTGTATAAGTCCAGGCTAGAGAGTACAGTACCTTGGGCTATGGCGTCCACAAAGTCCGTTAGAAAAGGGATGGAGTATCTGTCAACTTTAGTTTGCTGATTAAGAAGACGGAAATCTCCGGTGATTCGGCACTCACAATCGGTAACCGACGCGATGGCGTAGTGGTTAGAGCGTCCGCTTCGCAGTTGGTAGGCCTGGGGTTCATTCTCCTTGTCGAGTCATACCAAAAGACTTAAAAAAATGGCATCCACAGCTTCCCAGCTTGGCGCTCGGCATTTAGGGGAGATTGTGGAGAACAAGCCGGCAAGTTCGCTTGTTGTGTCCTTGGGCAAGGCACTTAACGGGACGCCCCCACTTTTATGTGGAAGACAGGTGGCCCATAAACCTCGAGAAAGGCAACTCCCAAGCGAGTGCGGACTTCCCGTCCAAAGTATAGCGATACAATTCGCTTTCTCGTGAATGGAGAATAAAATATGGCAAATAAAACAAAACAAAACAATCCTTTTTCGGCACTCGATGTACCGGGCTAGCAGAAAGTCATCAGAAAAATATTTGGTCTTGCATACTCGCTGTCGGAGGAGACAGTGAGGAAAATTCCATTTCTGCAGCTCCGTCTTTTATTTAGTTCCTTTTTTTTATAGATCAGCAATGCTTCGGGACTGGTCACTGGTAAATCGGACTTTAAAAAGACTAAATGGATGAGAGTGTTACTGCATCGTAGGCCTAATTGTCTGGACTAAGCTAGTTTATCTATTTTGAAGACTAGGGAAGAGGTTTACTAGTTGCATCTGTGCTGTGTGATGGCTTGTGTGAATTCTTTGAAAGATGTTGTGTCGTTGGTAAGTAATTTTAGTTAAGCATATGCAACTGTCAGTAACTGAGTAAGGGCAACACTAAAATAAGGAAGTGTGGATATACAAAAAAAGTGCTAACTGAACTGCAGAATACTATGAATTACTGATATGCAATATGGCAATACGATATCTGACTTTTTTTATATGCAACAACTTTTCTATAAAGGAAATTTTTCCTCTGCAAATTAACTTTCTCACTTGCCCATTTGCTACATTACTCATACCTATAAGCTTTAAGTTAAATGCAATAAACGTTACAAATGCCTCTCAAGTAAGTAGTTATGTTTTCAGTTTTGTATCAACTCTTTATTTTTTCATCTTTCAGTAATTCCTGTGTGTGATAATTTTCTGTTGTAGATGATTTGCACATTTCTATTTTTTAATATGAATTTGGTTATTTATATAAATCTAGATTGCTGTATTTTGCTAGTGCCCATCATTAACCTGGTAATTCTAAAGTAAACAGCTGTAACCATCACATTTGTTGGGAGTGGCCAAACTTGCTTCATATTAAGCCATTTATGATGAAGTTCAAAGTTGAAAAATCTACAATGATGCTTCCTCAAATGAATTATTCCCATCCCAAGGTGAAAACCTTACTTGAGGATTATTTTTAACTCAATTTGATCACAAATGCACTTACAGATTTTTTTGCAAATATTAGTACACCTTTCAAAAGTGTTTTTTGTGTGTCTCATGCTCCTGCTTTATTGTTTGGGATGGAGGGACATTTCTCCTCATCACCACTCTTTGAATACGTACGATTTTCTTAAGTATAAAGTAATAGCTTATATGAAAAGGAATTTAAACTCAGTGTGCAGAACAATATTCCTACATCACAGTTAATATAAACTGCTAGGGTTCAAAGAGTAACATTTAAAAACTCAAAGAGCTACATGTGGCTCATGAGACATGATTTGGTCACCCCTGACATATTTAATTAAAATATATATTTCTAACTTATCTGCTTATGTAAACATCAAATAATCTGTAATGTGGCAGAAAGAAGAAAACAGATTATGTAAACTGGGGTATTGTTGTAGCTTAATGGTAAGAGCATCCACTTCATTGCCAGTAGACTTGGTTCAATTTACATGTAAAATTGTGCCAACAACTTCAAAATGTTGTTCACAGACTTCCTACTTAGTGGTTGGTGCTAAAGAAAATTTAGAGAAAGAGCTAAAATGTTTTCTTTTCATGCTTTTGGCAAAGGCAAGTAATGGAATTTCTATGACACTGAGAAAAAGTGCTGTGCCAAGCTGTTTACTAGTCATGGTTGCCATGCAATAGTACTTTATGTTTTAATCATGTTGTAGTATATACTCAACCAATTCTTACTCTTAATGTGACTGCTGCTTCACAACCACCACTAGAATTTAGTCTGTCTTCCAAATAACAAAATACATTCAATGTCTCCAGGCTTGACTTAAAGTTAGCTAATAAAGCATGGGTATGTAAGCATAGAGAAAAAGGTGTTGCTTTGATTTTTCAGCAATTTGGCATTTAGTCAAAATGCATAGTTTTGACTCATCTGGAATTAGACCACTTAAATTTGCATTTCAAAAAAAGTGATTATAATATTTCTTAAAAGTAGTTAGAGTTTGAAGTATCGGCATGATGGCATAGTTGTTAGAGTGTCCACTTTGCAGTTGGTAGACATGGAATTCATTCCCCAAGCTGAGTCATACCAAAAGACTTTAAAAAATGGTATTCACAGCTTCCCTGCTTGGCACTCAGCATGTAGGAATAGCGTGGAAAACAAACCAGCAAGCTTGCTTGTTGTGTCCTTGGCCAAGTCACTTAATGGGATGCCTCCATCTTCATGTAGCAGACAGGTGGTGGGGGCCAAGCAGTCTACTTGTCATGATGGCCCAGTTCAACTCACAAATAGAATGTGAGCGCATTTGCAGTGTATGTGTGTGTAGAATTTGAGGTGAAATATTGATACATTTGTTTTTTCAACTCCTTTAAACATTTTTTAGTTGCACAAAGTTTTTTTTGTTTTAATCTGCATCATTTTTTTGACTTATTTTGTAGCATGACATCTAAAGAATTTCGCATGATTAACATATTTTGTGAAAAAAAATAATAAGCTTGAAGATTCGCTAATGTGCTTGGTAAAAAAACCTATAAAAACAATGTTGTCTTTGAAAATAATTGAATGTTGATTACCAGTAGGCTGCTGGTGTAACAGTATAATTATTCAAACTGCTCTTGGCATTTAAACCTATGCATTTTACTTGCAGAGTGTTGTTCTTTTGGCATAGGCCTTGTTGACTTAAATAGGATATACAAAAGTGCTGGTAATGAGAAGTCAGTTATGTTTTTTTGTATTCAGAAAATTGGTTTGCTAGTTTTTGAAGCTAAATTTTAGGTGCTTAAAGTCACAAACTCATTGATTTTTCCAAATAATGACCAATTGTTTTGCTGCTTGGTAGTTAAAAAGCAGAAAGAGATTAAAATTGGGTTTATAGAAGCCAATTATGAACCCTAATGAGCAGGATTGGGGAGCTGGCCTAATATAGACCAGGCTCCAGCCCTAGCTTCAAAGCTAGCAATTTTCAAATTTAGGGCTCCTGCTCCAGCTCCGGAGCTAGTGTTTAGATTCATGCAGAGCCAGCTCCAGCTCCCGCTCCAGCTCCAGTCAAGTTTTCAAGGTTTTACTAATGTAGTCAAATGTAATATATTTTTAGCTTTGGATTTTACCGATAATATAACTACCATATATTTTGGCATATAAGACGACTGTCAGATAAGATGAGGTACAAAATTAGAGCTAATTTAAACTTTAACTAAACCAAAATGAAACTGGTTTTTTCATGTAAAATGAAAAAATCTGCACGTAGAATTTAAGGTTTGACTTTTATATTGGTTGTGTAAGACCACACCTAATTTTTTAAGGATGGTTTTTTGACTATAAGGGTCGTCTTGTATGCCAAAATATATGATATATGGTAAAGGAATATCCAAAAATAGTTATGAAATAGCAATGGTTTTTAGATAAACACTCAGATCAGTAAACATAAAATTGAAATGCATCTGAAAAATCAGTAGAATTACAGTACTACAGCTACATCTTTTCTATAATTGGATAGGAGTTGAAGCAGCCAAAAAATTTGATGGCTCCAGCTCCACTAACATCTGATAATAAAGCTTTGGCTCCACCTCCGGCTCCTTCAAAAAATCCCAGCTCCGTGGATCCAAGCTCTGGCTCTCCAGCCATGCTAATGAGATCATGTGAACCAAAGAACATTAACTTGTTTGAAAACACAAGTCTTAAGTGTAAGTATGACTGCCAATTGGTTTCTCAGCCTTTCATTTGAACAACAGGGAGGCATGACTAGAGCTCATTTTAATTGGAAATCTTTGCTGTGCTGTTACACACACCAAAATAGTTTGAAGCTACCTTGGGTAGAACACTTGCATTTAGGGATGGGCAATTCATATACTATTCTAGAATAAGTAAATCAACTCCGAAATACCAAATCCTATTCTGTTTTATTTTTTACTTTAGCTTAATCAACATCAAAGAATTTAAAGAATGTTTGCATTTGTTTGCATTTTAGAAAGCACACCCAAATCGATGGAAAAGCATGTCTATGTAATAATTTGGAATTGAGTGCAATGGCGTTAATGTCAACAAAAAGAAAATATGCTACCAAGTAGCATAAAAAATTTTGCCTGAAAGACAAAAATCGAATCCTATTTTTCTGTTTTAAATTGGCATTTTGGAATCAGATAGTTGAGAATTTGTATCCTTTGGATTTGCTATTTTGAATTGCCCATCCCTACTCACATTCCAAGAACCCATAGTGGCAGAGCAGAAAAAGATGCATTTTACTGTGGCATTGATGAGGTGGCTTGTTGCTGGCAATTGTGTGATTGCACACACATTGTGTATAATAACACCAGTCTTAGATTATATTCAATTGCTGAGCGCGTTGCAGTTGTGTCATGTTACCCACCACCACTTAATCAATACTTCATCAATGAAGTCAGTCCTGTGGTAACTAAATGCCTGTACCTGGCTTTAATAAACAATCTTTGCCAATGCAAAGCCTGCTAAGATATTCATTGAAGAACTTGTGCTGTTGTTTCATCAAACCTTGGATCTGAACCACCTGCTCAGTGCTCATTAACACGCTTACTTCTCCACCTCCCAGACACCACAGATGGCTGAGATCAAGGCATGTGTTGGTGCCTGCTGCTAATAATGTGTTTATGCAACTAAGAGACCTGATTATTGACATTAGACAATGGGGAAACCATGCATGGAAGGAGCAATGGTAGTACAATACCTTGCAGCTTTACTCTCAAAACTGGACCACTGCAAACAAAATGCACCTAGAAAAACCACTTTTAGTTTGACTTAACTGTCTTCAAACTGGTACCAGGCGTTTCTACTACATCATTCTTAGATCGGTATCCTGTGCACCTTTAATACATGAGTGTGGGCCAGAGATGCAAGGAGGATCAGATCATTTTAGGTTCTCCCATATATCAAGCCTTTTGTGGAATTAGTGATCTCTTGGATCTTGACAGGAAACCTCCAATTTGCAGCTTGACGTTTGGCCTGACAACTATGTGAGATCAAGTGAAAAGAAATTCATCACATATGCAAAAAACGTCTTTGGCTTGAAGATCATTTAGAGATTATCTTTAAAGACTGATGCATTGTTGGAATTTGAAGTAGGCAAGTAGGTGATAAAGCGTCCCAAATTTAACTATGTATAAGCAGAAGAAGAGAGAAGTTTTTGAGAAATAAATAACAAGTATTGTCAAAACTTTTCTATAACTCTGCAAAGTCCTGAGCCATGTCAACACTACCTCACCTCAATTGCACCAGCTTGTTTGCTGATTAGTAAATCAAAAAATATCTTTCTTAAAAAATACAGATTAGTCACGTTTTTAATTTCTGCTTTGTCATTGATTAAGTTAGAACTTAGTATTCCATATCTTAGCGTTTCTCATCCTTTTTTGGTGATTTCAAATATTTTGCAAACACTGTTTGCAGGGATGACAGTGGCCCAGACCTTTTAAAAAAGACATAAAGACATTTTTTTGAATGTGAGAGTTTTGCCCATTTTAGTCTTCAAAACAACATAAAGCCTTGTTTTTCTTTTTGAGATCAACTATTTCAAAGCGAGAATTTGGACTCCAGAAAGGTTTTGCTGATACATTACTTGCTTCTGTCAAGCTGTTTGTTGGGTGTTCTTACTTTTCCTCACTAAGTGCAACTGCGTGCGACCCATGGTGTTTAAAGCACTGCCATACCTATTTATGCTTATTTTCATTCTACCGTGTTGCTATATGTGTATAGCTTTACTTACATTGCTTTTCAAAACTTTCAGCTTCGAGAAAAATTTTGCAAAAATCTTCCCTATACAAACAGAAATGAAGAAACATTGCAACTGTTAGTTCATCTCAACACAATTTTTATGCACAGGTGAGACATTTAATATGGGTTAAAACTTTGGGCATAATTTCATTGACAGGTGAAGAATATGATATTGGTATTTTAATGGCAGTGTTAATTTATAATTCATTAATGTACATCAAAGTGCAGTGGTGGATTCATGAGTTTACTGCAATTGTTTTATGTGTCACTAGCTGTCTTTTCTGGGGTCACCCGGCAGGAGCCCTCCATCAGTAATGTTGGAGTTTAGTATTTTGGTTCAACCGGCTGCGCCAGCTTCACCCACAGCTCTTGTGTGAGCAATAGCAAAAAGTTAATGAATTTTATGCACTTTCACAATTCTCGTACACAAAATTGTGATCATCATATTATCTAATTCATGACTGAGATTGCTCTCAAAGAATCTTGCCACAAATTATCGTTAATGCTTGTGAGGGAGCAGTGATTGATATATAATCAAAACTGATTGTAGCGGCGAAATGGTGGTTGCTTTCATAATTATAGAAATAAACTATTTAATGGTAAGCCTATTTGCAATGTGATGTTGCCTCTTTCCTATTTATATTAGTGACATTAAGTTTCTAATTTGGCTGCCATATTGGTCTTGTTTCTGGCATAGCAACAAAAGCTGCTATTGTTCTTTATGTTCAATTTTATACATTGTTGTGGTTATGGTTTTATGCTAATTTTTTCTTGAGCTTGGGATTTTAGTACAATGCTGTAGAGTATAGACCTAAATACCTCAACATGCAGCATATCAGCAAAAGAGAAACATACTTCTTTTATAGTATATACAACGATGTCATCCGAAGAGCCACTGTCAGTAACATTGAGATTGAGAATGTCGGTTCAGCTGGCAAAGTCAGCTTCATCTATCAGGCTCCTGTGTGAACAGTTACCAAAAGTTTATGCATTTTGTGCGCATAAGATTTTCACGACTTTTTGTGCTCCTTTTTCTGATAGAATATCTCATTTTAAGATCTTGGCTATGCCTTAGGTCTATGTGATCTGTTCATTGCTGACATGAACCCAAGGGAGCCATGCGTTTTGTGTAGTTTGGAAGTAGGGAACACATTTCTGATATTAAGCTATTTTGAAGCAAAATAGCAAAAATGTCTTTCGTGTGGTGCGATTTCACACAGTGATGCTATTTTCTTTTGATTTCCCTTTACACTTTCTCAAGTCCTTGCTGGCTACGCATTATGTAGTATGCTCTTTTTTCCCTGTTTGACATGCCCTGGAGAGTTTAAAGAGTGGTTGGTTTTTCCCAAAATGTTTGGTTTGACCCTGGTAGCTTTATAAAGCTATTACAAAGCAAAATACCAATAATATCTTTCATGACATTGTTAATTTTGATTTTCCCTCAAACTTTTTCAAGTCTTTGCTGGTTACGCATTATAATTCACATTCGTTTTTCCTTGCTTAGGTATGCTTATAGAAATCAAAGGAGTCATTGCTTTTCCAATTTTTCAGGTTTGATCCCTGTAGCTCTATAAAGCTATTATCAAGCAAAATAGAAAACATGTTTCTCATAAGTACAGCATGATTTTACCCTACTAGGCATACTATTGCCTGTGCCAATTCCAAACGTCTCAATTAATGTAGCAGCACCAGCTTCACCATACATACCTTTGTTAGAGCTACAGCAAAATGGTTTAGTAAATATAAGTCATGTTGTTGTTGTTTACCCGAACCCTTTCGAGGGATGGGGGCATGGCGGAAGACCATGGAGCCCCAGAAGCCAGGCAACTCCCCAGGGTCTGGACCAGAGACAGAGTCGCAAAAGAGTAAGCGGCGCAAAGAGTCCGTAGCTGGACAGTGCAGAATGAGATGAGAGGTGTCCTGGGACGAGTGTCCACAGGCGCTCTAGGAAGAATTCTCAATTCTGCCAATCCTAGAGAGATAAGAACCTAAAGGAAGGCTGTGTCTGTTGCAGCGAAAATGAGAGAGAACACAGCGAGCATGATGAGGGAGCACAAGTTCCTCAGTGGAAATCGAGGGAACCTGTGTGTCAAAGAACTTCGATGAGACAGTATGCCTCCAGTCCAAGAAAAGACAAGAGTGGATACGAGAAGTAAGAGGAAAGAGACTACAAGGGATTGCGGAGGGTGCAAGTAGCGCACCCTGTCTGGCCAGCTTATCAGCCACGTCAAGGTGGGCGAGAGCCACACCTTGGCGAGAAAGAGGGGGATCAAAACAAGAGCATGGAGGGGAAAGGGTGGACTCCACCGTGAAGGAAGGCAGATTCCAAGGAGGAAAAGGAGGGCAAGCAAGAAGAGCCTCCCTAGAACAAGTAGAAGGAAGCATGAGCGGGTGAGTGGATGCAAAAGCTCTCCATGACGATCTGCAGAGTCTTGGTTTCACTCCTAGTCTGGCCAAACCTGAAATAGGAAAACAGGTTGGGAGGCAAAGATCCCACTCATAAGATAAAAGAGTGAAATGAGTCAGAGTGACTTGTGGGGGAGGTAGAGAAACTTCGGAGAGAAGCAGAGGGATACGTGAGGACGAGAGACAGCCGGTGATAGCGCGACTGGCCGCTCAGTGGAGGTGTTCCAATTTGGTAAATTGGCAGCGCTTAGGAAAGGAAACCATCCAGGTGAAGCATAAGTGAGAAGGGATCGAAGAAAAGATTTATACAGAACAGAGAGGGACTCCTTAGAGGGGCCCATGATGAAGCACAGATACAGCGTAAGGCCTTGAGACATTGGAAGAACTTGGCTTTTAGCAAAGATACATGTTTAGAAAAGGAAAGAGTGCAGTCGAAGGTGACCCCAAGAAAAGTTGGAGTGGGATTGAAATGGAGGCGGGAGCTGAGTAGGAGGAGGTTGGGTTGGAGGTTAGCCTGGTGGGGATCCACTGAGAAGAAGGAGGCCTTACATTTGCTCGGATTGAGAGGAAGGCACCAGTACTCATACCAGCGCTCCAATCGAAACAGAGCTCCTTGTGTGGCCTTCACTGCAGTGGGGACCAAGGGGGAGGAGGACCAAATGGCCAGATGGTCAGCGTAAAGAGAACAGCTGACAGAAGAAGGCAGAGAAGCCGGAAGATCATTGATGAAGAGAGAGAAAAGTACAGAGCAAAGAACGGATCCTTGTGGAACACCTTGACAAACTCGAAAGGAATGACTTTTGTGATTTTGATAGACCACAGAAGCGCGCCTATCAGAAAGAGAAGATTGAGACCAACGAGCAAAGCAAGGAGGGAGGCCAGTCGAAATCAGTTTTTGGAAAAGGGCGGGATGCCAGACAGAGTCAAAAGCTTTAGAGAAATTGATAGTAGACAGAATCATCTGAGAGCCCAGCCTGGGTTTGTTAAACCCATCCGAAATGGACTGAGAAAGGAACAGAATTTGATCGAGTGTAGACCGTCCAGTGTGGAAACCAACCTGACGGGGAGAGAGAATGGAATTAGATTCCAGAAAGAAGAGTAGACGGGATAGAATGATGCGTTCAAAAAGCTTTGATATGCAGGAGGTGAGAGAGATAGGCCGGAAGGAAGCAGGAGAGTCCAGAGGCTTCCCCATCTTGTGTATGGGAATAATAGAAGATGTCTTCCAGATGGAAGGAAAGGAATGCGAAGACCAAGAGAGATTGAAGATGTGAAGAAGAAAATCCATGCCAGAGCGAGGAAGGTGCTTTAGCATGTGATAGGCAACTTTGTCTGGGCCAGTGGCAGTGGAGGAGGAGAGGTTGGAGGCAGCTGCAAGAAATTCAGCAAGAGTGAAAGGAGAGCAACAGGACAGGTGAGACTCCACTTGGCACGTGGCTCAGCGAAGCTCAGAGAGGTAGCCTCTGGCTCTGCTATACATAGCCTTTGGCTGAGAAACGGAAAAGTGGGATCTCAGGTAATCGGCATAGACCGAAGCCGATTCTTTGGGAGAAAAACAGTTGGGGAAGTTAGAAGAGAAAGAAGACAAGGAAGATGAGCCAGCGATAGAGCGAAGAAAAGAGTGTACAGATTTAGGGTTAGATTTAGGTGAGAGAGAAAAGCGAGTCGTCTGCCATGCCTCAGTCTTGGCCTTGGCAATGACTGACGAGGCGTGTCAAGAAGCGGAGATGTAAGCCTGCTGATTTTCATCACTTCTGTGAGCAGCAGCAAAAGCCCTGCATCTTTCACTAACTGCTTCTTCCACCTCAGCAGACCACCAGGCTTTAGAAGGGCGTTTGATGCGGCCGAAAGGAATGGAAGATTTGGCTGCATTCAGTGCCAGAGAGGTAAAGAGAGCAGCAGCAGAGGAAAGAGAAAGAGACGAGTATTTCTCTGCAGAAGGACAGTGAGAGTCAATGTAGGAGGCAAAGCCATCCCAGTGAGCTTTCTGAAAATTGAAGGGAGGGGGACACTTGTTGGGGCGATAGACCGGAGAGAGAAGGATAGATAGAAGAATTGGTAGGCGGTCAGAACCAAGGTCCTGTAGCACCTCCCAGCAGCAAGAAAGGGCAAGAGAAGAGGAGGCAAAGAAGATGTCAGGAGAGGAGCGACTGCCAGAGGAGCGATGGAGAAGGGTGGGTGTGTCAGGGTCATTGAGGGGGAGGAGGTCAGAAGAGATGACGCAGTCGAATACTTCTTCCCCGCTGGGGTCGGAAGTGACTCTTAATTCTCAGATGGGGTGATGGCAATTGAAGTCCCCCAGAATGAAGAGATTTCTGGAGGAAGGAAGGATGGAAGGAGAAAAGGAATGGGTTCTGCCATTCGTTGGGAAGGAGCAAATAGGGTTGGCGTACACATTAAGAAATGACGCCAAGGAGGGGTTGTTAAGAGAGATGTTGATCCTTACATAATCAGAGTAGGGATCAAGCGAAGAAAGAGAGGAGATAGAAAGTTCAGAGAAGGATAGGCCCTGCCTGACAAAAATGACAATGCTGCCGCTAGTGTGCGTGGTATCAGGAGAGCTGCCAAGAGCTCTAAATTTGGATAAGGAAAGTTGTGAGCACCTTAGATGGACCCATTTGGAGCAAGCGCAGCATTGCACTGACTTGCCCCACTAGGTCACATTTCCAGTGCACACAGAGCAAGGAAAGATGGGGCCAAGGTTGGGATGAACGTTACCGCTCATCAAGAGAAGGAGGAGAATGAGGAGATGAAGAAGGGCAAGAGTAGGGCAGGAGAAAAGAAAAAAAGAAAACAAGTGACCGATTTTAAAGATGCTGTGTGCTGCCCTTCTGCAGTCGTTCAGGGGGCAGAGTAGCGAAAAAATGAAGGGGAGTGCCTGGGGTAACTAGGACCCCTTGGGAAGGTCAACAGCCATTTTCACCCAACAAAAATGGGGCTGGGGACCGCACCACCACGTTGAGGCGGCTGCTGATTGGTGCAGATTATAAGTAATAGTTCTTGTACATGTAATGGTGATCATGTTGGTCTATCAATCAAGACTGGAAGTATTCAAAAAGAAAGAATGATGACACAAACTACCATTCATAATTTTTAAAAGAGTAAGGGGGGTGAAACATAGTCAAATTTGATGGCGTTGCCCAAATGGTGGTCAATTTGACAATTAAAAAAAGGAGCTGTGTAGTGGTAGGCCTATTTGATGATTTGGTGGGCTTGCTTTCGTATTAATACTTGTGACATTAAAATTTTTGTCTGTGCTGTTTGCTTTAATTCAACCATAGCATGAAAAAGGACCATGCCTTTACCCTAAGTCATATAATCTATTGCAATAGGCGCCTATTGATCTCTTTTGAAACAAAAACATTCCCTCATAATCCAGTGTTACAAATTGATGCTATTATTGTTTAATTTTGATCTTTTCTTACATTTAGCATTTTATTACATTTGACTTTGCCCCTCATCTAGACCTCTTTCCTTTTGAATGAAGATTAGTGTTTTGTACCAATATCCTTGGAATTTCAAATGTTACTAAACCCATTGGCTTTACCATTTATGTTCGCCCTCAAATTGATAGTAGATAATTTTGCTGCCTGCTGCTGTTTTCACTATGTAGTAGCAAGTATTGTGATGTCATTTAAAATTATGACCTCACAATGCATTTTAAGCCATTAAAAATATGTTTGCTACTTACCACTTTTTCATTACTGTAGGCAAATTAGTATGAACTAACGTCTCTGAGTGTATGCATGTTTCTTGGCCCTGGCATAAACGCCACCATGCAAAGAGCAAACTGACCCGAAATAAACCACTCACAATTAAGTTATAGCAACCCCATTAATAATGTCAAAATGAGAGATCAAATCTGCAGGCTGCACAGCGTCACCCAATTGCAAAGGAAATTGCTTCAACATTGAGATCATATATAGCTCAACACTTACATTTGTTGCAAACGATAAAAGAGGACCATCTTTACCCAATCGTTTTTTCTTAGATAATCACCAAGTGTTTTGCTCGGAGTTGGCTACATATTAAAATTGTAAACTTGATTTTTTGATAAATCCTTTTGAATAATTTGATGGATAATGCCAAACATCCATGCTATCGAGAAGGAATACCCAAAATGTACCACATAGGACGTAGTTTTTTTAAAAATTGCAATTTTGTGAAATGCAGGCACTAAATTTTAGGTTTTTCTAACCTGTAGACTACATTGCTTAAACAATTAGAGACTTCAGTTTTTGATGGATCATTTTGAAAACGTCCACAGATAATGCAAAAGAACCATGCTTGTGAGGAAAAGTGGTCAAAATATACCAAAGAATACTAAAGAAACTTTGCTTAACATTAGCAAGTTTGTTTGGTGAAATAGGGTAATTGTTCAACCAAAAATAAAGCATAATGTATGGCAACCAATTTTTAATAAGCTATTATAAATTAATCTTTAGCGTTACGCAGTTGGAGTTACATGTTGGAAAGCAAATTTCCTAAGCTTTCAAAGAACAGCAATTATTAGTATTTTACAATAACATTTTATATACAAGTTACCTGTTTTTACTGAGCTAACCACTTTTTGGGAGGGATAGAAAGTGACACCAGAGGTCTTAAAGTTCAGTTTTTTCAGTATAACTACTAATATTAGATGTACATATCATACAATATTGGAATCGCTCTGAAATAACCTTTAATTTGTTGAAGAAAGTTTGAATATCAGTTGAGAAAGAAGGTCACAAAGCAGTTTTTAAAAAAATCTGATTTTGCAAGAAGGTTGCAATTTTTGAAAACATCTTCATATTATGATCTTTGGTAGCGAAGATTTGTGTTTATCCTACGAGACATATTATGACATCATAAAGCCAGTTTTATGTGTGCAAGCGAAATAGAAAAGAAAAATGCTTAGAAAGCTTAAAGTGCTTAAATAAAGATTTGCTCATAGCTTTGTCAAATATGCTTTAATTGTTGTATAGTTGTTTTTATCCAAAGCACCTTACTAATATCTTCTAAAAAAACGTTTAATCGCGTTTGTGTAATCAGTACTTTTTGAGAAAGAACAAAAAACAGATTGTGCCTTAAAGCGTTGATTGTGACGCCATTTTAGAGCCCAAACAAATGAAAGGTTTTGTAATGTGTTAAGTTAGAAGCTGGTTATCGTTGGAGCAAAAAGCAGTTGTCCTCTGTCAAGTAATGCAATTTAAAAACAAAAATTTTTAAATTATGACATCACGAACACCCTTATGACTCTCACCACCGAATGGTGATTAATTGTGCCAAGTTTGATGCTTGTTCCTCTTGCAGTTTCAAAGGAGTTAAAACTGACAGACAGAATTGCGCTATATATATTAGATGTAAAAACTGTTTGCAATAGGTTTGGTACTTAGCAGTTTTATTTTTTCATGTTTAGTACTTGTTAGCTCACCCATGACTACTCAAACAAGAAAAAAAACTTATTACATTTGTTAACTCTTTCGCTCCTGCGATCATCTTATGATGATCTTGAGTTTTCATTGCTGCCTTCAAATTTTTTCCCCCCAAAGTTACAAAATCATTTTACTAAAAATGGATTTGTGACTTTATTTCTCATCCAATTTTCATAAACTTTCCAAAAGATCATGCTTAATTTCTCATGCATTGGATGATGTAAAATTTGTGTTGTAATTCTTGGATTTTCCTACCCAAAAAGGGTTAAAGACCCAGAATCCAGTTGCAGACGACAAAAATTGCCAAATTTTTAGCAAGAGCCAACTACCTTGAAATCAAATTGAGATATCATGTTTACCAGGAAACCAAAGCCTTTATTATTAACGCAGTTTAAAAGCTTCTCTTTTGTGGCATCATTTGTCAAAATTTTAAGGAATAATAAAAAGTTTAACTATTAAATTTTTCAAATTTTTTACGGGTCTTAAAGCCCCCCAAAAATTTGTATGGTAAGAAGAAAAAAGTAGATTTGGTGTGTAAAAAAAATGTTACAAAATACCGGTCTCATTTAAAAGCCTACGAAATTTGCTTTCCAGCAATATATAACTGTAAATGGTTTAGGCTAAGCGGTATATGATATTTACAGATCAAAAATGGGTACCATACATCATGTCAGTTCAAAACTCCCTAAAATTTTTCTACTTGCCTGTCACTAGATTATATTTTTTAGAAAAACTACATCTTTTAAAAACACAAAATAAATTGCAAACATTTCATAAGTTGTCATTTTGTACCAAGTTTCCAAGGAGATAGAAGCTAAAATACAAGATTAAAAGCTAGCAGAAGTTTGACTCTCTAAATCCAAATTTTCTTTATTCTCCTTGTTTCACAAGAAATGGGAAGGGTGTAATAAAGTTTCTGTTTCATGGTTAGTGACAACATATTCTATTTAAACTTGAAATTTTTTGAATCTTGAAGAAATTTATTTTTTTAAAATATGTAATGTTACATTGTGTAGGCTAATCTCTAGCAGATATTGACCAATCCTATTTTAGGTACTAAATTTGACTAACAAAATTTAGTACCGGTTTGTACCAGTCAACAAAAAGGTCATGGGCCTCAGAAAGTTGCAAATGGTAGGAAACTTAGGCTTTTAGATAAGTTTTGACTCATATACCTTAAAAGCTTATTTCCTTAGCATCATCTAGCGATCATTTGTAAAAAAAATTGATAGAAAAATAAATCTGTAGTGATCTTTGAGGTAAAGATACTTTAACTTCGAAGACAACTCATCACCTATTTGGGGGAGGAAGTAATTAGCAGAATTTTTTAAAATTATATTTGACATCCTCAAGAAATATAGATTTCAACAATATTTAACTCTTGAAGTGGAAGTAAACAGATGAGTAATGATTTACAAGCAAACTTTGGGTATTTTATGATGATTAATTAATTATGATTGATTATGACAGTTTTTTGCTTTGCCATCTTGCGGAATTTTTTTCCCAATGCATGAGGGCATGAAAGTTAAATGTTTATAGACTATGTATTGTTCCACGATATTTTCAATTGCAAATAGTTTTTTTCTAAGCTCTGTACTAGTGTCTATCACTGAGTTGTAGTTCAAAAATTAGATGACTTATCTTTGTCTGCTGCTAGTAGGGAAATCACTTTTGGTTAAGGAAATCTATGTGATCAGTGAGGTTGCAAGGAAAAAACACAGTCTTCATCATATGGAAAGGCATGAAAAAAAATAATGGGATCAGATGCCGGCTGTGGTGGTATTAAGCCAGCATCGAGTATCGTCATCCAAAGCCATCAGACCAGCCACCTCTCAAGGTGCCCCATGTATGGGGCATGTTGAGATAACGGAATCTGCAGTTTGATCAGTGGTGCCACACTCGCAATTTGGCGAGGGAGCAAGACCCCATTGCTACATGGATGAGTAGAAATGCCCAACACCAGTCCACAGGCGATTGAGCTTAACCCAAGATGTTCTGGGCAAGCCCATTTCAAGGGGCCTAAAACTGGCCCTGGGAATGAAACATGGAGTTTGGATGTGCATTTGGAATACTCTGCGTTCTATCTATAATTAATCCACAGAGCTGCACAGATGGCTAGTTTCATTAGGTCATTTAGTAGTTTCCGTGCTGTAGGCACAAATAGGTGTTTAGACTTCAGTCTCCTGGGGCACATTCGGTAACCCAGCTAGTTGGTTGCGTAAAATATGGTCTGGGTCCAGGGTGCCACACTTGGTCAAGGAGAGTGTTGCTCCCAAGTGGAAAAGCTTAGGTGGCTGGATACCTGAAAGGATTGGCAGATTGTTCGTTGGTGTAGGATGCAGGCATCTAGTGACAATGTGGAAGGCATCATTCAAAACACTGTCGATGAAATGGGTGTGTGTTGTAACACTTAACACGTTTGGTGCCGCGTGTATATCGCGCGCGCATACTGGCTGGTGCCGGCCATTTCTGTCAGCGGTTTTCCAGTGCGTTTATTTTCCGACGAGTAAAGCAAGCAATATTGATATACTGCTACTTCTCTAAGCCATTCTCGTGCATACACACACGCAGACATTCAGAAAACCATTTCTAGGCTTATAACGATGTTAAACTACGTCGAATACAGCGATTTGGCAGTTAACCGATGGCATTTACCGAACGACGTAGATTTACGTCATAAAGCACTCTGTGCGAAAAAACTCGACGATGTAGATTTACGTCATGCGGCACTCAACGTGTTAACTGAAGCATAGTACTCAGCTGTAGCCTAAACCAAGGATAGATCAGCTGTACGCAGTGTTTTAATGCCAGCACCCCATTCTGAGCTTGCAAGAGGCCTCAGAAGTGTGATGCGTGTAGCTAGTTTTTTGTGCAATGTCTTGAGGTGGTGGCAGAACGTGAATGGTCTGTCCAGTTTTACCCTAAGGTAGGTTTAAACTGGACAAAATGGCAAGAGTTTGCCATTAGCATAGACTTTAAGCTTACGTTTGGTTTCTCAATTATGTAAATGAAAGGCCGCTGTCACCACTTTTGCATGGCTGAGTTTCAGCCTCCAAGTCTTGAGATATGCTGAGAGTGTAGCCATGTCTTGGCTTAAAGTTTCCTCCAAGCCCTTCCAGTCCCTAGATCAGGGGTCGGCAACCTTTAACACTGAAAGAACCATTTGAATCCGGTTTCCACAAAAAAAAAACTTACTGGAAGCCGCAAATACTTTTTGACATCTAAAATGGGGAAAAGACGCATTTATCCAAAAAAAAGATACACACGCTTATTAGGGATTTGACTGCCCTTTTGAAGATGGGCTATAAAGAAAATACTGTATATTGTTTTTTTGACCTACCTTTACACTTTGTTTAAACAACTATAGTGTGTTGCTTATGAAATCCACGAAGTGTTACAGAGAAAATTAAATTTTATTCATAATGAACATATTTTAACATTCTTAGTTTTTAAAAAATAATAACAATGTCCGAATGTCTCTTTCAAATAAATTAAAAAGCTGAACTTAAACAATCCATATAGCAAACAAAAACAAAAAAATGCAGTGAGCCGATATCCTTATTTCGCCTTTGGGCTTTGGGGTATGTGCGGCGTTAATGGTACTTCTACTTCTGTACCTCTGCGCACAGTGTCTGCAAATCGGGGCTGTACAAAGTCACTTTCATCTTTACGCAGGACTGTAAGCTGTCATCTGTGAGGCGTGAACCATGCTTGTTTTTAATGTAGTTCATGGTGGAGAATAGCTGCTCACATGTATATGTGGATCCGAAGATCAAAAAGACTCCAAAGGCATATTTTTTCATGTTCATGTAGGTGTCGGGGATAGCATTCCATGTTTCAAACACAAGTTTGTCCGGTCTTGGAAGGTCCTCAATGTCACTCCATTTGTGATTCTGAGCAAGAGTGGCCTTCTGACGGGCAACATCTTCAAGATCATCTGCTAAGCGTTTGAACTTGGACACCCACGTGTATTTGTCAGCTATGTCAGCCAACTCTAACTCCAGATCAGGTTGACTTTTACCTGCAAATAGAGTCACATTAAGCAGGGATGGATTGATGTTGAGCGGAGTCATGGGGATGAACAATGTGGTTTTTTCCTCTCAACTCACAGAATCGTTTTTCAAACGACGCTTGTATTGTGGTGATTGCAGACTGCAAATACTCTAAATTGATCAGCTCTTGATCTTTTTTGAACTTCCTTAAAGAGGGGAAGTGAGACAGTGTGCCTCTCTGCAAATCTCTTGCTAAAACTGTCAGTTTATGCTCAAACGCCAACACCTCCTCCAGGATGTGTAGCACTGTTGCTCCTCTCCCCTGAAGAATTGTATTTAGCATGTTCAGGTGTGCTATCATGTCCACCATAAAGTGCAGCTTTTCCAGCCACTCTGGCTGTTCCAGCTCAGGAAAGGAGAGTCCTTTGCTGCTCATGAAAGTTTTAATCTCTTCCAGACATGCAGCAAAACGTTTCAGCACCTCTCCTCTGGACAGCCACCAGACTCTGTTGTGCAGCAGCAGATCAGAGTGCGTGTTCTCAACCTCATCAAGTAACGCACGGAATTGGCAATGATTTAAACCCTTTGCCATTATTTTATTTGCAATCTGAATGACAACATTCATGACCTCTGTGCATTCTGGAGGGAAAGTTTGCACGCACAATACCTCTTGGTGCAGGATACAGTGAAAGGTCAGCAGCTTTCTATTCAGTGACTTCTGCAGCAAGGCCAAAAAAGCCCTGTGTGCTCCAGTCATACTCGGTGCCTCATCGGTAGCTACTGACACCAGGTGGGTTGTTTTTTTGTCTTTGGCTCTTAAACACTCAAAAACAGCCTCACAGACATCCTCCCCACGTGCCTGGCATTTTAGTGGTATCAGCTCAACCATTTCTTCCTGTGGCCCAGCAGAATTTACATATCGACAGAACAGCACTATTTGTTCAATATCATTTTTGTCTTTGGATACATCACAAGCGATTGAGTAGGTTGCAGCTGAATTGATGTCTTTAATTTGCTGATTTGTGATATTTTCTTCCATTTTAATGGTTCTATCTTTGACTGTCTTCGCAGAGAGAGGCATCTCTCTGATTTTCTGAACAATTTCACACTTGTTTTTAAAGTCCGCAAATGGGTGTTCTGAAATCTTAAGGAAAGATTCTTTCACATATTCTCCATTTGTGAACAGTTTCCCATGCCTGACTATTTCCTGAGCGGCCACAAAACGTGTATATGTAGTTGAATTTGCAGACTTCAACCACTTCTTGAATTGATTCTTTGTCAGATCAGCCTTCCGCATCAGTTCCTTAACAGCTTTTTTTCTCTCTTTCTCCGGATATTTTTCAGCAAAGGCTTTGTGTGTATTATTGAAATGTCTCGCGACATTTGACCGTTTATTGTTGGCCAGTTTTTCTCCACAAATTAGGCATATCGGTAGGCTACTCTCATTAGAGGTAAATGCAAATGAATCTGCCCACGCATCTTTAAATGTTCTGTTTTCCTCAGATATTTTTCTTTTCTTACATTTCTCCATATCTGGCCTTGTTGGGGTTGAAAGTCACGACAAAAAACAATAAAATATACTTTTTTTGTTAATATCTAAATATTTAATATTTCAAGATCACAATAATCTTCCAATTAAGAACTAAAACACTCAAAAAATAACTAACACAAATAAAATACACGTAAATACTTTTTTAAAAGTAATTTTTTTCCAAGTCACTCTGAGCCGCAGTGTAAGGAGGAAAGAGCCGCATGCGGCTCCGGAGCCTCAGGTTGCTGACCCCTGCCCTAGATGAATGCAGCAAACCAGATCACTGGTAGAAACATACTTTCTGGAGATTGTGGAGGAAAGATCGTTTATGTAGAAATTTAAAAGGAGGGGGGCCAACACGAATCCCTGGGGGGACACCATTTCTCAGACGTCAAAGCTTGCTTCACTTGCTATCACAGGTGGTGAGGGTAAAGCTTATATTTTGGATAAACTTCAAGATCATCTAAAACGTATCTCTTATTTTATAAACCTTTCTATATTTCTTGTTTGATCACCAGCAATGATACATAAACAACAATGGACATTCACCAAGAAAACCAATCAGAGCTTTTGGAAGTGTAACTGCCACATGTAACCAAAGAGGACAGTTGTTTATTCCACTTTCAGAAATAAGAGATCAAATGTTGAAAAAGCATGTGCTTGTATTGTAAAAATGTAGTGCTTCAAATGTGATGTGGCCTTGGCTTTGCTCCCTGTCCATGCAAAGTAACTGGTGGCTGGTCAGTTCGTTCTCCAAACCATATGAAGTTGTGTTTTGACATTTTGACTGGCATGCATGCACGTGCACCTGTGTGCACACTAGGGTAATGCAAAAATGGTGACCATTTCAAAATTTGTGGGGCACCCCTTAATTTTGTTCATTTTGGTATAAAAACACCCTGTGTAATGTTTTTTTCAATTCTAATAATATTTAGAGTATGCTACCACAGGTCAAAGTTTGTAATTTTGTTCTTTTTTTTTATTTTTCAGATTATTAAATATAAGTTACATAACCTAGTTATATTTACTAATCAGATACTGTAAAATAGCAATTTCATCACTGCTGCATAATTTTCACACTATCATTGAGTTAAAAGCTAGTCTCACTCTGTTTATACAGTAGAAGAACTGCTCTCCCAAACTTGTCCCCACCTCAACCCCCTGCTATAAGCCCCACAATAACTTGAGCCAATTGTAAGACAGAGCGTCATAGTTTCAGTACCCTCACAGCTGTCACAGAAGGAGGTTGTGCTTCTCTTTGTTCTAATAAACAGTAAGCAATCTTCATTTTAATACACAGTAAGCAATGGCGTCTCGCCATCCAACCAGAAGCATTACAGATAAATGGCTAGTTGGTCAGCCCATAGAAGCATTAAAAACTTCTGTTCTTCCATCTAAAAGAGAAGCAATGTCATTATTCATGAATTATAAAACAAATTGTAAGCAAACTGTTAGAGAAGCTCTAACATCAACTGCTAAAAATGTGATGCAAGTCTGGGAACAAGCGCGAATTCCAACAAAACTGAAAAAACATGTAATTGAGAAATTGAATTCTATTTACAATGAATGGTTGAAATTAAAGAAAAATAAAGAAAATAAGAAAAAACAAAGTCAAAATTTGCTAAATAAACAAAAGAAATGGGATCATGACTTGGATAAATTATTTGATATTGCCCATGCTGATGCTCTGAACTTAATGGACAATGAAGAAGATAAAAAGTTTTTGATGTTGCAAAGGCAGCCTAAGCGTGAAGGAAAAATGGCTGGTGTGGATAAAAAATATTCACAACTTCAAAAAGCAGCAAGTGAAAATGAAAAGAAACTTGAGATTAAAAGAAAAAGACAAATGAGTGATTTTGAAAATACAGTTGAACTTGCTGATAGTGACTCATCATCAATTACTTCTGCAGAAAACTCCAGCCAGGATGAAGACGAAGAGTACACAATTGATCCTAGCAAACCATCAACATCTAGAATCTCTTCAGCAAGAAAAAAAGTCAAATTAATGGATGACAGGCTACTAGCTTCTCTTGATGTTGCTAAAGTCAGTGATAGAAGTGCTTCATTGATTATGATTCCCACTGTGAAAAATTTAGGTCATGATCCGGATGAATTTAATGTCAGTTATTCAAGCATCAGGCGTGCAAGGCAAAAATTTTGCAAAGATATTTCAGAAGCTCTAAAAGCTGAATTAAAAAATGATGTTCCCTTAACTATCCACTGGGATGGCAAACTATTGGAAGATATTTCGGGAGAAGAAGTTGTTGACAGGCTTCCAGTTTTAGTTTCAGGAAATGGAGTTGATCAGCTCCTTGGTGTACCAAAACTCAGCAGTGGCACTGGAGAAAACACTTCAGCTGCTGTGTTTAAACTTGTTCTTGACTGTGGTCTATTAAATCAGGTAAAATGCATGTGTTTTGACACAACAGCTTCGAACACTGGCCGTAAAAATGGAGCTTGTGTTTCACTTGAGCACAAAATGGACAAAGATATGCTTTGGCTTGCCTGTCGTCATCATATTTTGGAGATAGTTTTAGAATCAGTTGTGTCCACCTCATTACCAGCTTCATCTGGACCAAATATACAAATATTTAAACGTTTTAAAGTAAATTGGGATAAACTGAATAAAGAATCCTTCCAGACAGCTGAGAATGACCAAACCATAGCCACCAAAATTGCCAAAATAAAAGATGATACAATAACATTTGCCAATAACCAGCTGAAAGAGCACCAACCCCGCGATGATTACAAGGAATTGCTTGAACTGAGTATAATATTTGTTGGAGGAATCCCATCTTCAGGAATACGCTTCAAAAAACCAGGAGCCTGTCATAGAGCCCGATGGATGGCAAAGATAATATATTCTATGAAGATCTGGATGTTCAAACAGCAGTTCACTTTGACAAAGTCGGAAGAGAAAGGTCTGAGAGACATCTGTTGCTTTGCAGTTGAAGTTTATATTAGATCCTGGTATACAGCACTTGTTCCTCGTTATGCTCCTCAACTTGACTTGCAACTATTAAAGACTTTAGTCAAATACAAAGAAAGCGAAGAAAAAATTGCAACAATTGCACTCAAAAAGCTCTCAAACCATCTCTGGTATCTTTCTGAAGAGCTTATAGCACTTGCTTTCTTTGATAAAGAGATCTCCATTGAGATGAAGAACAAAATGAGGGAAGCTCTGGAGAACCCTGCTGAGCAGAATAATATCAAACGAACCACTATTGACCATGCAGTAATTGAACAGAAGCAGCTTAATGATTTTGTGACTTCACACACTAAAGTCTTTTTTGAAATCCTTGGCCTCCCGTGCAGTTTCCTTGAATCAAACGCAGAAAATTGGGACTCTAATGATGAATATTTGAAAGCACGTGAAACTGTAATCAATATGAAAGTAACAAATGATTTAGCAGAAAGAGGAGTGAAGCTAATGGAAGAATATAACAAGATCCTCACAAATGATGAGCAACAAAAGCAGTACCTTTTGCAAATAGTGAAGAAGTTCAGATCTTCTCTACCGGACAAAAACAAGAAAACAATTATGTCACTGAAATCGTCATGATGATACATGCTAGTGGTTATGATAGGCTTACTGGGGAGTTTCCACTTAAAAAAAAGCAACGCGCCCATAACTATACCTCAATAGGTGGTGTGGAAATTAGTCTCCAAAATGTAGCAAAAAAATGAAAATTTACTTTAATGTTAGAATTTTTAAAGGCTGGTAGCAACCTCTAAATATCAATTGATTGACCTCAAATTTTGTATGTAGTGTTTTTGAGGCAAACAGTATCAGATTAGAGGGTGCCCCATTAAAATTTCAAAAAATTTTCAAAATCCCCCTTTTTGCATCACCCTAGTGCACACACACATGCGTGCCCTTTTAAAAAAGTGAGCAAAATATTGATATAATTATGGGCTACTAAAACTTGAAGAAATAGAACTAATCACCTCTCTCATAACCTGCCTATGCAGAATAGTGGGGATAAAGTATACACTGAATATCTCAGTGTTGCATTTCTGCAACGTTGATTGCTTCAGTAATTACACATCATATGATTAAAAAATTGTAGCATGTTGGCATACTAATAGTACTAACTACTCTGAAAGTTTGAAGAAAAATATTTAAAAAAATAAATTCAGGCTAAAACAAATTTAAATATGATTGCTCAAACTATGCAGTAATTTGTGTTTCAGAATATCAGGTTAGCAGTGCATGTGAATAAGATTAATTTTATGCAGTGCTGACATGAGCATGAGCAATATTACTTTTATGAAATGATGGGATGTTTGGTAGGTTGCCATGACTATGACACAAGGAAAAAATAACTTGTGAACTTCAATTGTTGTGTGATTATGGCAAATTACATAGGTCAACAGCTAATTTGCTTCAGAAACAAGTGAGGTCAATCTTGGCTAATTTTGGGTTGCTAAGCACAAATATCGACATAAAATTGTTTTAATAGCCCATAGCTTTCATGATAGCACCATGGCAAAAGATGTTTTATATTCACTGGTCAAGAAAATAGCTGATGTTTTTTTGATGCCAGCACTTTAACTGTATTGTACTGCAAATATTTCTTCTCAAACGAAGGAAATTGTATTATTCTTTGATTCGCCTAGAGCTAGCTACAGGGTACTGCAGTACCCCTTCTATTTTTAGGTAAACAGAGCAATTAAGTTAAGTTGATTGCTTTGGCTTGCTTTTTGTTTAAACTTCAAAAGTGTTTAATTGTCACCTTATAACTACATAAATGAAGAGGACAGCTTCTACTAAAATTTTAGTAAAATTACTTTTTTCTTCACAAAAATATAGTTTTGCAGCTGTGGTCAGGAAAGCATACCACTTGTATTTTGGATGCATAGTTGGCAATAAAAATGAGAGTGGGTCCCATGCACCAATCAACAGTTGCCTCAACAAGGTGGTGTGGTCCCCGACCCTGTTATGGGTTGGGTCGAAATGGCTGTTGGCCTTCCCAAGGGTCCCAGTTACCCCAGGCACTCCCCTTCATTTTTTTGCTATGCTGCCCCCTGAATGACCGCAGGAGGGCAGCACACAGCTTTTTCAAAATCGGTCGCCTGTTTTCACTTTTTCTTTTCTCCTGCTCTTCTTTGTCTCCTCCTTCTCTTGATGGGCGGTAACATTTATCCCAACCTTGGCCCCCCTTTTTTTCCTGCTTTGTGTGTGCTGGAAATGTGACCTAGTGGGGCATGTCAGTGCAATGCTGTGCTTGCTCCAAATGGGTCCATCTAAGGTGCTCACAAATCTCCCTCTCCAAGTTCAGAGCTCTTGGCTGCCCCCCCTGCCGTAACACTGTGACTCCCTCCTCAGACTCCTCTGACATGTATACCTCCACTGTGCAATCTGGCTTCCCTCTACTGATGCTGCACTCTTGCCCCACCCTTGTCTCCAAACTTCTTTTCCCCCATCTGCCTATCGTCATCCTCTGCCCCCTTACCACCATCCCATGCTCCTGGCTGTCCTTCTGCACCTCCTGCCTCCTTTCCTCCCCCTGACTCTCTCAGGGTTCTTCAATGGAATGCTGGAGGTCTTCAAGCCAGGAGTACTGAACTACTCCACTTTCTTTTGTCCCACCCTGTTGACCTTATCTGCATCCAGGAATCCAATCTTAACTCCTCTTTCCGGATTCCTGGATTCTCTGCTCTGCGCTCTGATTGCACCCACTCCCAGTCTGGCATTCTCTCTCCTGATGCCATGCACGCTAGCGGCGGCATTGACATTTTCGTCAGGCAGGGCCTATCTTTTTCTCAACTTTCTACCTCCTCTCTTTCTTCACTTGATCCCTACTCTGATTATGTAGGAATCAACATCTCTCTTAACAACTTCTCCTTGGTGCCATTTCTTAATGTGTATGCCAACTCTATTTGCTCCTCCCCAACAGATGGCAGAACCGATTTTTTTTCTCCCTCAATTTTTCCTTCCAGAAATCTCTTCATTCTGGGGGACTTCAATTGCCATTACCCCCTCTGGGACTCAAGAGTCACTTCCGACCCCAGCAGGAAAGAAGTATTCGACTGCATCATCTCTTTGACCTCCTCCCCCTCAATGACCCTGACTCACCCACCCTTCTCCATCGCTCCTCTGGCAGTCGCTCCTCTCCTGACATCTTCTTTGCCTCCTCTTCTCTTGCCCTTTCTTGCTGCTGGGAGGTGCTACAGGACCTTGGTTCTGACCACCTACCTATTCTTCTATCTATCCTTCTCTCTCCGGTCTATCGCCCCAACAAGTGTCCCCCTCCCTTCAATTTTCAGAAAGCTCACTGGGATGGCTTTGCCTCCTACATTGACTCTCACTGTCCCTCTGCAGAGAAATACTCGTCTCTTTCTCTTTCCTCTGCTGCTGCTCTCTTTACCTCTCTGGCACTGAACCCTCTAAGATAGTCATGGTAACATAGGTAGCTGAATATTTTATTTGCTCTTACTGTGTTTTAATTAACCATTTGCTTAGAGTGTGAAAAAAGCTCACATCTTCAATTTGGTAAATTTTCATTGTGAAAATAAAAGCATACAAAACTTGGTCAAAGTAACGTAAAAAGAAATTTGTTGATGCAAATATTTGCAAGTTTGGTTGTTGTAGCTCTAAGTCTAGCAGAAAAAATGAAAAGCTAGTATTTGTAACTACATGGTTTCACTTAGAGGCACTATCTGTAGAAATTAGTAGTTTACTTTTCCCCTAAAACTGCATAATTACACACCCTTTGCCGGAGGGTGACTGACCTCCTCAACAATAACTTGAGGGAGCCTGGCCTCTTTTACTCCACGCCACAGTAAGCAACTTTTACCCTGGCAGGTGTAGAAGACTGAAATAGTATTGAAATGTAAGGAAAAAACTAGATTTTAACCAATTCTAGTCTTGACCCTATTGAAAATGATCTCTTGTGTTAAACTGAAGTTACAGCTATATTTGCTGTTGTTGCACTTTAGCCGCACATGAAATTGGACAAAACAGCTAAGAAAATAAACTCGTTGACCTTTTTTATGTCATATGTTTGAGAGACAATTTGTTACCCAAAAAAAGTGTGCCAAAGGTACTTTGATATTAAGATGCCATCACTTTGCTGTTGCTTCATGGTTTATGTGATGTTTACGTGAGACTTTGTCCTGTCATAAAAAAGTGTACATCAAAATATGGATCCTTTTTCATGGTCTCCCACACATCAAACAGTTAGTTGAAAATTTTGTAAGCAAAATAGTAAAAATCTAACAAGCTGAAACAAAGTTACCAAAAACCACCAGACTTTTTTTACACTGTTAAGTTTTTATTGCAATTTGCTGAACATCGTTTTGCTAATTTGCACTTTTTTGTATTTAAAGGGAGTATTGACTATAACCACTTACATTTAACACAATATGGCCCTTAGTCTTGTTTATTCTCATACCAAGTTTTTATGTGAATGCAATTATGTCAATGATTTTGCTGTTTTTTGTGTTTCTGGTGCACAAAATTCTTCCTGAAGTAATTGTTGTTATTGAGCTATAAACAGAGTAGTGCTTTGATAACAGCCAACATTTTTTATTTTCTGTTTCTGTTTTTTTATTTCATTGTTAGACTGCGAAACAAGGACCTCGGATACTGGACTGCTGTAAGGCAACTCTCTCCAAAATATGTTGTTGACATTATTCATCAATCTCCTGCCTGTGAGGGATTCGACATGTTCAAAAGTGAGGAGATTTAAATGTGATAAAGTTGAGTAATTACTTGTATCCCCTGGGAATAGAAAACCTAATTGCTGATATTGCTCCATAGAATTTTAGTTCTACCAAAAAAATAATGTTCTATAATTAAGGCAATGTAATACATCTCTAAAATGATTTGTCAGGCAGCAACTTTACTGAGATCGTGTTAATTCAGTACCCAGTATCTAATCTAACAACTGTAGATCAATACTACCTCTTGTTTAAAAAAACAAGAAATATACTTACAGTTAAACTTAATTTTAACTGCTCTACCAACAAGTGACATTCATTTCAGCATCAGTACTGATTGTAGGATAATATGAAATCAAAATTAAAAAATCTTGAATCTTTCATATTTTTGGAAGTCTTGTTTTGAATAGTATTAAAATATCTGTCAATAAGCATAACAAATTTAGATTTTTTGTTATTTCACACATGCACGCATGCACACACACACACACACACACACACACACACACACACACACAGTTCATGAATAAACGTTTTTAAAAACGAGTGTTTTAAGCTTAAGTGAATGTGTTCTTGCCATGATTCCATCATTTAATGACATGGAAGTAACAGGCAGCAGACCTCCAACATAACGTCAAGTTTTGCTATGTTATCTGTCTCATAGATAATGCCTTAAAACAATTTCAAAAAGAGGTGAGGCCAGCAGAACTATTGAAACTATACTTGCATTTTACAACAAGCTGACATGCCAACACTTTGCAATCAAATAATGGCAGCAGTTGTAGAAAAGTTGTGCACTGAGCTGAAAAATCTATTAAAAATTAAACAAGGTGCTGGGGCTTTTGGTAAGCCAAAGAAAAGAATTAAAAATTTTGAAGTGCAAATTCACGAAAAAGCAATGAAATTTTGATCAAAAAATGTTTTTGATTTAACCCTTTCACCACCAAATTTGCAAAAACCTGAATGCAAGGCGACTGCCAAATTTACAAAAATCTGAATTTTCACCTTTACTCACAATTTGGTGTATAACAACCATATAACATGATTTTAGCATGATATCACTACTGACTTTGTTTAACAGTTCATTCTATGGTTTTATGCCAATAAATTTGGCACTGAACCAAAACTGGAAATTGGGTGTTGTGGTAGTAAAAGGGTTGATTAAGTATGAAGAAGAGTGCAAGTTTTTTGTCATCTGTGACTAGACTGTAAAGCTTCAATGTTTGGTAAAGGTAAACATTCAATTGAACATGAAAAAAGAAGCTGACAAAAAGTGAGCAAAAAAGCAAGAGGATGATAAGAAATCAAGAAGCCCCATGATCTTCATTCTGTTTGCTCATTAGCAGTGCCTCCACTGAAAACAATTCTGGTGAAGACCAGTATGAACCGCCAGACCAAATAATGAAACAAAAAGGAAGCACTAGAAAAGTGCAAAGACTGGTGTAGTGGTAAATATCCCCCCAAGTATTTTGAGAACGTTGTCCAAGCTTTAACTCTGAAGAAAATTTTGTCAGCTCCTATTTTTGTTTTTATGCAAAAATTATTACCTCAGTAAATTGAGATCCAACAAAACTTACATTTAAGTTAATCATTTCAAATCATATCTGGATGAATTGCAGAAAATTGTGCACTCCTCCAGCGGTTGTCTGCATTCATTGGCATGGAAAGTTAATCGCTGCATCAAATGGAAGATACCAGGTAAAAAGATTAACAATTCTTTTGTCAGGAGTTGAAAGAACAATATTTTTGGATATACCAATTATTTCTCACATCAGCTAATAAAATCATTTTGAAAGAGTCTACTGAACTGATAAGGGGCTGCAAAAACAGTTTATTTGGAATGATGTTTGACACCGCAAGCTCAAACAGTAAAGCTCAAGCTGGTGCATGAGTTGCATTACAAAATATTCCTTCAAAATCTTTGCTGTGATTTGCATCTTGTCACCACAATGGTGAGGTTGTGCTGGCTCTTGCTTGGGACATTTTTAAGATTGAAACCTCCTGATGTCCAGAAATAGCATTTTTTAAAAGATTTGGTAAATTTTTGCTTTGATTCCTATTAAAGACAAAAACTTTCACTTTAATATTTCAAAACAACCTATCAAACGAAAAGAAACAATTACTGAATTATATGGCAGTTACCTGACACAACCATGCAGCAGAGGTGACTACCAGGAATGGACTACTTAAATCTTCTTTACCTAAGTGATGCCAGCAGTATGAAAGACAATTTTGTGGCATTGAACAGACCTGGTACCTTGCATAAAGCATGATGGATGGCAAAGTTGCTCCATGCCATTAATATAGATGTGCTGGGTAGTAAAATATTTGATGGATTGCCAGGAACTTTTGATATGTTAAGAGTTAAATTCTCATTAAGTCAAGCTGTTGGTTATGCTTGAACCAGAGAAAATTATATGAGACCAACAATACAAATTACTGCTGATAGAAATTTTCTAAATTGTAAACTAAAAGGTTGTGGTTAATTTATCACGTCTTTTTGTTTTTTATTAAAAAGAATACTAATTGAAGTAACATTGTGTACAACAAGGTATTTTACATCGTTAATTCATTATTCACTATCCAGGTATAATTTTCGGAAGAGGGCAAGAAATTACTTTTTGTTATGCTCCTTGGTGACTTATCACTGTGGTACCATCAACTGCTCCAAAAAATGATCAGTTGTTAACTCATTCCTTCCTGTATTTTCACACTGTTGATGATATTATTGCTGAAACATTGAAGAGGTTGTTCCATGAGCTTTCCTTCAAGCAATAATGTCAGAAAGTAAATGAAGACTATGAGGGCAGATATTGATTTCTTTAGTAATTTCTTTAGAAAATATAAGTAATTGTGGATATTAAAGTGGTTAATGACACTGCACAGCAGGGAGTAAAAATTTGCCCAATATTTTTATGGAACTGCTCAAAGTAAAACTATTTTAGAACACCTTGAACGTTGTTAAAAACTCTAGAAAATATCTACTAAACCAAAAAAATTACACAATTTTTTCATCAACATGGTATTTTGCTATTTACTTTACCTCAGCTTCGTGGTTGTTTTATTAGTACTGTTTATTTAAAAATTTTTAAAATTAAACTGTATTTCTGATTGATTTTGTTTTATCTCCAATTGCACATTACTATTTCTTTTTCAGTTGATAGCTTGGCTAATAATATCACGTTTAATGGCACTTATGGTGCTAACTTTTTACCTGATTTTTTTGCTCAACCGTTGAACAATCTTAGCTTACTAAAACATACATAAACAGCTAATGTAGTAATCAAAAAATTATATCTTCTTAAGTAAAATGTGAACATCTTTGATTAGTGCCCCCTAGTAAAAAATGTGAAACACTGATTATGAAAATTAATTCTCCAGCCATCAAAATTGGAATTAAACACCATTTACACTTAACTGTGACTACTAGTTAATGAAATAGTATACTCTTTGTTACCACTACTAGTGGCGCTCTTGAGGGAAAACTTTTATAAAATTGCTTACAATTATGAAATCCCTCAACCAATTTTCACCAATCTTTTAAAAATGATTCGGAAAAACCAGGAGCATTTATTAAAATGTGTTTAGTTGGTCAGTATGCATAGCACCATGTAAAGGAAAAAACGAAAAGTTGATGTAAGTCACATTAGAAGGGGGAAGGGGGGTCAAACTTCGTCTAATCAACTTCAAATTTTGCAGCTAATGTTTTTTTGTATAACCTCACCAGTAAATAAAAGTTAAGCCATTTAATAAAATTTGGGGGAAAATGGTGTTCTCTGACATAGGCTTGAGCAAACAGTACTTTAACAACAATCATAACATATTCAGAAAATACAATCTACATCAGTTCATCACTTGACTCAGATAACATTTTCTTTGCCTGATATGTCCTGCATACAGTAGGCATAGCCCTGCTGTGATTTGAGTTATTCAATACTCATGTAAATATCATTCATTGTCTCTTATAATGGTTAATGAACAACCAACTCTATTCATATCTCGAGTGGTCCTCTAGATGCTCTTCCACTAAGTAGCTTGATTAACAAAAACGCTTTCTGCCATTTTTGAGGTTGTTCACTGCGTAGGTGCTTCAGCATTTCCTGCAGTGCGCCGTCGAAACGCTTTAGCAGTCTGTCTCAGGAGAGTAATATGGCATACTTGTGAACTGCTTGACTGACAATAGTCTTGATCAAACAGTTGACCACCATGCCACATCACCGACGTGTGATGGATTTAATACCAATTGTGTCCCAAAGTTATGCAACTTCCAAGTCTATACATGTTTATTAACACGTCTGTAATTGTTTCAGTCAATATACTCATTGAGAGGTTGAGCTTTAAGGTTCTGGCAAAATAATTCACATAAGTCAAGATATATCTGTAACTTTTTTCACTTGTGTGTAAAATTGGCCCAATCATATCAGCAGCAACTGTTTTGAATGCCTTATCATATTTCATATCAGTGCAGAAAAAACAGATTCTAGCAACTGTCGTTTGGTACACTAAGCATGAGCAACAGAAACTGATCAAGTCACTCTGCATTCCATTGTAAAAATTGGTTTGAATCTGATTTTTAGTTTTCTTAATCTCAAAATGTTCTCTAGAAATCAAATCACGTGCATTTTGTATGTTCCTCTCAACTTTAAGTATCATAATTTGCTTCCAACAATCACCCAATTCATCAGTGTGGTTTCAAATTCTGTGTAAAAGATCCTTATGTGTTTAATATTTCACTTCTTGATCACAATTGTTAATGGCTTCTCTCAGATCTTGGTACGCTATTAAAGTATTATCTTTCTGGTAGTTAAGATAACTCTTTTTGAGTAATAGAAGTTTGAGGTGTGGGTCATTAAGGGTTTGGCAGGAGTATCCATTTGAGCTTGAGCTCTTGTGATTGCAGCAGTTTCCTGTTTTCCCACCAAAGACAGAATCATTTCGCTTTTGTGCTACAGGAATATTTCCAATAACTCAGTGTAACAGAAATCTGCAAACATACAGCTCAAGTTGGTCCTGTAAAATTTGTTTGTGTTTAGTTGGTACCCACTTTAATTTTGGCAATGGCTGCTTTAAGAGATTGCTCAATAGCCATTGCATAGCCCATGCTACCAGTAAGATCTTCATTTACAAACTCCTTTTTAACAACAGCACCATTACAACCTGTATTACAAAGAACTTCAATGGTATTGTCACTGATCTATTTAGTGCCAAAAGCCATATAGTTCTTATCTGTAGCACTCGTACCAGCACCGTTATTATCGACTTCAATTTTTCTCCACACTTTTGTTCCAAATAATCACAATCTTTTGTTTTGACATCGTCTGATACTCTTCTGATCTGTACAGTAAATTTAACTTGATATAGTTGTCAGCAGATTCAACTGTACGGTCAAAATGATTGGTTACAGTCATTTAAGGTAAATTTCTTCCTGCCCTACACGGCGCTAATGCAATATTTTAGCAATAACGTGCTAAGAGCTGACTTAGACTTGACCTAAAATACCCTGCTAAAGGCTAACCAAAACTGATCAAGCCATTAAATTTTAATATTAGAATGCTTATCTAACATAAGGTATTAAAAATCAAAAACAGTCAAAATGATCTGCTCCATTAATTCTAGTGTAAAAGAGATTTTCAAAAAAGCTGAAATTCAAGTGAAGGTTGTGGCAACAAATTGCTTAATGTAACACTATTTTAGGTTACGCTTGGCTACATCTTGCATTGAATGAAAGTTTGCTTGATATCATATTATCCGGAATGATTGAAAACTGCACTATTTTACATCGCTATTATTTCAGGTAGATTAATCTTTATAATGCATTTCTGTACTTCTGACTAATTGTTGTTTTTTTTTCGTCAGTGATGCTATTCTTTTATCGCCTCAGGTCAGTAAAGCACTTTTGAATTATATATGATCAATCAATTGTTATTTTTTGCAAAATTAATGTTATCATGGCGTTCAACAAATGAGAGCACATTAAGATGATTCTACATAACACACAGCAGCTTACCCCAACGTGCTGCCTAAAAAATTCATAACTTGTCTTCCTGTTTAAGCAAAGTGTGAGCAAACTTGTGTGGTGTTTGTCTTTTAAGGAGGCTATATTGGTTTTTAGTATCATTATCAACTTTTATTGTAGGCATGTTGTTAAGATGCATGGCTATCTGCCAAGACGGCATTATGGTTACGTGTTTAGTAAATTACATAACATATTTTTGCTTTATGCTTTACATGTCATTGATAAATTTAATATTTTTATAGATTCTTGTCATACGTGACATCATTCAACATTTGAATCCTGTTTTATTTTCTCTTAAATTGGTAAGGCTGATTTTGTGAAATAACTTTGATCAATATTCGGAAGTTAATGTCTTCTCATCAGATTTGGTTTTAATTTCAAAACTTTTAAGCAATTTCTGTTATCTTGATATGCTGTGTAGTTGTACAGACAATTGATTAAATGATTTTTTCCAGACATCTTCGTGGTTGCTACATTTTCACAAACTGTGTTCTCCTTCCACTCAGCCTCGTCTTGGTTGCAAAAAGGAGCAAAAAGGATCAGAAGTATATTTTGACATTTCATCAATTTCTCAACGAACTTCAAAATTAGCTTCTTCTTTCAAAAAACTCGTTAATGTAAATTACTCTCCAAATCACTCCACTGAAACTGTTTCTGTGGAAACATTAGTTAGCAGCCAGTCGGTTGCTGAGCCTTCAAGTTTGATTGATTTTGATCAAGATTGTAAAACTCCCTCTGGCAGTGAAGTTTCATTTAAAGAGCAGCTTGACCCGTGGGATGAAGTCCTTCGAAAATTTAGTCTTGATGAAGATCATGTTTCCAAGTTGTCATTAGCCCGTCATGATGTTGATGTCTCTGTGATTGATATCCCAATCAAAGTTCGACACAAGTCTAAAAGGTCCACGTTTCATGACACTGTTACATGCACTGTGCAACATGATGATGTGACTGGTGATCACAATAAAACGTCACGCGTGTTGAAAAGCGATAATTATAAAACACCAAGTAACATAGAGAATTGTCAAGCTGTGTGTGACCAAACCCCCAGCACATGCAGTCACAGTGGCAAGACATATGTGAAAGTAGAGACTAACTCACAACCTAATCTCTACCCATCATTACATTTTTGCAGTGCTGAAACAACGATTGATTCCAAATCTGAAATAGACCATCATGCTGATCATCTCAATCTTTGTGATATTTCATTGACCCAAACTTCCTTTGATGGTTGTGTGCGACAAATTCAGCCTTGTTCAACAAGCCTAAATTTTTCATTGCACACTTCCATAAATCTTCCTGTGCAAACGTGCGTTTCTCTTCCTACGTCACATTTTGCTCTTTTTACATCATGTGCAGGAGCTTTACCTACTGCTGAATCGACTGTATTGCAAGAATTTTGCATGACTGCCAACTCGCCACCCACTTTCCAGCATGGCTGTTTACACGAATCAGATCCAGATTCCCAACCTCACCTTGCCTCACTAAACTCCCAGAATAAGCAAATCTCTGACCAACTTCCTGTTTGGATCGTATCTCGTTTTCAAAATCAAAGCGTTTACACTTTGTCTCCTTTGAATTCCTCTTCACACATCACAAAACCTTCACTCTCATCAACGTCAACACTTTTGCATACACCAATCACAACATCACTGCACACAGCACTTACAACACCATCACACTCACTCTCACCAACCACAACACCATTGCATACACCAATCCTAGCACCACTGCATGCACCAGCAACAACAACCTTACACGCACCAACGACAACACCCTTGCACGCACCAACGACAGCATCCTTACACGCACCAACTACAACACCATCACAAACACCAATTGCAACACCACTGCTCTTACCAACCATAGCATCATTACAAATACCAATTGTAAAACCCTCAGACACACCAACCATAGCATCATCACACATATCAGTCACAACACTAACATTCATTCAGGCACCTAACAAAGTTATCTCTATATCGAGCCCACCTATCTGCTCACCTTCAGTTGACCCTTGTCGGCTGACACATCACCCTACATCTCGCTTCGTTTCCAATGAGAAGCTTGCTGATAAGGATTCTAACAAAGTGGTTGTGTTGGGTTGCTCTGCGCAATCCTCATACGACGTTGCAGTACTGTCGACATCTAATCACACGCAACCAGATTTTACAGTGGCACAGCAAACATGTGATGACTTCCAACCAGATTTTAAGGTGGCACAGCATACATCTGGTGAAGCTCAATCAGGTTTCAATCCAGAGCAGCAAATATGTAATGACGACCAACTTGTTGACAAAGTGGCAAAACAAATATGCAATGACACCCAACCTGTTATCAAAGGAGCGCAGCATGATTTCACTCAATCTGGTTTTGAAGTGGCACACCAAACGTCTAATGACATCTCTCCTGATTTCAAGGTGGCACAGCAAGCGTGTGATAACACCCAACTTGGTTTTAAGGTGGCACAGCATACATCTGGTGACAACCATCTTGGTGTCACTGAGGCACCGCAAACATTTGATGATGTCAGTTGCATGGGCGACACCTCTTTCCAGACCCCACCTTCCAATCATTGTTCACCGAGTTTAGTCCAACGTAAATCTCAAAATCCAGCTGATGACGATCATGACGGTTTCGACCATTTCAAGTTAAAAATCATGCTACACATACTTCAAACAGACGAAGAAAAGATCATTGAGGTACAATAGTCACTCAATGTATGTGCATTAAGCTTTGACGTTGTTTCTGTAGCGTCAGCGTAGTTTTGTTCAAAAAGATAACTGGGCGTTACAGGCGCAAAATCAAATTTAGTTTATTGTAAAATTCAGTAGTATTTTAGTTTCGTATTATCGTTTTCAGAATCGAGAAGAATTCACGATAGAATTCACATCGCTGCTTGATGGTAACAGTCAATTAATCTGTTTTATTTTTGCTTAAATCAAGATCTAGTCTGCACTTATTTTAAACTGTTCAGTTTGTGTTTGCTATTGTTATCATTTGGTATAACATAGTTAAACAGTATTCATCTGAAAAACTGGTAACATACGAGGGATGCCGACCAGAATTTATTCGTCAGCCTGAAAGGCAGCTAGACTAAAAACTGGAATAGGAAGAGATAAAGCAACAATGGGTTTAATTGAGATACTTTACACATGGGGCTGAAAAAGTATCTTCTTGCGATAAGCAAGAACACACTATGAAACATCTGGAATGTGAGAAGACCATAAGACATCGATTTATTCAGTTATAAAGGTGATCTATGTGCTTTATATGCATGTTCACACGAATGACGTGGTTATTTCACTAAGTAATAGTACTGCAAATAATAAAAGTCCCCTCCCATAATTTGACGAGACTATACCTGGACGTGTTTCGTCTGTTTGGACTCATCAGCAGGGCCTGTCCCGTTATCAAAAACCAAAATCCCATATTTGCAATAATATGAAAAATGTAGTATCGTTCTATTACAAATTCCTTCGCACACATCACACGCGTGGCGCATGCTGTCACTTTGGTACGGGGATCCCATCCGTATGGAAGATGCAGTGTATTACTTGAACTGTTTGAAGATAGTGAGCGAGATCGTGCGAAGGAATTTGTAATAGAAAGATACTACATTTTTCATATTATTGCAAATATGGGATTTTGGTTTTTGATAACGGGACAGGCCCTGCTGATGAGTCCAAACAGACGAAACGCGTCCAGGGATGATCTCGTCAAATTATGGGAGGGGACTTTTATTGTTTGTAATAATATTACTTAGTGAAATAACCACGTCATTCGTGTGAACATGCATATAAAGCGCGTAGATTATCTTGATAACTGAATAAATCGATATATGATACGGTTATGGTGATTACGTGTTACGTTCATAAAGGTAAGGGTTTTAAATAGATCTGGCTTACCATAATCTCTTTGAGTAGTACACTGCAAGACCATAGAACAATAACCCACGGTTCCCACGGTCATGGAAAAACCGGAAAAATTCTGGAAAGTCATGGAAAATTTTTTGAATATTGAAAGTCATGAAATTGTGCTGAGAGCTGAAAAAAATATCTTTTTTAAGTTATTGGTAATACCAGTAGCAGTAACTTAGCAAATACAATCGGTTTTAATACCTTACTTCATTGATTTTTAAAATTTTAGTAGCATAATAATGTATGATATTTATTTGTATGACAAGTGAGGTGATCGGGCAGTGTGATACGCCAAGTCAGGTGAGAAGATTATAAAAGTACAGTACACTGAATTCAACACTTATATTTTCAAAGTTATAGTTACAAATCTACTTTGTAGTATCAAGATCTGTCACTTACCTATCTCCGAAAAATCAAATATATTTACATTCTGCAATACATTATATAATTCTATTAAAGATAATTATCTTTGTGATATGCACCTTTATTTTGCTTTTCAGATATAATGTAACTACTGTAGGCAAAAAAATATTTTTTCTTCTCATGATTTAAGAGCAGATCATGCAGCAACAGCACTGTGTTGTTGATGCAATTTTGTGTTTTCATTAGATGAAAATTTAAAAGGTAACCGTTAACCAAAGCCTAATCTCAAACTTTACTGCTAACAAATGTGCCGAGCAAGAAACCGTTTTATTTCCATTTCCTAAACTCTAGTCTATTTGCGTTGCCCCAATTTCTTAATTGTTTTCTCCCCCTTTTTTATGTGCTAATTGCGTAATAAAACTTTCAAGGAATATCGTTGGTAACGAAATCGCAGGGTGAACAAGCGCTTTAGAACGTGTTACTAGCATCATAAGTACTTGCGACAGATGTACTGAGAATTGAATGCATGATCAACGTCTTTGCTCTATATGACATAAATTTTATTAAATTTATTGTGATGGCTTGTTTATAGGAGTAATTAACGTCGCTTAAAGTTGCTGTCGAGCACTGTGCAACGCCAAAAGTAATTCCGATGGGATTCGAACCCTCTTTAGCGTTACGCACTGTTTATGGTAAATATGTGATCACAACTACTGATCGTGCATAAAGTAAAATATAGATTTTCTCAGGTTTCTCTCTTTGCAACTCTCATTTACATGCATTTAAAGTCGGAGTTGATTGAAATTGAAGGCCTTTTTGAATATAGTTTTGTTTTTATATGGATCTGCTTCGGCCTGAACATAATTGTTTACTGGTTACAGAAGCCTTCGGTTTCGCCTAAATATGCGACCGCTAAGTAATTTGAGATGGTAGTCGCGTTGTTTTCCCACGCCAACAGTTAATCCTTTACAGTCCCATTTTTTTGAAGTAAGATCTTGGATTCCTACTTCTTGATCCATTTTAAGGGGTGATAATGTGCGAGAATTTTGCTGGTATCGATATCGCTCCTTGTCCTTCATATGGTTGTTGTGTGATCCCAGTTGTCGCATTTGTTTTCCCATGATTGTTTGCATTTATTCATCCTGGCTGTGATGATAGAGCGAAGTGGTGCGTTGTACAAGATCTCTGCAAGTGATCAGCCATGAGCTTTGAGGTGTTCAGCCACTGTACCTTGACAAAATACTTCACTGTCACTATTGCCCATCTTAGATACAAGAGATTTTATTGCTTCAACAGCAGCTACAGCGTGCCCTTTAAATTGCTGATAGTGAGAATCACTGAGAGCAGCTACAAATCTCCATCTTTTAAGAAACTGACGGAATTTGCTGGACGCAGATTGTGGTCCACCATCTGTTTTGCTGCGAATTGGCACTTGGGTCCGCAGAAAACTTTCGAATCGCGCAAATGACTTGCTGCGATGGAGCTTCCTTGTAGAATTTATTGATTTTAATTCATCCAGGCTGTTATTTTGATCGACATAAACCAGATATTTCCAGCATACTTAAACAGATCAGCAGACATGTCTTTAAATGGTCTTGATGGTAGTCGGTCAAATTTCAAAGGCTTTTGTTGCTAGCTGGATAGGTTTTCTTGGCACTTGGTGCAAGACTCTACAATGTTTTGAATATCAGTGTTTATTCCAAGCCAGTACACAGTCAGGCGTACATGCCATTTGGTTCTCTCAATTTCTTAGTGGTAAGAGTACAGTTTAGTTACGATCTCCTTTGTGGTTGGTTTAGGAATAAAGATGCATTGATCGTTTAACAGAATAAGTCAATCTACTGCAGTAAGTTGAGATTTTTTGGTTTTTTACGTATTTGTACATCTGGTGTGGTGTCCGCTTGTGTAAAACCAATTTGAATTGTTTGGATCAACTTTTGTAAAGCCGGACCGGACGAAATCGCATGTTTGATTTCCGTCAGTAGGGGAGTCACACATAGGCCCAGTGTTCGGTTCTTGCTCGTTGTTGAGTATCCATGGCACTTTGTTAAATCAGGTGTGCTATTTTCGATTAAACAATTTTTGTTTTAGTAGTCTCTGCATGGTGCTCTGTAGAGTGCATCTGGAATGGCATGGTATTTTCCTTTTGTCCACACAGTCATGAATTTGTAGCCACCAAGTTTTTCCTTAAGTGGTAGAATTCTGGGCTTGTCCATCATGTCAAGTGTTTACCAGATGAAGATGGATTCCATTGGCAAGTGGTCCTCTATTTAATGAAAGCACGATAGTCTTTGAAAATCAAGATGATATTTCTTGACATCCTAAACAACTGCCAGCAGTTCCAATTTGACCGCGGCAAAGCTCGATTCAATGTCGGTAGTAAATGATAGACCTTCTTAGCAAGTTTGCAGTTGTTTGTGTGCTTTTGCAGAAGTGCAAATCCTAAATCCTTCGATCTGGATGCATCCGTTTGCTGCATTGTGAGTAGAATGTTATCACACGAAGCTAATATTGCAGGAGAACACGGAATGTCTTTAGAGCAAGAAAATGCTTTATCGTGTCAAGGTATACATGAGTATTTTTTTGTATTATTTCATTTCGGAGTGATTCCGCAACGGCAATGAGTTGACAAATAAAGCTAATTTGCTAGCCCCAGGAAAAAACGTATTTACTATGATTAGCAGGAGTGGAAAATTGATCACGACTTCGATCTTTTGTTTATCGCCTGCGATTTCAACACTGCTGACAGTGTAACCAACAAAATTTACGGACTTTTACATAAACTTTGGGTTGAGAGTAATGCCTTGCTGGCGGTACCTGTGCAAGATTTGAATGACGGTGTGCAGGTGGCTTTGTGGTGTGTCATCAGGAATTAAGACATTGTCAACATATTTTACATTTGTTACGCCGTGAATTGCTTTCGTCGCCTGTGGCACAATATTCGCCTTGTGAAGAAGTCAGACCAATTGGTGTTCGGAGAAATTTAAACCATCCGAACGGAGTAATAAACGTGGTGAGTTTTTGACTCTTTCATTCAAAGGTACTTACCGGTAACTTTTTGTAGCATCTGGCGTCTTAAAGTATTTAGAGCTTGATTGGACATTTGTGACTAACATTTTCGTTGGGTATTAGGGACGACGGACATATTTATTCAGTTTTATCTACATAAGTCGTATACCACCTTTAGTTTTAGTAGTACCACAATCGGATGCACCCAATTCGTGGGTTCTGTGACCGGTCTGGTTATTCCGGCAGTCATCGAGGTTTGCCATTCTTTTTCAAGAAGGCTTTTGTATGCAAATGGTGTTAGGCTGGGGAGGGGAGAGTGGAAAAGGAATGATCACAGGTTGCTGTTCATCTTATTTGATTCTGCATTCGCAGAAAAAAACGTCCTTGTATTCCGCCGGTAGTGCATGGATAGCTACATCGAATTCTTACGAAGAAAGTTGTTTGGAAATAGTGAGCTGGCTACTTCTACGATTCTGTGAACAACAACATTAGACAGCTTGTGTGAGCTCAGGCTAGTAGGGTTAGAGTAGTCTGCAAGAAAGCCCAGCTGTTTGCAAATATACCTGGCTAACAACAATTGGTCGACATCATGAGACACGTGGATAGCTTCTTTCACTGAATTAACGCAATAATACAGGGAAAGGTTCCAATATACTGTAGTTTTTTGGAGCCAGATAGTCAAAATCAGCATTCAAGGTTTTGAGCATTTACGCTCCTAGTAATGTAGCTTTTGCGCCAGTGTGTGGTGTTGCTCGCATCATGAGCCAAACTTATCCCGGAATGTGAGCGGAGACAGTAAAATTATTCGAAATTCAGTTAATAGCGGATATCAATTTAATTTGTCCGGCAGTTTTCTCTGCAATCTCTCTTTGTGTTGTCTTTAGAAAAGCATGTCGTCGCAAGGTAAAATGACCATTCTTTGCCTATTGCTGCGTATTGATTCTGACCTAAAAGGTGACACTTAAGTTTACCTTATCTGGTTGTTTTTATCAGACTTCTTCCGTGGGATGGGGGCATGGCGGAAGACCATGGAACCTCAGAAGCTGGGCAACACCCCAGGTCCTGCAGCAGTACATCTTCAGTCCGAGAGAAGAGATTGGTTGAGTCGCCCCGAAGACAACAGTGTCCAAGGATTCATTGTAGCCTGATAGTAAAGGAGGAGAGAATACAGCTCCTGCCAGATTGTGTTAGAGGGTTTGATGTGAAAGGAGGAAAGGAGAGAACAGTGTTGGGGAAAAGAGAAGACTTGCTGGTGTTGCAGAGACCAGCGGAGAGCTTGCGGAATGGTGCAGGCTTCAGCAGAAAAACTTGAACAAACTGGGCTTGCCGGAAAGACAAGGGTGGCCCCAGTGCCACTAAGTGAGCAGTTGGCTAGGACGCCAGAGCCGCCTTCGTCAAAGGAAAAGTAGCAGACTCATCTGTCCAGATCATGAGATGGTAGAGAGTCAAGATGAGTGAGAGCTGCACCTTGGCAAGAAAAAGGAGGGTCAGAGCGGGAATATCGGGAGGAAAGAGTCAACCCCACACTGAAGGAAAGCAGATTTCAAAGAGACGAAGGCAAGCAAAGAAAACTTCCTATGGAAAAAAAGGAGAAAGCATGAGTGAGTGAGTGGACGCAAAAGCTCTCCAGGAGGATCTGGGGGAGTCTTAGTTTTGCTCTAAATATAAATATGGAAAAGAATTGGGAAGACGAAGGGCTTGCTCATAAGAAGACAAGGCAAAATGAGTTACGGTTACTAGTAGAGGAGGTTGAGACACCTTGTAAAGGAGAAATGATATAGGGGAGGACAAGAGGCAGCCGATGATTGCGCAACTAGCCGCTCAGATGAAGGCATGCTGACTTGGTAACATTAGCATTGCTAAGGAAAGGAAACTATCCCTGTTCCACATAAGTGAGAAGTGGTCAAAAAGAGCTTTGTGCAGAAAAGCAAGGTACTCTTCAGAGAGGCCCCATGAGAAAGCAGCGATACGGCGTAAAGCCTTGAGACGAGGGAAGAACTTGGCCTTCAGCGAAGATACTTGTTTAGAAAAGGAAAGAAGTGCAGTCAAAGGCGATCTCAAGGAAGGTTGTCTTGGGACTGAAGCGTAGAGGGTAGTTTAATAAGAGGAGGTTGGGCTGAGGGCAAACCCCGATAATGTTTAATTTAATCAAGGTGATTTTGAAACGGGAATTGGCCACGTCAAAAACACATTGACTTTTTATTACTATTCTCACTAATTTCAATTTGGCAAAGCCGACGCAACCGTTTGATCCGATGCTTTTCACCTCGACATTGATGATGGGATGCCCTGCACTTGAAATAATTAATTGTGTGTGCTTCTTTTCTGGTTATATCACCTTTCCATGCTGAGTTCCAGTCAAGACGACGCAACCTCTCCGCAGCTAGAAGTTCATACAAATTCGCCTACAGTCATGAAAAAAGTGTTAGTATTGGGTGCGATGTTAGATAGGTTATTTCTGATGATCTTGGCCTTATCGGTTTTCCATAACTTTGATATGCTTTGAAGTACATGCAGAATTAACGGTTCAAAGTTTGTTATGTTTAAGAACGCCTATGATAGTAAAAGGGCAAATAAGGCGTTGCCAGCTTTTAAGAAACTTGGGAGACATGTGGTGGCTATGTGCAACCTCCCAAAATGTTTTTTTAATCGATTTCTATGTCAAAAACGTTTTGTTTTCAAAACGAAATTTGGCTATTTTAAAAGGCATTAATTTTTATTGCTATTTCCACAACTATTCATGGGTTGAATCCCGCTGAAGCTGAAGCGATTTAATCTCGACATTACGGGTGAGGAGCCCAGCCGGCTAGTTTATGAGAAAGCCTGATATCACATTGCTCATCGTTTATTTCTCTTTTGAAATCTTGCCAGCGTAGATCTGATGACTTTGGATAGATATCGTTTGTCGTAACGGACCGTCGTGGTTTCTTAAGAAACTTTACTATGCAATGGATCCTTTTTTCTTGTACTGCTTTACTAAGCAGCTAGATCCGTCACTTGCAATCACGTGATAGCTGAGCCACCGCCACTGGAACCGATGCCGCAACCAGCGAGCACAATTTTTCTGTACACTTTCATGTTTATTTTGACCAAAGGTTGGAAACTGTGTTACGTGAGTTAATCGGATACATTTCTAGCAAATTGAAACTTGCGCAGAGTTTGACAACTAAAGCAAATGCACATTGCTACCGTGTGTATGCAGTTTCTTGAAAGATTGTTTTATGCTTTGCATTCTTGTTCAAAAGTTATTCCCAAGCTGAGTCGGACATTAGATTTCTGTGGAGTTTTCATGAATGTAAAATAAAAGCTGAATCAAACAACAGGTCAGCGATTTACTTCATCGCACAACTGCAAGCTTATGTCAGTGCTGCCTGACCTTTCATACAAGACCAACTGCACTGGTCAGACTGGGTGAGTGGACACAGAGTGCACTGTCTGCAGTTATGTCCGTTATGCAGTCTTTATATATATTGGGCTGTTGCAGCTTTTTTGTTCTAGCAGTATGTTGCAAGCAGTGCGTCTGCCGCAGCTGACTCGTGCAAGAGTGATTTGTTTTCTGATGGCCTAGTTTAGGCCCCACAAAAGTGAAGTTCTTGGCCGTGTTTTATTTCCTAAGTCTGTGGCCAATTGCACTGTTGAGGCTTAATAGGTCGAAATCTTGTGCTCTGCAGTTACGCGCCAAAGGTGACTATTTTGATATCAAACTAATGCTATCAAAAGATATGCTAATTGCGCTTCGTTTGCATTTTTCTAGTGTAATAAATGTTTTAAGAAAAATTACCAGTTTTAGAAATTTAAAAATCTAATTGAAGTAGTTTTAAATGATGTGAAATCCAAGGCCTCAAACAAAAAACATTATGGAAAAAAAGCAACTTTTTCAAAAATGTTCAGTCGTTTGGAAGGAAAATTTGGTCCCAGGTCATCATATTTTCATTTTCGCTTCTTAGTTTTCCAGAAAAACTGTGTATTAGTAACTTGCAAAAAACGGTATTAATATCAACTTAAAACAGTTTTACACCAATAAAATAAAGTGGAGTTGATGAAATTCAAGATGGAAAAGCCGTTAGAAAATAACTTCTGTCAAAAAGTTTTGGGGTTAAAGAATATTTCCAGTGGCAACATGTGGCCCGAAAGTTTCTCTCGGTCTGCACCTGCGTTAATAGTTCATTTTAAGTAGTTTAAATATTTTTACTGATTGCTGGAAAATTTACGATTTCTCAAAACGAAAAACTGTCTTTGTTGCGAACCTAAAAAATTTTTAAATATTTCTACGTGGTGTTTTCGTTCGTAATTAGGTGTATAACAATGTTTTTTAATACGTTCACTATAAGTCAGCAACTTTTTTTTGTTGAATTTTAAAAGTGCTGGGGCTCCACAAGGTGAGACTTGCCTGGCTGTCAAAAATTTGATTTTGAAAAGTCACTTGGCATTGTTATTTCAACCAATCAAGTGACATCAAAATTTTTTCTCATGTTTTTATTGTTAAGCCGTTCCGCTGCAAAAGCCTGGAAGGCAGGAACCAAACCAGAGCTGTCTTTTACTAACGCCTGGTTTCCCGATTCACCCAAGACGTTGTGTTTGCAAACTGTGATGGTTGCTTGACATCTAGATGAACTGATTTGATTTAATACTCTTCCGTCTTGGCAGGCTCGGACGAACTGATTCAGTGTATGTCTACTACTAGACACACGCTTTCGAACCAGATTTTTTGCTGGAGCGACATAACACCTTGAATTTTGGATGCCCCTTTTGACGAATTTCTGTGGTGCTTTTATAGAATTTCGAACTTCTAACCTTTCGTTCCAAAGCTCAAAACACCGCTGTACCTCGGTGGCTACTGGTGGTGACAAGTATTCTTTGCAGGTGATTGAGAACAATTTTGAAGAAAGCAACCTCGTGCTGACTTCCACTACGTTGTACGTGGCTCGCCTGGAGGAGGGAACAATCGTCAGAGAAGCTGTATTTGATTCCCTAGCTCTTCAAGCAATCGCTCTCTACAATCTACAAGTAGGTTATGATAATAATGATTGGTTTTCTCTTTCTGATTGGACTGTTGATTTAGGGTGTGTCACTGTGGACCAATCACAACGATAGACGTCATTGCTACACCGCTGACCGAGATCTTTCTGTTCACATCATGAGAAGCATCGAGGAGCACTACGGCAGCGATAAGGTGACGTAGCACAGCAACGAGCTCTTCCAAGGCCACCTGGAGAAACGAGGTCTTTTGTGTTGTTCGTGACATCATTGCTCGTAGGGCATCGTTTTAGACCTTACATTGATAGTAACGGTGGTCCAGTATCGACGCTGTGCAATAATTTAGTCAAAAAAAGCGTTCAATCTTCTTAGTAAAATGTAGCAGTCAATTACAGAAGCTCGGCTTATGCTGCGATAAGTAAAATCAATTACTTCATAAAAGCTTGCTTAAAAGAGCTAGAATCAATACAACAATACACAAGATGAGATCTGAGGTGAGAAGAAAGACAAGGTTAGTGGAAAATGATCTTAGTGCAGATTATGTGTTGCTGGGAAAATCTTAAACAGCTTGTCTAGGAGCGCGATTTGGACAATATAGAAATGTTGTAGGAGGAAAGTATGATGTTACTCTTTGCCAAGTCTGCGAGTGTGAAAAGATAATACGTATGTTGTCTGCGTTGAAACTGAAGCTAAGTGGGAATTCTGTGATCTTAACTGATTTTACTATTAATTGCAACCAACTTAAAGATTTGAGCTCTTGTCGTAATATACCAACATCCATAGCAGATGAAGATTTGCGTAGAGTTCATGACTACCTTCCAGTTACTACGAGGGACGTTTAGAATGTATTGCAACCAGATTTGTTTCTACGAGATTTAGTTTTAAAGGTACACAAATTTTATGTCAAAAGAAAGTAGGTAGCATCATAATTTCTGAGTTACTTCTCAATGAAATCTGCTTTCGGAACTACCTTTTTCCATCTTTTAACAAGTGCACATATTCTATTGTAAAATTCTACAGACTGCGTTTATATCCAGTTTCTGACAGGCTCAGGTTCTTCCTATCGATCGTTTATTTGCTTGACTCGCCTCGTCAGTGTGCAGTAGTCTACGGCATTGCCACTATACACTTGCTTTGGCCTTCTGCTTGTGTTAAGAGCTGTTTTTCCCTCCAACAGTAGAAATTCAATAACAACTCTTTGCTTTTGCCGAGATTGCCTTGCGTCAATCATGCCGGTTTCACTTTAAAACGAAGACGCAGAGGAGTTGCTTAAGCTTTGAAGGACAGGTTGCAGTAATTCAAACTTTGCGTTTTTAAAAAAAAATACTTAACACTTGGTTACCAATTTATAATCTGTAAAACAATCAAATGTTATTAAATGAATGCTGCAAGAAATTAAATGAGTTGCGTTACTTTCTGAACGCCCCTCGTACATACGTTGCTGAATATTGTAGTTATTTAATTTACTAGAAGGTAAAGTGGGACAAATGTAGAAAACGAGTGTTTCTACGATGGGCGAAGAAAGAAATTTTGAAAACTATTAAAAAGCAATAACCGAGACAGTTTATTTTATCCATCGCCTGATATTGTGGGCATTGCGCTCATTAGCTACATTGAGATAGGAAAAATCGCAACATATGATGAATTTTTGAGAGCGAATTCGCGACGAGCTCTTGCAGTAATTCATTTTGGCTGCTTTGGACAACAATGAGATTATGCTGTCGGATATACCAATGTGCAACAACGGTCATAAACCACTGACCATTGATTAATGTTGTTAAAATGGCATGCATTTGTCCAAATATTTTACTGAACGACTATTGCTGTATAAAAAGCAATTCATTTTCATTATCCAAATTGGCTAAGCGTAGAATGTTGCAGGCACTCCATTGAAGTATCCTCGGGATGTATGTTTGCTTGCTTCTTTCGAAAACTACAGCGTATATAACTACTATTTAATAATAAGCTTACTTTTTTGTAGCTGAACCGTAATAGTAATATTTCGAACATCATTTGCATTTTACTTAGAAATTAGATAAACAACTTGACTGTGTATAACCTAGACCGTAAGTCTAGTTCATGCAAGGCGTTTACCATCATGCGTTTTCGCTTTCAATGTCCTATGCGTGATGACGTCATTCGATAGTCCGCGTCATGCGATATGCCATGTGTTTCTAGGTGGCCTTGGCTCTTCACCTCGGCCCTAACCAACGATGACGTCACCATACGTCATCGTAGGGAAGTCGGGCTGCCGCCCGCTGGGTTACTGTCCGAACCGAACCCGAGCTAATTCCTTTCAATGATTTTAGATCGTTGATTGTTCTGGTGACGTCCACCGTGGAGCTCTGAACAATTTGCTGTCGAGCGAAATAGCGTACTGCGGTCGTTTCGAGCGGTTTTTCGTGGTTAAATATCGCCCTCTTCTAGCAGGTAGGCGGTTGTTGATTGCACTATGACAGCTATTGTTATAATCGTGATATTGGATACGCAGCTTGCAACACGCGCGTTTGATCAGTCGTCCAGTGAGGCAACTGTATGGGTTTGTGTGGCAGTAACTGGCATGTATTGCAGAGAGCAAGGGACACTAATGATGTTTTTGCTGTTTGAGTTTGTCTGGAGTCACCAGGGCATGACGTCACTAAATTCTATTAGTGTATTTAGTTCGCACAGCAAGAACTCTTGCAAGTATGGGTAGTGGTAGTGTCAGCCATTCAATGCTGATGTGAAGAGCGCTGTTAATTGCCTTGCAAACAAGTAGATGCCCAATATTTAGCGCAGGTCAAGTGAGGGCTAAGTTACGAAGTAGAGGAACATTTTGCTCGCGAGCAAGTAAGGGCTGCACCAATCAACAGCCGCCTCAACGTGGTGGTGCGGTCCCCGGCCCCGTTTGGGTTGGGTCGAAATGGCTGTTGGCCTTCCCGAGGGTCCCAGTTACCCCGGGCACTCCCCATTCATTTTTTCGCTATGCTGCCCCCTGAACGACCGCAGAAGGGCAGCACACAGCATCTTTAAAATCGGTCGCCTGTTCTTACTTTTTCTTCTCTCCTGCCCTACTCTTGCCCTCCTTCGTCTCCTCATTCTTCTTCTTCTCCTGATGAGCGGTAACGTTCATCCTAACCCTGGCCCCACCTTTCCTTGCTCTGTGTGCGCTGGAAATGTGACCTGGCGAGGCAAGTCAGTGCAATGCTGCGCTTGCTCCAAATGGGTCCATCTAAGGTGCTCACAACTTTCTTTATCTAACTTCAGAGCTCTTGGCAGCTCTCACTCTTGGAGCTGCCCCCCCTGCCGTAACACTGTGACTCCCCCCTCCTCGGACTCCTCCGGCACGTATACCTCCACTGTGGAATCTGGCCCCCCCTCTGCTAATGCTGCACTCTTGCCCCACCCTCGTCTCCAAACTTCTTATCCCCCATCTGCCCATCTTATATCTCCTTCCCCTGCCCTTCCACCACCGTCCCTTGCTCCTGGCTATACTTCTGCACCTCCTGCCTCCTCTCCTCCCCCTGACTCTCTCAGGGTTCTTCAATGGAATGCTGGAGGTCTTCGAGCCAGGAGCACTGAACTACTTCACTTTCTTTCATCCCATCCTGTCGATCTTATCTGCATTCAGGAATCCAATCTTAACTCCTCTTCCTCTTTCCGGATTCCTGGATTCTCTGTTCTGCGTTCTGATCGTACCCACTCCCGGTCTGGCATTCTCTCTTCTGATGCCTCGCATGCCAGTGGCGGCATTGTCATTTTCGTCAGACAGGGCCTATCCTTTTCTGAACTTTCTACCACCTCTCTTTCTTCGCTCGATCCCTACTCTGATTATGTAGGGGTCAACATCTCTCTAAACAAATCCTCCTCGGTGTCATTTCTTAATGTGTATGCCCCCCTATTCGCTCCTCCCCAACGGATGGCAGAACCGATTCCTTCTCTCCCTCAATTCTTCCCTCCTCCAGAAATCTCTTCATTCTGGGGGACTTCAATTGCCATCACCCGCTTTGGGACTCTAGAGGTACTTCCGACCCCCGTGGGGAGGAAGTATTCGACTGGTTCATCTCCTCAGACCTCCTCCCCCTCAATGACCCTGACACACCCACCCTTCTCCATCGCTCCTCTGGCAGTCGCTCCTCTCCTGACATCTCCTTTGCTCCTTCTACTCTTGCTTTTTCTTGCTGCTGGGAGGTGCTTCAGGACCTGGGTTCTGACCATCTACCAATTCTTCTATCTATCCCTCTTTCTCCGGTCTATCGCCCCAACGAGCGCCCCCCTTCCTTCAATTTTCAGAAAGCTCGCTGGGATGACTTTGCCTCCTACTTTGACTCTCACTGTCCTACTGCAGAGGAATACTCGTCTCTTTCTCTTTCCTCTGCAGCTGCTCTCTTTACCTCTCTGGCAATGAATGCGGCCAAATCCTCCATTCCTTTCGGCCGCATCAAACGCCCTCCTAAAGCCTGGTGGTTTGCTGAGGTGGAAGAAGCGGTTGGTGAAAGACGCAAGGCTTTCGCTACTGCTCACAGAAGTGATGAAGATCGCCAGGCTTACATCTCCGCTTCTCGACGTGCCTCGTCGGTCATTGCCAAGGCCAAGGCTGAGGCATGGCAGACGACCTGCACTTTTCTTTCACCTAAATCTAATCCTAAATCTGTGCACTTTCTTCTTCGCTCTATTGCTGGCTCTCCTTTCTCGTGTTCTTCCTCTCCTAACTTTCCTAACTGTTCCTCTCCCAGGAAATCGGCTTCGGTCTATGCCGCTTACCTGAGGTCTCACTTTTCCGTGTCTCAGCCAAAGGCCCTGCGCAGCAGAGCCAGAGGCTACCTCACTGAGCTCCGCCGAGCTACGTGCTCTGTGGAGTCTCACTCGTCCTTTTGCTCTCCCTTCTCTCATGCTGAATTTCTTGCGGCTGCCTCCAACCTCTCCTCATCCACTGCCACTGGCCCAGACAAAGTTTCCTATCCCATGCTAAAGCATCTTCCTCGCTCTTGCATGGATTTTCTTCTTCACATCTTCAATCTTTCTTGGTCTTCACATTTCTTTCCTTCCATCTGGAAGACATCTTCTATTATTCCCATACATAAGATGGGAAAACCTCTCGACTCTCCTGCTTCCTTCCGGCCTATCTCTCTCACCTCCTGCGTATCAAAGCTTTTTGAACGCATCATACTATCCCGTCTTCTCTTTTTTCTGGAATCTAATTCCATTCTTTCTCCCCGCCAGGCCGGTTTCCGCTCTGGACGGTCTACACTCGATCAAATTCTGTACCTTTCTCAGTCCATTTCGGATGGGTTTAACAAACCCAGGCCGGGCTCTCGGACGATCCTGTCTACTATCGATTTCTCTAAAGCTTTTGACTCTGTCTGGCATCCCGCCCTTTTCCACAAACTCATTTCGGCTGGCCTCCCTCCTTGCTTTGATCGTTGGACTCAATCTTTCCTTTCTGACAGGCGCGCTTCTGTGGTTTTTCAAAATCACAAAAGCCGTTCCTTTCGAGTCCGTCGAGGTGTTCCGCAAGGATCCGTTCTTGGCCCTGTACTTTTCTGTCTCTTCATCAATGATCTTCCGGCCTCTCTGCCTTCTTCCGTCAGCTGCTCTCTTTACGCTGACGATCTGGCCATTTGGTCCCACTGCGGTGGAGGCCACACAAGGAGCTCTGTTTCGATTGGAGCGCTGGTATGAGTACTGGTGTCTTCCTCTCAATCCGAGCAAATGTGAGGCCTCCTTCTTCTCAGTGGATCCCCACCAGGCTAACCTCCAGCCCAATCTCCTCCTACTCGGCTCCCGCCTCCGTTTTAATCCCACTCCAACTTTTCTTGGAGTCACCTTCGACCGCACTCTTTCCTTTTCTACGCATGTATCTTCGCTGAAGGCCAAATTTTTCCCACGTCTCAAGGCCTTACGCTGTATCTCTGCTTCCTCTTGGGGCCCCTCTAAGGAGTCCCTCTCTGTTCTGTATAAATCTTTTCTTCGGTCCCTTCTCACTTACGCTTCACCCGGATGGTTTCCTTTCCTAAGCGCTACCAATATCACCAAATTGGAACGCCTTCACCGAGCGGCCAGTCGCGCCATCACCGGCTGCCTCTCGTCGTCCCCTATCCCTCTACTACTCACCGAGGCTTCTCTACCTCCCCTACGAGTCACTCTGACTCATTTCACTCTTTTATCTCATGAGCGGGCTCTTCGTCTCCCAACCTCCTTTCCCATCTCAGGTTTGGCCAGACTAGGAGTGAAACCAAGACTCTGCAGATCGTCCTGGAGAGCTTTTGCGTCCACTCACCCGCTCATGCTTCCTTCTACTTGTTCTAGGGAGGCTCTTGTTGCTTTCCCTCCCTGTCCTCCTTGGAATCTGCCTTCCTTCACGGTCGAGTCCACCCTTTCCACTCCATGCTCTCGCTCTGATCCCCCTCACTCTCGCCAAGTTGCGGCTCTCGCCCACCTTAACTCTCTTCCTCCTCATGATCTGGTACTCTGGACAGACGGCTCTGTTCCTTTTCCTTTTGGCAAGGGCGGCTCCGGCGTTCTTGCCAACTGCTCTCTCTGTGGCACTGAGGCCACTCTTTCCTTTTCGGCAGGCCCAGTATGTTCCAGTTTTTCCGCTGAAGCCTGCGCCATTCTGCACGCTATTTGCTGGTCTCGGCAACACCATAAAGTCTGCCATTTTTCTTCTCTTCTTCTCCTGTCTGACTCTCGTTCTGTCCTCGCCACCCTGTCCTCTCCTCCACCTTTCCTGTTATCTCAAACTCTGTGGCAGATCTGGCAGGAACTGTCCTTCGTCTCCTCCTGTTCTATCAGGCTGCAATGGGTCCCCGGACACTCGTTTCTCCCGGGGAACGACGCAGCTGATGAGCTTGCCAGACGGGGAGCGCTGCTTGCGCCCTTTGCAATCCCTTGTAGTCTCTCTCCTCTTGTCTCTCGTATCCACTCTCGTCTTATCTCGGACTGGAGGCGTACTGTCTCTTCAAAGTATTTTGACACACAGGTTCCCTCAATTTCCACTGAGGAACTTGTGCTCCCTCGTCATGCTCGCTGTGTCCTCTTTCGTCTTCGCTGCAATGGACACAGCCTTCTTTTAGGTTCCTATATTTCAAGGATTGGCAGAATCGAGAATCCTTCTTGCAGTGCCTGTGGACACTCGTCCCAGGACATCTCTCATCTCATTCTGCACTGTCCAGCTACGGACTCTTTGCGCCGCTCACTCTTTGGCGACTCTCTGTCTCTTTATGACCTCTGGTCCAGACACTGGGGAGTTGCCCGGCTTCTGGGGCTCCATGGTCTTCCGCCATGCCCCCATCCCTCGGAAGGGGTCGGGTAAACAACAACAACAACAGCAAGTAAGGTCCTGAACAGTATCTTGGCATAAGCTGTTTGCTGAGAGGCACACGTTGGATGTTGTGAACATATTTAATAAGCTAACATTTAATAACTGAGTTAGAATGCAAGTTTGGAGCTTGTGTTACTTTCATCGTCTCCTCGTCAGCATTTATGTTTTCAAGCTGGTTCAAGTCCTTTAAGCAATGGCCAGATCATCAGCATAAGCTTTTGAGATGTGGTGTTGGAAATATCACGATGTATATATTGTCATGATGCCAGAACCGGATTAGTTGAAGGATCGCAGGTTGGGTGACTGTATCAGTATCAACTGGATCACTTCGAGAAAGCTACTTGCGGTTGAAATGCCGGATCGCGTGCCGTTCAACGCTAATGTTTATTGTTGCGCAGGCCCTCGTTGTGGGATGCTTAGTGAACGATCGGGTCGTGTGGTAAAGTCGTGGATCACATTCCATTTCGTGCTGGAAGGCGGAATGCTGTACAAGTACAACCGGAGGTGAGCGGCAGCGCGTGCATGCGCCCTGCGCAGGGTGCAGCTATCCTCGTGGTTTGTTCCGCTCTCTTCTACAACCTCAGCGTCATCATTTTGTTGCAGGGAAGACATCAAACCAACTGCCTGCTATCTGCTAGAGTCTTCGCAAGTGCAAACTAGGAAGGATCGCGTTATTTTGCGACTCGTCAATGGTGACGTAATCGATTTACGCGCCCCATCGCAGCAGAAGGCCTCCGGCTGGTTTGAGGCTATAAAATGGGGCATACTCAATCCGGTTCGTGTTTTCATTTATTTTTGAACTAATGTGAATCTCTACCCCGCTTTAAGAAGGCCGTACATGATTGCGCGCATCGGAAAGGCCGTACATGATTGCGCGCATCGGAAAGACCGTACATGATTGCGCGCATTGGAAAGGCCGTACATGATTGCGCGCATTGGAAAGGCCGTACATGATTGCGCGCATCGGAAAGGCCGTACATGATTGCGCGCATCGGAAAGACCGTACATGATTGCGCGCATCGGAAAGGCCGTACATGATTGCGCGCATCGGAAAGGCCGTACATGATTGCGCGCATCGGAAAGGCCGTACATGATTGCGCGCATCGGAAAGGCCGTACATGATTGCGCGCGTCGGATCGCTTCATGCACTGCGCTTGTCTACCAAGCAAGGACTGCGGCTTTATTCAGGTTTTTTTGCTCAAGCATATGAAGTGGATTGAAAGGGCAAGTTGAAAGATTGCCCTGAAATAATGCAACGTCTTGTTGATTATTTCCCTCCTTGTTGCCATAAACGCGGAGGAAGCAAAACTGGCCTCCCCTTGCAAATTGAGCGAATGCAGTAGAAACACGCTGATTCGCCCATCGCGCCGGTGTATGGCGTAGTGATTAATAGTTTCCGCTTCGTAGTCGTTAGATCTGGGGTTCACTTCCTAAGTCGAGTCATACCAAAAGACTAAAAAATGGTATTCGCGGCTCCCACCCTTGGCGCTCATCATAAAAAAGGGGTAGTGTGGAGAACAAGCCGGCAGGCTTGCTTGAGTTCTTGGGCAAGACACCAAACGGGATTCCTCCATCTTTATGTGGCAGACAGGTGGTGGGACCAAGCAGTCTACTCGTGGTGGCCCCAGACTAACTGAAGACTCGCAAACCGAGCGTGAGCGCTAACGCAGTGTATATACTACATCTTCCCGCAAAATGCCCACAACTAATAGCTCAAACGACGAAAAAAAACAAGATTTTTTTCTCCAGACTTAAACTCTGTGATAACTCGAATTTATTTTGTGGGATTGTTGTTATTTCAAAGTGAATTTAGCAATGAGGAAATATTGCATACCAACGTCGGCCTCAAAGCACTGCATTATCAAAGGATAAAAATTCGCTGCGACAACTACCTCGCTTTGCCCTAGTCGCACGGTATAGCTGCACGAAGGGGCTGGTTGATCCAGATCAGTTAATGGGGCGCTAGAATTGGAAACGCATAAAGGAGGTATTTCTGCCATTCGGTTGTAAATGCGAACTTGCCACCCAATGACAAGGGACTGGCATGCCTTGCTGTATGCTGGCTACGCTGCTTCGCTTGTTGAAGCCGTCAAATTGCGAACAGCACCTTTCTCGCATCACCACGAATGAATTTAGTTCGTGACCATTAGTCTATCATTCCCAAACAAGCAGCGTAGTGCGACGGACTGCCAATCTTGCAGTTTGAAATAAGCCTCTCTTTTGCAGTGCAATATTCATCGTTCTTGCTCGCTTGTTTTTGCCGACAATCAATTCTTCGTTGCCGCTCATCAGCTCGTCGCGCGCACGTCAACGCATGACGTTACTAGCGTGACGCGAACTGACCGTTGCATTGTCACTGTGCAGTTGACCAACCATAAACCATCGTGGCATCTTGTTTTTCCATCTTCACATTCCTGTGATGAGTTTTATTCTTTGTTTTCTCGTTCTTGAATAAATTTTTTCCCACGCATACTCCATGGTTGGAATGTAGCGCATGCATCTGGTCAGTTGACAAGTTCAATTAGAGCGGATGCCTTCGCCTATTAAGATTGGTTTTGATTAGGCGTAAATCGTAGGTGTAGCGTGAAAAATTCTTTGTTTCTCCATTTAGAGAGATGCGCGCAACACCAGGCGCAAGCAACCAGCCTTTAGGCAATTCATCACAATCTCGAAGTAGTGATGACAAAATGTATCTCCTGCACTGCAAACTCGACGGTTTTTTTTATTCGAGTTCATATGGTTTTGCTAGTGCCACTAGAGCATTTTAAGTTTTTCGAGTTCAGCCAAAAGTTACTCACGCTTTTGATCTTTTGAAAAAGTCGCATGCTTTTCAGTGTTCAATGCAAACTTCACGGCATTGTTACGAAGTGACATTACCTGCAACAAAATTGTTTTGTTCTCTTCAAAGGTAATGATATAGGTTGAGTATTTCCTTCTTATACAAAGACCGTAAAATTTCGACCGAACAATTTACGCCTACAGGATCGTTAGAAGCCAAATTGCGATTGCTTGAGCAGCGTAATTCGTTAAGAGTCTTAGGTGAATCATGCACGCTCGAGAAAGGATTGGTAGTAGACAACGTAGAGCTTGGTAAATTTGATTTCTTTTTTGTTTTCCCTGGACTCTCGTTACTAATGTATTTTATCAAAAGAGTGACGGAAACAAGGATTCTATAGTAAGTGTTGATGCAATGCAATTTGGTTTCGTGTTAGGCAGAGAAAAGACAGACGCATTCTTTGTTGCAGGACGATAAGAGATCGAGAGAAAAGCTTTGCATTCGAGGCTAGCCGGCGTCGCCAGCAGGGCCCCCATCAGTGACGTCGAGGTTAAAAATATCGATTCAGGCGGCCAAGCCGGCTTCAGCCATTATGCACCTGTGTGAACAGTAACGAAAAAAAAATTTTATTTAATCCATATTTCTTGCACACGTAATGGTGATAATCCTAATCGCGACTGGTAATGCTCTCAAACAGACTTGCCACTAACTACCATTAATACTTTCAAAAAGCATGAGGGGAGAGATTAAAGCACAGTCAAAAATGATAGTGGTGGGTGTTTTTACCTTTACGGAAATAAACTATTTAATGGGAAGCCTAGTTTGGGTTTTCTTGCGGCCCATTGTGTATTTATGTTTCCGGTGTGAAGTTCTTAGGCTGCGCTATTTGGTCTTGTTTCCGGCCTAGTAACAAAATCGGCTATGACTTTCCAAGCTCATTCACCCTTGTTGGGTTTGTGGTTGGCTATTTGAATATTTTTCTTAAACTTGGGATTTTTTTTCATTGCCTTACAGTATAAATATGGATAACTGGCAGCGTATCAGCAAAATAAAAAATCCTTGGTTTGTAATATACTAGCTGGCCAAGCCGGCTTCACCCATCCGGGTTCTTGTGTGAGCAGTAGCGAAAAGTTAATGAATTTTATGCACTTTCACAATTCTGGAACACAAAATTGTCATCATCATATTCTCGCAATCATGACTGAGAATGCTCAGAAAGAATCTTGCCACAAATTATCGTTAATACGAGGGTCAGTCAATAAGTAATGAGACTCTCAATAACTCAAGTTTGCAATGACTGGTAATCAAAAAATGCTTTTTTATTTTTCAACATAGTCTCTCTCCTTTGCAACACACTTGTTCCATCTTGATATTAGATTGTCTATTCCTTTGGCATAGAATTCCGTGGACTGGGTCCTTAGCCAGTTTCTCACAGCAGCCTTCACTTCTTCGTCAGTCTGGAAGTGAATTCCTTTCATACTCTCTTTGAGTGGGCCGAAGAGGTGAAAATCAGATGGTGCAAGGTCTGGGCTGTAGGGTGGGTGTGTTAGAAGTTTCCAGCCTAAATCTTCAATTTTGGCTAGGGTTCTTGCTGCTGTGTGGGGCCTTGCATTATCCTGAAGAAGAATCACACTTCTTGATTGAAGTCCCCTCCGTTTGTTCTTAATGTCTTTTTTCACTTGAGTTAGCAGCTCACAGTAGTTCTTTGAGTTCACAGTATTGCCCCTTTCCAAGAAACTGATAGTGATCGGCCCATTTCTGTTCCGAACACAGTGAGCATGACTTTCCTTAAACTTTTCTGAGATTTGAATTTTTTCTTCACTGGGGAAGAAACATGCTTCCACTCCATTGATCGTCGTTTCGATTCAGGTTCATAATGAAAAACCCAGGTCTCATCAGTTGTCACTATTCTCGACAGAAATGCATCTCCCTCCTTTCTGTATCTGCGTAGTGATGCTCTGGAAGCCATCAGGCGTTGCATTTTGTGATCATCCGTTAACATCTTGGGAACCCAGCGACAGCTGACTTTTGAAAAATGCAGCTTCTCACGCACAATTGCGTACATTGTGCCATGGGAGACGTCCAATTTTGTAGCAATTTCATCTAAAGTGACCCTTCTATCAGATTTGATCAGGTCTTCAACTGCCTGTACTGCTTCTGGGGTAGAGACATCCACAGGTCTTCCACTTCTCAGATCATCAGTAATGCTTTCACGTCCATCTTTGAATGCTTGCACCCATTTGTAGAAGTTTGCTCTAGACATACAGCAAGGACCATATTGTCTTTGCATTCTAGACAGAATCTCACATGATTTTACACTCTCTGCCAACAGAAATCTGATGACTCCTCTTTGTTCCAACGATGAGCTGTTTGCTAGCCTAGTAGTCATTTCAATTTATCATCACACCTACAGTAATCTGAAAATAAACAAGTTTTGTTGTAAATGAGATGACAACTCCATTCATAATCATCACATAAAATTTGAGTTCCTTAGCTACAAAAACACAAAAGCAATTGAGAAAGTCTCATTACTTATTGACTGACCCTCGTACTTGTGAGGGAGCAGTGATTGAAGCATAATCAAAACTGATTGTTGGGGCGAAATGGTGATTGCTTTCATAATTATAGAAACAAACTATTTATTGGTAAGTCTATTTTGCGATGCGGTGTTGCCCCTTTCCTGTTTATATTGGTGGCATTAAGTTCCAAATTTGGCTCCACCATTAGTTTTGTTTCCGGCATAGCGACAAAAGCTGCTATTGCTCCCTCTATACAGTTTTACACATTGTTGTGGCTATGGTTTTATGTTAATTTTTTCTTAAACTTGGGATGTTTATTACAATGGTAGAGTATAGACATAAATACCTTAACACTCAGCCAGTGGTGTGCAGAGGGGAGGGAGCGAACGGGGCGACGGCCCCGGGCATCAACAGAGTGAAATTGCATTTTATAAAATTGTTAAAAATATATGCTTTCTCGTATCGTAAGTCTGCTAACAAATGCTGCGTGGATCTGATAGGATCTTGCTTGGTGGGGCATGGTGAGACTATGATTGGTAGAAAATCTTCTGCAGCGTCAGCTTTTGTACTGAAATTACTATTTACAAAATTTCAATTAGTTTGCTATGTATTGTACAAAAAAAAACATGCAATTATCTTTGACTTTGTTATGTTCGTTCGAGCTAGAAGAAATGCAGTTTCCTGTAATCCTAAGCATAGGGTTACCATATTTGTAAAAGTAAAAATCGGGACAACGGATGGCCACTTTGGACGAGGCCAAAATTTTGGGTTATTCAACTATTTGTATAACAAAATCGGGACGCTCAAATTGACTTGTAGACTTGTATCTGCTGGGAATCGACGGGGTTTTAAAAAGAAAAGAAACAGGGATGATCTCCAAAAAAAAAAAAGGTCAACACCTGTTTAGCAGCGCATTTTGTGCCACTTTTAGGCCGAAAACTACACAAATCGTGCATCCAAACAGGTTTTGACCTTTTTTTTTTGGAGATCACTCCAAAAGTCATCGTTTCCTGCCTGACATCTAACAAAGTTTGAACACCTGTGATGAAACTCTTCTGTTTCAGTACAGCAAAAAGCGGGATTTGCCATGAAAAAAGCGGGACAAGGCCCGAAAAAGCGGGACTGTCCCGCCTAAAGCGGGACGTATGGTAACCCTACCTAAGCATGCTCTTGAATATTTAATGCAGTTTGGAAGGGATGTCTTCCCAACTTTATGTATTGCATACAGGTTACTGCTCACCATCGGATATTCAATTGCAAGCTATGAGAGGTCATTTTCAAAGTTGAAATTGATAAAAACATGTATAAGATCATATATGGTGCAGAAAAGCCTCACAAGTTTGGCTTTAATCAGCATCGAAAGAGAATTCCTTTCAGCAGATGTGAAAAACGAGGTAGTTCAAATATTTTCCGATAGGAGAGCTCATATGGGAAAGAGAAATCGTAAAATTTAAGTGTCTAAGTCCGGGGTGGGCAAACGTTTTAGTCGGAGGGCCGCATTGACCATTTATGTGTGGCCGAGGGCCAGTGCTTTAAATCTTGCAATAGCTGTCTACAATGCCAGAGCTTGCATTAGCTCAAAATCTTGCGATAGCTTCTTGCAATACCGTATTACGTGGCTTTGAAAATGATGGTGTCCAAAAAAAAAGGTAATTACTCTCTATTTCGACGGAAAATGCGTCAAACTAAGAATTGCGTAGCCGCTCTTTCAATGATGGCTTCTAGCGTTTTTGGCTCTTTGATACGGCAAGTGTGACGACCCCTGTCATATTAAATTAGATATATGGAAGTTTCTACAAGTGTTGGCGGACCGCACAAAATGCTCTGGCGGTCCGCATGCGGCCCACCGGCTGTAGTTTGCCCACCCCTGGTCTAATTGATTTGTTCACATCATTATATGTTCCAGTTTATTGAACAGAGTTACTTTTTCTTCTGCTTTCACTAAACAATGCCCCTAAAGCATTTTTATTGTATAGCTTACAAAAATATTAAAGGCAGCAAGCCAGCAATGCATCAAACAACATGGTTGCACTTGTACAATTTCAGATAATATTTCTAATAGAAAAAAATAGACAACTCTATCCAGTCCCGTAGCACTCCAACTTCGGCCCCCCCCAAAGTAAGCGCAAGAGCCCCTGCGCACAGGTCATATCACTTTAGAGGTGTAAAATTGAAAAGCTGCATTAAGAAAATGCACCACAATTTGTACATAAGTAAACAGGCTAATGTCAGAATAAAGCATGCCGATACCGAAGGTGCAAGTCATAAAAAATTCGGCACCAATGCCAGAGTTCAGTAGGACATTTATGCAGACACTGCGAAACGAAAGCAATGACACTGAAAAACATGAAAAAGTTATAAAAACACAGTATCATTTAAATAGTCTGGAGCGAACCTTTTTGTTCGCAAATGCTGTTATGACATTGTCATAATCAAGAGATCGGGCGCAGTCATTTTCGATTGACAACATGGCTAATGAAGATAGTCTACTGTCTGTCATAGACGTTCTATTAAAAGTTTTGATCAGTTTCAATTTGCTGAAGCTTCTTTCAGCGCTGGCAACAGTCACGGGGCAAGTTAGTAAGATTCGAAGTGCGATGTACACATTCGGATACAATTCAAATAAATGAGTCTTTAGAAGATAGTTCAGAAAGTCTTGAGCCGTATTGAGATTGCGTTTTTTTTGTAAAATTAAAACAAACCGCTGTAGCTCAGCGCTCATTTCATCAGAATCAATGTCACCGAACTTTTTTTGGAACTCTTTACAGCAAGTAAGAAGAGCATTTTCTTGTTGCACAAGCAAAAGTTTGTCTCGTGTGTACAAAAACGAAAAGGCGGAAGAAACCTCACGTAACAAATTAAAGCGCTCCTTTATTGACATAATAGCCTGGTCTACTAATGGATAGAAAAAGTTGCTTTTAAATTTCAGTTCAGGAGTAGCTCGTTGTTCCTCTTCACCTTGGTAATCAAACAATCTTCTTTTCTTTCCACTTCTTGACGGAGGAAAAGAAGGATCAATATCCAATTCCTGTGCTATTTCAACAGCAGATGTTGCGGCACTGTCATAACCCGTTGTGCGATAGTTTTGCAAAAACTTTTCAGTTGCCTGGATTTCCGTTTCCATTGTATGAAGGGAGACTCCATACGATTGAAGAATCTTGCTTGCTTTATTGACTTGGAATAGGATATCATACCAAATAAACACCGACAAAAGAAAACTCCATTTTGATAAATGAGCTATCAACGATTTTGTTTCTGAGGCAGCTCTTCCATCTTTTCTTTCTATGGAAATGGCTTCCAAGTCTTTCAGTGCCAGCAACACCTCTTTTAAATTGTATCGAAGAGGTTTGATGCATTTAATTCTGCTTTCCCAACGAGTATCAGATTGTGACTTTATGGACAGCTCCACATGTTTCTTCAAAATTTCCCAACGCTGAGCAGAGGAACAAAACAGCACATACAACCTTGTAAGTACTCCAAAAAATGTCAATGCTTCCGTCGATCAATTAGCACTGTCAACAACAACTAAGTTAAGGGTATGGTTTGCACAGGGCACGTAAACAGCTTTGGGATTGATGTCTAGCATTCTTGCTTGGACCCCAGAATGTTTTCCTTTCATGTTAGCACCATTATCATATGACTGACCTCGACAATCAGACAATTCGAGTTGCAGTTCGGTCGCTTTTTCTAAGAAAGCGTCCAACAAGCCTTTCCCAGTACTGTCACTTATTCTCAAGTAGCAAAAAAATGTTTCTTTAACAACAGCAGCTTCTTCATTACATAGTACATAACGGAGAATGACAGACATTTGTTCATGATGTGACATATCTGGAGTGCAGTCCAAAATTATAGAAAAATATTTTGCCAATTTCAATTGCTGTAAATTTTCTTTTTCAACTTCTGTCGCTAGCAATTCAATTAGTTCATTTTGTATGGTAGGACTCAAATAGTGATCTTTAGTGTTTTTATTCTTGATTCTGTCTTGAAGCTCTTTTAGGATCGGATCTCTTCTTGCCAAAAGCTCAAATATACCCAGAAAATTTCCATTGTGAGGAGATCCTAAGACTTCTTCAGATCCTCTAAAAGCAAGATTCCTTTCCAATAGAAACAAGGCAATGTCGATAAGTCTCTCTAAAACATTTCTCTAAAAACGTCTTTCATTGAAAAAAATATTCATCTCGCGTTTGTCGATAGTGGATGAATTTCTTATCCCTTCAGCTAGCATCATCCATTGACTGCAGCATTCTTGGTGGGAAATGCCGTTTTCATGGTCTTTCAGTTTTTTCGAAAAACCCTCCCATGTATTTATACCACTACAAAAGGGGCTTAGTGTTTTTCCAAATAGCTTACAACAAAAGCAAAAAACTTGATCTGATTCCCCAGAATAAACTAGCCACGACCGTGAAACACTTTCACCATTAGGTAACACACGTTTATAATGGTTGAAGGAAAAACGTCGCCTTGGAGTTGTGTTATTATATGGAAAATTCATTATTAGTTGATGTGGTCCACGCTTCACTATATCACATCGTTGAGCATCAGAAATACTTTCAGGCCATTTACATGGGTCATCAGGGATAGGGGTAAATTGAGATTCAGTTATTTTTGATATTGAAGGTTGCGTATTGGCAGGTAAATCACAACTTACATTTTCTGGAAATTCACAATCACTTTGATGCTGATCGTCATAGTCTTCTTTTTCTTGTACACTATAGTTTTCTTCATCCCTCTCGGTACTAGTGCCAGGTCTACTCTGCTCAGTAATCTTGAAAAAATCTGTCATCTTGGGCAATTTCGCTACAGCATCTCGAGCAGTGGCTGCTTCTTTTCTCTTTTGAGCACCACTTTTTGAACGTTTCATTCTATACAATGCCAATAAAATACTTTATCTGCACTCTGCAGTGTATATATATTGTCCCGGTATTTATAGCCAAACAGAATTCCAGACCATTCTATGATTGTTGCGTAACAACGGCATTGTTACGTCAATCGAATATTTAAGATTCTACCAGAAAATCAATCGAAATATTCTAGATTCTGCGAGATAAAATGACATAGAATTCACTTATGATGTCACAAGCCAATTTCTTCCTACAGTTTAAATCGGTTGTAAACAAGTCTGCTGAACTGAAAATAGTCACGTAGCCAAAAAGCAATTTCAGACTAACTTGGGCCCCCAAAGTTGGCCTGGGCTCCCCCCAATTGGGGGGTTTGGGGGGCGGCTGCTACGTCTCGACTCTATCTCCTGTTATGCCTCACGAACTTACGCCCTTACGCAAATTAATTGAATCACTTGATATTTTTGCAAAATTTATCAAGTTAACTTATGGTGTGTCATGTGTACTGGTTTATTTCAAAACAAAGTTTTGAAAATCTTAACCCTCGTGCAAATTAATTGAATCACCAGCAGATAAACGAAAAAATCACATTTTTATTTGCTTTTCGCAACGACAAAATGCATTTGTCTAAGTACAGTTTTTAACGGATAACACCACCACGACTATCTAAAACCATCTCTACTCGTTTAGGCATAGAATCGACTAATTTCTCGCAAGTGTCTTGAATTTGAGGGTCACGTTACCAGCGCTCAATGATGGCTTCCATCAGCTTAACCGTGGTTGTACAATCTTTCCTTAGCAGCTGAAGTTTTGTGATACTCCAGATTTTAAATTGAGAGAATTCTCAGGCCAATCCAACACAGAAATGTTATTCAAAGCAAAAATGCTCTTGACTTTGCAACTGTATGGCAAAATGCTAAATCTTGCTGAAAAATTCCCAAACCTACTGGAAATCTTCTTCCCATTCCTAGTGTCGCTTTCTTTGTGAGAACATCAGTATATTTTTTAGAATTCATTATGTCTTCGTAGGCACAAGTGGTCCAGCCCCATAATTGCTAAAACACCCTCAAAGCATTTCCTTTAGGAGGTATCTGACAGCTTGATCAATATGGCATGCACTTGGAGGCTCTCCTTTTGTTTTTTATACATGCTGACTTCTTACTCCCTGGACTAAAAAGTGGTTCTCATCTGAAAACAATACTAGACGCTACTGTTCATGCATCCTGTCTTAAAACTCCTTGGCCCAAGTAAAGCGTTTCTTTTTTTACTTAGGCGATCAAGAACTGTTTTTTTATTGATCGCTTTGCTTTCTGACCAACCGCTAAAAACCGCCTGCGCACAGTTGTGGAGTCAACTGATACTCCAACAGAAGCCAAATTTTGTTGCAATTGAAAACTTGTTTTTCTCTAAGCAAGTAAGCATCCGTTCTAGGCATTATCTTTTTCTTTCTTCCACACTTATCCTCCGTCTCAGGGCGCAAAGTGTTTTTAAATTGAACATTTTTAATGAGCCTGTGCGCTGTTGCTTGACTGATGCCAACAGCTTTAGCTATCTCTCTTTGTGACTTCTTTATGTGCTGATGCAAAGTTCATACTTTTGTACGCTTTCTAGGAAAAACATCTATGTTACAATGCATAAGATTATGAAAATGTCACATGTAAGCCGAGAGTTATTAAAGATTCTTGTGTGGTAGCCTAAATAATTAGCAAGTTTATGACATCACAATACAAGTCGTGATGAGTTGATGCCATTGTTATGAAATCTAGATTTAACAAGAACTTACTTGAAAACTTTATTTTGAAATAAGCCAATACATATGACCCACCATAAGTTAACTTGATAATCTTTGCAAAAACATCAAGTCATTCGATTAATTTGCACAAGGGTGCACATGTATATAATAGATCACTTTGGAGGGCCTATTTGATAATTATTTGCGTACATAAACGCAATGTCTTGTTCCTCAATGCATACCCTTCGCCAGATAAATTTTTCTTGTAAGTGTATGCCTTCGCCTTTTATTAACACATCAAAGCAAAATATACTCTTTGAAATATTTTAGTTTAATTTTTCGAAATTTTTTTCTCAACACTAGCTTTTACGTATTTCAAGTGTTTGTCTATGTCACATTCTTGAGGACTTGACAACTTGGAAGAGGGCATACAATCAAGCAGTTGGCCCCGGGCATCACCGGACCTCTGCACGCCACTGGTCCTGGCATAAACACAGCCACGCAAAAAGCAAACCAACCCGAAATGAAGTGCTCATAGTTAAGTTAAGGCAATAGCAGGGACCTCCATTATCAATGTCTAGATTAAAGAATATGGCATCAGCCAGCTGCGCCAACCTCATCCAACTGCAAAAAAAATTGTTTCAACATCTGACTCATATGTAGCTCGACACTAATATTTTGTTGCAAAAGATTAAACAGGGCCATCATTGTTCCCCTCCTCTTTTTCTTGGGGTGTCACAAAGTGTTTTGCTTTGTGACTTGCTTGCAGTGGGCAACATATTAAAGTTTTTAAAGACTTGATTTCTGGATAAATATTCTTGAATAATTTGATGGATAATGCCAAAAATCCATCCATTGAGAATGAATAGTCAATATGTACCAAAGTAGTTCGGTTTTGTTGAAATTGCAAGTTTGTGATGCGCAGGCAACCGCAGTTTTTAACCGGTGGGCTACATTTCATAAACGTTTAGACACTTCATTTTTGATGAATGTTTTTGAAAACGCAGAGAGATAATGCCAAAGAACCAAATTTGAGAGGAAAAATAATCAAAATTTACGAAGAACAAACTTATTCTAACAATTGCAAGTATGTTAGGTCAAGTAAAATAATTGTTGAACTAAAAATAAGAAATGATGTATGGCAACCAATTTGTGATCAGCCATGATATAGCTCATCGTTAGCTCTGGCTATTTAGAGTCACATATTGCCAGAAAGCAAATTTCCTAAGCTTTCAAAGGACAGTAACTGTTAGTATGTTATCATTACTTATATGAATTGAGTTTACGGGAGGGGTAAAAAGTTACACTATCGGTGATAAATTTTAGTTTTTTTGGTAAAAAATGTAACACTAAAAAGTGATGGGTGCACAAAAATAAAGTGCTTTGACGCGGGCAAAAAAGTGTTGTTAGTGAAAGTGAGTTTAAGCAACAAAAGGAATAGATGGACTTGAAAAAATTTATAACCCAGTGAAGTTTTTAAAGTTCTTATCACTTTGGAACCAGGTTGAATGCCAGTTGTTAAAGTGAAGTAGTGGTGACAGCACAAACAAGAATCGGCTGGATAAAATTTAGAGAGTGTGTGGAGTTGCTTTAGGGTGAAAGCCTTTGTTGAAAATAAAAGCCACAGCAGTGTAAAATCGGCGATGTTTTACAAAAGTGAGATATAATCTGCCGTGATTTCGTAGGTGGTTGGGGAAATTATCAAGTTAGTAGGCTACTGCATATTACTGCTTTCAAATCAGAGTTGGATAATTGTTTCTTGATGTAAGCTTAAATCGAGTAGGGCTAATTGTGGAACTGCATATTTTTCAATAATTCGTATGTTTCTGTCACTGCAGTCACTCACTTCTACGAACTCAACGTTAGCTGCTAAAGTTCGGAACTGATTAATACGAACTAAGTCTGGCACCAAATTATCCATACTGATGGGTTCTTTTGCTCAGCTAACAAAGAGTCCGCCACTTTTACAATTGTACGAACAGCACGAAAGTATTCACTGTAGTACAATGCAATTGTAAGCCAAGTTGCCCATCTTGTAATCACAGGGTCCGGAGGTGATGACAGACCAACTTCATAAAAGTCTTTTTTGTGATTTTTGGTTTTTATTGTTGTTGCTTTTTTGTCGCTACCACGTCATCAGTTTGTCAAAAATACGCACGCATTTGCATAGCGCAATTATGTTGTTAGTGTGCAGTGCAGGTGACATACATCAAAAAAAGGTGTAATTCTTTTAGTGTCTTACTAGCGCGAGACATACAAGGAGCAGCATCCGTTGAAAGCAATGCGAAATTTTCTCGTTTATTGCCAACTTGTCGCAATATGTCATTCACAGTGTACAGTGTAAAACCGCTATTAACACTGCTACAACTTTTAGGTGGAAAACACTCAATTAAGTGTGTCATATGGAGTCTCCAAGTTGCCCACCAGTACATTATAATGCTTTTGCTTAGCTACCTGTGCTTCATCCACAGTCAAAAATTGTTTTGTCCTGACGTAGTTCTCGAATTTGATTTTCTTTTAGAGATGTTTATTGCGCAACGTTACCCCGGACTGCAGTCTCACATGGTAAAACTTTTCTCATCGTAGCAAACGCACTTCAAAGCTGAATGGTTCAGTTTATAAAGTGAAATATCTAATGCTAGGAATGAAAAGACTAATGTTTCATTGAAGTTCAGTTGATCTGGTTCTAAAAAGATTTCCTCTCCCTGGGATCAGCTTTTTCTTTGCAATACAGCTACGTGATGCTCACTATTATCAAGAAAAACGTAGCAAAAACCTTATGGATTTTTTGGATTTGAAAGACTCGTGGTTAAAACGTTCTACGGTTTGAATTTTCAAATCAGGGCAATTTCCGAAAGCGGACATACTTCGACGTTGCTATAAGAGCTACCTAACATGATTTAGCGTTTACTTTTGTTATGAATGCATTGTACGCCTGAAAATTTGAATCGGTCATTCGATGTTGAACTTCTGCCAACACTGTATGATCACAAACATCTGTAAGCCAATGTCCTTTAGGCATGATGGCAATAATCGTTCCAGAAATGCTGTGTTGCTACCACCAAGTGGTCGGGAAACATCCGGTCTTTTTCTAATGAATAAACGCCTGTACAAAAGCGGTTAAGACATCGCCACATTGTTTATCCAGAGTTTGATCCAGGAGGCAGCTTTTTCTCCGATGTGATGTTTGAGCGAGTGCTTTGTGGCAGCGCTTTGAGCTTTCGTTTCCACTCTTCCTCTCTCCAGGTTGAGATTTTTTCTTTAGGGGTTTTTCACAGTGTAGAAAGCTCCCTCTTGATTTCAATCTGAATGGGGCAGGCTGGTGGTTGAACAAGATATGACGGGGGTCATAGGTCTGCCTTGAGCGTTCTAGCTTGCTGGAAGGTTCTCTTTGGATCTTGGTTGGAGCGACGCCAGCAAGCAGATGGAGATTAACAGCGTTTGTTGGCTTCTGGCATCCAGTAATCAGGCGGCAATTTTCATTTAGGACTGGGTCGAGGCGTTTCGCATGGGCTGATCGCTCCCAAACAGGACAAGCATACACAGCAAAGCAGCCGAGTAGGACAGAGCCAAAGCAGATGTACGCAGCACATGTGGTGTGGCTCCCTATTTTGATGTTGTCAGCTTTCGCAAGATATTGTTGCGTGTTGAGACTTATCTCTTGTTTTGTTGACATGTTTTTAAACGTCAAGCTGCAAGAGTGACGCCAAGATACATTGGGTGGGCACAGTGTTGAAGCTGTTTTCCATTCCAAGAAATGTTTAGTTTTTAAGGTGAAAAGCACAAACCTGGGTTGTGGATGGGTTTGCCCTCAGGTTATTGATCTTGTAGTACTCAATCAGCAGTTGAAGTGCATTCGTTAAGTTTTTCTCCCGTTGGTCAAAGCAATCATCCTGGCAAGTGATGCGTAGATGAATCTTGACGTATGTTGATCTTGTGGTTGGTCATTTGTACAGATGTTATACAGAATGGTGCGAGTACGCTTCCTTGCGGAAGATCATTTCTCTGCAATCGAACAGGACTTTTTTTCGTGTTAAATTCACCAAAAAATCTTCGATTTTATAGCAAAACACCCAAAAACTTAGTGTGCAGAAGGTCCTTTGTGGTATCGAGAACTTTTGTGAGAAGGCGGCAATGGTTTACCGTATCGTATGCAGCGTTTAAATCAACAAAAACGGCTCCGGAGATCTTCTTTTTCTGAACCCATCTTTAATATGTTGAGTAAGATTCGAGATCTGTGTAGTTGTCGACTTGCCAAGGCGAAATCCAGCTTGATGTTCAATGAGGTGCACTTCGACAAAGGGGAGATGTCGGTTTAATAAAAGCCGTTTCATTAATTTGAAAGTATGGCTTAAGAGAGATATTGGTCGATAGCTCTTTGCGAGTGAGGGGTCCTTTCCAGGTTTTAGCAAGGCAACCACCTTCGACCTCAACTATATTTTTGATATTCTCATCGAAGCTAGACAGTTGTTGAATAGCTGTAGCAGCCAGACTAAAGCTGTGTGGTCAAAGTGCTTTAGATTTTCAGTCATGATGTTATCCAATCCAGTTACTTTTCTGTTCTTCAAACTGTTACTGCGCTGCTTGGTTCACTTAGACAGAAAGGTTTTGTGAAGTTTGGGTTACAACCACCGGTATTGAGATTCGGCTTGAGTTGTCTCGTGGAATGATGTGTTTTGCCATTCAAAAGCAGCTGGTGAGCAATTTGGTTGGCGGTGATATTGCTGTGTTGTTGCGTCGGCTTTGTGTAGTCGTTGTTAAGCTTTTCGATCAGTTTCCACGCCTTATGGCTGTTTCTGGCCATGTCCAGGTCTTCAATTGCGGCTTGCCAAGAAGATTGTCGCCTTTCTAATATGGCGTTAATCAATTCCTCTCCTGCTGAGATGGTTTTGTTGTTGAAAGGATCATTCTCATAAAGGATCTTGTACGTGGAACACATTTGGCGTGCGGATGTTGTTAGGCCAGGAATGTAGTTTGTTTAGTAACCTCTAGGAATGTTGTGTCGGGCAGTTGTCCTGACAATCACCGAAAAACGGTCGTCGTTGTCCAGCGTTGCTTGGACGTGTTGCAGTCAGTATTCAAGCTCATCCGAGAATTCTTTCCAGTTGGCTTTCTTCAATTTGAATCGTCGACGATTGGATATTGAAGCAGTAGAGACTGCAAAAGGCACAATGGCTCCAATGGGCCGATGTTGACTTTTTGGAATTGGCTCCAGTGCCATCTTTTTGCTAAGTGGAGAGATGCTTTGGCTCACAAATTCGAGATCGGGATTGTATCCTTGTTTCCATTTTCCACTGTTAAAGGATTTGAGTAGCTTTGCATTGTGTACAAGGCAGAGATGGCTTGCTTCGCTCCATGCTTTGATTGCCTCTCCATCCAGGTTGGATTCACTGTAACCCCAGTTTATGCTGTGGCTATTGAAGTCTCCAGTGACCATCTGTGGTTTGGAGGTACGCAGCGTGTGCATCTGGAAAGCATTACCTGGCGGTTTGTAGACTGAAGTAACAGCTACGCCTTTAAGTTCGACTTCCAAAACTTCAACATCGTTGTCATCAATCACAGATGTTGATTTGATGGTGGTTCAAGTTTTTACAAAAATTGCACTTTCATGCTTTGCGTGTAGGCGTTCAATTGCTGGTGTATTGCCATGGATCTTGGGACACTTGTGTGTGGTTCTACAATGAATTTCTAGTAAGCACAAGACGTCACAGTGATGGTGTTTGCAGATGTTAGCAAACAATTCTTCTTTTGAGCTAGACAGACCTTCAACATTCGCAAACATTATTGTCAGCGCCGGCCTTGAAAAAGGCCTCCTTGGGCCGTCGGAATGACTCTGAGATCTGAAGTGTTGGCGGTCGTTGGTTTTCCGCATCTTCACAATTAATCAATGAAAGTAGTTATTGCAATTAGTTTGCCTGGCTAGGCGTAACAGTGGCACCACGTGAAGGTTTGCAACATGCAACCCCATTCCAATAAGCTGCTACAAGACATCACGAATGGGGTTGTGGGTCTCCACAACAATTAATACGACAGAATACTTATGCCCAGCGTGTTTTGCTGGGTAAATAAGCACTTTGACGTGTTATTTGCCATGCAAACTTGAAATGCTGTACGAATAATTGACGCATCGCGAGATGAATTTGATGATCCACCACCACATGGAGAAACCATTTACAACATCAGACACCGATTCTATCAAACTAACACTGTGGCTGACCTAAAACATTCTGAAAGACCATCATCAGTTAACCCTGCTGCTAGTGCAGCACTTGTCGTCACATCACTTCAGCAGAGTCCATGAAAGAGCGCTTATCGTTTGAGTATTGAACTTAGCATCAGTCGCTTATCTGTACAAAACATTCTGCACAAAAATGGTTATGTTGTTGTTTACCCGACCCCTTCCGAGGGATGGGGACATGGCCGAGGACCATGGAGCCCCAGTAGCCGGGCAACTCCCCAGGGCCTGGACCAGAGATCGTAAAGAGACAGAGAGTCGCCAAAGAGTGCACTTTCCAAGAGTCCGTAGCTGGACAGTGCAGAATGAGATCAGAAGTGTCCTGGGACGAGTGTCCGAAGGCGCTGCAGGAAGGATTCTCGATTCTGCCAATCCTACAGAGATAAGAGCTAAACAGTAGGCTGTGTCCGTTGCAGCGTAGACGAGAGAGAACACAGCGAGCGTGACGAGGGAGCACAAGTTCCTCGGTGGAAATCGAGCGAACCTGCGTGTCGAAGAATTTCGATGAGACAGTGCTCCTCCCGTCCGAGAAAAGACAAAAGTGGATACGAGAGATAAGAGAGAGACTACAAGGGATTGCAAAGGGCACGAGTAGCGCTCCCTGTTACGCCAGCTCATCAGCCGCGTCGTTCCCCGGGAGAAACGAGTGTCGGGGGACCCATTGCAGCCTGATAGAACAGAGGAAAAAGAAGAGAGTTCCTGCCAGATCTGCCACAGAGTTTGAGATAACAGGAAAGATGGGGGAGAGAACAGGGTGGCGAGGACAGAACTAGAGTCAGCCAGGAGGAGAAGAGAAGAGAAGTGGCAGGCTTGTTGGTGCTGCCAAGACCAGCAAAGAGCGTGCAGAATGGCGCAGGCTTCAGCGGAAAAACTGGAACATACTGGACCTGTCGAAAAGGAAAGAGTGGCCTCAGTGCCACATAGAGAGCAGTTGGCAAGTACGCCGGAGTCGTCCTTGCCAAAAGGAAAAGGAACAGATCCGTCTGTCCAAAGCACCAGATCATGAGGGGGGAGAGAGAGTCAAGGTGGACGAGAGCCGCACCTTGGCGAGAGTGAGGGGGATCAAAGCGAGAGCATGGAGGGAAAAGGGTGGACTCCACCGTGAACGAAGACAGATTCCAAAGAGGTCAGGGAGGACAAGCAAGGACGGCTTCTCTTGGAGAAGTAGAAGGAAGTTTGAGCGGATGAGTGGACGCAAAAGCCCTCCAGGACGATCTGCAGAGTCTTGGTTTCACTCCAAATCTGGCCAAACCTGAAATAGAAAAGGAGGTTGGGAGACAAAGAGTCCGCTCATAAGATGAAAGAGTGATATGAGTCAGAGTGACTCGTAGGGGAAAAGCATCGGAGAGAAGAAGAGGGATAGGGGAGGGTGAGAGGCAGCTGGTGATGGCGCAACTGGTCGCTCGGTGGAGGCGTTCCAATTTGGTGATATTGGTAGCGCTTAGGAAAGGAAACCATCCGGGTGAAGCATGTGAGAAGGGGCTGAAGAAAAGCTTTATACAGAAGAGAGAGGGACTCCTTAGAGGGGCCTCATGAGGAAGCGGAGATACAGCGTAAGGCTTTGAGACGTGGGAAAAACTTGGTTCTCAGCGAAGATACATGCTTAGAAAAGGAAAGAGTGTGGTTGAAGGTGACCCCAAGAAAAGTTGGAGTGGGATTGAAACGGAGGCGGGAGCCGAGTAGGAGGAGGTTGGGCTGGAGGTTAGCCTGGTGGGGATCCACTGAGAAGAAGGAGGCCTCACATTTGCTCGGATTGAGAGGAAGACACCAGTACTCATACCAGCGCTCCAATCGAAACAGAGCTCCTTGTGTGGCCTCCACCGCAGTAGGGGCCGAGGGGAGGGGGACCAAATAGCCAGATGGTCAGCGTAAAGAGAACAGCTGACGGAAGAAGGCAGAGAAGCCGGAAGATCATTAATGAAGAGACAGAAAAGTACAGGGCCAAGAACGGATCCTTGCGGAACACCTCGACGGATTCGAAAGGAACGACTTTTGTGATTTTGATAGACCACAGAAGCGCGCCTATCAGAAAGGAAAGATTGAGTCCAATGAGCAAAGCAAGGAGGGAGGCCAGCCGAAATGAGTTTGTGGAAAAGGGCGGGATGCCAGACAGAGTCAAAAGCTTTAGAGAAATCGATAGTAGACAGGATCGTCCGAGAGCCCGGCCTGGGTTTGTTAAACCCATTCGAAATGGACTGAGAAAGGTACAGAATTTGATCAAGTGTAGACCGTCCAGGGCGGAATCCGGCCTGACGGGGAGAGAGAATGAAATTAGATTCCAGAAAGAAGAGTAGACGAGATAGAATGATGCGTTCAAAAAACTTTGATACGCATAAGGTGAGAGAGATAGGCCGGAAGGAAGCAGGTTAGTCCAGAGGCTTTCCTATCTTGTGTATGGGAATAATAGAAGATGTCTTCCAGATGGAAGGAAAGGAATGCGAAGACCAGGAAAGATTAAAGATGTGAAGAAGAAAATCCATGCCAGAGCGAGGAAGGTGCTTTAGCATGGGATAGGCAACTTTGTCTGGGCCAGTGGCAGTGGAGGAGGAAGGGTTGGAGGCAGCCGCAAGAAATTCAGCGAGAGTGAAAGGAGAGCAAAAGGACGAGTGAGACTCCACAGGGCACGAGGCTCGGCGGAGCTCAGAAAGGTAGCCTATGGCTCTGCTACGCGGAGCAATTGAAGTCCCCCAGAATGAAGAAATTTCTAGAGGAGGGAAGAATGGAGGGAGAGAAGGAATCGGTTCTGTCATCCGTTGGGGAGGAGCGAATTGGGGGGGCATTCACATTAAGAAATGACATTGCGGAGGAGTTGTTTAGAGAGATGTTGATCCCTACATAATCAGAGTAGGGATCAAGCGAAGAAAGAGTGGAGATAGAAAGTTCAGAAAAAGATAGACTCTGCCTGACGAAAATGACAACGCCGCCGCTAGCGTCTGTGGTATCAAAAAAGAGAATGCCAGACCGGGAGTGGGTACGATCAGAACGCAGAGCAGAGAATCCAGGAATCCGGAAAGAGGAAGAAGAGTTAAGATTGGATTCCTGAATGCAGATAAGGTCAACAGGATGGGACGAAAGAAAGTGGAGTAGTTCAATGCTCCTAGCTCGAAGACCTCCAGCATTCCATTGAAGAACCCTGAGAGAGTCAGGGGGGGAGTGGAGGCAGGAGGCGCAGAAGGAAATCCAGAAGCAAGGGACGGTGGTAGGGGAGGGGGCAGAGGGAAAAGATATAGAATCGGCTGATGGGGGATAAGAAGTTTGGAGACGAGGGTGGGGCGAGAGAGCAGCGTTAGCAGAGGCGGGGCTAGATTGCACAGTGGAGGTATAGATGTCGGAGGAGTCCGAGGAGGGAGTCACAGTGATTCGGCTGGGGGGCAGCTCCAAGAGTGAGAGGTGCCAAGAGCTCTGAAGTTAGATAAAGAAAGTTGTGAGCACCTTAGATGGACCCATTTGGAGCAAGCGCAGCATTGCACTGACTTGCCCCGCCAGGTCACATTTCCAGTGCACACAGAGCAAGGAAAAATGAGGCCAGGGTTGGGATGAACGTTACCGCTCATCAACAGAAGGAGGAGAATGAGGAGACGAAGACGGGCAAGAGTAGGGCAGGAGAAAAGAAAAAGAGAAAACAAGCGACCGATTTTAAAGAAGCTGTGTGCTGCCCTTCTGCGGTCGTTCAGGGGGCAGCATAGCGAAAAGATGAAGGGGAGTGCCCGGGGTAACTGGGACCCTCGGCAGGCCAACAGCCATTTCGACCCAACCCATAACAGGGTCGGGGACCACACCATCACGTTGAGGCGGCTGTTGATTGATGCAGCAAAAATGGTTATCGCCCATATCATCCGCGTTTGTTACACGGATTAATTGAAGATGACTCGGATCGCCGATTGTAAATGTGTGAAACTTTTCTGTCTCGATTCCAGGAAGATGACCAGCTGATGAGAAAAATAATCTGGAAAGACGAGACCAAGTTTTTTATGCATGGTTCTATTAACAGACACAATTGCATTTACTACGACACAGTGAATTCTCGTTTAACTGTTGAAACACAGCTTAAGCAACCTGGTGTCACTGCCTGGGGTGCTATTTCCACTGAAGGTCTTATCGGTCTTTATCTTTTTGAATAAAACAGTAATGGAGCCATTTCTCATGACATGCTATACAATTAGTTCTACTACAATTACAACAACTCATTTTCATGCAAAATGAAACTCCTCTGTATTGCGTCAACAGTGTAAGAAATCTGCTGAACATACCTGGTGGTTAGATCGATAGACGTGATACAATCAAGTGGGCCCGATCTTACGCCCATGGATTTTTCTTGTGGGATGCTATTGCAGGACCCAGTTTACAAAATCTTTATTCATTTCAATAGCATGCTTCCAATTACGATAGCTATCAGTCGTAAAATTTGATTCACAACGCATTCCTCGAAGTCTCCTCCGGTTTTAGACACAAAATTGCAGCAAGAAAAGCAAAAAGCTGCATCAAACCTGACAAAATATTCCAATTAATTGGACCTTTGATACTAAGGCAGCATTGAAACATCTTTTCTTGGCCCCAAACATGCTTACAGGATAAGCACGCAGCTTAACTTGCCTAGGGTTGTAAACTCCCAAATCATTAGCTTTTGCAGATTTTTGTTTGCTCACAGACCTACTTTCAGCAGATGTTGTAGGTGCACTGCAGCTATCAGATGAGCTGAAACCTTGCAAACTTTCAGAACTTCGACTCGAATTAAAACTTTGCAACCAATCTCTCAAACTTATTTTACACCTTTTACATCTTCCATGAATGAGCAAAATGAAAATATCTGCGGTAACTGTTGTAAAGAAGGTTTATTGCGCCACAACTATTCAAAGAATCGACTGCGCCAAACGAGAATTATGTCGAATTGAACGTTATCTTGCATCAGAAATCTAAGTCTCTTAATAGTGATTTTTGTTGTCTTACCCTACGCCGTTCTCTAAATAAAACAAAGAATTTGAAATACCCTAAAATAGAGGGGCCTATGCAGTAATGGGATTCAAAATTTTAAGAACAGGTTCTTTTTTGTATCAAACTCACTAACAACAGGTACCGTCATTTTACAAAGCCCATTTGCTGCGGTCGTCTAAGTTCTATCACAAAAAAGAACGGGTTCGCTGATTATCACGACACTCCAAGAACGGGTTCGCACGAACCCCCTGAAGCCCATCACTGCGTACGACCCTCTGGTAGCGACGGTACTGCGTAAAATCTTGCCAAAAACTTTAAAAACAGTACTTTCTTTCCTGACGTTCAGCGCAAAAGGGATTATGTAGAAAAAAAGCCGACAACCTTGTTTGTTGTGCCCTTAATGGGATACCTCCAGAGGTGGGATTCATTAATTATAACACAAGGTTCATTCACTAATGGCAGTAGGCCAATGGCATATCGATATCAAATTATGATACAAGCTGGCGTCGCTCTTAAGATCACCATCAGTGACGTTGGGGTTCAGAATATCAGTTTACCAGGTTGTTCTGATTTCACCCAAATAGAAGTTGTGAAAGCAGTTACGAAAATTTGACGGTTTGTACAGATATTTACTCCGCGTTCCTAAATCAAACGTTCTTTAAAATGCTTTAATAAAGACTCTTGTTACTGCATTAGTTGTTTTTATCGAAAGCATCGTGTTGCCAAGATCTCCCAAAAAAGCATTTAATTGTGTTTTGAAGATTGGTATTTTTTTGAGCAATTTAAAAACAAATTTTACAATTATAACTATAAAAGTAAAATTTTTTGAAACTGGTAAATCGGGGTACCGGCATTTGTTCAAGTCAAAAATTGCTTTTCTTGGTCAAAAATGCAATTTAAAAAAAATTGTTTTTATCCCCTTATGACACTCATCTCAAGGAGGTGATCAATCATAGAAAGTTTGATATTTGTACTCCCGGCAGTTTAAGACACACAGAATTGCGAATTACATATCAAGCTATTATATGAACTCGAGGTTACCTAATGTTTATATAATCTATTTAAAAACTTTTCTAACAGGACTGAAATTGTCGCAGAATAATATTCAATAGGTTGACATCAAAAAATTATCGTGAAGTGTGCACTCACGGGACTGCCGCGATCTTAAATCACATTGCAACTAGATATTGCTTCGAGGGAGTGCTTGAACCGATAATGCGCAAATTTTTGGGAACGAATTAATTACAAGATACCGACAACAGACCAAAGAGAATTAATAATATATTGAAGTAAAATTGCACATTACAGTAAGTGCGACACCTGGTGATGACAACAACGGTAACATTTATGACAAAATAAAGCAGCATGGCATAAATCATCAAGACGTCTCCACCCAGGATCAAATCCATTCGAGCAGCACTAGTTTGGACTCAACTGTTACGTCCTATTAGTAGCGATGTCAAACAGATGATTCTAACGGTTCGTCTGTAGAGGGTTCAGCCAGCGTTACGCTTGACTGATTAGCACTGTGAGATTGCGGAATAGAAGATCGTTTGGAAATTTCCTTGTTTGTTCCTGGGTTCGAGCCCCCGACGATGTTGAAAGTGGAATCAGTTGGTGTGGGAAAATGAGGACCAGATGTAGCTCGTCGAGTGAAATCCCGGAATACGTCGTTTACCAATTCATCGCCTGCAAATGCATTCTAGTATAGTCTGCTGTGACATGCTAATGTCTGGTTCCAGTTGAACCAGTACCAACTCGAATCGATACTCACTTTGTTGGAACCCCCCTAGGTCTTCCTCCTTCATTTGATTGCTCATTTTTTTCAATCGAATCCTAAAACACAAACACTTGATCACTTCATCATCGTGACACAACCATAAGAACCACTCACAACGTCACAATATCGGCGTTAGCGTCATCAATCGCGATTTCAAGCGCGGTTTTTCCATCGGCGTCGATTGCGTCCAAATCTACTCTCCTCTTGAGGAGCTGGCATGTTACACCTGCATGATGTGAAACGGTTACTCCATGCAACGCGACGCTTCGTTCTGCACCCACCTGTTTGATTGTGTAGAGCAGCGTGATGCAGCGCGGTCCGCGCTTTCCGATCTCTCCCGTTAATCTGCCCGCCGTTCAGCAACAAGAACTCGCAAACCTGAATGCTGCCCTGAAACACATGATGAGCGCATAACGTGGAGAAATTCGTGGCAGATTAGTTTGGAAGGTGGTCGCACTTATTAAACGCGATGCAAAACAATAATTAGCTAACCGTGCGCGATGCGCGCTCGGTCAAGCAAACAATTGTTTTTACGTTCAGCAGTACAAACACGAGAGCAAAAATGCACCCACATACGAATACTAATGTGTAGTCTAACCTACGAAACCAATGCTAATCGCACAAACGTAGAGCGCTCACGTCACTCTTAGGCAACAGGCGCCAGCAATGCGCTAAATCTTCGCAAGATCTTATTGGTTTACCAACTAGTCGTTGTACTTTCCTGTTTGTGATAGTCTTTGCTTATGGTGCTGTTTACTCGACAGTTTACAAAATATCGCACTTCGAGAGCCTGCTCTCTATACTCAATGTCAACGATTTATAAACTAAAACGACTCGATACGAAGGTGGTGGAACTCATGACAAAAGTATTGGCCTATGCGTTGATTTCAGGGATGAGGAAGCGGTCCTTTTTTTGTGGAATCGGAAGCGCGAAAATTCTACCGTTTCCGCTTCCACATAGGTTATTTGACTTGAGAGTAGCTTGGTGAAAAGGTTTTGTCCATTTCCCAATGTGGATTAAACGGTGAAGTGGTACTTAAGTCTGAATGAACATGCGATATCAATAGCGCGAGAAAGAGAAAAAGTATAACTAGCATCACATTTTATATCAATTACGGGTGAGAAAAAGGTAGTTTGGACAATGAAACGTAGCTAATAAAATGATGATTGGATTAAACTTAACTAACCTTGGTTAGGGGGTTGAAAACATTGAAAAAGAAATTACTCACGACAGAAACAACTTGATCATTCTACATCAGTGCTCTTCAACAGGGGTTTCGCAAAACATGCAGTTATGTTCCGTGAGTTCTAAAGAGTTCCGTGAGGGGACCGCGAAGGTTCTTCGTTTATTACTAGTATTTTTTATTATTTCAGGATATTGATTTCTTATATGTAGTGGTGTTCCGTGTATATAAATAGTTGGTAATGGGATCTTGTGATAGCAAGTTGCATATTGTGACAGAATTCTGTTTACAACTTTAAGAACGTTTAAATTTGCTAACTTCATTTGTTACGTAATAGTGCGTCTGTTAATTTTAATTTTGCTGTTGTTGTCGTTACCCGACCCCTTCCGAGGGATGGGGGCATGGCCGAGGACCATGGACCCAGAAGCCGGGCAACTCCCCAGGGTCTGGACCAGAGGTGGTAGAAAGATCGAGAGTCGCCAAAGAGCGAACGGCGCAGAGTCCGTAGCTGGACAAAACAGAATGAGATCAGAAGTGTTCAGGGACGAGTGTCGACAGGCGTTGCAGGAAGGATTCTCGATTCTGCCAATCCTACAGAGATAAGAGCTAAACAGTAGGCTGTGTCCGTTGCAGCGTAAACGAGAGAGAACACAGCGAGCGTGACGAGGGAGCACAAGTTCCTCGGTGGAAATCGAGCGAACCTGCGTGTCGAAGAATTTCGATGAGACAGTGCTCCTCCCGTCCGAGAAAAGACAACAGTGGATACGAGAGATAAGAGAGAGACTACAAGGGATTGCAAAGGGCACGAGTAGCGCTCCCTGTTACGCCAGCTCATCAGCCCACGTCGTTCCCCGGGAGAAACGAGTGTCGGGGGACCCATTGCAGCCTGATAGAACAGAGGAAAAAGAAGACAGTTCTTGCGAGATCTACCACAGGGGAGGGGGGGAGTGCCCGGGGTAACTGGGACCGCACCACCACGTTGAGGCGGCTGTTGATTGGTGCACAATTGTGGAATCCACCCTTTCCTCTTCATGCTCCCGCTCTGATCCCCCTCTCTCTTACCCACTTTGACTCTCTCCTCCCACATGACCTGATACTCTGGACTGACGGATCTGTTCCTTTTCCTTTTGGCAAGGGCGGCTCCGGCATACTTGCCAACTGCCCTCTATGTGGCACTGAGGCCACTCTTTCCTTTTCAGAAGGTCCAGTATGTTCAAATTTTTCCGCTAAAGCCTGTGCCACTCTGCACGCTCTTTGCTGGTCTCGGCAGCACCAACAAGCCTGCCACTTCTCTTCTCCTCCTATCTGACTCTCGTTCTGTCCTCGCCACTCTGTCCTTTTCTCCGTCTTTCCTTTTACCTGAAACTCTGTGGCAGATCTGGCAGGAACTGTCTTCTTTTTCCTCTGTTCTATCAGGCTGCAATGGGTTCACGGACACTCGTTTCTCTCGGGGAACGACGCGGCTGATGAGCTGGCGTAACAGGGAGCGCTACTCGTGCCCTTTGCAATCCCTTGTAGTCTCTCTCTTATCTCTCGTATCCACTTTTGTCTTTTCTCGGACGGGAGGAGCACTGTCTCATTGAAATTCTTCGACACGCAGGTTTGCTCGATTTCCACCGAGGAACTTGTGCTCCCTCGTCACGCTCGCTGTGTTCTCTCTCGTCTACGCTGCAACGGACACAGCCTACTGTTTAGCTCTTATCTCTGTAGGATTGGCAGAATCGAGAATCCTTCCTGCAGCGCCTTCGGACACTCGTCCCAGGACACTTCTGATCTCATTCTGCACTGTCCAGCTACGGACTCTTTGCGCCATTCGCGGAGAAAAGGGTGGAGGGAATAAAGAAGTCGGTTCTGCTATCCTGCGAATAGGGAGATCATAAACATTAAGGAATGAGAGCGAGGAATCGTTTAGAGAGATGTTGATCCCTACATATTCAGAGTTGGGGTCAAGCAAAGAGACGAGGTAGAAAGTTCAGAAAAGGATAAACTCTGCCTGACAAAAATGATGACGCCGCCTCTAGGGTGTGTGACATCAGTAGAAAAAATAGCAGATCGGGAGTGGCTGCGACTAGATCAGCGATCTGAAAAGAGGAAGATAAGTTAAAGTTGGATTCCTGAATAGAAATAAGGTCAACGGGATGAGACGAAATAAAGTGTGGAAGTTCAGTGCTCCTGACTCGGAGATCCCCAGCATTCCATAAAAAACCCTGAGGGAGTCAGGGAGGAGAAAACGAAACAGGAGGCAAAGAATAACAGCTAGGAGCATGTGGCGGTGGTGAGGGTGCAGAACGAGAAGATACGAAGTGGGCGGAAAAAAAATAAGAGGTTTGAAGGTGAGGGTGGAGCGGGAGTGCTACATTAGAAGAGGGGGGCCAGATCGAGCAGTGGAGGTAAACGAGCTGGAGGAGTCCGAGAGGGAAGATAAGATGATGGTAGGTATGGGATCTCCAGAAAAAGCAGGAAAGCAGCAGGGAGGGCAGCTCCCGGAGTGAGAGCTGCCAAGAGTTCTGAATCTAGAAAAGGATAGTGAGCACTTAAAACGAACCCATTGGGAGCAGGTGCAGCATTGCACCCCGCCAGGCCACATTTCCAGCGCAAACTGAATAGGGAAAAATGGGGCCAGAGTTAGAATGAACGTTGCCGCTCATCAGGAGAAGGAGAAGAATAAGAAGACAAGGAAGGGCAAGAGAAAGGTAGCCGAAGAGAAAAGACAGGCGACCGATTTTGTAGAAGCTACGTACTGCCTTTCTGTGGTCGTTCAGAGAGCAGCACAGCGAAAAAATGGTTTGTGTGAAGGGGTACCAGGGGTAACTGGGACCCTCGGGGAGGTCAACAGCCATTTCGACCCAACCCAAACGGGGTTGGGGACCGCACCACTACGTTGAAACGGGCGTTGATTGGTGCAGTTTAATTTCGTTTGCTTTACATGCTGTATATACGACAGAAATTTGGCGCTTCACTATTCAGAAAGCTTAGAGTCAATACACGTTTTGGGGCCGGACAAAAGTGTTGTAAAAGTGGTTGTAAGCAGTAAAGGAACTTGAAATGACAGTTTGTTAAACTGTTTCATTACTTTTTCAAGTGTAGCAACGAAATATTTGATTTTCTTACAAGCAATTCTTGATTTCTAAATTTTTGTTAGTGAGGGTTCCGTGAGAAACGCGAAAGTGCATTAGGGGTTCCCCGATGACAAAAGGTTGAAGAGCACTGTTCTACATTCAACACGAGTTCTAATATCTAAGAAAAAGAAGCACAGAGTAGTTTGGAACAATAAGCGTTAGCGAAGTCGGTTAAGTAATAGCAATATATGGATAGATTTATGTCTCCTCAAAATAATAAAGTGTAGGCGAAGGCAGGCTACAGAGCCACAAAAGTTAAAAGAATTGTCAACGGTCGTTTTCTCGTTTTTTTTTGTAAGTGGAAGCAGAAGCGGTAAACGAAATAGCCGCTTCCACATCCCTAGTTGATTTACTACCAATTTTCCAAAAAATTCGCCCAACTATGACTTCAGTAATGCGTAATATATGATCAATCATGGATAATATAGACGCAGCAATGTGCAGCCCATCTTCAGTGCGCAAAATATGATAAATCAAGAGCATGTATGCTAGTGGCTAAGTAACGCGCAAAATACGCTTACAAATGCACAACATACGCTAGGTACCGCGCAAGAGGTACTCGTGAGCAGAATATGCCAGCGATCCGTCACATACGCCCAATCATGCACACAACCCGAGGACGATTAATATAGCTCTGACACACGTACCACAGTAGCGGAGGCCATGAGAGGAGTCTTCCCGTCTTCTCTCTCATTGGCCCAGTTTGGTGAGGCCCCATTGCAAGCCGCTAGCATCATCACAGGCAGGTTGGCAGCTTCGGTTGCTCTATAAAACGTGAAATTAGCATCGGGACGGCGGCGCTCGAGCAATAAGCGCCACACGATAGCCAGCACTCACTTGTAGAAAAGCAAATTGGGGGTGAGTTGATCGATGCTGAAGATGTCCGCCTCATCAAAGTCACGAATGCTTTCTGAAACACAATTATGATGTGATTGCAATTGAGGGATTCGGCCTCCCACCGAACTCACCTCTGCCGGTAGCTCGACCAAACATGATGACGTCATCCACCTGCCCTTCGATCTCTGAAAAGTGATAACGGTCAATCGAATAAGAGCTGCTTAGTAGATTTCGCAAGATGGAACTGAGGGTGAAGAGGACCAATTGGCCAGGTTGTCAGCATAAAAAGAGGACCAGACGAAAGAAGGCAGAGAAGCTCAAACTATAGTTACAGTGGCAGTCCGCCTTGTTGATTGCGGGGCTACCAGTCACTCATGACTGGTCCGAAATGAGCTACCATTTTTCCACAGCCTAATTTCAATTAGGTTGACGGCATGAACCTAAATTGCCGTTCGTGCCGTACCTCCATCCCGAGGAAGAGGAGGGGTTATTACAACAGCAATAACAGAGCCACACCTTGGTGAGAGAGGGCGATCAGAGAAGGAACATGGAAGGAAAGGGTGGAATCCACAGTGAAGGCAGATTCCAAAGAGGAGAGGAAGGCAAGCAAGGAGAGACTCCCTAGGAGAAGTAGAAGGAAGCATGAGCGGGTGAGTGGACGCAAAGGCCCTCCAGGACGATCTGCAGAGTCTTGGTTTCACTCCAAGTCTGGCCAAACCTGAAATCGCAAAGGAGGTTGGGAGACGAATAGCCCGCTTATAATATGACGTGGCAAAATGAGTCAAGGTGACTCGTAGGAGAGGTAGAGAAGCCTTAGAGAAAAATTGGGACAAGGAGAGGCAGCTGATGATGGCGCGACTAGCCGCTCGATTAAGGCGTTTCAATTTGATGATATTGGTAACGCTTAAAAAAGGAAATCATCCGGGTGAAGCTAAGGTGAAAAGGGGCCGAAAAAAAGCTTTACACAGTACAGACAGGGACTTCTTATAGGGGGCCAATGATGAAGCACACATACAACGTAAGGCTTTGAGACGAAGGAAAAACTTAGCTTCAGCGAAGAAACACGTTTGGAAAAGGAAGGAGTGCGATCGAAGGTGACCCCAAGAAAAGTTGAAAACCTCACATTTGCTCGGATTGAGAGGAAAACAGAGCTCCTTGTGTGGCCTCCACCGCCGTGGGGACCGAGGGGGAGGGGGACCAAATGGCCAGATCGTCAATGTAAAGAGAGCAGCTGACGGAAGAAGGCAGAGAAGCAGGGAGATCATTGATGAAAACTTATAAAAGTGCAGGGCCAAGAACGCATCCTTGTAAAAAGGAGCGACTTTTGTGATTTTGATAAAACCACGCAAGCGCGCCTATCAGAAAGGAAAGATTGAATTCATCAAGCAAAGCAAGGAGGGAGGCCAGCCGAAAATCAGTTTATGAAAAAAGGGCGGGATGCCAAACAGTCGAAAGCTTTAGAGAAATCAATAGTAGACAGGATCGTCCGAGAGCCCGGCCTGGGTTTGTTAAACCCATCCGAAATGGACTGAGAAAGATACAGAATTTGATCTACAGTAGACCGTCTAGGGCGGAAACCGGCCTGGCGGGGAGAGAGAATGGAATTAGCTCCAGAAAAAAAGGGAGACGAGATAGGAAGATGCGTTCAAAAAGCTTTGATACGTAGGACGTGAGAGAAATAGACCGCAAGGAAGCAGGAGAGACGAGAGGCTTTCCCAAATTAGGGATGGGAATAATGGAAGACATCTTCCAGATGGAAGGAAAGGAATGCAAAGACCAGGAAAAAATTGAAAATGTTCAGAAGAAAATTCATGCCAGAGCAAGGAAGGTGCTTCAGCATTGGACAGGCATCTTTGTCTGGGCCAGTGGAAGCGGAGGAGGAAAGGTTGGAGGTAGCCGCAACAAATTTAGAAGGGGAGACGGGAGAGTGAGACTCCTCAGGGCAGGTGGCTCGGCGGAGCTCGAAAAGGTAGCCTCTGGCTCTGCTACGCAGGGCTTTGGCTAGGAGACAGAAAAATGGGATCTCAGGTAATTGGCGAAGACCGAAGACGACTCCCTGGCAAAGCAACAGTTGGAGAAATTAAGAGGAGGAAGATGAGCCAGCGACAGAGCGAAGATTAGATTTGGGTGAGAGGGAAAAGCAAGTCGCCTGCCATGCCTCAGCCTTGGCCTTGGCGATGACAGACGAAGGACGTCGGGAAGCGGAGATGAAAGCCTGACGATCTTCATCGCTTCTGTGGGCGGCAGCAAAAGCTTTGCGTCTTTCACTAACCGCTTCTTCTACTTCAGCGGACCAGCAAGCTTTATGGACGCACTACATTTGTCGGCATGGTAATTGAGTGGATTCTCCGGTTGGCGTTGAACACCGCCGAAAAGAATGAAAAATTTGGCCGCATTCAGCGCCAGAGAGGTAAAGAGAGTACCAGCAGAGGATAGAGAAAGAGACAAGTATTCCTCTGCAGAAGGAAATTGGCAAAATAAGAAGCAAAGTCATCCCAACGAGCTTTCTGAAAATTGAAGGAAGAGGGACACTCGTTGGGGGGGAAAGGCCGGAAAAAAGGGACGGATAGAAGAATTGGTAGATGGTCAGAACCCAGGTCCTGAAGCACCTCCCAGGAGCAAGAAAGGGCGAAAGAGGAGGGAGAAAGGGAAATGTCAGAAGAGTAGGTATGTCAGGGTCATTGAAGGAAAGGTCAAAGAGATGGTCCAATTGAATACTTCATCCCCACGGGGTCGGAAGTACCTTTCGAATCCCAGAGGGAGTGATAGCAATTGAAGTTCTCCAGGATAAAAAGATTTCTGGAGGAGGGAAAGATGGAGGGAGAAAAGGAGTCAGTTCTGCCATCTGTCGAAGAACGAATAGGGGGAGCGTAAACATTAAAAAATAAGGAGGAGTTCTTTAGAGAGATAATGACCCCTACACATTCAGAGTAGCGGTCAAGGGAGGAAAGAGAGGAGGTAAAAAGTTCAGAGAATGATAAGCCCTGCCTGACGAAAATAACGACGCCACCACCAGTGTACATGGCATCAGGAGAATGCCAGACCGGGAGTGGGTGCGATCAGAGTGCGAGAATCCAGAATCCGAAAAGAGAAAGATGATAGAAGGCTAAATACAAATAAGGTCAACGAGATGGGACGAAAGAAAGTGTAGAAGTTCAGTGCTCCTGGCTCGGTGACCGCCAGCACTCCATTGAAAAACCCTGAGTGAGCCAGGGGGGGGGAGAGCAAGCACAAAATCAGCTATAAACATGATCGGGTGGTGGGAGGGAGGAGATACGAAGCGGGCGAAAGAGAGATAAGAGGTTTGAAGGAGCGGGTGGGGCGGGAGTGCTGCATTGGTAGAGGTGGGGAGGGACAGATAGATTAGGAACAGTGAAGGTACACAACCAAGAAGAGTCCGAGAAAGTTACAGTGTTGGTTGTTGTGGGATCTCCAGAACAAGCAGGGACGTAGTAGGAAAGGCAGCTCCAGGAGTCAGAATTACCTACAGTTTTGAATCTAGAAAAGGAGAGAAGTGAGCTCTTTTAGTGGACCCATTTGGAGCAGGTGCAGCATTGCAACAACCTACCCCGCCAGGTCATATTTCCAGTGCACACTACACTGGGAAAGACGGGGCCAGGGTTAGGATAAACGTTGGCGGTCATCAAGAAAAGGAGAAGAATGAAAATGCGAGCAAAAGAGATGCAGGAGAAAAGAGAAGAGAGGCGACCAATTTCAAAGAGGCTGCGTGCTGCGGCAGCACCGCTGCCCTTCAGGGGGCAGCACGGCAAAAATGGTTTGTGTAAGGAGAATACCCGGCGTAGCTGGGGCCATCGGGAAGGCCAACAGCCATTTCGATCCAACCCAAGTGGGGTCGGGGACCGTACCATCGCGTTAAGGCGGCTGATCACTGGTGCAGCCCGCTCTTACCTGTTGTTGTTGTTTACCCGACCCCTTCCGAAGGATGGGGGCATGGCGGAAGACCATGGAGCCCCAGAAGCCGGGCAACTCCCCAGGGTCTGGACCAGAGGTCATAAAGAGACAGAGAGTCGCCAAAGAGTGAGCGGCGCAAAGAGTCCGTAGCTGGACCATGCAGAATGAGATGAGAGATGTCCTGGGACGAGTGTCCACAGACGCTGCAAGAAGGATTCTCGATTCTGCCAATCCTGGAGAGATAGGAACCTAGAAGAAGGCTGTGTCCATTGCAGCGAAGACGAGAGAGGACACAGCGAGCATGACGAGGGAGCACAAGTTCCTCAGTGGAAATTGAGGGAACCTGTGTGTCAAAATACTTTGAAGAGACAGTACGCCTCCCGTCCGAGATAAGACAAAAGTGGATACGAGAGATAAGAGAGAGACTACAAGGGATTGCGGAGGGCGCAAGCAGCGCTCCCCGTCTGGCAAGCTCATCAGCTGTGTCGTTCCCCGGGAGAAACGAGTGTCCGGGGACCCATTGTAGCCTGATAGAACAGGAGGAGAAGAAGGACAGTTCCTGCCAGATCTGCCACAGAGTTTGAGATAACAGGAAAGGTGGAGGAGAGGACAGGGTGGCGAGGACAGAACGAGAGTCAGACAGGAGGAGAAGAGAAGAAAAATGGCAGACTTTATGGTGTTGCCGAGACCAGCAAATAGCGTGCAGAATGGCGCAGGCTTCAGCGGAAAAACTGGAACAAACTGGGCCTGCCGAAAAGGAAAGAGTGGCCTCAGTGTCACAGAGAGAGCAGTTGGCAAGAACGCCGGAGCCGCCCTTGCCAAAAGGAAAAGGAACAGAGCCGTCTGTCCAAAGCACGAGATCATGAGGGGGGAGAGAGTCAAGGTGGACGAGAGCCGCACCTTGGCGAGAGTGAGGGGGATCAGAGCGAGAGCATGGAGTGGAAAGGGTGGACTCGACCGTGAAGGAAGGCAGATTCCAAGGAGGACAGGGAGGGAAAGCAACAAGAGCCTCCCTAGAACAAGTGGAAGGAAGCATGAGCGGGTGAGTGGACGCAAAAGCTCTCCAGGACGATCTGCAGAGTCTTGGTTTCACTCCTAGTCTGGCCAAACCTGAAATGGGAAAGGAGGTTGGGAGACGAAGAGCCCGCTCATGAGAAAAAAGAGTGAAGTGAGTCAGAGTGACTCGTAGGGGAGATAGAGAAGCCTCGGTGAGTAGTAGAGGGATAGGGGACGACGAGAGGCAGCCGGTGATGGCGCGACTGGCCGCTCGGTGGAGGCGTTCCAATTTGGTGATATTGGTAGCGCTTAGGAAAGGAAACCATCCGGGTGAAGCATGTGAGAAGGGACCGAAGAAAAGCTTAATACAGAACAGAGAGGGACTCCTTAGAGGGGCCCCATGAGGAAGCAGAGATACAGCGTAAGGCCTTGAGACGTGGGAAAAATTTGGCCTTCAGCGAAGATACATGCGTAGAAAAGGAAAGAGTGCGGTCGAAGGTGACCCCAAGAAAAGTTGGAGTGGGATTAAAACGGAGGCGGGAGCCGAGTAGGAGGAGGTTGGGCTGGAGGTTAGCCTGGTGGGGATCCACTGAGAAAAAGGAGGCCTCACATTTGCTCGGATTGAGAGGAAGACACCAGTACTCATACCAGCGCTCCAATCGAAACAGAGCTACTTGTGTGGCCTCCAGCGCAGTGGGGGCCGAGGAGGAGGAGGACCAAATGGCCAGATCGTCAGCGTAAAGAGAACAGCTGACGGAAGAAGGCAGAGAGGCCGGAACATCATTAATGAAGAGAGAGAAAAGTACAGGGCTAAGAACGGATCCTTGTGGAACACCTCGACGGACTCGAAAGGAACGGCTTTTGTGATTTTGATAGACCACAGAAGCGCGCCTGTCAGAAAGAAAAGATTGAGTCCAACGAGCAAAGCAAGGAGGGAGGCCAGCCGAGATGAGTTTGTGGAAAAGGGCGGGGTGCCAGACAGAGTCAAAAGCTTTAGAGAAATCGATAGTAGACAGGATCGTCCGAGAGCCCGGCCTGGGTTTGTTAAACCCATTCGAAATGGACTGAGAAAGGTACAGAATTTGATCAAGTGTAGACCGTCCAGGGCGGAAACCGGCCTGGCGGGGAGAGAGAATGGAATTAGATTCCAGAAAAAAGAGAAGACGGGATAGTATGATGCGTTCAAAAAACTTTGATACGCAGGAGGTGAGAGAGATAGGCCGGAACGAAGCAGGAGAGTCGAGAGGTTTTCCCATCTTGTGGATGGGAATAATAGAAGATGTCTTCCAGATGGAAGGAAAGGAATGTGAAGACCAGGAAAGATTGAAGATGTGAAGAAGAAAATCCATGCCAGAGCGAGGAAGATGCTTTAGCATGGGATAGGCAACTTTGTCTGGGCCAGTGGCAGTGGATGAGGAGAGGTTGGAGGCAGCCGCAAGAAATTCAGCGGGAGAGAAGGGAGAGCAAAAGGACGAGCGAGACTCCACAGAGCACGTAGCTCGGCGGAGCTCAGTGAGGTAGCCTCTGGCTCTGCTGCGCAGGGCCTTTGGCTGAGACACGGAAAAGTGAGACCTCAGGTAAGCGGCATAAACCGAAGCCGATTCCCTGGGAGAAGAACAGTTAGGAAAGTTAGGAGAGGAAGAACACGAGAAAGGAGAGCCAGCAATAGAGCGAAGAAGAGAGTGCACAGATTTAGGATTAGATTTAGGTGAAAGAGAAGTGCAGGTCGTCTGCCATGCCTCAGCCTTGGCTTTGGCAATGACCGACGAGGCACGTCGAGAGGCGGAGATGTAAGCCTGGCGATCTTCATCACTTCTGTGAGCAGTAGCGAAAGCCTTGCGTCTTTCACCAACCGCTTCTTCCACCTCAGCAGACCACCAGGCTTTAGGAGGGCGTTTGATGCGGCCGAAAGAAATGGAAGATTTGGCCGCATTCATTGCCAGAGAGGTAAAGAGAGCAGCTGCAGAGGAAAGAGAAAGAGACGAGTATTCCTCTGCAGTAGAACAGTGAGAGTCAAAGTAGGAGGCAAAGTCATCCCAGCGAGCTTTCTGAAAATTGAAGGAAGGGGGGCGCTCGTTGGGGTGATAGACCGGAGAGAGAGGGATAGATAGAAGAATTGGTAGATGGTCAGAACCCAGGTCCTGAAGCACCTCCCAGGAGCAAGAAAAAGCAAGAGTACAGGGAGCAAAGGAGATGTCAGGAGAGGAGCGACTGCCAGAGGAGCGATGGAGAAGGGTGGGTGTGTCAGGGTCATTGAGGGGGAGGAGGTCTGAGGAGATGATCCAGTCGAATACTTCCTCCCCACGGGGGTCGGAAATACCTCTTGAGTCCCAAAGCGGGTGATGGCAATTGAAGTCCCCCAGAATGAAGAGATTTCTGGAGGGGGAAGAATTGAGGGAGAGAAGGAATCGGTTCTGCCATCCGTTGGGGAGAAGCGAATAGGGGAGCATACACATTAAGAAATGACACCGAGGAGGATTTGTTTAGAGAGATGTTGACCCCTACATAATCAGAGTAGGGATCGAGCGAAGAAAGAGAGGTGGTAGAAAGTTCAGAAAAGAACAGGTCCTGTCTGACGAAAATGACAACGCCGCCACTGGCATGCGAGGCATCAGAAGAGAGAATGCCAGACCGGGAGTGAGTACGATCAGAACGCAGAACAGAGAATCCAGGAATCCGGAAAGAGGAAGAGGAGTTAAGATTGGATTCCTGAATGCAGATAAGGTCGACAGGATGGGATGAAAGAAAGTGAAGTAGTTTAGTGCTCCTGGCTCGAAGACCTCCAGCATTCCATTGAAGAACCCTGAGAGAGTCAGGGGGAGGAGAGGAGGTAGGAGGTGCAGAAGTATAGCCAGGAGCAAGGGACGGTGGTGGAAGGGCAGGGGAAGGAGATATAAGATGGGCAGATGGGGGATAAGAAGTTTGGAGACGAGGGTGGGGCAAGAGTGCAGCATTAGCAGAGGGGGGCCGGATTCCACAGTGGAGGTATACGTGCCGGAGGAGTCCGAGGAGGGGGGAGTCACAGTGTTGCGGCAGCTGCAAGAGTGAGAGCTGCCAAGAGCTCTGAAGTTAGATAAAGAAAGTTGTGAGCACTTTAGATGGACCCATTTGGAGCAAGCGCAGCATTGCACTGATTTGCCCCGCCAGGTCACATTTCCAGCGCACACAGAGCAAGGAAAGATGGGGCCAGGGTTAGGATGAACGTTACCGCTCATCAGGAGAAGAAGAAGAATGAGGAGACGAAGAAGGGCAAGAGTAAGGCAGGAGAGAACAAAAAGTGAGAACAGGCGACCGATTTTAAAGATGCTGTGTGCTGCTCTTCTGCGGTCGTTCAGGGGGCAGCATAGCGAAAAAATGAATGGGGAGTGCCCGGGGTAACTGGGACCCTCGGGAAGGCCAACAGCCATTTCGACCCAACCCAAACGGGGCCGGGGACCGCACCACCACGTTGAGGCGGCTGTTGATTGGTGCAGCCCGCTCGTACCTCGCTACCGATGCCGCCTCGCATGTTTCGGGATTGCATTTGCGTTCCAAACACTGCCTCGCTGCATTATCGTTATGGGGATTGTTTTAAAGGCGAAAAACCTGTTCTGGTCGTTCGTAAGTATACAGAGTATATACATCTCGGAATTTAATTGCGGCATCAACTTTTTTCATCAGACGTCTTTTAACAGCATTATTTCAATCTGCGGCGATAAACATTTGCTCCAAAGTCTTAACATCCTAATACGGATTTGCAGTGATTGAACAAATGGTGAAAGAGTGCTACTCACCTCCCAAATCCTTTTCCTCCTACAACAAGAAAGAGTAACACTATTCACTACCTTTGATAATGCATCACACCACCTACCTGTGACGACGTCACAGAGTCGACCGACTTGCAGCCACCACGTTTACTGACCACCCACCGTCTCGAGTTCGATTCAGCAGTCGGCAATTGCATGATGAATTTTCGTTCCACGTATTTCGCTTTGATAAAGACCTGTCTCTCTTTGCTGTGGAAAGACACGTCACGTCATCATAGCTGATACATCATCAATTATATTTGACACGTCATTGTGGTACTACTTACTGAGAACAATTGGGTTTAATAGCATCTTCTAGCGGCAGTCGTGCTTGATAGATTTCATTAACGCGAGAATTTCCCAGTTCCACCATGATCTGTGAAGACAAAATTACCTTTAGAGATCCTTTGCGCAACAGACATCCGACTCAGGGGTAACAATGTTCCTACTGCAGACTCCTTACCCATATTCTCTCTGTAACTTGTTCTCTTAACACTTTTAGTTCAGGCCGTAAAGTATTTTCCGGATCCTGGCACTCCATCGTTCCTCGCCATGCTCCCATTTCAACGATGAGAATGCATGCAACTCATCGGTCACAAGATGAACATGGGGTGGGGGAGGGGGCAACGATGACAAGCCTTTGCAGCAACCAGGCTACCACAAAATCATTACCTCAAACCTACCTTGAGCACTTCCGGGTCCCATTGATCGAGCGTGAGCGACCTGACCTTTGACACGTGCACTCCCAAACTCCGATGCACTCCACTGCAATCGATGCATAGTGTGACACCGAGACTGATGCTGGCCCAGCGCGGGTCTGAAACAGCAGCTCAATAGCTTCACATCGAACGCATGTACTACGTAACTATACCATCATCAAATTCTTACCAGACTTGCCACAATCGGCGCACACCTGGTTACCAGGCACCTGGCTCACGGTTGCCATGGTGCTATGCTGGCCTTCCTCCAAGAACGAGGTCCCATTTGTTTTTTTTGCTTCTTCTGGGTTGCAGTCTGCAAGCACCACTCAACATAAGCTGACGTCATAATAAGTGTATATTTTGCTCACCGTTGCTAAGCAAGGACGAATCTGATGATGCACGTGACATAGCAACCGTTGTTAAAGGTTTGTTGACGACATCACCGACAGCTGACTAAAAGAAAAAAGCTTGAAATATAAACGAACACTGCATGTATTGAAAGCTCACCTGCGATAAGGGTTCAATTCCCGCGGAGGGCGAGCTGTTCTTGAACGCGGCATCAACGCTAGACTGCAATCAACAGAAAATGATATCGGCAAGATGACCAGAAAATCCTCCCGTATAAACAATTCTAACAACTAATCAAGGAGCGCAACTGATCGTTGCAACAACCATCATCGCTTGGCACACGATAAGGAGCGCAACTGATCGTTGCAACAACCATCATCGCTTGGCACACGATAAGGAGCGCAACTGATCGTTGCAACAACCATCATCGCTTGGCACACGATGAAGAAAATCACTTCAGGGTTGTGACGTGGCAATTTGTAGAAGCAAAGCCTATTTCTGCTGAAAACAATTGGTGAAACAAGCAACGCCGCAAGATCTTCTCAAATACATCACGAACATCGGATCTTGGCATGTTCGAAAATGTTGGGATGACTCCTGTCCACTCCCACGCACTTGCATGACTCCTGTCCAGTTACACGCACCAACGCGGTTTTCATGCACCCGCACGCACTTAATAGCTCCTGTCCACTTACAGGGTCCTACGTGGCTCCTATCCATGCAAACCCACCTGTATAGCACCTATCCACGCTTCTCTTGCCTCCTCCGAATCGCACTGCAGCAAAAAGCTCTTCCCTGGAGAAATTATCTCAAAGCAGAAGCGACGATCCACATCATCAGCAAGTCGCACCGTGCACAGGCGGACATCATCAATTGCCACGGTGACGTCATCCTGTAAGTCATCTGTTACCAATACTTTTTGGCGCAATTGTGTCGGTGGGGGGTTATATCAGCCTGTGCGCTTTCAACTCCTCCGAAACTACTAGGCGTACAAATATGAAACTTTACGTAATTAATCACCATTCTGTGGTGAGTGTCATAAGGGGATTGGTGACGTCATGTCACATTTGAAGATGAAGTTATTAAAATTCGCATTTCTTGACGGAGGAAAGCGATTTTCGGCCTAAATGAAAGTCTACCCAACTTCCATATTCAAGAAATTTCAACCCTTTGGGAACAAAAATGACGTTGTTGTTGTTGTTGTTGTTTACCCGACCCCTTCCGAGGGATGGGGGCATGGCGGAAGACCATGGAGCCCCAGAAGCCGGGCAACTCCCCAGGGTCTGGACCAGAGGTCATAAAGAGACAGAGAGTCGCCAAAGAGTGAGCGGCGCAAAGAGTCCGTAGCTGGACAGTGCAGAATGAGATGAGAGATGTCCTGGGACGAGTGTCCACAGGCGCTGCAAGAAGGATTCTCGATTCTGCCAATCCTGGAGAGATAGGAACCTAAAAGAAGGCTGTGTCCATTGCAGCGAAGACGAGAGAGGACACAGCGAGCATGACGAGGGAGCACAAGTTCCTCAGTGGAAATTGAGGGAACCTGTGTGTCAAAATACTTTGAGGAGACAGTACGCCTCCAGTCCGAGATAAGACGAGAGTGGATACGAGAGATAAGAGGAGAGAGACTACAAGGGATTGCGGAGTGCGCAAGCAGCGCTCCCCGTCTGGCAAGCTCATCAGCTGTGTCGTTCCCCGGGAGAAACGAGTGTCCGGGGACCCATTGTAGCCTGATAGAACAGGAGGAGAAGAAGGACAGTTCCTGCCAGATCTGCCACAGAGTTTGAGATAACAGGAAAGGTGGAGGAGAGGACAGGGTGGCGAGGACAGAACGAGAGTCAGACAGGAGAAGAAGAGAAGAAAAACGGCAGACTTTATGGTGTTGCCGAGACCAGCAAATAGCGTGCAGAATGGCGCAGGCTTCAGCGGAAAAACTGGAACAAACTGGGCCTGCCGAAAAGGAAAGAGTGGCCTCAGTGTCACAGAGAGAGCAGTTGGCAAGAACGCCGGAGCCGCCCTTGCCAAAAGGAAAAGGAACAGAGCCGTCTGTCCAGAGTACCAGATCATGAGGAGGAAGAGAGTCAAGGTGGGCGAGAGCCGCACCTTGGCGAGAGTGAGGGGGATCAGAGCGAGAGCATGGAGTGGAAAGGGTGGACTCCACCGTGAACGAGGGAAGATTCCAAGGAGGACAGGGAGGGAAAGCAACAAGAGCCTCCCTAGAACAAGTAGAAGGAAGCATGAGCGGGTGAGTGGACGCAAAAGCTCTCCAGGACGATCTGCAGAGTCTTGGTTTCACTCCTAGTCTGGCCAAACCTGAAATGGGAAAGGAGGTTGGGAGACGAAGAGCCCGCTCATGAGAAAAAAGAGTGAAGTGAGTCAGAGTGACTCGTAGGGGAGGTAGAGAAGCCTCGGTGAGTAGTAGAGGGATAGGGGACGACGAGAGGCAGCCGGTGATGGCGCGACTGGCCGCTCGGTGAAGGCGTTCCAATTTGGTGATAATGGTAGCGCTTAGGAAAGGAAACCATCCGGGTGAAGCGTAAGTGAGAAGGGACCGAAGAAAAGATTTATACAGAACAGAGAGGGACTCCTTAGAGGGGCCCCAAGAGGAAGCAGAGATACAGCGTAAGGCCTTGAGACGTGGGAAAAATTTGGCCTTCAGCGAAGATACATGCGTAGAAAAGGAAAGAGTGCGGTCGAAGGTGACCCCAAGAAAAGTTGGAGTGGGATTAAAACGGAGGCGGGAGCCGAGTAGGAGGAGGTTGGGCTGGAGGTTAGCCTGGTGGGGATCCACTGAAAAGAAGGAGGCCTCACATTTGCTCGGATTGAGAGGAAGACACCAGTACTCAGACCAGCGCTCCAATCGAAACAGAGCTCCTTGTGTGGCCTCCACCGCAGTGGGGACCGAGGAGGAGGAGGACCAAATGGCCAGATCGTCAGCGTAAAGAGAACAGCTGACGGAAGAAGGCAGAGAAGCCGGAACATCATTGATGAAGAGGGAGAAAAGTACAGGGCCAAGAACGGATCCTTGCGGAACACCTCGACGGACTCGAAAGGAACGGCTTTTGTGATTTTGAAAAACCACAGAAGCGCGCCTGTCAGAAAGGAAAGATTGAGTCCAACGATCAAAGCAAGGAGGGAGGCCAGCCGAAATGAGTTTGTGGAAAAGGGCGGGGTGCCAGACAGAGTCAAAAGCTTTAGAGAAATCGATAGTAGACAGGATCGTCCGGGAGCCCGGCCTGGGTTTGTTAAACCCATCCGAAATGGACTGAGAAAGGTACAGAATTTGATCAAGTGTAGACCGTCCAGGGCGGAAACCGGCCTGGCGGGGAGAGAGAATGGAATTAGATTCCAGAAAAAAGAGAAGACGGGATAGTATGATGCGTTCAAAAAACTTTGATACGCAGGAGGTGAGAGAGATAGGCCGGAAGGAAGCAGGAGAGTCGAGAGGTTTTCCCATCTTATGTATGGGAATAATAGAAGATGTCTTCCAGGTGGAAGGAAAGGAATGTGAAGACCAAGAAAGATTGAAGATGTGAAGAAGAAAATCCATGCCAGAGCGAGGAAGATGCTTTAGCATGGGATAGGCAACTTTGTCTGGGCCAGTGGCAGTGGATGAGGAGAGGTTGGAGGCAGCCGCGAGAAATTCAGCGGGAGAGAAGGGAGAGCAAAAGGACGAGTGAAACTCCACAGAGCACGTAGCTCGGCGGAGCTCAGTGAGGTAGCCTCTGGCTCTGCTGCGCAGGGCCTTTGGCTGAGACACGGAAAAGTGAGACCTCAGGTAAGCGGCATAGACCGAAGCCGATTCTCTGGGAGAGGAACAGTTAGGAAAGTTAGGAGAGGAGGAAGACGAGAAAGGAGAGCCAGCAATAGAGCGAAGAAGAGAGTGCACAGATTTAGGATTAGATTTAGGTGAAAGAGAAGTGCAGGTCGTCTGCCATGCCTCAGCCTTAGCCTTGGCTTTGGCAATGACCGACGAGGCACGTCGAGAGGCGGAGATGTAAGCCTGGCGATCTTCATCACTTCTGTGAGCAGTAGCGAAAGCCTTGCGTCTTTCACCAACCGCTTCTTCCACCTCAGCAGACCACCAGGCTTTAGGAGGGCGTTTGATGCGGCCGAAAGGAATGGAAGATATGGCCGCATTCATTGCCAGAGAGGTAAAGAGAGCAGCTGCAGAGGAAAGAGAAAGAGACGAGTATTCCTCTGCAGTAGAACAGTGAGAGTCAAAGTAGGAGGCAAAGTCATCCCAGCGAGCTTTCTGAAAATTGAAGGAAGGGGGGCGCTCGTTGGGGTGAAAGACCGGAGAGAGAGGGATAGATAGAAGAATTGGTAGATGGTCAGAACCCAGGTCCTGAAGCACCTCCCAGGAGCAAGAAAAAGCAAGAGTAGAAGGAGCAAAGGAGATGTCAGGAGAGGAGCGACTGCCAGAGGAGCGATGGAGAAGGGTGGGTGTGTCAGGGTCATTGAGGGGGAGGAGGTCTGAGGAGATGACCCAGTCGAATACTTCCTCCCCACGGGGGTCGGAAGTACCTCTTGAGTCCCAAAGCGGGTGATGGCAATTGAAGTCCCCCAGAATGAAGAGATTTCTGGAGGGGGGAAGAATTGAGGGAGAGAAGGAATCGGTTCTGCCATCCGTTGGGGATGAGCGAATAGGGGGGGCATACACATTAAGAAATGACACCGAGGAGGATTTGTTTAGAGAGATGTTGACCCCTACATAATCAGAGTAGGGATCGAGCGAAGAAAGAGAGGTGGTAGAAAGTTCAGAAAAGGATAGGCCCTGTCTGACGAAAATGACAACGCCGCCACTGGCATGCGAGGCATCAGAGGAGAGAATGCCAGACCGGGAGTGAGTACGATCAGAACGCAGAACAGAGAATCCAGGAATCCGGAAAGAGGAAGAGGAGTTAAGATTGGATTCCTGAATGCAGATAAGATCGACAGGATGGGATGAAAGAAAGTGAAGTAGTTCAGTGCTCCTGGCTCGAAGACCTCCAGCATTCCATTGAAGAACCCTGAGAGAGTCAGGGGGAGGAGAGGAGGCAGGAGGTGCAGAAGTATAGCCAGGAGCAAGGGACGGTGGTGGAAGGGTAGGGGAAGGAGATATAAGATGGGCAGATGGGGGATAAGAAGTTTGGAGACGAGGGTGGGGCAAGAGTGCAGCATTAGCAGAGGGGGGGCCAGATTCCACAGTGGAGGTATACGTGCCGGAGGAGTCCGAGGAGGGGGGAGTCACAGTGTTACGGCAGGGGGGGCAGCTCCAAGAGTGAGAGCTGCCAAGAGCTCTGAAGTTAGATAAAGAAAGTTGTGAGCACTTTAGATGGACCCATTTGGAGCAAGCGCAGCATTGCACTGATTTGCCCCGCCAGGTCACATTTCCAGCGCACACAGAGCAAGGAAAGATGGGGCCAGGGTTAGGATGAACGTTACCGCTCATCAGGAGAAGAAGAAGAATGAGGAGACGAAGGAGGGCAAGAGTAGGGCAGGAGAGAAGAAAAAGTAAGAACAGGCGACCGATTTTAAAGATGCTGTGTGCTGCCCTTCTGCGGTCGTTCAGGGGGCAGCATAGCGAAAAAATGAATGGGGAGTGCCCGGGGTAACTGGGACCCTCGGGAAGGCCAACAGCCATTTCGACCCAACCCAAACGGGGCCGGGGACCGCACCACCACGTTGAGGCGGCTGGTGATTGCAACGATAAACACAAAAATGACGTCGTAATTAACAATGGATGGTCAAATTTGTTACCTTCAGTTTCTTAAAAAGTACTGACCGTAGAAACGCGATTGAAAGCTTTTTCGGGAGATGTAAACGTGGTGCATCCGATAAACTTAATTCTTGAGAAAATTAAGCATTACCGACGATGCAACAATCGATTAGGCATTTGAGCGTTTCGTTAAGAATCTTTTTTCCTTTTATTACTGCAACGCTTCACAAAAGCACTATGTCGTCATAATGCTATCTGGTAGGCTGCCATTTCAGTGAAAACAGTTGCAGGCAGCAGCTGCACTTATTATCCTGTTATTTTGAAAGCAAATGTAAACAGTAAAGCCTTGTACTGAAGTGGAACAAAATATAAGCAGTCCACAAATTATCGCTACCATTTAAAAAAAATCAACAAACTTTTCTATTTTTCGAAATATCTTCATTAAGGTTGTTTTATTGCAACGATAAACACTTAAAAATTCATTTTAGATGTACTAATACTCCTCTACATGTGAACCATCGGTCGCATGAAGGATATCTAGTCATTTTTCGATTTTTCGCTGCTAACTCTTTTCCTCGCGGCTTATCTTCTGGCCAAGGGAATGTAGTAACTGCACTTTATGCACGTTGTCTGATTTCGTCTCTATAAACCAGGAAACGCACTGGGCTTTTACCTGCGGAGTGCTTATTGTCATTAACTCCACTTTTGCGGATAAATTCAAAAGATTACGCTTAATCACTAAATAAATTATAATTTCAAACCTGATTAGGAAAGCTGATGCAGCAAGGGATAAGTAAATCGAGCCTAACAGCTTTTCTGCTGCACATTTTTTAGTAAATTTTGATATGTTTGAATACATTACCAACAAGGCTAACAACAAATTAAAAATGACAGCCAAAGTCGCTTGCATCATTTAAATAAACACAAACATTGATTACTCTGTTTTTCTTTGCTTCGCTAAAGGGACAACCTTTTGTCCCATTATTTAAATTTAACTTTTTTATTTAAACATATCATGTGAAACTCTATTCCAGCATCTTGTGTTTACTGCTTTTCATGACAGTCCTGTACAAAAAAAGTTCTTCGTTTGCAAAAAATCTATCTCACTCCGTTCTTGAAACCAAATATTTGGAAAAATGTTCCCCGTGGTAAGCCTATAAAATTCACTGAAAAAAAACACTGAAAAGATTAACTATATCTTTGCCAACCAAACAAAGATTGGTTGCAGAACTTTACTAAACATAAGGAAGTAATTTTATAAAATTATTTACAAATCATTGTGTTTAAGGATTTTCCCTGACAGAGTCACCGAGAAGGAATCAACCTGCACCAATCAATAGCCGCCTTAACGTAACGGTGCGGTCCACGACCCCATTTGGATTGGGTCGAAATGGATGTTCGCCTTCCCAAGGGTCCCAGTTACCCCGAGCACTCCCCTCGCACAAATCATTTTTTCACCGTGCTGCCCCCTGAACGACCGCGGAAGGGCAGCACACAGCTTTTTTTTCAGTTTGTTATTAGGGAGGTCATTATTATGTTATTGAGCATAGTTTATGAAATCCACACTCTGAGGAAAAATTTTTACAAAAAAATACGTCAGGTCTACGTCACTGTGTGAAATCATATGTGCAACCGTACATATGAACGGCATGAATGATAGATCGACCGGTAATCGGATGCAAGAGGTAAACCAGTAGCGGAACCAGAAACCTTTGCTGGGGAGGGTGAAAAGTCTAAACTGACGTATTATCAGTAAAGGTGAAAACTTTTTCTAAAGTCAATTTTTTCGAAGTGCATTCTAAGCATTTAAGTCGATTTTACGTCTTTTTTTCCCGCGATTCACAGGTTCAGGCGGGCTGATTCAGTGCATACGACAATCTCGCTTTCGAACCAGACTTTTTGCTGGAGCAACATAATGCTTTACATTCCGGAACATCTTCCTGACAAATACCGATGATTGTTTTTATAGAATTTTGAACTCCCGGCTTTTTGTTCTGAACCTCGCAACAACACCATTGCTCCACGGCGGCTGCTAAACATAACTTTTCCGAGACCAACGCGAACAAAGAAATTCTTGAAAGACAAAAAAATAGTGGGAGGGATGCATTCGACACATCCTTGCTGGATCCGCCACAGAGGCATAGTATGTTGGTAAATTACGAGACAAAAGTACAAAATTGCGGCCAAGAAACTTAGTGTCACAACTACTATTATGAGCGGGGTTCGCCCCAAGTCGAGAAATAAGCAAACAATTTATTTTTGTAATCGTAAAACACAAAAACGATTACGGCGCACGCCCTACCCCAAATTGTGTCCCTATGCTTATTTGAAAGGATAGGATTTGTAAAACACTAGAGAGCTAGTACGGACAGTATTTATTCAACCGATACGACGATCGGAATTACAAGCGATAAACCGATTTGTACCAATTTATCGTCACTGGTTTCAAACTTGTAATTTGGGTGAAGCCGAACAAGCCAGCTGAACCAACATTTCTCACCCGATATCACTGATTGGCAACTCTGCCGGGCAACGCAACACGAAATATATAAAAAGATACCTTCTTTTTTTGGTAAAACAGCTTGTTTTGCTTGATAGTGAACCACCGCCTGAAACAAAAAGTTGATTAAATGGAAATTGTGCGTTTGACAAAAAATAATAGGAATTCTGTTTTGATAAGATTAAAATTGGAATTTCTGCCCGCTTTGAAATAATAAAACCCTGCAGTTCATGCAGTAGAAACCTTGAATCAACCAGCTTGCTGGCAGATGGATTAACAATTGATGCCACACACCTTCTTACCTGTTCCAGGTTTTGAATGCATTACTAGCACGTTTGAACAAATGCCCTTCTATAACCAGCTTTCCTTCCTCCTGGCGCATATGCAATCCACTGTCGCCCGTCTGCATGAGAGCGCAATAATGACAACACAGTGACGTAACAACAGACGCAAATGATGCACTCACCATGTGCAAATGACGCTCTTGTTCTTCGGACATGGCTAGTTCATCTTTCTTGGTTGATTGATGCAACTGATCTAACTAGAATTATGACAAGATGCAAAGCACAGTGAGTGAAACTGCGACCTCAGTAAAGCAAAACCAGTACTAACCTGAGCCGAGAGTGATTTGAGGTAAGGATCTAGATCCTTCATTAAATCGTATCCTTGATGAAAGAACGTAGAGAGTCCGTGCATGTAAGCAAGTAGCTGCAATAGAGACCTGTTTGAGAGGAGTTCATAACCGAACAGCCACGACAAACCCTGGATACAGGTAACAGCAAGCTATCATGGTCAGGATGACCTCCTTGTTGAGAATGACGATTATTTTTTTGATTATAGCGAACAACTTGCAAGTTTAATCCTAAGGCAAAACTGCTTGACCCAGCTAGCCACCGTTTGTTTTCAAGCTCCTTTTTTCGATCTGAGAGATTGTCCAGTGGGTAAGGGGCCGGAAATACTTTTTTGTGATCCAGTCGGCTCAACCTTATTATGTGGTGAGAAAACAGCAGAGGAGCGGAGTGGTTAGTTTACTCACACCACTTACACAAGTTGCATTTGCTTAGTGGCCCCATTACACCAACACACTCTCAACGCGTCAAATGCCAGCACAGCAACGATTTATTGGCACTCCATCAAGCTGGCCTTCAAATAGCATCAATCCAACACTCATGCTACAAGTTCAAACTACAGCTTACACCGTCCTCATATCGCGGCTTCCCACAACCCTCCTTAATCTTACATTCCATGACTACACTCTTATTGCATCACTTCATGGTCGCAACAAACCTTATCAAGTGCTTGAAATCTGTTCTTCTTCTGAAGTATGTTGATCTGAAATAATCGAAAAATGAGCATCACCCTGTAACGGCCACACCACTCCACCAACCTTCATCACGTAATCCATCGAAACTTGCCGAAAGTGGTGGCGTGATGACGTCATGTGACTGGTGACGTCATCCAGATCACCAGGCTTCGCTTTACTAACGGCAGCGAACTTGGAGAGTTGATTGGAATAATCATCCGAAGCTTTATCAAACGATTTTTTGAGATCATGGGCGGATTTCACATCCCTGGTTTAACGAAATGCAGTTATCCGGCGCGGAGTAAATACTCAGCTCCACAAACCCGATTATTGAGCAACCAATAAAATGACCGCTAACTGCTTTTCATTAAGTGTGCAGCACACATGAATCAGCCAAATAGCAGTTGAAGGCGCAGAGATATGGTTATGCGTGAGAAAATGAATTAAATTAATGGTATTCACGAACATAGGAAAGCAGCCCCACCACCATCTTGATGGCACGTTAGCAAGGCATGTTGTCAAAGGGCAAGCAGCTTATCTATAGCAATAAAGTAAAAACGAAACGAGAACGATCAATATCACATCGCAAGAACGATGCCATCACTCGTGGTTGGTTCCCAACACCCAGCAGGTAACGTAACGATCACACGCACAATGTTCACTAACGCAAAAAAAGTGATTCCTGTTGGGCCTACGTCGCCGCCAACAAGTGCAAAAGCCGCTACATAGAACGACGGCCCATTACATAGAGGGGTACACAATCGCAAGTGACGCTTACTCTTTCAGAAAGGCAATCAATTGATTCCGGACGCTCATTTGTGCTTGCTCGAATAAAACCTAAGCAACAACCGCCAGTCAAACAATTTATGATATTCGTATTTCACGAACAACTTTACGAAAACTTAGTTTGTTATCCTGCCACTGCTCAAATTCAAAAGCTTGCCGCGATATAGCAGCAGTTTGATTTCGCTGCGATTACAGTCGCAGGTTGCTGGTTCAACCCTCAAGCGGGTCACACTTAATAAAAATGGTGCTCACAACTTTTCCGGTAGACGCTCATGTCGAAAAAACAGTATTTGAAAAAGCAAACAAATGCATTTATTGTGCCCTTGAAAAGAGCACTAAATGGAATGTAAAATCTTTCACCTTCACATGGTAAAAACATGGCAGAGGCATGCAGCATACGCGGCACAGACATTGTGGCTTGTCCTTCTAAAGACAAACACAGTTGTCAACATTCCACACAGTAATGACAGCAATTTATTGCTTAAGATACCACTAATATTTGTCAAGGTATCTTGCAGCAAGATTGAACAGCAGCACCAACTAAGACTAAAACAGAGATCATCGCCCTCTTGAGCAAGTGAGATTACATTGAGTAGTGCGGCTAGCAACCAGGTGCTCCTTCAGCACTTTCCCCGCTTTTTCATTGCAATAATCAATACGTCTATTTTCTAATATAAAATCGGAACGCTAAAACATTTTTTCTAAAATTAAAAGTTCCACCCCAGCTTACATTCATAAAAGTTTCATTGTAAAGAGGGCGAGAACTTTGCTAACGACGTTTTTAGATCCTTTATTTAATTAAAAACATGCCCCTCATTCAGCTAAGAAATTTTTTTCCGTAGTAAAATTTAAAGCTGATTAATTGCCTGTATGTAATTATGCAAAGAATGTACACACAGCCACTGGTGATCTTGAGCAGTAATTGCTACAGCTGGTTCAAGCCTTTGAATAGATCTGTATTCATTGAAACCACTTTAGCATTGGTAATATAAACACAATTTTTACAGAGACTAGACAAAAAATATCTACGAAAAGCCACGCTAAACAGACATCAAAGTGCACAAAAAAAAAAAGAAAGCAAGTGTTAAATGGCAACAACTCCAGATGGTACTTGTGGGTTATCTGTCACCACTTTTTTTCACCAGGTATTAAATTACTATTATTTAACTGTATATATAACGTTTAAGCCTAAAATGAGTTTGGGTTAGGGTTAGGGTTAGGGTTAGTATTGCAAGAATGGCCACCCAATGAATAAATTTAAAAAAAAGTGGTGACTAACCCTAACCCTAACCCTAACCCAAACTCATTTCATTTAATACCTGGTGAAAAAAAGTGGTGACAGATAACCCACAAGTACTCTCCAGATTAGTAAAGCTTTCAATAACAAGAGGGCGAGCAACGCGGCCGAGCGGGATAGAGCTGTGATCGAATAGGCTCGCCTTCAACAAAGCGCAGCCATGTCCGCAGAAAAAAACTTTATGACGATTTTCTCAGCTTGGCCGATTTTAAAAAGGAGTAAAAGTTATCTGCAGTCATATCAATTGTGCAAACATAAATATCCACAGCAGGTCTGGGGATTGTGTCAAGCACAACGTCATTGTCGCTGTCCTTTGAGTCGGAAGAACCAACGAGTGCCGCCCTTAAATTGATTACCAATCTGACACAGCCCACATCAGTAAGCAAGTGGAACTTACCGTGTGGAAATTTGAGACTTCAGACATTGTCGTTGCAAACTGTTTTAAAGCATTCTGAAACAACAAGTTGCTGGTAAGCGGCGGAAGCAGGAAATTAGCTGCATTTCTATTAATAACACTATGCATGGATCGAAACTACGTAACTTGTACTACGGTGGACATCATGCTTCAAACACAAACCAATAACGATAGCAATGCGCAGCAAAGTGGTGGTCACGCAATCGCAAGTTCAAGCCCCACATTAACCTAGTTGCTGAGCACAAAGACAAGAGTTTCCGGCTTCATCGAGCGATGGCCGCTACGGTTGACTTCTGGAAGCTGGCCCGAACACAAGTTGGAACATGCTTGGCATGACCGCGAAGGTTTTCCTGCACCTAGGACAATACAGTTGTCAAATATTACAAAACTCTACAGATATAGCAGGAAAAAAAGTTTACCAGCATACATATAAATGAAAATAAAAAATGTTACTTTCTGCTTGAACTAAAAACAATGGTAAAACAGGCAAGGCAAGGGTAAGCGGTTTAATTTAAATTTTTGCTAACATTCCACATGTTGCTTACATGACGCCACCAGGCTGCTATATCGGCTTTGCACACAGACATAGCATTCTCGGTCGGTACTGTCCATTATGTATGAAGAATACACATATAAAAAAAATGCTCGCAAACCTTAACAAATGCATCATGCTTGAACAATTTTGCAAGATCATCAAGACTTGAAATAAATACTCTAGCAAAAAAATAACAAACAAGATTTCAATTAAAGGTATTTCTAACATATTGTAAACGTCTCTCGGTACAAGAGAAAAGCGTAAATGGCGAATAGACTGTAGGCAGTTTTAGTTCTGAAACAGTGAACATTGAAATTAATTGGTACAAGAAAATTGAAAACCCAGTGCCGTTTCGATTCTATACCCTTGGAAACCTAAAAACGGTGTTTTGGTTCTACGCCTTACGGAACCTATACAAAAGTTTCAAATTGAAAGTTCAGGTCATTTGGAGTCCTCGGGGGGACCAACAACTATTTTGATCAGGACTACGTCGAGGCGTCTTCTGATTTGTGTGATAATCACTTATTATTTTAGCAACCAAAGTTTTTCCACTGAAGTATGCGCTATTCCACAAACTCATTGGCAAGTCTCGGCCAATTTCTTTTGTGCTCGCAATCTCTAAATCACGGCACGGTTCATCTATATACGCTTTATCATTTCTTCTTTAAATATCTCCACCTTTTCTCTTCTCAAACTGATAGGAATCGCCGATCATTTATTTTTTCTTGGCAACGACGTAGCAGATGAACTACGAGGTGTGTTGCTACAGTGGTCCACATTCTTTTGAGGCATCGCTTATATCATAATTCCGCATTTCCTTTGTAGGACTGAAAGCTGTAATTACCACGCACAAATCCTTCAGCCCCCTTAAAAAACTTGTGCTTCCTCATCAAGCTTGCTGCATTGTGTTTCATCTTCGCTGCAACGCTGAGCAGCCCGTCTCCGGTCACGCTCTCATACCGAAAAAGAAGTCAGGCGGCTACTAGGACGCCACATTTTTAAATGAGAAGGTCAAAGAGCCGGCAACGTGGTTTGGTGAGTTAAAACACCGTTTTCAAGGCGATTGCGATAGAAAGTCAAGCGTTGAAGCCTAATGATGGTTGGTTTATTATATTTCTGGAATAAACACTCGTAGTAAGCTCCTACTCTAGCCAAATTTTAACGAACAGTTGAATAAAAATAGTAGCCGCAACTCAAGCAAAATGTTGTAACTTAGAAATTGCGAAGACAGTCTGTTTAGCCGCGCAAAGTTTTGTGGCAATCTCTCCGCCCACAGAACGATATATATGCGATAAATGAAATGATCTGGGTTTCCAAAACTGGTAAAAAATTGTCTGCCGCATTTGAACCGCGGCTGCACAATACACATTTGAAGGTTTTAGATTACTAAGCAAAGGTCAACTCAACCACAGCAAACAATCATTACCTGGTTTTGAATCATAACATCTTTTAGTAACAAAATTACTATCTCAGATAATAATTTAATTTATAACAATCATATGTTCAGTCTTTACAGAAAGTCGGGTAGAACAGTAGCATATTTTGCTTAAGTACCTTTGAAGACTCAGACTAGAACCCAGTCTATAGCTGGCATACATATAGAGCACAGTTAATTTGCTTGGTACTTGAGTTGTTGCGACCACCAATAATAACTAACTAGCTAACAACACAGCCACAAGATTTAGAAATTTCGACACAAACTTCTTTATCTTGCATAAAAGAAGACGGCTGATTTCAAAACTGTGTTGAAAAACATTTCCTCGTCATTCAGAAATTTAAACTGTTTGCTATAGTTAATAAAGACATCAGATTTTAACAAGACAGCATTCATTCCAAATGAAATACAAGAAATTGGTATAGCAACAACAGTGTGTTCTAAATTTCGAACTGCCATGCTACTAACGAAAGCTGAACACGAAAACACGCTCCTATCCATGGCCAAGTCATGCTGACAAAGCAATGCAATAAAACAGAAAAAATATTGATGTAAAAAGTTTGAACCTGCTAACATTACTGAACGTCTTCCCAGAATCAACCATCGCGGAACAGGTCTTAGTCATCTAAAAATAAACTGTTATTTCAATCGAATTTCCCTAATAAGCAGCAGCTACATAACTTATTATACATGAGCGGAAACTTGCGTTAACACAGATACAAACTCGATCAAGTTGATTTTCCAATTCAAGTATTTCAACTTCTGAATGATGAACTGCTTCGCTGAAAAACATAAAAATTCATGTCGCATCTGTCCGTTCAAATACGCCATTTTCTTGCTGGTACAAAAAATCATGCAAGCAACTGTTTCGCAATCACTTTATTGCTTGACAATAATACCAGCCGGCTCTGCCTGGGTGGCCTGCGATCTCCATCAGTGACGTCTGGGTGAAAAATATCAGTTCTACCAGCTTTGCCCAATGGTTAGTTGTGTGAACACAAACGAAAAGTTAATGCCTAAATCAAGTGAACTTAAAAAAAGCCACTAAGCAAAAACACCACGGCCTGAATATGCATAGCTACTATTCCATGATACCGATCTTTCTCTTCTTTTAAATAACTGGTTAACGGTGGCGTCAAAGGGGCAGCTACGCTGGAAAGCACAAACATTGGGCACTAAACAGTTTGCGTGTTCCACGCCGTGGTGCTTCCTTTCGGAATAAAATTTGTGACCTCAAGGTCCTGGATATGCCTTAGGTCTACGTGCTCTGTTCATTGCTTACGCATAACCAAAGGGGGGGCTTGCATATCCTTTTTGTTCGCAACTATGGAAGACATTTCTGCAATCAATCTAATTTGCATCAAAATGACAGAAATTTCTTCCACAAGGTGCGATTTTACACAAGAGCGTTGTTTTCTATTGATTTCTCTCTATACTTTTTCAAGTCCCGGCAACGCCCTATGTTTCATCTTTTTTTCTCCCTGCTTTACCCAGAAAAGCTAAAAGGGACTTTTCTTTCCCCTAATTTTTAGCCTTAATCCTAGTAGTTCTATGAAACTATTTTCAAGCAAAATAGCAAGAATGTTTCTCCTACGTATGGTGCGATTTTACCCATGCAGAGTATGCTAGTGAGAGTGGCAACTGAAAGGTTGGAGTGAAGGAAGCCATAATTTTTGTACACGTAATGGTAATCATCATACTGTATTTATCAAGACTGGCAACACTCACGAAGTACGATTTCATACACTATCGTTTGTACTTTCAAAAAACGTAGAGGGGAAGGAACCACAGTCAAAGTGATGGCGACTCCACAGAGGTGGTTGTTTTGACAATTGAACCAATCAACTATTTAGTAGTTTGCCTATTTTACGACTAAGTCCAGTTTTACAAATTGATGGACCTACTGTTTATGTTGATTTTTTCTTAAACATGAAAATTTGTAAATGTAACTTTGCCTCTAATCCTAACCTCCGTACTTTTAACTAAAAAATAAGTCAACAAAAACAAAAATTAGTTTTAAGCATCGGTACAAACAGCCTATTAATCACAAATATTCATTTTTTGAGCAAATGAAAAAGCAAAACCTGCAATCGATAACCTAAAAGGGTAAGGTTGACTTTCGTTAGAACAAAAGATTGTTTTTCTTTGTCAAGAAACGGAAGCAAAAACCTTTCCCCTAAGACGGTGAGATTTGTATAGTCTTACGCAAAACAAATTTTTGCAGCTAAGTGCAAGATGCCGCACAAATGCAAGGATACTAATAAAATGCGGAAATTTCGTGAAATTTCACGGACTAGCCGCACTCTTAATTGCATCCTAAGTTCAATCCTAACCAACTATAAGTAACTCCAACCTTAGCTCTATCGTAAGCCTAACGCTAACTTCAACTCTAAATGATAATTCGCGCTGGGAAAATTCCTGTTTCAGTAGAATTTAAGTCCATGAAAGAGTTTCCGTGGATTTCTGCATTTTAGTTTCTTCCACACGTGGTTACTGTTACTGGCTTGCTATCGATAGGTACTATGGGCAGATCAATTTAAAATGTCAGCAGAATCAGAGCCACGCGGATAAAAACTTTTATGACGATTTGTTCGAGCGTACATTCATAATACATATTAACATCATTCATTGAATCAGTCAAAAATATATGAAAAAGTAAATCCAAATTAATTTCGGCTTCTAAGAAGCCTTCATTAGTAAAATCTAAAACACACGAATATGACGTTTAATAGTAATGCAAATAAAGTAAAACTGAAAAAAGTGCTGATATCTGCGAAATTCGAAGTCAGCAGTGTGCAACCTTTTTTACAGACGAGCAAATCGAAAACTAGTTGAAAATTTCGCGGGGCCAGTCAAATTTTGTAAACCCATTATTGGCTTGAGACTGTGTAGTGCATGGGACACAGACAACCTCTTTTCCAACCTTTTAAAGAACTGGCTGTTTGCATAATTCGATGATGTGAAGGCAAGTATGGCCAAATGTATACTAAAACAATTTTTTTTCTAATTTTACATCCTCCCACTTGAAAAGATTGAATAAAAAATGACCTCGCAAAAATATTAAAGTCAATCGAAGACGAATAAGTGGTTTTCCACAACCTTACAATATGGGGTGTCTGGTAATACTGGGCACATAGAGAGTGCTATCCTGTTATTTTATGGAAGTTCATTGTTTTGTATTCTGTGATTTTAGATTTGTTGATAGCATATTTTTACTAATAACTATCAAAATTAAACAAAAATAATAAAAAGCAACAAATTAAAAAAATCAGAAAAAACTTGAAATAGCACATTAAAGTTTCCGCTATGAATCTTTATATCAATTTGCAAAATAATTTAAAATCAATAGAGATATCTGTGTCCAAGCTCGTGAAAAACATCATTCAACGAAACATTACATATTTAACTATTTTGCTTTGTTGTGTCCATAGCCTACATGATATGTAAAAAAAAGAAGCTTTAAATCTAGATTTTAAGCTTTGTGAGATGCATAAACTAACATTCTTTTGGAAAACAGGCGTTTAATATCAATAACAAAAATATCAAACTAATTTGCGACATCCCTAATATCTTTTAAGTCTTCAAAAAATCATTGCACTTACTATTCATGGCTTTGGAAAATTTCAAATTACCTGCGCATTTAGTATAGTATTGACTCCTGGATTCGAAATAAGCCTTTCTAGCAGACATAATTAGCTATGCATAATGAAATTCTTGTACATGACAAAAATCATATGTGTTTAAAGTACACAACATGTAAAAAGTGAGATATATCTTTATCAAACCAACATCTTGATTAGTCGATTAGCTAAATTTTCCGACGATAGAAAGATGAAGCAGCTCTGGCGTGCATCAGGGTGCTCATCATCAGATGACGAATACTCCAACAAGCACCACAACATGACATCCTAACACCAAAACGTTGTAGGGTCAACCAGTCACTTTGTAACCAAGCGACGTAGAATTGCTGACCTACTTTTGAACGCAGCTCTAGATAGGACCCACGCATTAAATCGTCAGGAAATGATGATTGTCATCTCGGCAATTACTGCAGCAGGAGTTGATGTCAACAAGTCATCACTACGACGTACCTCCATCATGCAAGCTCAATACAATTCATGTGAAATACCAAATAATCAGCTGTAGTACGATAGGACTTTCAACCAACAGTTCCACTCGTTACACATTTTGGTGGCAAAATGTTGGCATATCTGGATGGAACCATCCGTGATCGTTTGGCGATTACTGTGTCTGGTTTAGACGCCAAAAAACGGCTGGGCATCTCCAAGCTAACGGTTAGGAGTGGACCTCAGATTGGTCAAGAAGTGGTGAAGTTCGTGAGTGAGTAAACAGGTATAAAAAAGCATTTGGCAGCATCTTGTTTTGATACAACAGCTACTAAGACTGGAATTAATGCAGAAGCTATCACTGTTGTACAATGCTCATTTGACCAACGATTACTCTTTTTCGCATGCTGTCAACGCATGTAGAAAATATGTGTGGCTGATATGTTTACACTCTCTGCACATCAAAGGGACCAGAGATTGATCTGTTTAGCAGACTGAAGTCACAGTGGACTTCTATCAACAAGTCCGAAAAAGTGATGAAGCAGGAGCAGGTTGCTCAAATATAGCTGAGAAAACATGGCACGAATTTTGTTACAATGTTGATGTTCCCATTCTTTAAGAAAACTTCGAGGGTGTTAAATCCTGTGAGGACTACATAGAGTTGGCAACAATCACTCTTAAGATCCTGGGAGTACATGTGGGCAATGCTACAGGGTTTCACGCTCCTAATGCTTATCATCGCACAACATGCATGCAAAATGGCTTAAAATCTTCGAATTTTGCCGTCAGTGGAACTGACGGTTCCACCTGACAATGCATGAGGTAGACTCACAACAAAGGGCTTGTTTGATTGTTTTTGTGCACCACCTCCGCAAGCTTCTGGTTGGCAGCCTCTTTCATAGCATCTGCGCCTACAAATAACTGATGCTACAGCTAATGAGTATCACTAACAAGTCGACAGCACATTTGCCAAGGCTGCAGAGCCTGAATTGCAGTTGCACTTACGGTATCTCAGCTAAGACCTTGCATCATTGCCGTTGTTCAGTGATGACAGCACAGATGAAGAAAAACACGCCATCATCAACACAATGCAAAAAGATCCACTACCAAAAGATGCTTGTTGCATTCCTTCTCACAAGATTCCCAAGTTTTATAAACTTGTAGTTTCAGACTCTGCTACACAGTTATCACTTAACTCACAGTATTTGAAACTCTCCATTTATCGCAGGACTTTCTCACAACTCCACTATAAAAATGGGCATGGCGAGAGGTCTACATTGCAACAGGAAAGATTGTTCATGCACTAAAGGTAGTAACGACTGTGCAAAGCGTGCAGTCAAGCTGGCTACCGACTTCAATGAAGTCCTTACCGAGCATGACCACCAATGGAAGTGATTGAGCACCACCGCAAGCTTCTGCCAACTGGTGCCACTAAAGATCAACTAATGAAAAGCACTCGACAGCAGAGCAGCCTGACTGTCTTTTTTTCTTACAGTAATTGATTTTTAGAACTTCAAATTTTTGTTGGTTTACTTTCCGCATTCTTGAAAGTTTGTATTTGATGCTTATTGGAGTCATTGTAGATCATTATATTTCACATGCTTAAGGAATTACATCAAAATATCCATGATCAACATCAAAATCGGTGTACATGAGAAAAGAATTAGTTCCTAAAATATAGTTGCAACCACTGGAAATATATACAATTGAAGTAATTTCTGAGTAACTTATGGGGCTGTGGGAGACCACTTATTTATGCTGAATTCATCTCATATTTTTACTGCGTCATTTTCTCATTAAACCTGAACTGAAAAGAGTGTGCAATTTTAAATATCAAAAAATGATTTTTGGGGCAACCTAGTGAAGGCTCTTTTCTCTGGGGAACAATTTTTATGAATTGACAATTGTCACAATCAACATCTACCTCGGACCACAAAGCCCTTGTGCAGAGCACATTTGGTCAGTGAGCAGCTGGTTGCACACTTAGTTCTAGGTAATAAAGCAATCAATACTACATCATACATAGCACTGCTAAAAGTTCTAAAACAACATAAAACTAAAGACGCCAAAATTAGACAAAAAGCAGCAAGAAAAAGAAAAAGAGGGAGTAGTAGATGAGTGAGAAAAATAGAAAGAAAATTAAGTTGCAAAACAATAAAAGGACAAAAAAATACATAAGTAAAAAGTGGAAAAGTAATCACATAAAAGCAGAAATAAAAAGATGGTACAAGATAACTATCTTCAGTTGGTTGTGGTGAAGATTAACATATGGCTGAAGGCAGTGAAGGGTCTTATTATCCTGTTTGAAAGTACAGGGTCCGCCAAAAAGACCTGACACATTTGAAAATTTAATAGAAATCAAACGCGTTGACGAAAATAATTGATGTTTACATTTTTGGAAAGCGTATAGCATGCCATTTTGTGCGGTGTCCAAAAAACAATCTACAATGCATTTGTGACGTCATAATGGTTGATTTTTAAAATAATGTAATTTTTTAAATTGTGCTTTATTTGCTAAAATGAAGTGGTTGGGCTCACACCGTTCTTTCGTTATGGAAACTTTTTTTACGAACAGTGGATCAATAACTGCAACTCAAAGATTATTTCGTACGCACTTCAAGCTTGGAAGACACGATCCAGTGCTATTGATCCACTGTTCGTAAAAAAAGTTTCCATAACGAAAGAACGGTGTGAGCCCAACCACTTCATTTTAGCAAATAAAGCACAATTTAAAAAATTACATTATTTTAAAAACCAACCATTATGACGTCACAAATGCATTGTAGATTGTTTTTTGGACACCGCACAAAATGGCATGCTATACGCTTTCCAAAAATGTAAACATCAATTATTTTCGTCAACGCGTTTGATTTCTATTAAATTTTCAAATGTGTCAGGTCTTTTTGGCGGACCCTGTAGAAAAAAAATGGGCAAAATCCCTCATTATTGGCTGCTGAGCGTGCATGGGTAGTGAGCTTGCCTGAAAAAAATCCTGGTAAATCTTGCAAAATTTCATGAGGAGATGATCACGCCATCAGTTTAGCTGTCATGCGATCTGCTACTAGTTCTTATTGTAAATTATGTGCCAATACGCTAAAAAAAGGGGTACAGATATTAGTAATAACATGGTTTTACATCTTCAGAGCAAGAAGTTCATATAAATCTGATAAACCTGCTAAAAAGAGACATCTGACGTCAGCTATGAAAAAAAAGAAAAGATTAGCTTTTGCCAATAATATCTTCATAGGACTGTGGAAAACTGGGAAAAAATATTATTCTCTGACAATTCCACTGTTTTGCCGTTTTAAAGACCAGGATGATGGCGTAGTGGTTAGAGCGTCCACTTTGCAGTCGGTAGACCTGGGGTGGGTTCATTTCCTAAGTCGAATCATATCAAAAGACTTTAAAAAATGGTATTCAGAGCTTCCCTGCTTGACACTCAGCAAAATAGGGATAGCATGGACAACAAGCCAGCAAGCTTGCTTGATGCGTCCTTGGGCAAGACGCTTAATGGGATGCCTCCATCTTTATGTGGCAGACAGGTGGTGGGGCAAAGCAGTCTACCCTTTGTGGTAGCCCCAGTCTAACCGAAGACTTGCAAACAGAGCCTGAGCGCTAATGCTGTGGCCTACATATACATTTTCCTGCATAAAGCTCACAATACATAGCTCAATGACAAAGAAGCCATTATCAGTCGGAAGAAGCATGTCTAAAAACCAAAACGCCAAAGATTTAATGCAAATTACATCATTAGTACAATAAAACACTTCCCAAGCCAAATGATTTGTTTGGAAGCGATGAGCAAGCATGGGAGTGATGGGCTGTATTTTCTTCCCCCAGGCACCACCATAAATTGCCTGAAATATGTAAAACTGCTTCAAGAAAAGCAGAGTATATACATATGGTAGTGCACAACGCCTTTATATTAATGGATGATGGTGCACCATATCACAGATTGAAAGCAGTTTCCAAGTACTTGACAAAAGGCAAGGTGGCAGTTCTTGATTAGCCTGGAATCAGCTCAGACTTGAATCCAATCAAAAACTTATGAAATTACATGAAAAATAAGGTGGCAAAAAAGCAACCATCCAGTGCTGCATAACTTGTAACTACAATAGAAGAATTTTCGGTTAAAAAAATCGGCCTAGACTACTGTGCATCCCTCATAAAAAAGTAAAAGACTCCTGCAGTCTTGCTGCAGGAGTGCAAAAAAAGGTGGACAACAAAAATTCTACAACGTAATCTCATAGTTGATAAAAAGTAACAGTGATGTGCTTCATACATATGCCATTAGATGTCATTATGATTTACAGCCAATAAACATCTCTTTTCGGACACATGTCAGATTTATGCAATCATTGTTTGAAAAAATTAAAAAATGTTAGGATGGCCCTACACTTTTGTAAGTGACTGTACTTTAGCCTGTCTGCTCCCACTAGTTGGCAAAATATTAATATTTTCCGTGTGGTACGACGTGACACAGTGACATTGTTTTCTTTCGATTTCCCCTCAAACTTTCTCAAGTCCCTGTTGGCAAAGCTGGCTAAGCACTATGTTGCATGTTTGCTTTTCCTTGCTTAGGTGTGGACAATGAAATTAAAAAAAGTCCTTGCTTTTTCCAAAATTTTTAGCTTTGATCCCGGTAGCTCTATAAAGCTATTATCAAGCAAAATAGAAAAAAATATTTCCCCTAAGTATGGTGCAATTTTACCCTGGCAGGTCATGCCATCAGCTGTAGACATGAAAGGAATCAATTACGGCAGCAGCACCAGCTTTATCGTGCAAACATTTGTGAGAGCAGCAACAAAAAGTTGTAGAAAATATAAACCATAGTTCCTGTACATGTAATGGTGATCATCTTGGTCTACAAATCAAGACTGGTAGTACTCAAAAAGAAAGAATGATTTCGCAAACTATCATTCATACTTTTTGAACCTGTTACGGGAGGGGGGAGTGAAACATAGTCAAAAATGATGGCATCACCCAAATGTTGATTGTTTTCACAATTGAAACAAATAAGGTATGTTAAGTTACACTTATTTCATGATTTGGTGGGTCCCATACATATTTAAATTTTTGACACTAATTTCTTTGGCTGCGCTGCTTGCATTAACTCGGCCAGAGCATGACAAGGGGCTATGCCTTACCCCAAAGTCATATAATCTATTGCAATAAGTGCCTATTAAGCTCTTTTCAAACAAATACGTTTCCTCTTAATTCAGTGTTACAAATTGATGCTAGTATTATTTTATTTAGATTTTATCTTAATCTTGGGATTTTATCACATCTAACTTTGCCCCGAATTCAGACCTCCCTACTCTGTAATGACGATTAGTCTTGCATACCGATACACAGAGCCTAACAATCACAAATGCCAGCATTGGGCTTTAAAATTTATGTTTGCTATCAAAATGATAGTGGATAATTCTGCCACCTACTGCTGTCCTCACTCTTCACCCTGATGTAACATTGATGATCCACAACTGACATAGCAAAGATTTCATCAGGTGTTACATGTAACCAATAAAAACCTTTATCAGCGCTTTAAAGCTTAAAGGTAAAAAGCCAATGCTGACAACCCAGCCACTGCCTTCTCATAATACTATAAATATGGAACATGAGATGAGTTGCAAGCAGTGCTCTGTAACCAAAAATATTGCTAGACGGGCTAGTTCAGTAACTGTTGGTATTAACGCAAAATAGCAAGTTTTACCACTAATAAGAACATATATTTATATCACTAAAACCACCAGTTTTACTGAGGATCAAAATTTGATAAAGTTGGCATACACACAAGTACACAGTAAATTTATAAAAAATTGACCTTAGAAAACTGTGGATTTGAAACACTGATTATTGGCTAAAAACTAAAACAAACTATAAAAATTTATAGGCCATAACGGATGAATTTATCAAACACCTATTAAATGTATAAACAACAAAAAATATCAGAAAAAATCTCAACTCACCGAAAGTTTGGTGAATCTTTTATACATTCTTCAAAATCAAGAATAGTTTTCATTGTTGAATGAAATGATGATCTTGTTTCAGAATCCCTCACTTTTTGATTCAGTTACAAATACATAAGCCTAATTCTAAAGCAAAATATCGGTAGTAAAAATTAGGCCGACAGTTATATCACTTCCTAACCCAGTAATCTTTACAGTTTTGCTGGCAATTCCAATGCCATTGCCTTATAATTTAACAGCTTTTAAAAATCTTTAAAATGAATCATAGAATCATTCAGCAACTATGTAAAACCTTGCACAGAATTCCACAAGTTAGCTTCTTTCGAGTTTAAAGTTTTAGTTGACTGGTGAATGTTATTGAGTATTTCAGTAAAACTAGGCTACACAATAAGTGAGATGGGATTTTAAACAATTAAAATGGGTTTTCTAAATTAGTTTAATTCTTTAAAAGATAATGATATACGTTTTGGAAAACACTGTTTTACAAAAATTCATGTTGAATTGTGGCATTACTGAGAGAAATTTATATTAAACATGAAATTATGGAAATTCATTTCAAAAACGAATTACTGACTGATGGAAATGTAGAAAAAACTAAAATTTGAAAATTATATTATAGGCAAAGACGGAAATTGTACACCTTGTACCTAATTGGTAAAGCAGCAAAAGGGGCATTAAAAATTTATTAAAATGAATATGCAAGGAAACAATAACGAGTACACCACCCAACCAATTTAGATGAGACCATCCCTGGATGCAATTTGTCCTTTTAGATTTATCAGCAGGGCCCATCCTGTCACAAGTAAAAGTACCCACTCACTAACGTTATCCTCAAAAAAAATTTCAATGCAGTCATGCAAATCACATAAAAAGTTTCAAAAGTAGTAAAACCTGTTGTTTAAATAATTTTCTATTGACACAAAGTTCAAATGATTAAAAATACGAGCCAATTTTTGTCACTTGGTTAATATGAAAAATTGTGTAAATATCAGTATCACAATATCACAGCACAACCAGTAACAATGCTTTTCACAGAGAACTGATATACCGGTACAACATTAATTATCAATATTCATCACAATAGCCTTTTTACACAAGACTATGGCAGTGTACATGCAGCCTGATCTATCACTAACTTATGACGCAATAATTATTCTTTTGTTTATGTCAAACTAGTAATACAAAATATTGTTGTACAACATTTTAACATCACAATTCAATTCTTATAAAATATTGTGGCAAGAAACAATGCTGGCCAGTTAGCCAATTAATCAAATTACACGCAAGCATCTTTAATGGTGAATATATCTTTAAGAAGAGACTATTTTGCTATTGACAGCATTTTACCCTTGGAAACTATTTTGCCATAATCATTCACATGTGTTTATATTGCCATAGTTGCTACAATTCTGCCAGTGATGCTGTGGCACATCCATAGTGCACCAGTCTTGAAATGCTATGACTGCAAGTTTGAATCTCAGCTGGCAAAGCACTACAGGAAAGGCAGTGTACACTGGAGGGGCAGACCCAGTATGTGAATGTACCAGATAATGGACACTACTGATGTACTGATACTTTAGTATTGGTATCGGCCTATTTTTATGGTATCAGGTAGTAGTATCAGTATTGGTTAAATATAGCCAACACCCTTTACTTACCAATACTTGTTAAGCACAAAATAAATATAAAAATTTTTTGATATATTTTTTCATAGAATAAATATAAAAAAATTTTGTTTTCCCCCCTGGAACTGGATTGGATTTGTACCATAATTAACGATTTGTAGTGTATCAATAATGACCAGGGAGAGGGCGGTCTTCCAAACAGGACCCAAACATCGTGTAACACTCAATATTGTGTTTATATAAATATACATATTAAAAGTATTCTATAAATTTCAGTTTCTCTTTTAACTTCAGAGGTAGTTGTTAATAAAAATCACTTCTAATAAAAGCATTGTAGGGAAATTTCTTAATGTTAAAACCAGGGATGTGGAAGTGGTCCATTTTCTGTGGAAGCAGAAGCATGAAAATTCTACCGCTTTTGCATAGAAGGGAAGAATGGAGGGAGAAAAGAAATTGATTCTGCTATCCTTCGGAGAAGAGTGAATAGGGGGAGCATAAACATTAAGAAATGAGAGTGAGGAGGAGTCATTTAGAGAGATTTTGACCCCACATAATCAGAGTAGGGGTCAAGCACAGAAAGAGAGGAGGTAGAAAGCTCAGAGAAGGATAAGCCCTACCTGACAAAAATGATGATGCCACCACTAGCGTCTATGACATCAGTAGAAAAAATACCAGATCAAAAGTGGGTGCCATCAGATCGCAGAGCAGAGAATCCAGGAATCCGAAAAGAGGAAGATTAATTAAGATTAGATTCTTGGATACAAACAAGGGAAACAGGATGAGACAAAATAAAGTGTTGCAGTTCAGTGCTCCTGGCTGCGAGACCCCAGCATTCCATCGAAAAACCCTGAGGGAGTTAAGGAAGGGAAGAGGAAGCAGGAGGTAAAGAGAAACAGCCAGCAGCATGAGGTGGTGGTGAGGGTGCAGAGGGAGAAGATACAAAGTGAGTGGAAAAAGGATAAGAGGTTTGAAGGCGAGGGTGGGGTGCCAGTGCTGCACTAACAGAAGGGGGCCAGATGAGCCAGATTGAGCAATGGAGGTACACCAGCCAGAAGAGTCCAAGGAGGAAGTCACAGTGCTGGTAGGTGTGGATCTCCAAAAAAAGCAGGGGTGCAGCAGGAAGGGCAGCTCCAGGAGTGGGAGCTGCCAAGAGTTCTGACTCTAGAAAAGAAGAGTAGTGAGCACTTTAAATGAACCCAATTAAAGCATGTGCAGCATTGCACTGACCTACCCCGCCAGGTCACATTTCCAGTGCACATTGAACAGGGAAAGACAGGATGAGGGTTAGGATGAACGTCGCCGCTCATCAGGGCAAGGAGAAGAATGAGAAGACGGGCAAGAGAAAGGCAGAAGACAGGCCGATTTTAAAGAGGCTGCATGCTACCCTTCTGTGGTCGTTCAGGGGGCTGCACGGCAAAAAAATGGTTTGCGTGAGGGGAGTGCCTGGGGTAATTGGGACCCTCAGGAAGGCTAACAGCCATTTTAACCCAACCCAAACGGGGTTGGGGACCACACCACCATGTTAAGGCGGCTATTGATTGGTGCAGTTCAATTTTGCTTGCTTTACATGTATATACTATATATACGACAGAAATTTCGCACTTCACTATCCAAAAAGATCGGAGTCAATAGGTGTTTTGGGGACAAACAGAAAGTCGATAATGATGACTAGAGTTAAAGTTAACTCAAAGTCAGAGTTAGTTGAGGAGAGAGAGAAAATCAGTGCTATACAGTGTAATTTGTTGTTGTGATGACAGGTTATTGTCGAGAGCTGTAACATCTGGTCATACGGTTTAGATCTGAGAAGCATTAAGTTAACTGTTGTAAAAGTAGTTGTAAGTAGTGAAAGAACTTATAACAACTGTTTATTTGTTGAAGTGTTTAATTGGTTTTTGGATTTTGGTAACGAAATATTTGATTTTCTTGCAAACAATTTGTGATTTCTAAATTTTTGTTAGTGGGGGTTCTGTGACAAACGCGAAAGTACATCAAGGGTGTCGTGATGACAAAAAGATTGAAAAGCACTGTTTGACATTCAACACGAGTTCAAATATCTGTGAAAAAAAAACACAGAGTAGTTAAGAACAATAAGCTCAAGTGAACTAGGTAAAGTAATAGCAATAAATGAAGGTTTTGGTCTTCTCAAAATGATGAAGTGTAGGAGAAAACAGGCTACAGACCCACAAAAGTTAAAAAAAATTGTCAACGGTCGTTTTCTCGTTTTTTGCTAGCAGAAGCGATAGGTGTGGAAGCAGAAGCTGTTGAAAAATAACCACTTCCCCATCCCTGGTTAAAGCTACTGATGCCAAAAAAGTTATCTGCAATTTGTGTAACAATGAATTTTTGAGAGGGAGTGATGAGAAAGTTTTTAGTTTTGACTTTAATTTGAAGGCAGTTTATTTGATAAAAAGAGTATGCAGTTTAAGAATGGTTTTGGTTCTTTTAAGTATGGTAAATACATTTTTAGTTTTGACTTACCAAGCTGTTTTTTTTTGCTAGAAAAGCTGCAGTTTGGTAGTGTATATTTTTAGTTTTGACTTGTGAGTGCTGTTTGTTTGATAATAGCTGCAACTGGCTAATACTTTTGTGTCTATGGGAAATTGTCACTTGCCAAGGTGTCTTCATTATGTTGTCAAGTTTTTTTTTCAGTTACAGCATTGATACTTTCTCATTTTATTTTATTTTTTTAATCTTTTGTGTTTGTAAGGTAGGCCTACTTTCTTTGAATAGTATTTAATCCATTGATTTAGAATTTTGCTATAAAACAGTACTGCTTGATTTGTTCAACTTTCTTCTATAGATTTGCAATTATATTGTAATGAATAATGATAGATAAATACCTAGAAAAAATTCAAAATGCAATAAAAAGCTAGATTTACTTAATACATTCTTTGGTACTGTTTACAAAAGCTTTTATTGCTGGTGCTCAATAGATAAAAAGTATTGGTGGTATCGACTCTAAATGCTGGTATCAGTATCGGCTTAAAATGTGGTATCGGCACATTTCTAATGGACACTGGAAGGGAGTGTGCAGAGTGGTGAAGTGAACACTGGAGGTGTAATATTTTTTTAATTAGTTATTGAAATTGACCAATCAGAAATGACCAAAAGTTACATGTTTAATACATCAGTAAGATTGACAAATCACAATTAACTCACGACAAAATAGCCTCTGAGGGTAAAATGTTGTCGATAGCAAAATAGTCATTGCCTATGTTTATTGTCACATTAATGTCTAAATAAATACTGATAGCATACCATGCAATTTTATTATGCTGACAAAAATGACATAATTTAATTTTTCCAATACTAATACTACCTACAAAAGCATTGATAGGTATTTGTTGTGACCATAGTTGCAAAATAAAAGAACGTTAGTTGTACATATATACATTAATTTACTTCATTGTCTCCAGTAAGTTTGTGCATCTTGCATGCAACTTTAGAAAGTTTAACTTTGTTTACTTGACACAAAAAATTTTTACAAAGTGTATCAAAAAAAACACATGGAAATGCTTTCTAATGTATTGTCTCTTTTTTATACATGGTTCAAAATGGTTGGTGACCCCTGCTGTAAACCATTGTGCAATGCAGGCGCCATAGGCATATCAATCAGAAATTCAATGCATATAAAATCAACCAGATATTGCCAAACTGCTTAGCTGACATTAATACAAGCATTCCTCATTTAACAAGATTTTGTTTCTAGCAACCTTGTATTTAAGCAAATTTGTTACTAAATGAGTATCCTCTAGGCCTATATTTTGAGCATTAGTATTTGTTCTTAGACAAATATTATTTGTTATACACTGAACAATAGCCATTTACCAAAGAATATAAAGCCTTGTTTATCAGTTTATTGTTTAGATGTTTGCAATATAGCCAATAAAGCAAAATGTTAGATTAACATGGTCGTTCAGCAAAAAAGATTTCTGAACTAACACACTGCACCAAGACACTTGACTCACAAAATCCTTAAAATATACAATTTCCTTCCTCGTTCAAGTCAAACTGAAGAAAGCACACATGAGGATCCTCTGAGTTGACAAAGCTGCTGGTTCAGGTAGAGAAGAATTTGGTGTAAGGATCAGGGATTTTGCTTGGGGCATGGCTGATGGGAGGTTTTTTCGAAAAGCATAGTATCAATGACGGTTTGGTTGGTTTCTTTTTTCTTTACAAATTTCAGGGTAGCACACATATTATGCATCATCTGATTGTCAAACAAAATCATAAATACAAAATCAGACAGTTGTTGTAACTCTGGTTTACAATAAACTGATAAATCAAGTACTGGTACAACATTAAGTGAGGAAAGCCTGTAAGCCTAAATCAGCAACTGAATTAGGTTTTCCCTGTGACATTAATTGACGAATTTAAAAGTTATATTTTTGTTACCCAATCAAATTAAGTCTATCAATGACATCCTGTAAAAGTGATGCACCAATGTTGTTTTAGCCTACTTTTCAAAAGTATACCTATTGTTCCTGTTGCTAGCTACATTAACTATACAGCTATACTGGCTTTCGACTGCAGTGAAAGACCTGCATAATAAGTTGATTTTTGGCAGTGTTGCCAAATGCTCAAAGATAAAATAATCTAGAATCTCAACAAAAAATATCTAAAATAATCTAAATTTAGAAAATAATAATCCACATAATAATCTAAACACACTAAAGTTACATTTGCAATAAAAAAACGAAAATTGTAATATAAAGAAAAATAATTACTCATATGAATACGTTTTTTGGAGCATTAGTAATAATGATATTGCAATATTATTTCTTTTGAATTACAAAATAGTATTTATGTATAGGCTAATACAAATAAAACAGTATTTTAGCTTTTAGCATAACAACAGCATTCAGTTCACGCTACTTTCAGAGTATGGCAATACTTGCCAATATTTTGGCGAACCTCCCTCATTGTTTTGAGCACTATTAACCTCGATTGGCAAACTTTTCTGTATTTTATCTTTTCCCTTCAAATGTGCTGTTGGGTACTGGTGAACTGTCTTAACCACTACAGAACAATGCAAAATAACATTTGTCAAAACAATCTAAATGAAATGCTAAAATAATCTAGAAAATAATCTAACATCTAAATGGGTATTATTACATCCAAATTATACGAAAATAATCTAAATCTAGATTAAAATAATCCAAGTTGACAACACTGATTTTTGGTACCACTGTCATTCTGCCAGAATTATTCTCTCGTTTTAAAAAACACCAAAAAAAGACCATTATCGCGTAAAAATCACGTGACCAACTCAGGCGCCTTGAGAGACATTAAAAGAAACTTAAAACAAGAGCATAAAAGAAAAAACGCTATTAACAAAACAAAACAAAATCTTCCACTTTGTCGGCCAACACGACTAAAGAATTCAGCATCAATTTAAACTAATGTAAAAAAACATCTATTCCCACGTTTGTTCTTGTCAAATCACATATTTTTGGAAAGCTCATCCAATTTCCTATCCTTCTCATGATGTGCACTGAGGAACATCGGTTGCTTTCGTACAATAAAATGACGGTGAAATCGAGCAAATATTAGGCCCTTTCCGATACTTAAAATGTCACACCACTTGAGACGACTTGATGTAGTCACAAATTAAAGGTATTTCCGCAGGTTTGTTCCTCTCAAATCTTATATGTTTGGAAAGCTCATTCAATTTCCCATCATTCTTGTGATGTGTGGTGAGGAACATCCGTTGCTTTCGTACAACAGAATGATAGTGAAATCGAATAAATATTACATCCCCCGGCTCCGATACTTTGAAATGTCGCACCACTTGAGACGACTTGATATGATCACAAATTAAAGGTATTTCCACACGTTTATTCCTCTCAAATCATATATGTTTGGAAAGCTCATTCAATTTCCCATCATTCTGATGATGTGCGGGGAGGAACATTGGTTGCTTTCGTACAACAGAATGACAGTGAAATCGAGCAAATAATAGGTCCCCTTCTACGATACTTGAAATGTCAAACCACTTGAGATGACTTGTTGTAATCACAAATTAAAGGTATTTCCGCACGTTTATTCCTCTCAAATCATATATGTTCGGAAAGCGCACTCAATTACCTATCATTCTCGTGATGTGCAATGAGGAACATCGGTTGCTTTCGTACAACATAATGACAGTGAAATGCCTTTAATTTGTGATTGCATCAAGTCGTCTCAAGTGGTGCGACATTTCAAAGTATCGGAGCCGGGGGATGTAATATTTATTCGATTTCACTATCATTCTGTTGTACGAAAGCAACGGATGTTCCTCACCACACATCACAAGAATGATGGGAAATTGAATGAGCTTTCCAAACATATAAGATTTGAGAGGAACAAACCTGCGGAAATACCTTTAATTTGTGACTACATCAAGTCGTCTCAAGTGGTGTGGCATTTTAAGTATCGAAGAAGGGGACCTATTATTTGCTCGATTTCACTGTCATTCTGTTGTACGAAAGCAACCGATGTTCCTCAGTGCACATCATGAGAAGGATAGGAAATTGGATGAGCTTTCCAAAAATATGTGATTTGACAAGAACATACGTGGGAATAGATGTTTTTTTACATTAGTTTGAATTGACGCTGAATTCTTTAGTCGTGTTGGCCGACAAAGTGGAAGATTTTGTTTTGTTTTGTTAATAGCGTTTTTTCTTTTATGCTCTTGTTTTAAGTTTCTTTTAATGTCTCTCAAGGCGCCTGAGTTGGTCACGTGATTTTTACGCGATAATGGTCTTTTTTTGGTGTTTTTTAAAACGAGAGAATAATTCTGGCAGAATGACAGTGGTCTTTTGGTAGTTATCTTTCCCAAGCTTCCCTTGCTCTCTTGGTTAGCAGCATCACACCAATACCACAACGTGGTTTCGAAATGAAGGTAATGAAAGTTTCTTGCTTCACCTCTTGTGCTCATTAATAACAATAGCACAGTATTAAACTTCATAAATTAAAAAGATAACTGCTTTTTTATAAAATAGCCTACCAATAAAAACGTAAAAGCACAAAACTAACAGCATCATTCATTGTTCATTTCCACAGTTACCATAAAATAATTTCTTTCAACAATCACATAGGCCTACATGCTTGGTGCAAAGCATTGCTTGTGCTAGCAATAGCATTTAGGTAACCCACAGTGTAATTTCATTAGGCCAACTGTTGAACAGAAACGCTCGTAATTTTAGCATTGTTTCTAGTCCAGATTCTAATATTTATACGTCTATTTCTTAACCCATAGTATACCAAGTGGGATCCTTGAAGAACTCCAAGATGGCATTTTGTTAGATTTTTGCTAAACTTGAGCAGATAATGTACTCCTAATTTTTATATGGATAGTTCATAACTCTCCTATAAATTTTGTGCGACTGGACATTTATAAAATTTTTCCAAACTTAAAAAAAAGTAAAAAACTGACTTGGGGTCTCACCAGAACACCTCTTGGTATATTATGTCACAATTGTGCTACTTTCATTATTATCAGTTTCTGCGCTTCCTAAATGTTTTGAAGTGTGTACAAATGTTTTAATTGAAAAAATAAACCATTTTCACAATTCCAACTACTTCTTTCAGAATTTTTTGGAACTGAATATATACATAATTAGAATATAACTGATACATATAATTTGAATGTACAATACATGTAATTACATGTTTATGTATATCACATATACATGTACTCGTAATTGAATATATAATTTGAAATAAAATTGATACATAAAGTGTTTGTAACAGAATGCATAAGTTGAACAAACTGGAGTAATAAAGTAAATTTTTACAGTTGCTTACAACTAAAATTAGCTTAGCTATGATTTCTAAGAGGAGTCTTTTTTTTCTAAGACTAAAATGTTTTTTTTCGTTTCAGAAAAAGTTTTACTTCAAACTCTTATTCCTACTTCTTCAAAAACCTAGTTTGAGTATTCTGTTCTATCAAGAAGAGGTTAGGTATAACATAAATTGACAAATAACGTGGGTTCCTGTGAGGACTCCTATTGGTAAACAACGTTGGTCAGTTTACCTTGGTATACTAAGGATTAAGCAAGATTTCTTCTCGTTATGTTATGCAAACCAAAATACTGTAGCCTACCTGAAATGTCAAACTTTTAGAAACGAAATAAAAACAAAACTTTTAATAAAAACTAGGATACATAAATATTTTGTTAGCAATACTACTACATGATGGACCCAACATAACACAAATGTTGGGGTCCAAAAAATCCAATGGCATTATAGGTGAGTCCATATCTTTATGAATGCTAGCTTCAAATGCTAGTTTTTTGACTCATTTTTTGCAGTAAAACTTTTATAGCTAAATGTAAGGTAAGTATACAAATACTGTATAATGTATTTATTACCAAGTTGTGGTCACAATTCTTCAGTATGGAATAAAACGAAGATAAAGCGGCTAATGAAAAATTTGATGGGTACCGGTACTACTCGCTACATACATACTGTCATTGGACGTCAAAATCGGGGTCCATACTCTAAACGCTTAATATTGGACCGTGTTGTAAACTTATAAAGTTCTACGATGTAATTTGTTTATTTTCAATGAGTGCAGTATTCTCTGCCTATACTAAAATGCTGAAATGCGGAAGTTTACACTAAAATACGGAAATATGGGAAAACTATCTACTGAACTACAGAAACACAGAAGTTTACAGACGATGATAAAAGTAAAATATAAACATTTAAACGAATGAAATTAGATATTTAAATTGATTTAAACTATGCATTTCATTTCTTTAAAGGAGTTGCAGAAATATGTAAATTTACTGAAGGTGATGAAAATAACAGATAAAGATTCAAATTAAAAAGTTGAGCTAAATTTGTGTAGCGCAACGGCAGGCATCCAACTGTAATCCAAGTTAAAATGAGTGCACTTTGTGTCGCGACTAGTCACTTCTATTACGATAGCTTCTAAACGTCGATGGCTTTCCATATTTTAAGCCAAGTGTTGTTGGTGACTTTATGTTTGTGGTTTCTAGTTGAAGTTGCTGAGATTGCTACACAATTCTCCTCCTCAAGCACGCGCATCTAGCGGATACGTGCGAAGGAACAGTGGAAGTTGCTAAGGTCGCAGCATGCCTTCCCCGTCAACGTTGAGAGAGAGTGAGGCCGAAGTTAGTAAGATACCCAACAAGACTTCAACTAGAAGGCGGTCTTGTCGTTAGGGCTCAACGACTCGACGATGGCTTGGGCTGCTTGACTGAAGACGCTGCCGTCCAACTACATCGGAGAAGATTTTGAAACGGGAGACTTGTTGCAAAGCACTGTAACTAGATAAATCTGTAATACTTTTTCAAGAAAATTTTTAAAATCATTATTTCCTGCAGACGTTAAATGCATAACATCAAAGACAGTTGCTTCACTTAATAGAGAAATTTCTGGGATTTCAACAAGTGGTCAGTTAGCTCAGTCGGTTATGGTGTCGTGTTAATGTCGCGGGTTCGAGCCCCGTACTCGCCATTACTGCCTAGATAGCTCAGTTGGAAGAGCGTTAGACTGAAGATCTAAAGGTCCCCGGTTCAAACCCGGGTCTGGACACTTATTTTGTATGAGTGTGGTGATGACTGCAGCATAATAGTTTTGAAGTGTCCCAAATAGGTATTGTGATTGGAAAAATAAACCGCACTCTGCAGATTTCTACCTAATTTTGCGAAGATGATGAAATTTTATGTCTGTTGGCGGTGATAAGCCTGAGTTTTTTCTTGTCTGTAAACTATGAAAAATTTTGAATTCTTGCGCCAAATCTGGGGCTTCTTGTACGCATCTGGAGTTGATGAAAAACATTTGTATAGACTTTAACACTCCTCCAACAGAAGCAATGTCGTAATTCATGCAGAATTGACTGATTGACCGACTGATAGAAACGCATTGACTGATGGATACACTACAGATTGAGAGGAATGACTCCTGTGCAAAAAGATTTTTAAGGGTGTTTATCCTAAAGATCAGCTACCTACTGTGAAGTATCCTGGGAGTTATGTTGTTAACACCGATCCGAGCACTGCTCCTGGAGAACACTGGGTTGCTATGTTCTTCAACAATCCAAGATCTGCTGAGTTTTTCGATAGCTATGGTCTACATCCAATTGTTTATGGTTTGACAGATTTTTTAGATTCTCACTCCTCATCCTGGGACTACAACTCAAAAACCTTACAGAGTTTGATATCTGAAGTCTGTGGACATTATACCGTGTACTACATCTTATTTCGCTCGCGTGGTTGCTCTCTATCTGAGATATTGACTTATTTCTCTAATAATATTAGTTTAAACGATAAAACTGTTGAACGCTTTATTCAGAATTTACTGAAAATGTAACTGTTTTACGTGTAATGTTGAAATAAACAGAATTGAATACAATCGAGTGTTTTTATTATACAGGGGGTGCAAAAGTAGGTATACAGTGATAAAAATAGTTAACACGTACATTATTAACAGCATTTATTATACAAAAACGAACGTTGCACAACATGTAATAAGAAACATACGTAATAAGAAGCTCTAATTCTCAGGTACTCTAATTGCTTGCCGTCAGCGTTCATACACTCCTCTAATCGAGAACGAACACTCATGCACGCTCTAAAACAAAGGTCTTCACCAGCATCAATTTCCTGACAAGCCTTCAAAATGAACTGAATCATGTCTTCAACAGTACGGGGCTTGCGTGCAAAAACCTTATCCTTTATGGTTCCCCCCAAAAGAAGTTCATAGAAGTTAAACCTGGCAAGCGCGGGATCAGTAAATAGCACCTCGTCGTCGAATCCATCAGTTGGAAAATATTTAGTCAAGCAGTGCATGCGCAGTGAGAGCAAAATGAAGTGGGGCTCCATTTTGCTAAAACCAAAACCTGCATTTTAATTAAACGAAATGACTAAAACTAGATGGATTTTTATTTTAAGAAATGTTGCTTTCACTTCTATATAATATGCCACTAATTTCACTGATGTGGTACAACTGTATACCTACTTTTGCACCCCCCTGTACAATATAAATATAATTTACATCCAAAATAATCACGCGACATATAGGGCATTCCTTTGAATAAAGCTTTGCCGAGCAGTTCAGACATCCAAAACAGTACCCACAAGGCATCGTCAGAGCATTAATTCGAGCGTCGAAGCACACTTTGCATACAAGTTCTTGAGATGTGTCACACTCTTTTGCTTCAGTTAGGGGGTTATGTTCGGTTCTTCATTTTCTACTGAAGGGTTTCTCACAATTGTTGGATCTACTGCTTCTCCAGGGGTAGCAAACCCGAATCTCGTTCCCGACAAAAACTCCTCTTCTGGAATGCGAAAGTTACTGTGTTGGTTAATAAAACCAATTCTAAACGTTCTCTCTAGATATGCACACGCGGACCAGTATTTCGCATGTTCAATTTCTGGGATGTCAGTGTCCGCCCACTGATAAATAGATAGGCCACAATAAAAACAAAATGCTCGATCGTCACTGCCTCTGTACAAAAATCCAGCTTTAGCCATTCGTTCAGGACTTAAATTATCGACTCGGTGAGGCCAATTGTCTGAGAAGGATAAGATTCGCGTTTCTTCAGATTCGAAAGAAGGGCACAGCATTTTAAACAAATTTACTCAAACCTAAAGACGGATACATGCGTTAAAAATCACACATTTATTGCTTTATATTTAGTGGAGAAAGTTTTCTCTTCTTTTGATAAAGTTCAGCACTTCTAGGCAGGCTACTAGAACGTTTTTTCTTCCCGGCTGTGTATTTCACCTCTTTCAAGGTTTTCACAAGAGCAGCTAACTCTTTGCTGATACCACAGTTTTCGTTTCTAACGATGAGTCCGGATGATCGATCTTGTAGATGTTGAAAATATTTCTCGGGTGAAAAGATAGCTTCCACTTTAAATCTAATAAAAAAGTTTTCTACAGCTGCCTCTTTTTTGAAAATTTCCAATCTTGTTTTCACTTCACAGACATCACCGTATTGACAGTCAGCTGAGAAAATGACCACCATATAAGGACGGGCATCTGCTGGGCCTTTGAACGCGACAAACGGTAGACCCTCAAACATATGTATACACACTTGAACAAGCTGATCGATTGAAAAGAGAATTTTTCCCCTTGAGACAGTCAGCACGCCTTTTCTCAACATCTCACCGTCTGCGGATATTGATTTTCCTTCTTTGTCAATGTCGAGGAAGATTTTTCGTATTTTTCTTGCTTCTTCTTGGTGTTTTCTTGCACGTCTCAACAACTCTGTTTGCTCCATCAACCCGTCGTAGCATGAGGAGTGGGGATGAGTCGTTGTAACGTCGACGTTTTCTGCTCTCTCTTCATAGTCGTCAGCAATAGAAGTGTGTGTCTCGTCACAGCTTTCCATTGTTCTTCTTCTAATTTTCTCGCAAGCCATACGACTTTTATAGAGAAATGGTAACAAAGAAAGAAGAAAAATCACTGTTCTTGCCTAGACCTGCCTTGTTCTATCCAACAATTGTGCAATGAAAACTTGTGATGTAGTACATATAAAAACACCCGCTGGTTTGTGATTGGTCGAATAAGAGGTAAGAATGTTTATGATTTTTAAAGACGTAATCATCTCCGTACGTTCTATGCTTCCGCTGGCATCAGATTTTTGTTGATAGTAAACCATTTTTGAAGTTCTACATCGATTGTGATTGGTTAAAGATTTGTTCACGTGATGTTGATGTTTCCGTTTGCATCAGATTTTTGTTGATAGTAATCTTAGCTGATTTCCTGACTTTGAAAAATACGAATTTTATGTTAATGGCTTAAGAATTTGATAGTTTTTACTTAAAACAGTGTTATAACAGAATACAATTTTTTGTTTTTTAGTTGTCATATAAAAAGGTATTGTAAATTAGATGCATGGTGAATGTTTACAAGTAAAATTTTAATAATTATTGAAGTAGTCTCCAAACACAACAAAGGTTCAATCTTCTTGGTTTAATAATATTTAGTAGTGATTAAAAACTGCTGAATTGAAACAAACTTCTTAGTTGTGATCTTTTCAAAATGTTTTCACCGCTGTTCTTCAACTACCTCACTGTCATATGTGAAGCAAATCTACATTTTACCCAAAAGTCTGGTCAAGCTACTGAAATTTTAATCTAAAAATTGTAAAAGTAACGATAAAAGTTTGAATTTGTGTCAAATTTAATATTGTTTCTTCCACCGCACTCTTCTGGAAGCAACGTCGCTGCCTGTGATTTTCCCCAGCAAACCTGATAATCTAGAAAACTGTTGGTTATTTTCCTCTAAAACTAACGACTAGCTGTAATAAACGTAAATGTTTTGATTGAAATATCTGTATGATCTAAAAATTTGTATATTATTTTCTTCTGTAAGCCTACATCTAGTGATGAACGAGCAGATTTTCCTCCTTCAACATCTGTCTTTCGTCATACTGGTAGCTACATCTATAGTCCCTCAGCATTGTATCTGTCGCTTGTTCTAAAATCTTTACTCCTCCAAAATTTATCTGCCCTAGTTTTGAAGTCTATACTTCCCGACATTGTATCTGCCACTAGTTCCAAAATCTAAACTCTTCCAACATTGTATCTGCCCTAGTTCTAAAACCTATACTCCTCCAACATTGTATCTGCCCTAGTTTTGAAGTCTATACTCCTCAACATTGTATCTTCCCTAGTTTTGAAATCTATACTCCCCGACATTGTATCTGCCACTAGTTCTAAAATCTAAACTCTTCCAACATTGTATCTGACCCTAGTTCTAAAATCTATACTCCTCCAACATTGTATCTGCCCTAGTTTTGAAATCTATACTCCTCAACATTGTATCTTCCCTAGTTTTGAAATCTATACTCCCCAAGATTGTATCTGCGACTAGTTTTGAAATCTATACTCCCAACATTCTATTTGCGGCTAGTTCTAAAATCTATACTCCCCAACATTGTATCTGACCCTAGTTTTGTAATCTATACTCCCCAACATTGTATCTGCGGCTAGTTGTAAACTGTTGGTTGTGCTTTCAAATTATTTTTTTATGTACGTTTTCAGCTAGTGATAGACACGCAAAATTTTTCCCTTAAACATCTGTCTTTCAGGACAGTGGTAATTACATTTATATTCCTCCAAGATTGTATTGTAATAAGACTGAATTATTACCTGCCTAGTTCTACTGAAATAGATGTAAATTAATTCCAGCCAACTGCAGAAATATAACAAGTAAAGGAAAATACCCCCCAATAAACACATCTAGAAGAGTAAAGAAACAACATTCTAAGGAATCAAAAGGAGAAATCAATCAGAGGCTATAGGATTTTATAAACAGCTTTAAGAAGTGAACGATTGCGTGCGATTAATGCTTACGCTCGAAAGGAAGTTGTTGATGATTTAGTATCAAAGGCTTCAGTCACGACCTAAAAGTTACTGTTTCCGTTTTACAACAGTTGTGCTTACAATAACACAAAAAATCGTAAACGAGTTGGAAATCAAAGTGAAATCAATTGGAGAACTTTTGGAGTGGGGGTATTCTCAAGAGGGGTGCCTATAGCAAATCAATTTCAAGTTCTATTTACATGTATTTACAAGTTGCTACAAAACATTTCTTTTCAAGTTGTATTGACATTTGTTTTGAAGTTGTGTCGACATTTGTTTTCAAGTTGTGATGACATTTGTTTTCAAGTTGTGATGACATTTGTTTTCAAGTTGTTATTTACAAGTTGTTACAAGTTGGTACACGTTGTCTTGTATTTACAAGCTATTACAATGTACTTCGAGTTCATGCATCAACACGTTCGGAAATGACGTATCAGCACGTTCGGAAATGACGTATCAGCACGTTCGGAAGTGACGTATCAGCACGTTCGGAAGTGACGTAGCGCGCCGCAATGCCACCACAACGCCACCACAAAAAACAGATCAAAAATGCAGTTATATACTACTTATGATTGACTGTTCTCACTTCGCTGTCACAGCCTTCAAAGGTTCCATCTGAAAACAGAAAAAGGACACAGAAACCAAAGAACTGCAAAAACATATATCACAAGCAGTTACATTTGCTAAATGTGAATTTCAAGTGGATTAAATGTTCATGAAGTAATCAAGAACTGCCGTGATTGGTTGATAAAAGATATTGCAAAGATTTTATTTCTCTTAGTGCCTGAAGGAAGCTTATTCCATTGCACATGATCTTTGTATTTGAATGACTGCTGGGTTAGTTTAATTCTGCAAAATTTAGGAAATACCTCAGCTTTCGACTATGACCTATGAGTTGTAATTTGAGTTTAGTTGAAGTATTGAGTTGAAATATGAGTAGCAATATACACGTAATTTTTAAATTATTTTAGCCAGGAAAGCATTGGAAATAAACAGATTTTGAAACGTCGAAACATTGGCAAAACCAAATTTACTTTCTACTCATCTCTTGAGACTGATGGATAATGTTGATATTCCAGAATTTGAACCGATTAAAAATGTTCGAAGAAAGTTAAGTGATGCTTTTGATGGATTTGTTGAAACGTTGATCGATTTATCCGAAGCATATGATAGCCATGGGAACATCAAATCATCAGATAAAGTTCTTGAAGAAGTTCATAAATGGACGAAAGAATTTCAATCCATTGAACTTCGCGCAAGCAAATTTATTGCCAAAAACAAGAACGAATTGACCAGTTCGAGGGAATCCAGTTTTGAAGTAAAGACTTCGATTACTCAACAAAAACAGCAGCTGCAAAATCCTATTGTGCTGCAAAAAAAGTTCCAAGAGGAAGCAAAGGTGGCGAAATCTGGCGTTCCTGTAGGGAACGACAGCCGAAGTCGGTCATGATATATAGCATCAGTTGGATCCGGTATCTATACCAAAATTTAGTGGTAATCAATATTTTTCGAATGTTTTTTCATCCGCGTAGCTTCAGAGAATCATTTTGAAATACTTCTATAAAAAGTCGGATTATTTAGTATCTGGGTCGTGGCCAGAGACGTAGCAGCCGCCCCCCAAACCCCCCAATTGGGGGGGGGCCCAGGCCAACTTTGGGGGCCCAAGTTAGTCTGAAATTGCTTTTTGGCTACCTGACTATTTTCAGTTCAGCAGACTTGTTTACAACCGATTTTAACTGTAGGAAGAAATTGGCTTGTGACATCATAAGTGAATGCAACGTCATTTTATCTCGCAGAATCTAGAATATTTCGATTAATTTTCTGGTAGAATTTTGAATATTCGATTGACGTAACAATGCCGTTGTTACGCAACAATCATAGAATGGTCTGGAATTCTGTTTGGCTATAAATACCGGGACAATATATATACACTGCAGAGTGCAGATAAAGTATTTTATTGGCATTGTATAGAATGAAACGTTCAAAAAGTGGTGCTCAAAAGAGAAAAGAAGCAGCCACTGCTCGAGATGCTGTAGCGAAATTGCCCAAGATGACAGATTTTTTCAAGATTACTGAGCAGAGTAGACCTGGCACTAGTACCGAGAGGGATGAAGAAAACTATAGTGTACAAGAAAAAGAAGACTATGACGATCAGCATCAAAGTGATTGTGAATTTCCAGAAAATGTAAGTTGTCATTTACCTGCCAATACGCAACCTTCAATATCAAAAATAACTGAATCTCAATTTACCCCTATCCCTGATGACCCATGTAAATGGCCTGAAAGTATTTCTGATGCTCAACGATGTGATATAGTAAAGCGTGGACCACATCAACTAATAATGAATTTTCCATATAATAACACAACTCCAAGGCGACGTTTTTCCTCCAACCATTATAAACGTGTGTTACCTAATGGTGAAAGTGTTTCACGGTCGTGGCTAGTTTATTCTGGGGAATCAGATCAAGTTTTTTGCTTTTGTTGTAAGCTATTTGGAAAAACACTAAGGCCCTTTTGTAGTGGTATAAATACATGGGAGGGTTTTTCGAAAAAACTGAAAGACCATGAAAACGGCATTTCCCACCAAGAATGCTGCAGTCAATGGATGTTGCTAGCTGAAGGGATAAGAAATTCATCCACTATCGACAAACGCGAGATGAATATTTTTTTCAATGAAAGGCGTTTTTGGAGAAATGTTTTAGAGAGACTTATCGACATTGCCTTGTTTCTATCGGAAAGGAATCTTGCTTTTAGAGGATCTGAAGAAGTCTTAGGATCTCCTCACAATGGAAATTTTCTGGGTATATTTGAGCTTTTGGCAAGAAGAGATCCGATCCTAAAAGAGCTTCAAGACAGAATCAAGAATAAAAACACTAAAGATCACTATTTGAGTCCTACCATACAAAATGAACTAATTGAATTGCTAACGACAGAAGTTGAAAAAGAAAATTTACAGCAATTGAAATTGGCAAAATATTTTTCTATAATTTTGGACTGCACTCCAGATATGTCACATCATGAACAAATGTCTGTCATTCTCCGTTATGTACTATGTAATGAAGAAGCTGCTGTTGTTAAAGAAACATTTTTTTGCTACTTGAGAATAAGTGACAGTACTGGGAAAGGCTTGTTGGACGCTTTCTTAGAAAAAGCGACCGAACTGCAACTCGAATTGTCTGATTGTCGAGGTCAGTCATATGATAATGGTGCTAACATGAAAGGAAAACATTCTGGGGTCCAAGCAAGAATGCTAGACATCAATCCCAAAGCTGTTTACGTGCCCTGTGCAAACCATACCCTTAACTTAGTTGTTGTTGACAGTGCTAATTGATCGACGGAAGCATTGACATTTTTTGGAGTACTTACAAGGTTGTATGTGCTGTTTTGTTCCTCTGCTCAGCGTTGGGAAATTTTGAAGAAACATGTGGAGCTGTCCATAAAGTCACAATCTGATACTCGTTGGGAAAGCAGAATTAAATGCATCAAACCTCTTCGATACAATTTAAAAGAGGTGTTGCTGGCACTGAAAGACTTGGAAGCCATTTCCATAGAAAGAAAAGATGGAAGAGCTGCCTCAGAAACAAAATCGTTGATAGCTCATTTATCAAAATGGAGTTTTCTTTTGTCGGTGTTTATTTGGTATGATATCCTATTCCAAGTCAACAAAGCAAGCAAGATTCTTCAATCGTATGGAGTCTCCCGTCATACAATGGAAACGGAAATCCAGGCAACTGAAATGTTTTTGCAAAACTATCGCACAACGGGTTATGACAGTGCCGCAACATCTGCTGTTGAAATAGCACAGGAATTGGATATTGATCCTTCTTTTCCTCCGTCAAGAAGTGGAAAGAAAAGAAGATTGTTTGATTACCAAGGTGAAGAGGAACAACGAGCTACTCCTGAACTGAAATTTAAAAGCAACTTTTTCTATCCATTAGTAGACCAGGCTATTATGTCAATAAAGGAGCGCTTTAATTTGTTACGTGAGGTTTCTTCCGCCTTTTCGTTTTTGTACACACGAGACAAACTTTTGCTTGTGCAACAAGAAAATGCTCTTCTTACTTGCTGTAAAGAGTTCCAAAAAAAGTTCGGTGACATTGATTCTGATGAAATGAGCGCTGAGCTACAGCGGTTTGTTTTAATTTTACAAAAAAAACGCAATCTCAATACGGCTCAAGACTTTCTGAACTATCTTCTAAAGACTCATTTATTTGAATTGTATCCGAATGTGTACATCGCACTTCGAATCTTACTAACTTGCCCCGTGACTGTTGCCAGCGCTGAAAGAAGCTTCAGCAAATTGAAACTGATCAAAACTTTTAATAGAACGTCTATGACAGACAGTAGACTATCTTCATTAGCCATGTTGTCAATCGAAAATGACTGCGCCCGATCTCTTGATTATGACAATGTCATAACAGCATTTGCGAACAAAAAGGTTCGCTCCAGACTATTTAAATGATATTGTGTTTTTATAACTTTTTCATGTTTTTCAGTGTCATTGCTTTCGTTTTGCAGTGTCTGCATAAATGTCCTACTGAACTCTGGCATCGGTGCCGAATTTTTTATGACTTGCACCTTCGGTATCGGCATGCTTTATTCTGACATTAGCCTGTTTACTTATGTACAAATTGTGGTGTATTTTCTTAATGCAGCTTTTCAATTTTACACCTCTAAAGTGATATGACCTGTGCGCAGGGGCTCTTGCGCTTACTTTGGGGGGGGCCCGAAGTTGGAGTGCTACGGGACTGGTCGTGGCATACACTGATGAAAGATGCCACTGGAAAAGAGGGTTCTCCTTGATATGGGTTACTCAAAAGCATAGTGTGAATTTGAAAATCTTTCTGATTTTTAATTTGCTTTATGATGCTACCAGTTACATCGAAATATGCTATGTCTTTTATGTAGATGTCGTAATAGATTTGTATTTGTGAGTTGATTTACATTATAATTTGCTGGGGGTAAGAGGTAAATCGGCGAATAAATGCCTCGTTGGCTTATCCAAAATATTCAGCTATTATTAAAACGTTGATAAAGAGCGGGAAATTCTGTATTCACAGTACAGTGAACCCTCGTTTATCGCGGGGGATACGTTCCACAAATAACCCGCGATAGGTGAAATGCGCGAAGTAGTCAGCTATATTTTTTACTGTTATTTTACAATGCAATACTACACTGCAGAATGAAACAAAAAACAAAACCTCTTTTTAGGCCCAAAATGTGTTTAAGAAATAGAAATATTAACGTATATATCAACTTTTTTCACTTTTTTCAACTTTTTTCACTTCTAGACAACAGTAAAGCCCCTGAGCCAATTAGGATTCACTGTAAAAAAAGCACTGTAAAAAATTCCGCGAAGCAGCGAAGCCGCGATAGGTGAAGCGCGATATAGCAAGGGATCACTGTACTGCCAATCTGCAAAGATGAAAGGCAATTTCGTAGCAAGAACGTAGCCAGAAAATTGCATTTCGTCAGAAAAGTTAAGTTTTTTGAACCGTTATTTTTATGGTGTGGACACGGATTGCATTTGATGCCGTACTTCCATCTTTTCTCTATCCAAGAAAATTTGCCTAAATACTTTTTTATGCGTTGCACATCTTGAGGGAGGAATAGGTTTGAAGAAACGTCATAATGGAGGTGGGGGTTAAAATTGGATAATCTGATGGTTCGTGAACAAGCCCTTTAGCTGTTATTCGTAGGGCTGATGCAAAAAATAATTCAGGCAAACGTGGCACCAAAATAACATCTGTCGCTGAAAAACGTTGCAATTAAAAAGCGTCCAAAAACAGCAGGGTATTTTTTTTAAATTTTGGAGCAGCTAAAAGATGATTACACTACGCAACAAAAATTTTTTTATGTCAAGGTTGGGACGTTACCTTGGCAAATTTGAGCTGCTGAATCTAAATTTGCAGTCCGTTTTATCCTGCTGTCAGTAGTTTTTAAGATATTTGCAGTATTAGGTTTTTTGAGGGCTATATTACAGCAGTACTATAAGCGTAAAATTCAGCAAGTTTGTGACATCACACCAACTTTGTTCCATCGTTAAGTACAAAATTCAGCATTAAATTGTTACATCACAATCAATTGTTAAGTTTTTCTACTGACTTGAGTTCAGGAAGCAACAATAGTAAATGCAGTAAATTTTTGGGTAAGCATGCTAAGAGTCACGCCAGTGAAAGAGTTGCATGCAAACAGTGACATGGCTTAAAAGGTAAAAACATATTACTCAGTGAGGACAAATATAGTAGAACTATCCGGCTATTGTGTGAGAAGTAGCGAGAAGTGAAATGATTTTTATGCACTTTCAAAATTCTTGTACACGAAATTGTGATTATCATTTTCTCTTAATCATGACTGGCAATGCTCAAAAAGAATCTTGCCAGAAATTATGGTTAGGTAATACTTAAAGGAGAAGGGATTAAAACACAATCAAAACTGAAGGTAGCGGCGAAATGGTGGTTGCTTTCACAATTACACGAATAACTATTCATTGATAAGTCTATTTTGCGATATGGTTCTGCCCCTTTCCTATGTATATTGGCCGGCTATAAATATTTGTGGTATTAAGTTGTTTTGGCTGTGCTATTTGTCTTGTTTACGGCATAGCGACAAAAGCGGCTTTGGCTTCCCCAAAGTCATTCAACATATTTTCGTAAGCGCACATCAGGCCGAGTTATTTTCAAACAAAACGCTCAGAAATATTTGAGGTAGGCCTCCTTTTATTCAAAAGGAGCATGAAGTGACATGAAGACTGAACTGTGTGCCTTCAACCACTTTCGTGCAAGTAATAAAAAGGCCTTGTGTATTGAAATTTGTTGGCTTTACAGACAATGCAAGTGCAATGTAACTGTGAGTCAGCTAAGAGTTAAGCAAAGCGTAGCTCTATAAAGCTATTACCGAGCAAAATAAAAAACATTTTTCTCCAAAGTATGGTGCGATTTTACCCCGGCAGGGTACATTATCACCCGTGCCGATTAAAAAGGTATCAATTAATGCAGCTGCGCCAGCTTCACACTACAAACATTTATGAGAGCAAAAACGAAATCATTTAGTAACATTCCTTTTTTCGTATTAATATCGGTGACAATACGATTTTTGCATGCGCTTGTAGCACTACGTACTGCCTTATTACTCCGTTTCCGTTCACTTGTTCCACTTAATTAGTTGTTATGCACCATTAATTTCCACGCATCACTTCACATTACAACTCTTGATTTGAATTTAATGCCGACGTGTCAGATAAAGAAGGACACGTTGGCGTACAGGCGTGGCTCGGCGTGGAAGCCATCTTAAGTTTGTGATATAGAGTTATCAAATTTGTGTTTATATTTAGGTACTGATCTTTTGTTTTGTATTCTATTTGAATGAGGTTTACTTAAATAAATTTGTTTAAATTTTACAAAAGTCGATATTTAAGTGAGTAGACGAATAGGACGCTCCATACCTCGTGTATTCACCAGGAAAAATTGAAGAAAAACACTCTATCTACAAGAAACAGAGAGAGAACGCTGCCGTTGTGCTACACGCTGTTTGCTTTAATTCGGCCATAGCATGAAAAGGGGCCCTGCCTTTCCTTTAAGTCAGATAACCTATTGCAATAGGTGCCTATTACGCTCTTTTCAAACAAAAACATTCCCTCTTAATCCAGTGTTACAGATTGATGCTATTATTGTTTAATTTTGATCTTTTCTTAAATTTGGAACTTTATTACATTTAACTTTGCCCCTAATTCAGACCTCCTATTTCTAAATGAAGATTAGTATTTTGTACTGATATCCTTGCAATTACAAATGTCAGTAATGGGCCTTACCATTTATGTTTGCTATCAGAATGATAGTGGATAATAATTTTGCTGCCTGCTGCTGTTCTCACTATGTAGTGGCAAACATTTTGATGGCATTTAACATTATGACCTCACAATGTGTTTTGAGCCATTATTATTAGGATCGCTACTTATCTGTGAGTGCTTTATTTCGGGTTAGTTTGCTCTTTGCATGGCGGCGTTTATGCCAGGGTCAAGAAACATTCACGCAGTGAGAGACGTTAGTAGAAAAAACTTTTTTCCCTGGCATAAACGCCGCGATGCAAAGAGCAAACTAACCCGAAATAAAGCACTCACAGTTCAGTAATAGCACTAGCGGGGGCCCCTTATTAATGATGTCGAGGTTAAGAACATCAAATCAGCTGGCTGCCCTGTGGCAGCCTCGTCCGATTGCCAAGGAAATTGTTTCAACATTTGGATCATGTTTAGCTCGACACTTATATTTTGTTGCAAACCATTAGAAAGGAACATCTTTACTCCCTCATTTTTTTCTTGGATGATCACCAAGTGTTTTGCTTGGTGTAGGCTACGTATTAAAATTTGTTGAGACTTCATTTTTCGATGAATCTTTTTGAATAATGTAATTGATAATGCCAAAGATCCATGCTATCGAGAAGGAATAGACAAAATGTACCAAAGGACTTAGTTTTTCTAGAAATTGCAATTTTGTGAAATGCTGGCACAACAATTTTGTGTGTTTTTAACCGTTAGACTACATTTCATTAACATTTGGAGACTTCAGTTTTTGATGGATCTATTTGAAAGCGTGGACAGATAATACAAAAGAGCCATGCTTGTGAGGAAAAGTAGTCGAAATGTACCAAAGAGCTAAATTTATCTAACAATTGCAAGTTTGGTAGGTCAAGTAGGATAATTGCTCAACCAAAAATGAAACATCATGTATGGCAACCAATTTTTGATCAGCAATTATAAACTAATCGATAGCCCTAAGTAATTGGAGTCACATATTACTAAAAAGGAAATTTCCTAAGCTTTCAAAGGACAGTAATTGTTACTACTTCATTACTACGTTTTTGTATTAAAGTCACCTGTTTTTACTGAATTCACTTTTGGAAGCGGCTAAAGTTACACCACAGGTCTCAAAGTTCAGTTTTTTCAGTATAAAAACTAATATTAATTGTACATATTGTATACCAGGGCTACTCAACTATAATCAGGATCGGTCCAGTTAGACAACTTCAATATTTGCAAAGATCCAGAAAAAAATTTTTATATACGGTTTGTAACGGGTTCGTGGAGCAGAGACCCTTGGGGTAGTCTCCGAACCCGAGACAGATTGCAGTGAAGCTGAAGTTGTAAATAGATGAAACGCGCTTTTCCTCTCGTCACGCTGTTATTGTCTGACTTTCTTGAATAAATTCTTTGATAAATTTTTATTGATAATACACAAAACTGAAAATGGAAATAAGGAAAGTGATAAGCAGAAATGAAAAAACAGATGGATTGGCTTCGGCGACGTTGGCGTTGTAGCGATGTAGCGACGTAGCGTTGTTAGCGGCGTAGCGTTGTAGCGGCGTAGCGTTTTCAAATTATTTTGACCCCCAAGTACTTTCTTCTTTACTACAGCTCCAACACAATAATAATCGACAAAGAAACAGCTCAACCAACTTTTCTCTACGTTGGCATCTACGAGCTTCTTTGATAGTCCTTTGACTTCTACTCAAACGTGCAGGTTTTACAAACAACGTAATCCTTCTTGCAACGTGTCTACTTGAGAATAATGTATAGGTGTGTTAACAAGGCAATTACTACTGCGTCGCTCGAGGGTCAACCTCGCCAATCCAACGACTAATCAATAAGAGACGATACCTCGAGAGAAACAAACATAACAACCACACAACGCGGGTTCGAATCACAGATTGGCTACGCAAAAACTAGATTTAAAGCATTAAATGTTGCCAAATATTGTAACAATATTTACACGGTTGGATTCCAGCATTTATATTTTTTTCAGTTTTTAAGCACTTTTTAGTTATTAGGCAAAATATAAATATTATAAATCAATTAATGAGTGTAAAAAAACTATTTCTTTTTTTTTATAAATTGAGTAATATCACAGTTAGTTGCTTTTTATTATGTGGGTGTGATGACTTGGGTTCAATCCTTATTAAATCGCATAATTCAAGTTTTATTTTAATCGCATGTATTAACGTACAGTCAACTTCGGATATAAGAGATTCAGATATAAGGGATTTTCGCTTATAAGGGACTACGCAAAAGGTCCCAAATGATTTTCAATATAAACTAATAAGTCGGTTATAAGAGAATTCGGTTATAAGAAACTGATTAAGCTGGTCCCGGCGGATCTCTTATATCTGAAGTTGACTGCATATCGTTTTGCCATCGTCTCCTTTTTTTGTCCACTGCTGTCAAATTTATTTCTATGAATGCTGATTTGGGCAAAAATAAAATTGATTGATTGATTGATAAACCACGTTGCAACGAGAGTTTTATTTGTGGAGACGACACGCATGCGAAAGAATTTGAAAATTGAATAAGTCAGAATACTCGTGTTATTTTTATTTGGTTCTTTACTGCAGTTATTGACACAAAAACAAAGTTATAAAACAATAAAATTTTAATTAAAAAGCAACAATCACAAGGTTTAGTGAGAATTTGCACTTTTTCTTTTTTACCAACTCTCGAAATCTTGGTACCAATTGAGTAATAGCGAGTCGAAGACAGTGGTGAAGATGTTCGTTTGTCATACTAATACGGAACCTGTTCTTAACAAAATTCATAATTGAGAAAGCGGACTCACAGCAGTTAGTGCAGCCAAACATTGTCAGAATTTGAACTGCTAAATGAAATAGCGCAGGAAAATTAACATTAGATACTGTGCTTACCCAAAAGGTTTCTGGTGTACAATCACAGAATGCTTAGTTCAACGAAACATTCTCTTAAAAATCAATTATTTCTTGTTGAATTATTGCAACATGCATCCACTTGAATGTGAGTTTTGCTTCAATCGAAAATTCTGCGATATTTGTTGGATTAAAAGAGTTTTGAATGAACAGCAGAAGCTGTTCTCTCTGAACAAAATCATCAAGGGGTTCTTTAAAGTTATCGATTAGCTTCTCAATAAATTGGACGTATTTTATATCAGTATCGCCTTTACGCTGCTCCAAAAGTTTGGGAAAATGGAGAAGTTGACACCAAATATTAGTAGCAAACAATTCCATTTTTTTTGAAATGCACAAATTGTTGAGATTAAGTTGAAGACTGAGTGAGTTTTACCTTGCAGTTTAGCATTAACTCTTTATTGGCCACTATTAGAAAAACAGCTCAAAAAAATTCGTTAACTTGCTACATTAGTGTTAACATACCACTCGTCACATTGCACCCCATAAATAGTTGATGACCTCATTATGTTAGCTATGACGCAAGGGATCCATATGGATCCTTCGGTCCACAAGGGTTATAAATATCCAAAATTTTTCTGAAGTTTAACTGTCTTTTGGGAATTAAGTTTACCGTGCGTGGCACATAGGAGTTGGTACTTACCCTGCGACTAAAGCAGATGAGTAGAAATTCATGTCATAAATCATTTTAAGTCAACTACAAAATCACATGCAATCATTGCAATTGGAGTATAATTGTTGTTGTACCTGTTCGCAAAAGCATCCCCAAACTTTTTTTGCAGGAAAACGAATACGAAATATTTGTGGAAAAAGGGCAGGTAAAGGAACCTGTACATTTACTGTACTTAATAAACACAAATTCCTCATGTATAGTGCGAGTCTGTTAGTATTACTCCTTCAACCTATACTGCGCAACAATACAAAATGTACAATACAAGGTGTAGACTAAAGTAGGCTACGTTTTCAAGTGTCCATTTCATCCATACGAATACGAAAATATCCATTATTTTGTGTGATAAACGAGAAAGCAATTTCTCTCGTTGCTTAAGCACAAGCAGACTTGGCATTTTAGGCAATAAACTCTGCTTTGCCCCGTCTTGCATAATTTGCACTTCCGTTCAGCTGATTTGCACTCCGGCCAATGACCAGTGCTATCAAACCAAATGTCGGCAATAGGGGAAGAAGTAGATTTTTTTCTTGAGTTTTCTCCAATGCTGCCACTTGCTCTCCGTTTGGAAGGACAGCCTACGGAATTCACAATCGAGTTTGCATGAACCAGGGCAGTTGCAATGGACACTGTAAATTTGAGGAGACTTAGTTGCCTGTTTTTCGGAATTCCAAGCTGCTGGCAATGTCTACAATATAACAACCATGCGTTAACTTTTGAGATGTCAACACAATGGAAGAGGACCTTTAAATACCATCGCTTGCTTTTGATGGTTGTGCGGTAAAAGGCAATTAGCATATCAGACAAATCAACCCCTCCCATGTTCTTGTTGTGCTCTTGTACTACTGTTGGGCAGCTGATTTCAACATACTTTTTTTCAGTTCTGTTCCAGCGTTTCACAAAGCTGACAGAGTCTGGATCACAATAGGTTAAAGCCAGTTGAATGCATTTATTGTCAAACCACTTTGTGACAGTTAGTTCTGAATTAGCATCGGTTTTGTATGCACGTGTTCCACGACCTTTTTTCTTCATATCTTTTTCCGTGGGCAGTGGGCATCCTTTCACACGATCGGCCCTAATAGTTGCTGTTACCAGAAACCCCAATGATTTTAATTGCAAGCATAACTGCAAAGAACAAAACTAATTGTCAAAGAACAACTTAAAGTTTTGATTTTTTGGCAACTTCTCAATGAGCCTCAATACTGCATATGAGCCGGTGCATTTCTGACCATCAGCTGTAGACGATCCTTGATACAAGAAGAAGTCGTACACTGAGCTTCCTGAGCGTACAAAACTTTTGAAGCCCCACTTCTTGAGCTTCTTGGGGTTGTATTGTCGAATGCCGCTGTAGGCGGTTTTGGCAGGAATTATTTGCTCATCTATTGACTGATCCTTTTCTGGTTGGGTTTCCCTGCAGTTGAATTTTACATGATCAATGACGGGTTGTATTTTAAACAATTTGTTTTTCTTGTTTGTTTCATCTTCCAGGAGAGAATTATCATTTACATATAAATATCGTTTAAGAGGCTTGTACCTATTTCTCCCCATTACGTCAGCTGTGGGTGCATAGCGTGTTTCATTAGCCCAGTACATTTCGTACTTGGGCAACTGCACTACTGACATTTGCATTTGCATTCCTATAAATTGCTCAATCTCACCTTTAGATGACGATACTGCAGCACAATCTTTTTGCATAGCATACAAGTTTGTCTGTTGAGCAATGTGCTCATATAAGCTTGACTTCCAAAACATTTCAAAGTAATTGAGAGGAGTCATTTCATCAGCATTAGCTGGGGGTAAACCAAATTCACTCCTTTCCACATCTGAAGCACTTTGTGGAGCAGCCATCGACCGCCAGCAAAATACATGATCAGAAAAACTTAGCTGAGTGTTGTCAGAAGACGGGGATTCATCTTGTGGTGTATCTACTTCTGACACACCACTCTGGTCATTGCGATCGAAATCATCTTCAATCTCTTCCTCTGCAGCTTCTGTAGACTTCTCTTCAATCCTTGGTGGCGCCACATTCGGTTCAAGTTCCTCATCGCTATCGTTAAGGTCTTTCAATTCTGACTCTATATTTGGCTCGAGTAAATAAAATATTGCTTCGTCTGTGTTGTATCGATGTGAACTAATTTTTGTGAATTGCAATAAGCTATTATTGATGTTTCCTAAAAGCAGAGAGAAAAATAAAACTATCTTTTAAAACAATTCGAGTTAGTCCTCTATTGGCATAAAAAGAATACGAATATCTTTACTTCTTGCAGTAGCCTAACAAACTTCCACAACATGTCTGGTTCCTCGAACTAAACTGCCAATAAATTTATCTTATTATTTTTTAAGCGTTATTGGGACACACCTTATTAGTCCCACTGTCCAACTAGACTTCCCTACTGCCGCTGCAGAACTGAAATAACATACTTTACTTGAGTAATTGGGACATCTGTCCAATCTAAGGCTTCACTCATGGCAACCATCAGGGTAAAGTGACCTACTGCATTTCGAACTTGACGAGTGAACACATTAGAATGGCGAGTGGTTGTTGCTCGTTGTGCAGTAATGCGTGTCTGAAAGGCTGTGGTAAGTGCAAAAACAATAACTTCATGGAAAGTAAGGGCGCAATATAGCAGTTCTATACTAGGTAGGTAGGACACTTGGGACCCAGTGGAATCGAAATTTTTTACCGATATCGACCGTAGGATCCATATGGATACCACGTGGTTATCTAATCTAATTCAAGCTGTTGATTGCATTTAGAAACTGTAAAAGGGCTCAAAACTGTTGTTGGATGCTTTTTCAATGCTGTAACACAAGAATTACAGGCCAGCATACTGTCAAACTATTAATTTAATGCTCCTGAATACAAGCCAATTTCTGGCAAGGAACTCGGCTGATTTTGAAGCTGTGTTGTAAAATATTGCAACACCATTCCAGGAAAAATTCAATGGCGTTTAAGTGATCAAAAGTAGTAGATTTAGGAAAACCAATAAGATATTCGGAAAAATATCTCACGAGCATGTAGTTCAATCCTGAATTTGATGAATCCATATGGATCCCCTGGCCAATAAAGGGTTAAGATCGTTCAGATGTAACATTATGCCTGATAAAAATCCCGTAGTTTCCATTTTCACGTCATCTTCCAAAAAATGCCAAAACAACTTTGCCTTTACACTATTTTGACCCTTCCGAAAAGTGTGAAGTTCCTTCTTAATGGCCCAAAACCTTTGCAAAACTCGTCCTTTATTTAGCCATCTTACATTGTTGTGCAGAAGCAAATCGTCATAACTTGCATCAATTGATAATATGTTAGCTAGAATTTCTGATGAAGAAACTGCCACTTTTAACATTGAAGTTCTGTTGAATTTTACGAGGCTACTATGCGATCATAAGGAGAAAATATTTCCAAAAGGAGAAAAACAAGACCGGATAGCATTTGATTGTGCTGCTTTGAAATCCCCTTCTTATGCTTTCGGCATTACCTAAATTGAAGCTTTGTGGTCCAAATATCAGCCTGTTTTGACAGAACGTGATGTAATTATTAAACAATACACAGATTTTAAATATATAATAGCTGAAACAATTAAGCCTGGAGTTGTTAGCACTTTTGCTGATTTGATAAAGTTTTTTTATGTTATCACTTGGAAAATATTCGGTATACTAAAACATAATTGGGGTCAAGCTGGAGCACTCAGAAGATAGAAGTGTCCCATCATAGGAAGAGCAAAAGCAATAAAAAGAATTGTTTACCCGAGCATACCATCTTCATTTGCTCCAGTGACACCTTGTGAAGATTTACCCATTCCTGCGCCACCCGTGTTAGAGTCACTTTTCAGTGCCAGCATCTCTTCTGAAGAAGACACAGATGCAGATTTTGATAAGGCTGGTACAAGCAAAGAACCGCATTTTCCCAATCGGCAAGAAATGGACGACTTGGTCCGAGATATGGGACTGATCAAGGTAAATGCAGAACTTTTGACTTCGCGATTAAAAGAGTGGCATTTGCCGGATCCTATCTGCAAGGTATCTAAGTATAAAAAACGCCATTTGAACTTTGCACATTTTTTTACTCTTTCACAGCCTCATTCTTTGCGCTATTGCTTAGACATATTTGGACTTTTTAATAAATTTGGGATAGATAACAACCCCTCAGATTGGCGCTTGTTTATTGACAGTTCAGATAAAAGTTTGAAAACTGTTTTGTTTCACAATGGCAATAAATTTCCATCCATTCGTGTGGGTCACTCTGTGCACATGAAAGAAAAATATGAAAATGTTGAAACATTGTTGGACAACTAAACCAGTCATAATTGGGAGCTGTGTGGTGATTTCCAGATGTTAGCATTCTTACTCGGTCGGTAGGAGGGTATACAAAGTATTCATGCTTTCTCTTCTTATGGAATAACATAGCTGATGATCAGCATTATTCAAGATGGCCATTTAAAGTGCTTAACTCCTGCTGCACACAATGTGATTTGCCAACCCCTAGTTCTGAGAGAAAAGATTTTGTTGCCAAAGCTCCACATAAAGATTGAGCTTGCAAAGCAGTTCATAAAGGCTTTGAAATCAAATAGTAAAGCTCTCAGTCATGTGCAAGCAATGTTTCCAAAACTTTCAGAGGCAAAGGCAAAAGGTGGTATATTCACAGGACCACAGATTCGGCAAATGCTTGGCTCCAAGGAATTGGAAGACAAAATGACTTCTTTAAAAAAAGATGCTTAGCAGTCATTTCGCAATGTTGTGCATGGCTTTCTAGGAAGAAACTTATCAGATAATTATGAAGATTCTGTAGAAACTCTACTGCAAACATACCGCAAGCTTGGAAGCAGGATGTCATTGAAAATACATTACTTGCATTCTCACTTGGATATTTTCAGGCCATATTTGACAGCTGTTAGCAAAGAGCATGGTGAACGTTTTCACCAAGACATCCAGGTAATGGAGAAGAGATATCAAGGAAGGTGGGATGAGGCCATGATGGGAGATTATGTATTCGAGATGACAAAACAAATGCACAAAAGGAGATCCCGTTCAAGGGTCCACTTTTGATTATTTGGTTGTTTACTGTACATACTATTCAACGTGTGTTGCAGGTTTGATTTACTGTATGTGTACTACAAGTGTTTTTCTGCTGATGTTTTACAATTTTTTTAAATACACTGACTAGCTAGGTTGCGTTTTTACCAAATGCATTTGCAGTAAATGCAAATACATCTCAGAAAAAATGCCATATTTTAAAAAATCAGAAATCTGCAAATTACGTAAAAACGGCTAACACTACGAAAAAACTAAGGTCATTTTCGGCATAGCGCACCAAAAGACATAGAGTAATATCAAAACATCCAAATAAAAAAACAAAACCAAAAATTTGTTGCCCAGTGTAATATGCAATGAAATATTTAACATAACAACAAACCTGATGCCTAAGCTACGTCATGTCATTTTAAAAATGTGCTCACGCATCAGCTGGCATTAGTTTTGCGTGAAAAGTAATTTTATGTGAGGTTGTAAATTGTTTGATAACCGGATGATGAATATACATCAACAGGTAATGCAATCAACTTACTTGCGGGGTTGGCCTGTCAATTAAAACAATATGGTTCAAGCAGCTTTGTCTGTGCGCAACTGCGTTTACAAATACCAACCAATTCACTTCAAATTGAATTCCAAAGGCTATTCCACTCGTTGGTTTGCCACATGAATCAAAACTAAAATTAAAGAGAAAAAGAACACAAAATATGTATTACCGTCAATTAAAAGAAACCTCTGGGTGCAGAAAAACAGCAACAAACGTAGTATTTATTCTACAATCATCACGCAGCAGTGAAAATTATTATTAGTAATAATCAATTTAATATGCAAATATCCATAGTTTCCTATTTTTGATATTTTTGGGCACAGGCCATGTTTATGTCAATGCCAGTAATTAAACACAGCAGGTTCACTATTAAAGCAAATTCGAGCTATTTTCAAACATTTGTTCTTTCGTTAATTTTTTTTTGGTGAGAAGAAGGGTGTGTATTTTCGGGTTGCGTGCTTTCTTTGCGCCTAAAAATATTTTTGTAAAATAAATTCTTTGCTAAAAACATAAATTTCCGAAAAAATTTTCTTTGAACTTTTTCCGCAACTTTGCTCCTCAGCTGATTATGCTTTTGTTGAAGAAAATCTGATGAGTTTTTAAACAAATGTAGTCTTAAGGCGGGTGCGTTTGCAGAGACAAGCGGAATATTTACTTTTCTGATCATTGTTTTGAAATAAGTGTCAAATTTAACCTGTTAAGCGTCTCTTTTTTGCCATTCATGCTTTAATGCATTGTCACATTCTTTTTCAACGAGTTTATTCCTAGTGTCATAATCAATCATAATTAATAATAATTAATCATCATAAAATACCCAAGTTTGTTTGTAAATCATTACTCATCTGTTTACTTCTACATCAAGTGTGATATATCGTTGAAATCTACATTTCTTGAGGATTTCAAATAGAAAAAAAAATTTTTTTTTGAATATGCAAATTTTATGCAAATTAGCCCCCCCCCCAACAGGTGCTGAGCTGTCTTCAAAGTTAAAGTACCCTTACCTCAAAGATCACTACAGATTTCATTTTTCTACCAATTTCTTTAGAAATGGTCGCTAGATGATGCTAAGGACATAAGCCTTCAAGGTACATCAGTCAAAACTTACCAAAAAACCTAGGTTTTCTACAGTTTGCTACTTTCTGAGACCCATGACCTTTTTGTTAACCGGTACCAAATTTTGTTAATCAAATGTAGCAACTAAAATAAGATCAGTTATTATCTGCTACAGGTTAGCCTAAACCATGTAACATTAAATATTTTTGAACAGGAAATTTCTTGAAGATTCAGAAAATATTAAGTATAAATAGAATATGCTGTCACTAACAATGAAACAGCAACTTATTTACACCCCTCCCATGTGTTGAGAAACAAAGGGGATACAGCAAACTTTTTATTTAGAGAAGCCAAACTTTTGCTAGCTGTTAAACTTGTATTTCAGTTTTTGTTTCCTTAGAAACTTGATGCGAAATGACGACTTTAGTGGTGAAGTATTTGCAATTTATTTTATCTTTTTAAAGGGTGTAGTTTTTCTAAAAATTATAATTTAGTAAAGGTAAGTCAAAAAATTTTTGGGGGTTTTGAACTGACATGATGTACAGTACCCACTTTTGATCAGTAAATATCATATATCGCTTAGCCTAAACTATTCAAAGTTATATATTGCTGAAAAGCCGATTTTCTAAGCTTTTAAATGAGACCGGTATTAAGCAACATATCATATTTTTTGCGCACTAAATCAATTTTTTTTATTACCCTACAAATTTGTTTGGGGGGGGTTTGAGACCCCTAAAAAATTTGAAAATTTAAATAGGTAAATTTTATCATTATTGCTTGAATATTTGTCAAATGATGCCCCAAAAGAGTAGTTTTCAGACTGTGTCAATGATAAAAGGTTTGGTTTTGTGGTAAATCAGGTATCTTGATTTGAATTCAAGGTAGTTGGCTCTTGCACGTGTCTGCTGAAAATTTTGCAATTTTTGTCGTCTGCGATTGGGTTCTTGGTCCTTTTAACCCTTTTTCGGTATGAAAATCCAAGAATTAAAGCACAAATTATACATCTTCCGATGCGTGAGGAATTAAGCGTGATCTTTTGAAAATTTTATAAAAATCGGATGAGAAATAAAGTCACAAATCGTTTTTTTAGTAAACTTATTTTGAAAATACAAGCTGTAAAATTAGTAGACTCAATATCAAGTCGATGACAAATAGAATAAAAACCAAACTGGTGTGGACTAGATATTGTGTCGATGACGCTTCCTATAAGTTTTGCGCGGACTAGATATTGAGTCGCTGACGCTTGCGGGATGTTTTTAAAGGACTAGATATCTGGACGGAGACGCTTAACAGGTTAAAGTGGTATTCACTTAGGTTTGAAAGTTATTTTCGCAATGAGTCTATACTAGTGAAAAGTGGACGATTTGTGATTCTTGAGTTTTTTTAAAGAAAGATTCGGTTCTAAAGTTGTTTTTTATGAACAGCTACACTTAGTTTTTGCTGATAAATTTAGTCTGTCAGAATCACATTTTGCAACCGCTATATTTACGCGTTCTTTTTCAGTCCGCTCAGCGCACAGCACGTTTCTTGCTGAGCGCTCAGCTTGAAAATGCTCGTAAAGCGCGGAAAATTTCTCGAAAATTCGCGTGCTCAAGTTCCTGCTACACTAAAGTCAAGCGAATCATTGGTTGCAAGCAGTGTCGTGTCAAGGAGAGAGAGGTAGGGTGGCGGGTAGCAGCTGGGCCCACCGTCTCAAGGGGCCAATAGATTATAGACTTTTGTATTTCAATAACAGTTTGTTTTCTTGAGGTGCTGAAGTTTAATGCAGATATATATGATAAGTAACCTTATTCTCTTTTGAAGCTACTATTTTAGTCTTTAGTTCGCTTTGCAGGCTATATGTGGTCTGTAGACCTATACATGACGCCGTTACTTAGACCTGTATTATGCTGTTATTTGCAGTGCCGACCAAAAGTTTAATACCATCGATAAAAGTAATGAGAGTTCGTGATATTGCATCTTATTGCATTCTTGTTGTCTTAATTGAACCATAATTGTTTTTTGATTTTGGACAATCCTTAGGTTTATTGCTTTATCATTGTTAACATCTCGGTGGATTTTTGATCGAATTTTTCAAAATTTGGCAATAGTGAAAATGAAACGCAGAAAATCCCTAAAACGCAGAAAATGAAGGTTGCAAAAAAGCAACCATCAGGTGCTAAACATGTGGTGAGAGAGATGAAGAAAGTATGAATAAAGGAGTTGTCACAGAATATCGCAAGAGTCTGAACCAGAGTACGCCCATGCATCTAATAAAGAGTAGTAAAACGGTCGGGTTCAGGGTCAAGTTTTTTTAAAAAAATAGGGCCACATTCGGACTAAAATTTATACTCTTTGCTTTGTAATTTTACTTTCCTTTTAAGAACATTCAAATGTTTTGTAGGCCAAAACCAAAGCCACTTAGATAGAGAAGGCCTTTCCACGCCACGATGACATCATAGCGAGTAATGCTTTATCAGTTAGTTTCAAAAGGCCATTTAGTTGGTGATAATTAAAAAATTCTTTGCGTTAGTGTTGCAACAATCAGAAGTGTTGAAATCTTAGCTGAGTTCTACTGTAAAAAATGTCAAAAGAACATACCGGTACAAAGCGCTTATTTTACTAGTTGTCTTTCCTACTAGCCTTAATTGTCTTTTCTCGATATACTGGTCAGCATCAAGCAGGTATTTCAGTTGAATGAATTCAGTGAATTAGCTAGTGAAAATATTTTAGCAATAAACCAGTGAATTGCAAAAACATCCAGAAAGATTATGCTTTTTATCACCTATTCGACGTTCTGAGATTTGGGAAAACATCAAAGTTGCCGGTCGATTTGCTCAGTCCGAAGATACAAGTGAAGCCCAGATTACTGAATTACGCTTATATCTGGGATTGCAGTGTGCAGCGTTGGTAAATTGATTTTAAAATACGAGTCTAAAATAATGGGATCCTCCCACATAAAGGGCCATGCTGAGTATTTTATGACGCCACAAAGCAAATACTAACATGTACACCTTACTTCTCGTTTTAACAATACACCATTGAAGCTAAGTGAATGAGAAAACTTGGAACTTCAAGACGCAGAATTGCAATTTTGCGTGCGTGATTATCATAGCTTCAATTCGATAGAAAATGATGGTTTTTGTGAATTTCGCTGGTACGGGATGCTTGACACAAAAGATGTTCGCTATGGCAGAAAATCTATTTCTTTATTTTCCAATGAAAAAAGTTTGGAAGTAAAAGAAATTTTGAAACTTCTCTTGTTGAACCTCTAGAAACAGTGTCTGTGGGTGTAACTTTTGATTTATGAAATCTGATTTCAACCATAATTTATATCTTGATGTACATGGATTTTGGATTGGGCAATCATTTAAAATCAACAATCAGTTTAAATCAACCAAAAATATAATGAGCAAATGTAATATCGGTGTTTCTGAAGCAGCCACAGATTACGGCGCTAATGTAGTCGTGGCGATTTGTAGAGGTTTTTCTCATAATTCGCGACTTAGATTGACTTAGATAGATGCGACTTGATTCCATGACCATAGGCTACATACCTGTTTTACATCCAAGTGGGTTCAAGCATACTCAGTTTAGCACCGAAATTGCTGGATTACGATAACGATACATCAGCTCTGGCTAAGAGCTGCAATCAGGCAGCGGAAGTACAAGTACGGTGCAACTACCTGTTTTCATAAAAAAGGATTCACAACCAGAAAATGGGTGACTTATTGACAGAGCTCAGTCTATCAATGAGGATTACGACACATTAGTGCGAATTCTCTCAGAACCGCACAGAGATCGTGCTCCGCTTAAAACATCGGTAATCAATACAGAGGTTGTAAAGTTTGTGAAACCGTTTAGCAAGTTATTTCAAGTCTTGCAGTTCAATTCAAAGCTATCAATCAATTTGTTCCTCATTATCCAATAGCCAGCAGCCACAACAAACAAATTCTACGTCAGGTGTGTAGTATACCGTTACGGTTTCATTACAGAATAATCAAAAATGTTGATTTACGGTAATGTCTAATGCTAGTAACCATATTAAAAGACAGTCAGCGTCGCCCGCAGAGCCCCCCATCAGTAATTTACCATGTTTATTCTCGCTACGAGCAGCGATGAGTACTTGGTAAACTGATCGAGACAAGTTGGTGCAGCAAAAGCCTCTGGCTTCGGGTTGCCTGCTTCGTCTTGTCATGAACGCAGATTGGGAGGATATTAACTCAAAATGATGACTTGACACTTAAGTTATTGCATTGCAGGGAGTTCATGATTATTGCCGAGTTTAAAAATATTGGATCAGACGGTTGTACCGCGTTCACCTAATTGACGATTTTAAGAACAGTAATAAACAATTAAAGTTTTTTGGAATATTCAATTCTCTTTCCAAAATCATATAGATCAAAATACAATTTAGGGGGTTTTGGATAGCCTCTGTATTTCTTCCAAAGTTTTTCGAATTCTTAGTTACGTCTTGCTTGCCATGTTTCTAGCACAGGGTACTTAGAAATTGAATTTGCCCTCAATTGAAACAGCCAAAGATTTCACAAACGCTTATTTGTTTACTTGAGGAAGAGCATGGAAGCGCCATTTTAAGATCACGTGAGGGCGCCAAAGTGATTGATATGCGTTTTCGCGAACAACCTGTTGAATATTGCGACTACTTTCGATTTTTGGAAATTGTATGGCTGTTTGTGCGACCTAAAGCTTGTTACTGAGCGCAGGTTGCTTAGTCCTAGCACAAACGCAGCCAGGGAAAGAGCAAACCAACCTGATGTGTCGCACATACAGTTAAGTTATTAACATTTCAGCAGCTCATCAGTAATGTCGAGGTAAAAAATAAAAGTAGTTGTAAGAACAGTAATGAAGATGCCATGTTTTTTTTTACCTAACCAATTCTCTTCCAAAATCATAAGTGCAGTGTTTTTCATAGGAATCGAGCAGACAAATATGATGGGGTTCGCGCATTATTTTTTCCAAGCTTTTTGATGTCCCAAGCAAAGCCCTTTTTGCTTCATTTCCAGCAAGCACTTAGGTAGTGGACTTGTTCACAGTTGAAACAGCCAATCATTTGCCAAACTTTATCCGTTTTTATCAAAACTAGAGGCATAAATGTAACATAGTTGGGGAGGAAAGGGGGTGTGGTTGTCAAAGTGATTGCTGTGTAATTTCAGAAATAAGCTACTAAATATTAAGCATGCTTCTAGAGAGTTTTCGTAATGTATGTCAACTTGTATGATCTAACTTTTCTGTCTGCGCCTGTATTGTCTGGATCAACCCATTGAAACTTTCCGGCTTTTTTTAACCTGCTCCCCAGGGTAACCATCAGTTGAGTGACAGCTGTAGAACAGTTTGCTCACTCAACTCCATCGGTCAACAATTCGCTGGCTGCGATTTCATCTTCCTTACGCGTAAGAGTGGCGCAAAGCACAGATCATGAACCCTGCCAAACATCAGCAGGAGGAAATCGAGCATCAGACCGTAAATCTCAACCTCATGGGCGAACAACAACCTGGAGCTGTTTTCCGGTAACTTTGATCACATATTTTGGTCAAGCAAATATCTTGTCTTATTTCTTCTTTTTAACGTAAAATCTAAGTTTCTGCGCGCATGCAGGAGACAACATGGAAACAGCTGATTGTTTAGACCTGCTTCAGAGTTTTAAGTTACAACATTGCGCATACAATTACTTAGTATATAGAATTCACATTCTGTTTGTTATCATCCACAATTTAGCAAAGTAGGCCATAGTAAAGTGCCTTGGCTACCGGAGCACAAGGACAGTCCTTGTGCTCGGATTATCATTTGATCATTGTCACCAGAAACTCTACGCTCTAAGCTTCTTGACCCCGTTGCCAATTTGTGCAAAACTATTTCTACTTCATCAAACGATGGCTTAACTGCTGTACAATTTGTTACGTCATAGATGCACTGAAAGTTATCTCATAAACATACGAGCAAGTTAGGTTGATGGAAATTTAACGTTGCTGATTTATTAAATAATTGTCAAGTCAAAACAAAACCCGGTTTATGCTGAAGAAGAGACGTGGCCCATAACATCATGGATATTCAACGATGAACCTATTAATTATTCTCTGTTGTCAAGTTTTTACGCTAACTGTTAATTGTGAAACTCTTAAACCAAACATTTACTCAGTCGTCTATTTGTTGCATAATTTATTCGGAGGTGACAAGTTCGAAGCCGCTTCCGTGGAATGCAGGGCAAGATACATAAATGGGGGGTTGGCAACGTTTCAAAGCAAATCTTCAAAAAGCGATCTACTCCGGTTTCTTTCATCAATTGAAAGTGAGTTTATTGCATGATGATGTAGTAATGCAAGCGTAGTAATAATTGTGACTCATTCATTTCGCCCTGTCCCCTAAAAAGCGGACCCTTAGTCTTTCCATTTTTAAGATTTGCTCGACACAAAATGAAACCAAGGCTTTTAAGTTGTTCCTTGAGAGACTTTGTTTTTCTTTCTTGCTTATGCTTTCTTGTTCCTCTTCTAGGAAGGCTCTTTTTTCCTACCCTTCCTTTTTCTACTTGAACCCAGACTTCTGTCACGGCGGAGCTCTTTCTTTCTCCCCCTTGCTCTCGCTCTGACCCTCCTACTCCTTGCCAAGATGCTGCTTTTGCTCACCTTGACTCTCCCTAAATTCACGATCTTGTGATTTGGACTAATCATTGCATACGTTATTGTGCTTGGCAGCAGAGGCTCCTGCGTTCTTGTCAGTTGCTCACTTGTAGTCCTGAAGTCACTCTTTTCTTTTCCGCAAACGTAATTTGTCAAGCTTTCTAATATCTTCACAGTTTTTTGCGAATACTTTTCTTCTTTATTGTTCTTCCCTCTTCCAACTTTTCATCTTTTTTCCTTCTTCTTTATCGTTCTTCTTCGTCCTCTTTTTTACTCCCCACAAGGAGATCTGATTTTATCACCATAGACACCCTCTATTTCCACATTTTTCTACACAAAACCTTTTTCATCTTTCACAAAACACTTTTTTTAGATCCACATTCCCAGTTCCTCGTGGCTGCTAGGCAAGTTGGTGCTCTCTACTGGTGGATTGGGGGCCACGAACCAATTGCACAAATCGACTTTTTGTCTCTGAACATAAGCAACGCCACGAGAAATGAGCGATCACAAAAGTGCATTTTTGTTTCCTTGTCTCAATCTGAGAGGGAATTGAAATGGAAAGTTGCAGATTGTTCATCGGCGCAAGCTTACATCTGCGAACTAGACCAAGGTAATCGCAACATTAAGGCGAGAAAAAATTTATCTGATTTTTCTACTATTCTTCAAGAAAAAAAGCACGTAACTAACTGATTCCTATTGGGTGAGCTGTGTCCTTTTTCCTGTTTTTGTCGGCGTTTCCTCTATCCATCTTGAGCATACATGGAAAAAATTACTTAAACCAAATCACAATCGTGGCAAAATTGGTGGTTATTGACGACTGCGTGCACGTGACCGCACTCTTATAGAAAAGATTGAGCTATTACACAGATCAGAAATCACCATCAAATGTATTCAAATCTGTTTTAATACAAAGTCGTCTTCCGTTATGTCAATCAATCATGGCAATAAAAACAATAAGCATACTATTGTGGCATCTTTTTCTTTATTCCATAATTTGTTTACAATTAAAATTAATTGAAAAAAATTTTGATATCAATTGACTGATCTGAGCAACAATTTAATCTCCTCCACCCACCACTGCGAACAAAAATCTAGTAGATCATTGTTGCGAGGATTTGAAGATTTTAGTTGGTTTAACTAAACACCAAAGTATACGTCTCTGTTTTTATCCTTTTTGTTTACTTTTTTCGTCAATCTTCTGACCTGCTATCTCGTAAAACTTTCTTAGCTGTATTGGAATTTTATTTTTTGTCAAAATAATCAAAAGTGCTCTGACATGCAGTGTTTTATGAGAAGTTTGTTTCGCAACACAAACAAAATATTGGTCACGAATGCCACAACTATAATTATGAGTGTGATGCAATACTAAATACTGGTTAAAATTTTATATTTTTTTTTGCCGTCCTTCGACTCCTTGCGTTGTCATTCGAACGCCTTTTCCAACAGTGGTCCATCAGTTTCCTTTATTCTTCCCGGTTGTGCACCATCGGTTGCGAATCAGCAAACATCATCCTGTTGCATTTTTCACCACTGTCCAACCATCTCTTCTTTGGCAGCCTTCTCTTTCTGTTTCCTTGCGGAATGATTTTTAAAAGTATATTCCCTCAATTGATGTGCTAACGACACCTAAGTTTTCGCTTCCCTACCAGGAAAGGAACCATTGCCTCACCTTACGTAATCTTTTGTTTTTTTTTGATGTTCTCATTTCAAATGCTATTTTGTTAAGTAATGCCCATGAAGATACGGTAGCATTTCATGTCGAAAGCAGATTTTTTTCTCAGCAACTTTTATATCGAGATCCAGGTTTTACAAAGATGGAAAAATATTTATGCTCATTTTTATACAGAGATTGTTTTGACCTCAAACTGACCATTAAGTAACTTCGTCACAATAACTATTGTTAGGTTTCGATGACGCAGCAGTAAATTTTTCCTTTTGATCAGACAATCTTTAAAATCGAAAATTTGGGCGTGGCTAGAGAACATCTAATGGGGCAATTTTTTCTCCCTAAGATATTTATTCAAATTATTACGTAGTCAGTCGATTTGACAGTAGAGAGCTCAATGATCGAGTCAGAGCAATAAAATGATATTTATTCAAGTTAAAAACGCCTTAACAGTCTGTTTCGCCTGAGGCGGCTCGTCAGGAGGCAGTTCTAAAACACAACACTGGCAAAAGATAAAATCCAAAATTAAACATTAAGTAAATAGAAATAAAAATTAAATTAAATGAAATAGAAGGCTCGAAAATCAAGGGAAGGTAAGCTCTACAGATCTGCCTCACTTATGCGCTGCTCACTACAAGTAGCGGGAAGATGATGGTGTTATCGCTCGCGCTGGCGTTTGTAAGACGGGAAGTCATTGAAGCGTGGAAAAGATTAAAGATAAAGAGTGTAGGCAAAGCAATGGCTAGAGCTAAAATATAGAATAAAAACAGAATAAAAATAATAATAAAAATAAAAAACAGTGCACAAATGAAAAACCACGAATAAAAGTTAGTATTAATTAATGTTTATCTACTTGAATTTGTTCCGGTGTCTTCTTTTGGAGATGAACTCAGATCGTTTGTTTAGGAGCGTACGTTGGTCAGCTTGTAAGATGGCCAGTTTTTCGGCTAGGCAGAGGTTACAGCGCTTGACACTACTTTTGAATGCAGCCGCTTTGCATATGATGGACCAAGATATGAGCGGTTTGATTCCTCTCCCATGCAGCTTCGGAGAGTCCCGTAGCGTTCATCTTTCGTTGGTCTTTGAGTGATAAGCGATGGTTGCAAAATCGGGCTTTGAACTCGGTCTCACAAAGTCCAAAGTAGGGTCGTGTTAGGACATTTGGAGCTGTAATGAAGGCTTTGCACACGATTGATGTGGTTCGGCATTTGCCGTTCGGATTTTGTTCTGCAGTTGCACTGCATCTCGTCGATGTTAGTGGTTGGGTATATTAGCTTATTGTTGTGGCTTTTGGTAATGCATGCCTTTTTCGGCATGCAATTATAACTGATTTTGACGTTGAATTTATTGCAAATCTTGTGGAGGCGGTTGTTCGGAGGGAAGTGCTTGTTGATGAGACAAAAGAACTTCTTGCCGATGTTGGTTTTAACTTCCATATTGTATGAGGGATTGAACCAGGTGACTTACTTGTAAACTACTGTTACCAGAAAGCTTAGGAACACTGTTTGGTCGTTTCTTTGGGTCTGATTTGCGGTCAAGCTATAGTAGTTGAGTGATTCAGAGAATTTACGTTTGTGTGTTCGTGTTATGTGTGTCAATTATTTTACAGAAAACCGTACCGCATCGTACCGTACCATATCGTAGCCTTCATCCTTCAATTTAACAATAAACTTGCTAACCCCTGTAACGAGTTCGTGGAACAGAGACCCTTGGGGTAGTCTCCGAACCAGAGACAGATTTTTGTGAAGCTGTTAAACAAAATAGATGAAACTCACCCCTTGCACTTCCTTTCTTCTGTCGCCTAAACTTTCGTACACCAATCCTTTGATAAACGTATATTGATCGTAAAGAACTGAAACTTGAAATTAAGATTTTACAATTGACAGAAAAACAAGATTGGATGGTGGTGGCGTTGTTGGCGACGTTGGCGTTGTTACCGATGTTAGCGGTGTAGCGTTGTTTGCGGTGTATCGACGTAGCGGTTTCAAGCTAGTTTGACCCTCAAGTACCTTCTTTCTTACAACTTTACAGCGACGATCGACAAAAGAACAACTTATCCAATTTATTTACTTGGGTTTCTTCAAGCTTCTTTTGATAGTTTCGTCTTTTGCTCTAACGTGCAGGTTTACAAAACAACGTAATCCTTCCTGCTACTTGTCTACTTGAGAATGCTGTAACATGTGATAGGAAGGCAGTTTTCGCAGCGTCGCTTTAGGGTCAACTTTGCCAAATTCAACTACTAATCAATAAAAACGATACCTCTAGTAAAACAAACATAACAACGACACAACGCGGGATCAAATCACAGATGGGCTACGCGAAACTATGGATTTAAAGCGTTAGATGTTGCCAAATATTGTAACAATATTTACAACCCCCTTCTTTTGAATATTTCAATTATATGCGCTATGTGGAACGTGTGATACGCGTGATTCTAAAAGACAGCGTTAGGCAGGATATCAGGCCAGAAGTTTCTGTAGCAGTCTACTTTTAAAAATGGTACTTAAATGAAATTCCTCCACTTTTAGATGACAGAGAAATGGTGAGACCAAGCAGTCGACATGTAGTGGTGGCCCAATCTGACTAAAAACATGCAAACCGAGCATTAGCTCATACATATAAATAAAGGGTCATGCAACCCTATTCGACGTTTTATCTTTTGTGACATTGCGTTGTGAGACTGTTTTAAATTTGCTTTGACTTTAATGAAAGGGTAACATAAAATTAATCGCTCAGCGAGTTAAAGCCTAAAAGCTGAGACAAATTTGTTCCAAGATTTATGAGCTAAACTAACCGGTGAAGATTTCGGTCTCTTGTGCTTTAAAATAAAATTCAGTTTTAAGTTCATTGAGCCAATTGACTAAATTTTCCCTTTATAGCCGACAAAAATTCATCAGTTCTTTTTTTGATAACGTCATTGTGCTAAAGTAGATAAAATTTAGAAAGTCGCGCCTTATTAAGTTCTCGCTCCAGGTGCTCCTTTATAAGGTCGCTTTTGGTGGGTAGCGTTTTTGACTCTGAGCAATTTGTTTTTCCTGGCGACATTATCTGTATGACATAACCTATCATTGCATCGCTTAAAACCACATAGGTGAGGGACTGCTTAACACTTGTTGAATAAAAGTTTAAAGAAATGAAACTGTTTTTTACTTTTTCCATCTTTCAATGTCAAATTTTTTCAGTGTCCAGCCATCAATATTTTAAACTGGCCAACGTCATCAGCAATAAGCCAAAGAGAGCGCAGCAAGCATTTTGTTGAAGGGAGTCAAGCCTGGAACTAGGTAAAGACAGGAGGAGTGTGTGAGGGGGAGACTACCACCAAAAAAATTTTATTGTGCTAAACCGATTACTAAAGATGAGCAGAATAACACAAAAATGAGATCAATCAAAAACCAGAAAATTTTTTAAAATAATCATGACTTTGATAGAAATGACAGCTTTAGACCTACAATTAAACAAGCTACTCCACAAATTTTTTGTCAATGCAATTGATACCTAGTTTAAAAGTAAAATTTATCCAAGTACGAGAAGTTAAAACTTTTTTAAGAGGACTGCTAAAATATTTGTTGGGGTGTAGAAACAGTCATTTTTGAGGTTGAAAATGTTTACAGGAAACCATGCCCATCGGCTTGAGAATAAACTTGAACCATTTCATTCCAAGGTTGTGTCCCTGAGTAAGGAAATATTTTCGGAAAAACTGATCAGTATTTCTAGAGGAATTGCTTGCCATGAATAAATTTTACGCAAATCAATTCTATCTCTACGTGATTACGTCATCTTCCTGTTTATATATTTGTCAGCATCCGAATCTAGTATTCCTCTTCTTTCTTGGAAGAGCTACGTCAAGCTACAAGGGACCACTTTGTAGAAAAAAATCTGCTGACTGCGCGCTTGAAGAGCTGCGTTGCAAGCCACATGACTAAAAGGTTTCACGCTCTAGCTTTGGTTTAAAAACCATAAGATTTCAACTCGCAAACATGGAGCAGATAACAATTTTTTCAGTGTTGTTTGTAAGTTTGAAAGTTTGTACTTTAAAAACCAGGTTTCTCAAATATTTTTTCGCGAGACTCAAAAAAGATTTGTGAGTCTCGCTACCCAAGCTATATTTAACATAGTTTTAGGAAAAGTAATTCCAAAAAATTTAAACAATACTTCTCATTGTGCAGTTGATCTTCAAAAAAAAACAAGAGCTCTTCGCGTTTTATTTAACAATAAATGCCACTTTCTCTTGCTGGGTCTCTAAAAAAATTCTCACTCAAATTTTTTTGCGATCCTATAGCCCATACACACTATCTCACGCCGCGCTATTTGAGAAACCCCGTTTCTGTGAACAAATTGACAATTCTTACATTCAAGGGACTCGTATTTATCTCAAGTAGTTTCAGATGGTGGAGCATTTCACAAATTTCAAGCGAATTTTTACTATTTTTTTGGTTGGTCGGCAACTATCAGGCTGTGCCGGCGTCGCCCGCAAAGCCCTCCATCATTGATGTGGAGGGTTATCGTTTTGGTTGGCCGAGCCGGTTTCACCCAATGAATAGTAGTGAAAAGAGTAACAAAAAGTTAATGTTTTCCACATAGCCAAATCTCGCTCCAAAAAACTGCAGTTTTTTGGAATGCTGGTAACGTATTATTTGCCGTTTTTGACATAGGCGTCCTTGAGCTCAAAAAGTTTGGTTTTTCAAATTGAGCTAGCGTTTGAAAGCATATTAAAGTTGTGGAAGAGTGCCAAGGTGATTGATATGCATTTTCTGGATTAAGCCATTAAATATTTGGCGAACTACCAACGACTTTTTTATTACCGTAAGCGTATTTGTTTGAGTCAACACTTGTGGCAGCGCGCATATTACTTGGTCGTGGCATAAACGCGGCCAGGGAATTAGCAAACTAACCCAAAATGAAACGCTCGCGGGTATTACAATAGCAGGACCCCACAATTAATATCGAGGTTAAGAATATCGGTTTTGCCGGCTTTACCCAATTCATGTTTGAGAGAACAGCAACAAAAAGTTAATAGAGTCAATTCTCACACCAAAATCAAAAGTATCGTTTTATAAGGGAAATCGATTAAGCCTATAAAACATTGTAAGTGTTTATGGAGAATCGCCATATTCCTTCCCAAGTTTCTAGAGTTCCTGGCTCCACCTTCTTGCCCTGTTTTGATACTAATAAGCTCACCTTGCTCACAATTAAAATATGCGACATTTTCAACAAGTTGTATTTGTTTATATTATGAACTATTTGTATTTGTATTCAACAAGTTGAATTTGTTTATTTTATGAAGTCCATCGAAGCGCAAATTTAAAGTTATGGCGTAGGGGACGGGACCACCAAAGTGATTAATATGTCTTTTCAAGGAAAACCTATTGGATGTTAGAACCACTACTTACTTTTTTGGTAATTGTTTGCCTATTTGCATGACCTAGAGCCTCTGACTGCGTGTATGTTGCTTGGTCCTGGCATAAACGCAGCAATGCAAGGAGCTAACCAACCCTACGTTGTTACAGTAGCAACGCCCCCATCAGCAATGTCGAGGTTAAGAATATCAAATTATCTGATTGCACTGGCATCACCCAATCGGATAGGAAATTGTTTCAACCTTTAGATAATATGTTTCAAAAAATAAAACAGGGCCATCTTTACTCTCCCTCTTTTTGTTGTCGGATCACCAAGTATTTTGCTTGGAGTAGGAAATTTTGAATTTTGATAGATGATACCAATGAACCATGCTTTTGAGGAAGAACAGTCAATCGGCACCAAAGGAATTTGTTTTTCTAGGAATTTCGATTTAGTGAAGTCCACGCAAATGTTTGGGTGGTTTCGACCGGTAGGCAACCATTCAGAATATTTAGAGGCTTCATTTCTTATTGAAGTTTTTGAAAATTTGGATAGATAATGCTAAAGAACCATGCTTGTGAGAAAAAATAGTCAAAATGTACCAAAGAACTGACTTTTGCAAAAGTTTTAAGTTTCTTTGGTCGAGTAGGAATGATGTTCAACTAAAACTGGAAAATGATATAAGCAGCCAATCTATGATCAACCATTTTGAACTAATCCTTACTCCTAAGTAATTAGAGCCACATATTGCTGGAAAGCAAATTTACTAAGTTTTCAAGCGATACTTAATTCTTAATGCCTTTTTATAGCTTTTGCATATTAAACTTACCTGTTTTTACTTAGCTTACCACTTCTTTGAGGGCGGAGTAAAAAGTTACACTGCAGATCTTAAAGCTCTGTGGTGTAAGTTTTAGCAAAGCAAATAGTGAAGGTGCATTTGTAAATATAATACCGCAGGGGTGGTCATATCGCGGCTCTTTAAGTCCTTAGATGCGGCTTCTTTGATTCATGTTGTATTTGTGTACAGTGATTTACTGAAACATTGTGCGACCTGCTGTGTGACGTTAACTTTTATGCAAATGCGTAATTATGATCATCAAAAACGCGTCAATCCAAACTAAAAATTGCGTAGGGGCTCTTTTAATGATGGTTTCTATCTTTTTGACTCTATAGTTGGGAAAGCGTGGCCACCCCTTTATTATCGTAATTACCTTGAAAAAACTTTCAATTTGTTAAAAAACTTCAAAAGTCGCTTCAGAAATGATGTCACAGATTAGTTTTTAAGTAATCTGATTTTGTAAAAATTTTGCAAGTTTAAAAAAAAATGATCACATGACGATCTGTGGTATCAAAAGCGTTGACCGCATTAGGCAACAGCATAATATTATAGGGCAAATTTACAGCGTACAAGAGAAAAAGAGAAGCGTGCTCAAAAGGCTTAAAATCCTTGAAAAAGTAATCGTTTGTTGCTTCATCAACTCGAGTTAAATTGTTTTAGAGTTCTTTTTGTCAAAAGCACGTTTTTAATATTTACCGGAAAAACTTTTAATTGCATTTCTAAGATCAATAGTTTTGAGAAAATGCAGAAAACAAACTGTGCAATTGAGCGTTGGCTGTGACGTGATATTAGACCTCAAAAAGATGAAATGTTTTTTAAGTCAGGAGGTGGCTTTCGTTTGGGCAAAAAAATATTTTTGTCTGTCAAGAACAGCAAATAAAAAAAATTGACTGGACGGCAAATGCTTTCTTGTAGCCCTGTCCGTGAGTACGCCTGTCCTGCGAACTTGTATGACAGACCGAAACCAAATCTGCCCAAACGGTAGGTCATCTACTGTTACCGATGTTCTGGCAAGGCCTTGTAAGTGGCAAAAGTCCTTTTCAGGACGTGGCGATGCATCAAAACGCATCATCAACAAGTTTCGAAGGCCTGCCATCCTTCAGCTGAACATCGAAGGCCTCACTGCAAGCAAGATGAATGTTCTTTACCATCCTGCTGCACAGCGTGAGGCACTCGTCATCCTACTTCAGGAGATTCATTGCACGTCTGCACAGAGGTTAGTTCTACCGGGATACCGACTAGGTGGGTCCTCATGAAGCAGGAAGCATGGTCTTGCCACGTTTGTCTATGAACGACCTAAGTGGACCCTTGTTGACCAATCTCCACCGACATCGGAGACCTGAGTGGTTTTGGGTCGACGTTGATGGATATAAGATAGTCAACGTTTACAAACCTCACCAATTCGTTTGCAAGTATTTGATTTCCCAGTATTCCCACATCCCTGTCTTTATGCTGGCGACTTTAATTGCCAGCATGTTGATTGGGGTTATGATGCCAACAGTACAAACGGAAAATGTCTGGTTGGCTGGGCAAATACCAAGAATCTTTCCCTACTCCATAACCCTAATGATGCTCCCAGCTTCCACTCTGGCCGCTGGAATACAAGTACCAACCCGGATCTTGCATTCGTCAGTATTGATTTGGACAGTCGTTTACCTGACAGACATGTCTCAGAAAAGTTTCCAAGGTCTCAACATCGACCCTCGCATATTACTCCACCAAGGTTTGCTCGTCCTGTACCATGCAAGCCTGTAAAGCGATGGAACCTCCGCAAGGCCAAGTGGAGCCACTATATTACTCTCAAAAACAAACTTGCCAGGACTTTGCTGCCACCTGATTCACCTGATACAGGTCATGCATATCAGTGTTTTTGTAAAGCCATCAGCACTGCGGCAAAAAAGTGAATCCCACATGGCCGACCAAATAATCGTATACCATGTTGGGATGCCGAGTGTGAAAACCTCTACCAAACATTCTTGCAATACCCTGAAGAGCGTGAATCTAGCAGAGCTGCTACAGCTTTGCTTGCCAGGCTTGACTGGAAATTTTTATTCGTTACAGTGACGTCAAGTGCATATCGAGAATTATGACGGAGCTCGAGGCCATGATCATAGGCGCATAAATACTATTGGCTGTGGAGACTGAATATCCCCAGACTGTTTTATGCCCCCATAACATTTTCAACACTTCACAAAAAATTTCAAAAATGGGCAAAATATTAGCTTTTGAAAAGTTAATTGCCAAAACCAGATCTTCCCTTTTGTTTGAAGCTAAAAATAGCAAAAATTCTTGATCTCCAGAAAAGGTCTTCAATTATGTTTTAAGACAACAATGCCTTTAGACCAAGTACAGAACAAAGTGTTACATGGCCAAGACAATATGCTTATGATTGGTAATGTACAGCGATACCCACTGAATGCTCGCATCTATTTGTTTGCTCTAAAAATTTGTTTAAAATTTGCATTTGCATTTGTTAAAGACAATATGTTTATGTTTGGTAATGTACAGCGATACCCAATGAATGCTCGCATCTATTTGTTTGCTCTAAAAATTTGTTTAAAGTTTGCACTTTTTAGATTTTTTTCGACAACAAGCGGCGCAAAGGCCAGAAATAGAAGGATCCACATCACAAGGATCAGAAAAGGATGAAATTGTTAACACGGGATCAAGCTCAGCAGGAAGTAGAATTTTAGAAAAAACAACTTCTGCTGAACACACCTCTGCTGAACCAACTACTTCAAAGACATCTACTTCATTAAGACCTGTTCCAGAAAAAACTATTTTAAAACTACCCTCCTCCAAAACACCTACTGCAAAACCACTTACCGTAAAACCACCCACTTTAAAAACACGCTCTGTAAAATCCCCTACTTCAAAGCCCTCTATTGCAAAAGAACCACCCACTTCAAAACCGCCTACTCCAAAACCAACAACTAAAACTCGACACACTACAAAACCACCAACAACTCAAAAACCCATAATAATAATACTTCCTCCAACACGGAATCCTGAAAGACCACCAAGGCCTTCGTCTGCAGCAAGAAAGAGACCTACAAAAAGAACAACCACGAAAAGGTCTCCAAAACCTGCAACACGAGCAACACGCACTCCATCGAGATCATTCGACCACTCTCCAAGAACAAACAACAATTTTGATTCCAGAAACAGTAAGAAAATAACATCGAAAATTTTGTAATAAATCTGTAGGCTAACTAGCCAACTCTGCCGGCGTCGCCCGCAGGGCCCCCATCAGTAACGTTGAGGTTAAAAATATCGGTTAAGCCGGTTTCACCCAACGTGTATCTGTGTGAATAGCAACAAAAAGTTGTGGTTTTTGAGCACATTAATAATTGTTGTACACGCAATGGTAATGGTCTTGATCTCTTAATCATGACTGGTAATGCTCACAAAGAAAAATGTTGCAACAAACTATCATTCATACTTGAAAAAATAGGTGGGGGAGGGAATGAAACACAGTCAAAAATGATAATGGTGGCCAAATGGTTGGTGTTTTTACAATCACAGAAATAAACTAATTAGTGTTTAGCCTATTTTGCGATTTGGTGGGGCCGCGTTCGTATTTATATTTGCGGTGCGAAGTTCTTTGACTGCGCTATTTGTCTTGTTTCCCGCATAGTGACAAAAGCGGTTATGCTTTCCCTTAATTCATTCACCATATTCATGTAGGAGCTCATCATACCAAGTTATTTTTCAAAAAACATTCCTCCACAAACAAAATATTCCCCTTTAGTTTTACTAATTGTGAAGTGTATGGTTTAATATTTTTATTTTTTCTTTAGCTCGCCTTTTTGTGAGATTGGTTTTTAGAATAAGATATCGATAACTTAACAGGCAGCATATCAGCAAAAAAAATTCTTGCTTTTTGGTACATGTCGGTGTTGCCCGCATGGCCCCATTAACAACGTCGGGATTGAAAATGTCAGTTCAACCACCTAAACCTGCTTCATCCATCGGACACTTGTGTGAATAGTAACGAAAATTTTGTGTTTTTTCTGAATATAAGATTTTCACAACTTGGTGCAATTTTTTCGCAATAAAACTTTTGATTTCAAGGTCCTGCCTATGGTTTAGGTCTATGTGCTCAGCTTATTGCTTACAATACATGAATTCAAGGTGGTCTTGGTTTTCCTTGAGTTTGGAAGTAAAGAACACATTTCTGATATAAAGCTCTGTTCAAGCAAAATAACAAAAACTTTTTCATGTAGTGCAATTTCACTCGGCGGCGTTGTTTTCTTTAGATTTCTCCTTAAACTTTGTCAAATCCTAGTTGGTTAGGCATTATGTTGCATGTTGTTATCTCATTGTTTGGCGTACACACGGGAGAAAAAGAAGTCCTTGATTTCATCAAATGTTGTAGGTTTGATCCCGGTTGCTCTATAACAGTATTATAAAGCAAAATGCCAACAATATCTTCTATGTGGTGCAATTTGACACAGTGACGTTATTTTCTTTTGATTTCCCTTCGAATTTTCTCAAGTCCCTACTGCATAAGCATTAGGTTGCATGCTTGTTTTTCCTTGCTTAGGTATGCTCATAGAAGTTAAATAAGTTCTCGCTTTTCCCAAAATTTTTAGATTTGATCCAGGTAGCTTTATAAAGCTATCATCAAGCAAAACAAAAAACATGTTTCTCCTAAGTTTGGTGCGATTTTGCCTCGGCAAGTAATGCCATCCTGTACGTGCCGATTTAACCCTCTGTCTACCATGGGGTCCAATGGACCCCAAAGTGAAATTTGCTCTTTTAATACTTAGAACGTATAGCAGATACGGTCTTGAAATTCCTTGACTTTTCTTAAGTTATGTTGATCTGTAGCCAATTGGAATGTTGTAAATCTAACATAATGATATGTTGTATAAAAAAAAAAATAGCACCTTATACCAGTGGGGTCCATTGGACCCCACGCTTGTACCAGACATGCATAGCGTAATTTGTAGCATCAATGTTGATCTTTATCTTTTGTTTTGAGAAATGTAATTTTTTGTTTAGTACCACAAACAAAAATATATTTGCTTTTATATAAATCCATCTGTTCAACTTCAACATTCAACCTTTATTGCGTTTCAAAACAGTCGTAAGAATTTGACGATATCATAAGAATTCAAGTAAAAGAGTTATTTGGTTGAAAGGAGGGACTGAAAGACATCGTCAAAAGCAGTGAAGATCGAAGAAATGGATAAATATCTGGAAGATGATGAAATACTGAACATATTGGAACAGAGCAAAAATGGTAGTTGGAGTGCATCATCCGATGACGGAGAGAGCGACCATCTCAGTGTTGAAGAATTGTCTTCATCTGAAGTGTCAGATACTGATGATGATAGTCAAAAGCTGAATGCTTCTTCGACATGTTTTATTTCACCAAATAAAAAGGAAAATTGGTCATCAACTCCCTGCACAAGTAATACTGGCCGCACTGCTGCTTGCAACCTTTTTTTACGAAAGAACAGGCCCTTCACGTTATGCAAAATCTCAATGCAAATCAGAATCTGATTCATTCAAACTATTCTTCAGAAATACACTGCTGGACAAGATTCGGGATTGGACAAATGCCGAAGGGTTGCTTGTATACAAAGAAAATTGGACTGCTATAGATCAATCTGAATTTGACAAATTTTTAGGTGTAGTAATTCTTATTGGAGTATACAAATCAAACAGTGAAAATGTTGCTCAACTTTGGAGTAAAGAGGATGGGAAACCAATTTTCAATAAGCTTATGAGCCGAAATAGATATCAGCAAATCCTGCGAGTACTTCGGTTTGACAAAGCAAATGCACGGAGAAGCAACCGATCACCTGACAAATTTCAGCCTATTAGAGATGTTTTCGAAGAATGGGATCTTAATTTGCGGGATGCTTACACTCCAGGACCCACATGACTGTTGATAAACAATTGGTTTGTTTCAGAGGAAGATGTCCGTTTAGGCAGCATATTCCTTCAAAGCCTGGCAAGTATGGAATAAAAGTATGGGCAATATGTGAAGCCAACACTTCTTAAGCATGGAAGATGCAAGTGTACACTGGAAAAGATCCTACGATTGGAAGAGAAGTTAACCAGGGAGCAAGGGTTGTCAAAGATTTGGTGAAAGAAATTGAAAATTCTGGAAGGAATGTTACTTGCGATAATTTTTTTTACTAGCGTGTCACTTGCACGTGACCTGCTTCAAAAAAAGCTTACTCTTGTTGGAACCATTCGAAGAAACAAACCAGATCTGCCACCAAAATTCACACTTGCGAAAAGACGTGAGGTAACCTCAACTGTTTTTGGATTTCAAAGTGATGCTATGATTGCATCATATTGCCCGAAAAAGGGATGTGTGGTAAATATGCTGTCCATGATGCATGCACTCCCTGACATATCTTCAACCTCTTGCGAAAAGAAGCCTGAAGTAATTTTGTATTACAACAGCACCAAAAGTGGAGTGGACATTCTGGATAGAATGGTGTGGACAAAGAATGACAAGAAGATGGCCAGTGGCACTATTTTACAATATGCTTGAAGTAAGTGCTGTCAATGCGTATGTGGTATGGCAGCAATTACAAGGTGAAAACAGCAGCTGCTTTAGCAAAAAGAAGAGAAGAAAGTTTTTGATTCAACTGGGAAAAGGGCTAGCTGGAATGTTACCGACATATACAATTCATGCTGCTCTGCCACAAAACAATAAGAAGAGAGCTGAAATTGAAGATCAGCAGCCGAAACCAAAGAAGGCAAGATGCCATCTTTGTGACAGAAGCAAAGATAGAAAATGTAAGCAAACCTGCATTGCCTGCAAAAAGAACGTTTGCCAAGAACATTCGGAAATCATATGTATTCAATGAAGGCGTGCATAAGCTAAACTCGTCACAGCAGCTTTCTAAGTACTGGTACAGTGTTTATTGCTGTGTAATTGGTTTCATTGTTTGCCATTTTATGCATTTTTTGCTTTCATGTGTCACACAGCGCAGTAAGCTTGAGTACATTCATTTGTGGTCCTGCGAACTGCTCATATGAATCCTGATAAGCCGGTACCTCAACTTCTAGTGAAGGCTATGTGCATGAATATGCTCATAAACGTAGGAGAGAGAAACACTTTTGGGGCCCCACCAACCTGCTTGAAAATAGCATATTTTGCCCAATTTTATAAATTTGCCCAAAATCTTATAAATCTTGCTCAGATTTGTCGGAATTTCTCAAATTTGATCAAATATGTCGGAAATTTATCAAACTTTTACAGTATAAACACTGCCCCCCCAAAAAAATTATTTCGAATTTTGCCAAAATTTCTGAATTCTGCTCATTTTTTTAATTCGTGAAGGGGGATTCGCACCTTTGATTTCTACCCTCTATGGATAAGCTGACAAACATTTCATGGAATTGAAATAAACTTCTTAACATGTATAGGCCATCCAAGACTGTTTTAGTAGGCTTATTAGTAAATTGCACCATATACTGCTCTGTGACTGCGTGTGTTTACTTTTTGTGTATCGGTATTTTCGTTTTTATGTGTGCTTATTAGCAGATTTTTTAGTGTAAACTGCTTCATTTCCCGTTTAGCCAATAATTTTAAAGATTTCCATTGCATTGCTTGTCCTTAACATGCCTTTCTAAAATTGGGGTCCAACGGACCCCAATGGTATAAGTTGAATGAGTTTTTTTTGGTAGACAGAGGGTTAAAGCGTATTAATTAATGCAGCTTCGCCGGCTTTGCCGTACAAACATTTCTGAGAGCAACAACGAAATGTTTTGGTAAATATAAGCCATGGTTCCTGTATATGTAATGATGATCACGTTGATCTATGAATCAAAACTGGTGGTACTCAAAAAGAAAGAATGATGTCACAAACTACCATTCGTCATTTTTCAAACTTTAGGGGTTGGGATGAAACATTGATGGCGACGCCCAAGTGGTGGTCGTTTTGGCAATTAAACAAAAGGTGTGTAGTGTTAGGCATGCTTAACAAGTTGATGGGCCCCTTACGTATTTGCATTTGTGACTTTAAACTCTTAGGCTGAGCTGTTTACTTTAATTCGGAAGTAGCATGAAAAAGGGCCCATGCTATTCCTCAAAATTATATAATATCTATTGTAACAGGCGCATGTTAAGCTCTTTTTAAGCAAAAATCTTCCCTCTAAATCCAATTTCTCAAATTATTGCTCTTATTTTGATCTGTTTTAAACCTGAGATTTTATTGCATTTAACTTTGTCCTTAATCCAAATCACTCTACTTTTAAATATAGATCAGTTTAAATATTGTAGTTTTATTTCGATCTTTTCTTAAATTTGGCATTTTATTACATTTGACTTTGCCCCTAATCCAGATCTCCCTACTTTAAATATAGATCAGTGTTTTGTAACAATATAAAGAGCCTATCAATTACAAATATCAGTAATGTTTATGTTCGTTATCAAAATGATAGTAGATAATTTTGCCGCCCTCTACTGTTCTCACTGTTTAATGACAAGCATTGTGATGTCTTTTACGATTATGACGAAACACAGCTTTGTAAAAAGATTTAAGACAGAAGAAAAACGCGTGCTCAAAAAACAAATAGATAATTGCTTGATGCACCTGATGTTTTAGAATCTTTCATATATCTGATGTCAAGATGTTTTAGAATTACTTTTAGCAAAAATTAACGTTGCTTAAATGCAAGGGATGAAAAGACATTATAGGTGGATGAATATAACAGCTACATGTCTCTCAAGTTTATTTAATATTAGGACCGCTACTAACAACTTTTTTGCAACTGTAGGCGAATTTGTATGAACTAACGCCTCTGACTGCGCGTTTGTTGCTTGGTCCTGGTATAAAGCTGCCATGCTAAAAGCAAACTAATGCAGCCTCACCCAATGGCAAAGAAATTTGCTTCATCATTTAGATCTTATGTAGCTCGATACTTACATTTTGTTGCAAAAAAATAAACAAAACCATCATTATTTCTCCTCCTTGTTTTCTTGAGGTATCAACAATTGTTTTTCTTAAAGTTGGCTACATATTAAAGTTTTTAGAAACTTCATTTTTAGTTGAATGCTTTTGAATAATTTGATCAATAATACCAAAGATGCATGCTATCGAGAAAGAATAGACAAAATGTACCAAGGTAGTTAGTTTTTCCAGAAATTGCAATTACGTTAAATGCCGGCACCAAAATGATAAGTGTTTTTAACCGGAAGGCTACATTTTATAAACGTTTAGAGCAGGAATTCTTAAACTGGGCCCATGACCCCCCAAGGGGTCCGTGGAAAAGATTCAGTGGGTCGGTGAAGTTTCAATAAATATCTTCGTGAAATTTCATTTATTTTTGTACAAAAAAAAAATTTGAATATAAACAAACAGACCTTTTTCTTTAGATCAATTGCTTTTCGGCGCTGACTTTGACGTATGTACTCACATTTGTTTTCCAAGGCAGCATGAAGGCCTTTTTTTGAAAGAAGCGTCAGTAAGTAAGGGTCAGTAATTTGCAACTCTGATCTAGAATGCAAAAAGGGTCCGGATAAACCAAAAACTTAATTTAGTGGTCTTTGTTAAAAAAAAGTTTAAGAACCACTGGTTTAGAGATTTCATTCTTTGATGTTTTAAAAACAAAAACAGATAATACCAAAGAACCATGCTTGTGAGGAAAAGTAGTCAAAATGTACCAAAGAACTAACTTTGTTTAACCAATGTAAGTTCGTTAGGTCTAGTAGAATAATTGTTTAACTACAAATAAAACATGTAGTATGGCAACCAATTTTTGATAAGCCATTATAAACTAATCGTTAGCACTAACTAATTAGAGTCACATATTGCTGGAAAGCAAACGTCCCAAGCTTTCAAAGGACAGCAGTTGTTAGCCCTTATTATAAATTTTAAGTATTAAAGTTACTTGTTTTTACTAAGCTTACCACTTTTTGAAAGGGGTAAAAAGTTTCACTACCGGTGAAAAAGTTTATTATTTTTAGCATTAAAAACAATAATAAATAAACATTTTACATACAATCAAAATAACCTTGAAATATCTTTAGATTTGTTAAAAAATTTAAAAAACTAATGGAGAAATTAGGTCATATTTTTAAACAACTTGTTGTATTTTTGAATATATACAGTATAATGACAACTTTCCACACAAAGTTTCAGTTCAACTCACAACGACACATTAGACTTTAAGAACGTAGTAGAATGAAAATGCTCAGACACCTGCTTAATATAAAGTGTAAATCTAATTGAAATTGCGTAATTTGGACCGGTTGTTATTTTACTTGTTGCATTGCGCCAGAAGCATGAGCGCTTGTCAGCATGGCTTATGGGGTTTGCATAATCTAAGAAGGAAAGGCGTGCAAGGTGCAAAGCAGCGTTTCCAACATAAAAAATAATTAACCAGCAATATAATATAACACAACACAACTGATGTGAGTTTTTAAATAAACTGATTTTGTAGAAATGTTAAATTTTAGAAAAAGTCATCGTATTATGATCTCTGGCAGCGAAAGACTGTGTTGATTGTACTAAACTGTATTATGACATGGAGCGATTTGTAAGATTACGAGAGAAAAAGAGAAGCATGCTTTGAATGCTGAAAATGCATAAATAAAGAATTGCTCGCTGCATTGTCAAAGGAGCTCAAATAGTTGTAGAGTTGCTTTTATTTAAAAGAACCTGTTAATATTTTTTGAAATTGGGTTTGATCTTTTTTTTTTTGAGGAAATACCGCTAACAAATTGTGCAATCAAGCATTAATTGTGACGTTAGCTTAGACCCTAAAAAGATAATTTTTTGTAAAATGATAACTTTGATGCTAGGCTTTGCTTGAGCAAAAAAAATTATGCTCTGTTGAGAAATGTAAATCAAAAAAATATTCTTGATTATGATGTCAGGATGACGCCACGACCCCCCTCATAACACTCACCACGAGATGGTGATCCATCGTACCAAGTTTGATGTTGTTACGTCCAGTAGTTTTGGGGGATTTAAAGTGTACGTACGTACCTACGAACACACGTAGAGAGAAAATTGCGGTTATATATAATCTACATATATTTTAAGGTTTAATTCCTTATATACTTCTCATCCTATCTTGCTGATTTGCAATAAAAGGCTAGCTGTATTCTTGTGCTTATAGATAGCCCGAAAATTGTTTATATCTACCGTATCTACATATGCAAAGCAATTTTTCATGTGCTCTCTTTGCATACACCACAGAATACATTTAAGAACATTTTCTTAGTACAACCTTATCCTGTAACATAGCTAAATTTATGGTGCAGATACCCAAGATGTATATCGGTGAACGGAAACCCAAAACCATTTGTCAGTGATTCTGATAAATATTGCGACCGCAACTCACAGAAGGACCAAATCTGGCCCTTTAGTCTTCCTCTCCCTCGGTCCCTGCTGCGATGGAGGCCGCACAAGGAGCTCTGATTCAACTTCAGTGTTGTTCTGCGTACTGGTGTCTTCCTCTCAATCTGTGCAAATGTGAGGCCTCTTTTTTTCAGTCGATCCCCACAAAGCTAACCTCCAGCTCAATCTCCTCTTACTCAACTCCCGTCTCCGTTTCAATTCCACTCCAACTTTTTTGCGATCACCTTCGACTGCATTCTTTCCTTTTCTAAGCATGTATCTTTGCTGAAGGCTAAGTTCTTCCCACGTCTCAAGGCCTTACGCTGTATCTCTGAATCCTGATGGGGCTCATCTAAGGAGTCCCTCTTTCTTCTGTATAAAGCTTTTCTTCGGTTCTCTCACATTTATGTCTTACCCAGATGGTTTCCCTTTCTAAGCGTTACCAACGCTGTATCACCAAATTGGAGGGCCTAACTACCAATTGACTCACTCCCACCTCACGATCTGGCGACTTGAACGGATCGCTCTGTTCTTTTTCCTTTTGGCCGAGGCAACTCTGGCGTCTTTGTGCGAACTGCTCTCTTTGTGGCACTGAGGCCACTTGTTCCTTTTCAGCAGGCCCAGTATGCTCAAGTTTTTCCGCTGAAGCCTGCACTATTCTGCACGCTCTTTGCTGGTTTCGGCAGCACCAACAAGTCTGCCACTTGTCTTCTCTTCTCCGCCTATCTGACTCTAGCTCTGTTCTCACCACATTGTCCTCTTCTCCTTCTTTGCTTTTATCTCAATCTCTCTGGCAGATCTGACAGGAAGCGTCTATTCTCTCCTCCTGTTCTATCAGGCTACAATGGGTTCCCGGACACTCGTTTCTCCCGGGAAACGACGCGGCTGATGAGCTGGTCGCGGGGAGCACTATTCATGAACTTTGCAATCCCTTATAGTCCCTCTTCTTTTATATCTTGTATTTACTCTTTTCTTTTTTCGAACTGGAGGCGCACTGTCTCACCTAAATTCTTTAGACAATTCTTTAGGTGATCCATTACATTTCTATATACACGTAGGAATAATTATTTTTTACATATTTAAATTTTGTATTAGCATTTTCTTGCAGTTTTTTTATTTTAATCATTTTTTCAAGGCTTTCTTTCACATTTTAGAGACAAAATGAGGATATTTCCTCCAAAGTGACAGCCCTGCTACTGCCTCAATTTATAAGTCACGAAGTGGCTAAATCCATAAAGCTGTTGGGCCTCAAAAATTGCACATGCTAGAAAGTTAGTTTTGGGCTTTAAAAAATCAAAATTAAATCACAAAAATTTGATCGCTATGGTAGAACGGTTTCAATTGATCGTCGTAGTGCAAGGGTCGACAACCTTTAAAACGCAGTGTGACAGTTTACCAAATGTTTATGACTTCGATTCTTAAAACATTTTGATTTAGTTCAATAGTATCTGAAGTGATTAGGCAACACATCAGTAGAATGTTGCATTGGAAGCAATCAAGTTGGCTTCGTCATGCTAAGGGACTTTTTCAAAATTGTTTTAAGTCAGTTGTCTTCAGGTGACCAAGGTGGAAAATTTTTTGCCTGTGCGTACGCCAATAACTTTAAATATATAGTTATGGAGATGGGCAAACTAAACTATTACATCCCTTCCTCCAAAAAACTACCAGTAGCAAGCCGGCAAAAAAGAGTTTGGGGGAAAGATTTAAAACACTTTGAAATAATGCTAGGCCTTGCTATTGTCTTTTGCGCACAACTTAAACAAATGGTAATTCGCGGCAGACAATGAAAATAAATAATATAATTTATCAGGGTTCGGCGTACCGTGAAATGCCAACCTCCATTTTTGCATAATTTTGTTGTCGCCAGGTTTTAATACAAGGGGTTTCATCTTAATATGTCACTTTACAAAATGTCTTATCTCGGTAAGTAGCACCATAAAACTGGTTTCGTTGGAAAGTAAAATCTCCAAGTTTTTTTGCTGCGGTGGCCTTGCCAGACCGTTGTTTGACGACAATCAAGGTTTCAGCTTTTTGCATAAAATGTCGTTTGGATTGATTTCTCTTATTTGATTAAAATGCTTTTTTACTGGCAAGGAGAAAGAGTTTTGTGTTTCGAAAAAAAAATCATAGACAGGTGTTTACCGTAACTTTCAGACAGAATTTTCAAAAACAGCCTTCAGTCATACGTACAATACAAAAATGGCATGCAAAATTTAAGGAGGAGGGATGTTTGTGCTTCTGTAAAAGAATTGCCCTACCACCTTCAGTTAAAACAATTTAAAGAGTTCGTACATCTTCCAGCGAAATCCCAGAAAGTCAATCAGAAGAACAGTTCGTGAGCTTTTGATGTTCCCAACAACCATTTGACGAGTGGTACGAAAACGCCTACATATGAGACCTTATAAACTGCATATGCTCCAGCATTTGAAGAACACCAACAAACCGGTTTGCGAAGACTTTTGTACCCAAATAGCGGTGATGTTGAACCAGGACGGATTTGATGACTGTCTTGGTTTAGCGATGAAGCAACCTTTCACCTAACTCACAAAGTCAACAAACACAACACAGGTACATGGAGAACCGAGTATCCCCATTTACCTCCGGAGCATATGCGAAATTTCCCTTAGGTGAACGTGTTCTGCATCATATCAAGAAGCGTGTGCATGGACCTTTCTTTTGTGAAGAAAGAACGGTCAACAGCGAAGCGTACCTTATGCGGCAAAATTGGTTGACGGAGCTTTTGATTGAAGGAGAGCGAATAAACTTTATTTTCCTACAGAATGGGGCACCACCACACTGGATTCTCATTGTAAGACAATATCTGACCGCTATTCTGAATGACAGGTGGATCGGACGTGCCGGAAATGATAATTGCGTGCTCTTGCATTGGTCCCCTTGATCTCGAGACCTAACACCATATGACTTTTTTCTCTAGGACTATATAAAAAGCTTGGTGTACCTTCCACCTCTTCCAACGTTAGTGGATGATCTACAGACTCGGATAACTGAGGCGTTGATAGCCATCGATCGAGATATGCTTGGTAGAGTTTGGCAAGAAATAAACTGTTTTCATGTTTGACGCGTAACTAAGAACTCGCTTATTGAACGTTTGTGAAAAGTTCAAAAAATCATTCATTTCTTAGATTTTTGCGATTAAATTTGTGCTGCGTAAACTTAAGATCTTTAGTTTTCAGAAAATATATGTTTGGTTTTTATATCTTTAAGAGTTATTGAAATAAAAGTTATCATAAAGCGAAATATTGAGATGAAACGTCATGTATTTTTACCAATAGGAAGTTAGTCTGACGCAAAAAATAAAGCCGAAACAACAATCTTCATGAAAAAAACGTTTCTCTTGAATTTAGTTTTCGATGATTTAGTTTCTGTTCTAAAAACCATAATTCAAGTATTACAAATATTAGGAGGCCATTTGCTTTTAAAGAAAATAAATGATACAGCGTGGTTGGAATGAATTCACAGAGATGTCTTGGCGCAGATGCTAAAAGTGTATTGTTCATTGTACAGAGCACACATTATTGCAGAGTCGCGACTTTAACATTGGTGGTTCTGATCACTTAGTGCAGATGTTCTTAAATTTTTTATGCCAGGGGACCAGTAAACGGTATAAAAGTTTTCGCCAACCAGTATTGTAAAATCGTAATGATGGGTGGAACATAATGCATTAGTCTAGTACACATTTATCTAGGGCTACCATTTTGCACTTATTTTTGAGTGGCGAGTTTATTTTGATTTAAAATGGTTTTTGTTGCGCAATTTATTGGTAAATTATGGGGCTTATAACTACCGCTCGGGACGTGAAATGTTGTGGCTCGCGGAAAGGATCTAAAAAGTAGGGTGTGTGACGTGAAATTTGATGGCCCTAAATGGAAAACCTATTATTCATACCTTAGAAAAACCGATCTATGAAAAAATTATTCCTGTTCTTGTTATTACCCGACCCTTCCGAGGGATGGGGACATGACGTAAGACCGTGAAGCCCCAGAAGCCGGCCAACTCTAAGGGCCTGAACCAGAGGTCGTAGAGAGACAGAGAGTCGCCAAAGAGCGAGCGGCGCAAAGAGCCCGTAGTCCGTAGCAAAGAGTCCGTAGCTGGACAGTGTAGAATGAGATGAGAGGTATGCAAAGACGAGTGTCCGGGGGCGCTGCAGCAAGAATTCTCGATTCTGCCAATCCTAGATAGATAAGAGCTTAACAGAAGGCTGTGTCCGTTGCACCGAAGATGAGAGAAAACACAGCGAGCATGACGATGGAGCACAAGTTTCGCATTGGATACTGAGAGAACCTGTGCGTCAAAGAATTTAAATGTGACAGTACACATCCAGTCCCAGAAAAGAGAAGAGTGGATATGAGAGATAAGAGGAGAGTGAATGCAAGGGATTGCAGAGGGCACAATTAGTGCTCTCCCCGTTTGGCCAGCTCATCAGCCGCTTCGTTCCCCTGGAGAAACGAGTGTCCGAGGACCCATTGTAGCCAGATAGAACAGAAGAGAGAGGAGAAAGAAGACAGTTCCTGCCAGATCTGCCAGAGAGATTGAAAAAGAGGAAAGATGGAGGAGAGAACAGGATGGTAAGGGCAGAACGAGAGCCGAATAGGAGGAAAAGAGAAGTGGCAGACTTGTTGGTGCTGCCGAGACTAGCAAAGAGTTTGCAAACTTCAGCAGAAAAACTTGAGCATACTGAGCCTGGTGAAAAGAAAAGAGTGGCCTTAGTGCCACAGAAAGAGCCGCCTGTGCCAAAAGAAAAAAAGAATAGAGCCGTATGTCCAAAGCACCAGATCAAAAGGGAGGAGAGAGTCAAGGTGGGCGAGAGCCGCACTTTGGCGAGAGAGAGGCAAATTAGAGCTGGAGCCTGGAGAGGAAAGAGTGGACTCCACAGTGGAGGAAGGCAGATTCCAAGGAGGAGACTGAGAGCAAGCAAAGAGAACCTTCCTAGGAGAAGTAGAAGGAAGCATGAGCGGGTGAGTGAACGCAAAAGCTTTTCAGGACGATCTACAGAGTCTTGGTTTTACTCCAAGTCTGGCCAAACCTGAGATGGAAAAGGAGGTTGGGAGACGAATAGCCCGCTCATAAGATGAAAGAGTGAAATGAGTCAGAGTAACTCGTAGGGGAGGCAAAGAAGCCTCGGAGAGAAGAAGAGGGATAGGGGAGGACAACAGGAAGCCGATGATGATGCGATGAGGCGTTCCAATTTGGTGTTATTGGTAACGCATAAAAAAGGAAACTATCCGAGTGAGGCATAAGTGAGAAAGGGCCGAAGAAAAGCTTTATACAGAAGAAAGAGGGACTCCTTAGATGAGCCCCATCAGGATGCAGAGATACAGCATAAGGCCTTGAGACGTGGTAAGAACTTGGCCTTCAGCAAAGATACATGTTTAGAAAAGGAAAGAGTTCGGTCGAAGGTGACCCCAAGAGGTTAGCTTGGTGAGAATCGACTGAAAAGAAAGAGGCCTCACATTTGCTCGGATTGAGAGGAAGACACCAGTACTCAGACCAGCACTCCAATCGAAACAATGCTCCATGTGTGGCCTCCACCTCAGTAGGGAGCAATGGGGAGGAGGACCAAGTGGTTAGCACAAAGAGAGCAACTAATGAAAGCAGGCAGAAAAGCAGGAAAATCATTGATGAAGAGAAAGAAAAGTACAGGGCCAAGAACGGATTCTTGCAGAACTCCTCGACGGACTCGAAAGGAACGACTTCGGTGATTTTGATAAACTACGCAAGCGTGCCTATCAGAAAGAAAAGCGAGGGGGAGGCCAGCCGAAATGAGTTTATGGAAAAGGACGGGATGCCAGACGGAGTCAAAAGTTTTCGAGAAATCAATAGTAGACAGGATTGTTCGAGAGCCCGGCCTGGGTTTGTTAAACCCATCCGAAATGGACTGAAAAAGATAAAGAATTTGATCAAGTGTAGACCGTCCAGGGCGGAAACCAACCTGGCGGGGAGAGAGAATGGAATTAGATTCCAGAAAGAAGAGTAGATGAGATAGAATGATGCGTTCAAAAAGCTTTGATGCGCAGGAAGTGAGAGAGATAGGTCGGAAGGAAGCAGGAGAGTCGAGAGGCTTTCCCATCTTGTGAATGGGAATAATAGAAGATGTCGTCCAGACGGAAGGAAAGAAATGCAAAGATGTGAAGATGTGAAGAAGAAAATCCATACCAGAGCGAGGAAGGTGCTTTAGCATGGGATAGGCAAATTTGTCTGGATCAGTGGCAGTGGAGGAGGTAATGTTGGAGACAGCCGCCAGAAACTCAGCGGGGGAAAAAGGAGAGCAGAAAGACGAGTGAGACTCCTCAGGTCATGTGGCTCGGCGGAGTTCGAAAAGGTAGCTAGCTACTGGCTTTGCTACCCAGGGCCTTTGGCTGAGAAACGGAAAAGTGGAATCTCAGATAAGCGGCTAAACCGAAGCCAACTACCTGGCAGAGGAACAGTTGGGGAAATTAGGAGAGGAGGAAGATGAGGAAGAGAGCCAGCGACAGTGCAAAGAAGAGAGTATACCGATTTAGGGTTAGATTTGAGCGATAAAGAGGAGCAAGTCGTCTGCCATGTCTCAGCCTTGGTTTTGGCGATGACAGACGAAGCACGTCGGGAAGCAGAGTGGTAAGCCTGGCGATCTTCATCACTTCTGTGTCCGGCAGGGGGGGAGGCAGATTAACAGTGTAAGTATACTGCACCGAGGAGTCCGAGGAGGAAGTCACAGTGTTACAAGTACGGATGCAGCAGGTGGGGCAGCTCCAGAAGTGAGAGCTGCCAAGAGTTTTGAATTTGGAGAGGGAGATGAGTTAGCATCTTAAATGAACTCATTTGGAGCAGGTGCAGCATTGCATTGACCTACCCCGCCTGGTCACATTTCCAGCGCACTAGAAACAGGGAAAGATGGAGCCAGGATTAGAATTAACGTTACCGCTCATCAGGAGAAAGAGGAGAGAAAGACGGGCAAGAAAAAGACAGAAGACAGGCAACCAATTTTAAAAAGCTGTGTGCTGCCCTTCCGCGGTTGTTCAGGGGGCAGCACGGCAAAAAAATGTAGGGGAGTGCTCAGGGTAACTGGGACTCTTGGGAAGGCCAACAGTCATTTTGATCCAACCCAAACGAGATTGAGGACGGCACCACCACGTTGAGGCGGCTGTTAATTGGTGCAAAAAAAAAATTCTCGCTAGCAAAGTCTAAAAAATTTTGCGTAAAAGTTGCTTTGAAAGGAGTGATCTGCAGAAAAACACACTAAGCTACGTGAAAAATTTGCACATTTACGGCGACCGCATCACTTTTCGCTGCTTGCTTTTTTTTCGTTTTAGTCCGATGGTTACCCTGCGTACAGTGCACTTGCAATTGTTACCCAGAAAGTGTCGAGTATTGCGCATGCAGAATGAACGTCATTTACTACCTTTAGTGGAAACTTTGATGTTATTTGCTTGCTAGCATGAGAGATATATGCAAATGCAATGAAGTTTTAAAGCTTGAAGCTCTGCATTGAAATCTGATCAAGTTTCCGTTAGCTTTTGTTTAAAGCTATTGCTGAAAAATACTGCAAAAGTTTTTTTTTTTGCAAAAGTAACTCGTTTGAAGTGTTACAAAAAATTTGATTGCTATGTAACAGAGAGACGGGTTTCGGTTTTGTGAGAAATAGCAGGAATTATAAGACTATTTCTTTTTTGTGTCTGGACATCACAGTGATATGAAAACATAAATCAATTTGACTGTACTTTACACAGAAATCAAGATCGCAAAAAAGTTGTGAAAAATAAAATGATAAAAGTCGCGAAAAATAAAGTGTTTAATAACCCCTTAGCTAAATCATCAGCTCTTGCTACAAAGTTGCTTAAAGTGGGAAACCTTTCTATATCTTGTTTTTGCAAAGGGCTATCCCATGTACAGTAAGTGACAGCATATTTTTGAATGCCTCCCTCTTAGTGTTTGTCAGAAAGTCTTCATTCCGAACCTCTCCTGAGATATACAGTGTTTTCTAGCTACTTCGCGATTCAAGTTTCGCGGCTTCAGTGCATCGCAATATTTTAAAAACAAATTTTTTTTGATTGGCTGCGCATCACATCGCTGATTGTCTGCGGATAATCACGCTATTCTCTTTCATCTAGTTTACTGTGTCTCGTGTACCTTAGGGTTGTAAGTGTTGCACAGTACATTATTTGTGATTGCAGTACTGTACTGTTAACCCTTACTATGACAGTATCGGATTGCATTTAGAAAAACAAACAGAAAACATTTCAAATTTTCCGTGTTCTTTATCCTTCAGTATTCAGAAGAGTAAGCGTTCATGAATACTGATGTGCATGAAAATGTGTTCAAAAGTAAGCGTTCACGTACTGTATACCTGTATCAGCCCAAAGGCGCCGGGAATTCAATAGTACCGCCACTTCGCGGTTTTTCACTTATCGCGGTGGAGTCTGGAACGCATTAACCGCGATAAATCAGGGAACACTGTATTAAGTTCCGTCAAATGGCTAAATATATTTGCTTAGTACGTATGCTTATCACTGCAGCATCTCGTAAATGAATGACGTTTTCTGTAGACGATTACTCAGGAATGATCTCAAATAGTTTAAATGATTTTATATTAATTGCAATACTTCCTTATAACTAGCAGCCAAATTATAACGACAAAATGATGATAGCCAACAAGTAAACAACAAGTAACTTAGTCGCAATTTACCGTTAAAAAGGTGCTTGCAGCTTTTCTGACTCAAGATTCCTATAATTAAGATGGCGACCCGTTTTCAGGTTTTACAAATATAAAGCAGCTTTGTTGAAATCAATATAGCAGAAAGTTCATCCCACAAAACGTAAAGAAGTTTGGCAAAGAAGAAAGCATTTATGTTTGACGAATTATTATGAATTAAAATTAAGTGTACCTTGCTCTTAACTACTACTGAAGTATTGGTATTGAAGAACTGGCCGCAAAAATATTGTCAGTAATTGTGAAATCAAAAAAATAGAACAAATCCACTTATTTTCAAATACCCATGCCAAAACGAAGCAGTGGAGAGATGTTTTAAAATTGGTAACTGCAGCCAGCATTTACCGCACACACTCGTAGATTGATCGCACCAGTAGATAGGTCGCACCCTAATTTGAGGTAAATAAAGTGGGTATTTGGGTTTGACTCGGAGATAAGGTCGCATTGAATCTGGAGAATCAAAGTGCCATCGATAAAATCAACTATTATAAAATATTTGCCTTCATTTCAAAAATTTACTTGCAAATTTTGAAACATTTTTGCTGTAACTCTAAACTAGACAATTATAAAATCATCATCACCGTCAAACATTCTTCTCAATTGTTCATCAGATATTGTATTGTCATCGTGGCCATATGATAGTAGTCATTTAGCTCATCATCACTTATGCTAGTTAAATCATGCCAATTTTATAAGTATGTCAAGTAAATAGGTCGCACCCTATTTTTTGAAAAAAATTATGGTAAAAAAGGTGCGACCAATTTACCAGTATGTACGGTGTATCTGGAGAAAGTTTTCAATTACGAAATCATACCAAAGGCTTCAAAAACGGTATTCGCAGCTTCCCTGCTTGGCACTCGCTATAGCTTAAAGAGGGTAAAGTGCAAAAAGAAGTGACTTGCTTGACTTTGAGTTTTTGCGCGAGGGATTCAATAGGATACAGAACATCTTCATCAGAAGATAGTTTGCAGATCGTGCAGTCTATCCCAGGCAATGATTCATTCTAACTAACGAGTAGCAAATAAAGCAAAAGTTCTCAGGCATGACCTAAAAAGAACCAGCTAACAAAAGACGACAGCGAAATGCTATTGTCGTCAAAAATTTTGTTGCAGCAAATTAGTGAAATTTTCTACACAAAAAACAATAAGCTGTAATATAGCGTGTCCGGAAAATTCGCGATAAACAAGTTTGCCGTAGAAAAACTCGCCTCAGGAATTTTCGCCTCAAAAAATTTCGCCTAATAGGCGAAAGGCAGTGTACACCGAAGGGGCAGGCCCGGTATGTAAATGTGCGGGGCAGTGTACAGTGGAAGCGAGTGTACAGGGTGGGGGGTAGATGCTGGGGGAATTCTTTTTTTTGAAATATTTTTTGTTTATACTAATTTAGCAACTTTTTATCAAAACTTTATATTTCATACCAACTTCCTTTTGTTATCACCAGTGCTTAATTTATATTGATTTTGTTAAGTACCAGCAATTGAATTGCAGTGAGTTTTGAGAGAGAGAAAACAAAAGTATGCATATATTTGTTGCTAATAAAGCAATAGCAAATTTACAATTCTTGTTTTAACAAATGAAAGACAACCAATAGCTTTTTTCAATGGCCCCACCCTTTAAAGAGTGTTCTCAGATCAAATATGGACAGAATAAAAGCGATGTTTTGAAGCCCAAAACCAACTTTCTTGCATGCGTGAGTCTTGAGATACAGCAACTTTAAAGAATTTGATCTCCTCCGGACCATTAACCTCAAGTGGCAGGCACAGTTTTAGGGGCAACCACATGAAACTAGTTTTGGAGTTGGTTTTCGAGATATTGCCTAGTGTTTAGGTTACATAATGTAAAGATTTTGTGTTTTCACAAGACCTTGATGAGCATTAAGATTGAGTTGCTTTGCATGATGTAGATAAAGTGTCATTGACGTCCAAAATTTTTTACAGCAAACTCTAAGTTGCCAACCATTAGAATTTGCAATTAGGTGATTTCAAGTGGGGTTTAAATCTAAATGCAGAGCAACAAGCCCGAGCAATGGGAAATACGGATAGATTATGATCGTTTCTACACAACTGCAAACCTATCGCAAAATAGGCTGATTAAGCACCGCTTGTGCTACTGAATTTTTTACTTTGCATTGACACTGTTTATTCTTTTTCAGAAACAACCACAGCGAAGCGCGGTAAGTTCTTTGTTTTTCATTACTATGACGCTCTAGCACAACGACGTGATTGGTTTCTAATTCAGTTTTTTTGTAGACCTGACCGTAACCCTTGCGAAAGTCTTAGGAGCCACGGTCGCGGTTCTGATTGCCTTGAAGCTCTTAGTCAGCTTTGTCATCCTCCCCATGATAGAGTGAGTATCATGAATTTTATCATGGTTGGGTTGTTTCTTAGCCTGATTTTGAAATTAGAAATTTCACAGTAATTTTGTGATAATGACAATGTAATTACCTGTGCAGAAAGAACTGAATGGCACAGGATTGAACCCCAAACAAGAGTTATCAACCTGCAGAGAGCAATCTCACTTTGGATCACGTTTAGAACTTGACTGATATCAAACTTCAATGTCACATGTATCTACTAAACATTCTTTTTTGCATTCGATCATAATCTTTTTGGTTTACGTTTTAAAGAATAGGGGTCTGGGTAGTAGATGCAGAATGCAAGTTTACCAAATACCACCAACTTTTCCTTTTCAAGCACTCGAAGAATTGAAACGGAATTAGGACATTCAGCGCAACTTTTAACGAAGTTAAAGCGGCCGCCAGGACGATGAGCAAATTGTCGTTGAAACTTTGGACCTATAATATATCTATTGCTTAGAAATAAAGTACATACTCGTAGATTAATCTGATCGTCACCAACAATGTGGAAAACACCTCGTTCCGAATAAGAAGTGACACTGACTGAAAGATTTTTTTTTCTTTTCCATATTTATCCTCCATTCACGAGAAAGCGAATTGTATCTCTATGTTTTGAACGGTATGTCCGCACTCGCTTGGGAGTTGCCGTTTCCGAGGTGTCTGGGCCACCTGTCTTCCACATAAAAGTGGGACTTCCCGTAAGTGCCTTGCCCAAGGACACAACAAGCGAACTTGCCGGCTTGTTCTTCACAACCTCGCATAAATGCCGAGCGCCAAGCAGGGAAGCTATAGACATCATTTTTTAAAGTCTTTTGGTATGACTCGACAAGGGAAATCAACCCCAGGTCTACCGACTGCGAAGCGGATGCTCTAACCACTACACCATCGCGCAGGTGTATACCAGATAATTTTACTATTCCAAAAATTGCAAAGATCTGAACTGAATTTAATCTTTGGTTACTTTCTAGAAAGACTTAGCAGGAGTACATATTCATACATCACTTTTGGTTGTGACGTATAAATATGTACTCCAACTAAGGTATCATTAGGTCATTAGATCATCAAGTCAGTAGGTATTATTAGGTCATAACATATATTATTATTTAAAAATTGAAGGACATATGACGACGAAGATTCAGTATCGGATTCCGAGAGCAGCAGCAACAAAGATAGCAGCAATGAGAGCAACCAAGAAGAGAGTAAGTGGCGTTTCTGTCGCACCAGACCCGAGATTAAAACACCCTTCCGTCGCTGACCTATAAATTATTGGCAGGATTACGCATTATCACCATGACTCACAGTTTAAAGGTTTTCAATTTAAATTTCAAAATAGAAGTCTTTTTTTAAAGTTTATGGAAAGCAAACAGTCATGAAGAAAAGCAATTTTTTGAATCTTTTTTCAGACATTAATCAATAAATTATTTTGCATTGTAACTGATTGGCAATTACCAAATTATAGAAGTTGTTAATTGCTAGTAATCAGTTATCAGGCCATGCATTCAGAGGGGTCTGCCTCCAGCACCCCACTAACATAAAATAGAAAATTTGCGCAAAAATAATTACCAACATTATACTGTACAATACAACTGGCTATTACATGATGTCAACAACCCGCGACAGGTATCGATTTTATAGGGTCTCTCCAGGCGAGTGTAAAAGATTTTAGTTTTAGAATTTTTAAGTAAATGTTTTATTTTGATTGGCATTTTGTCATCTCATAGGTCGGTGGTTAATACCACATTTGAGCTTGTTACCCGCGACAAACCGACAAATTAAAGTTTTTGGAAAAAAATGTTAAATAAAAGATTAAAGTTATTGAAAAAAACTTTAATCCTTTGTTAGTTTATTTAAAATAAAGCACTGGCATCTTTCATCACTAATTCAATCCCTTCCTCCAATTTCCATTCATTTCTCTAGCAAACTACTTCACAATTATTCCAAGCTCCTCAGCCAAGCAGTGTCCTTCTCACAAATTTAAATTAAACGTTTCTTCCAGCGCTTTTGTAATAATGACAATTTTTGCTCTGCTGATCGAACACAAGAGCAGCGTTTAGATCAATGCAGTGGCGCTTTGAAGCAGTCATCTAGGACAGGGGTGTCAATCGCGGCCAGCGGAGGCCATCAATGTGGCCCATTCTTCAATTTTTAATCAATTTCGGCAGTATTTGCAGGTGATAACCTTTTCTTATCGAGATCAGCACCAATTTGGGCCACATTAGATGAACTCCGGAAATGTTTGGCCTGTATATAAGTGATGGACGTCACTGCTAAAAATCGCGCCTGGGATTACAGGTGATGACCTTTCTGGAGATCGTTGCGGTGTGCCAAGGCGTAGACAAAAAGTTTGGAGACCAATAATATAGAATCTTGCCTGCTTAAATTTTTGTTACAGAGTGCGCCCGGCGTGAAACCACGCATGTACGGTAAATGTAGCCTGCAGCGCTGAGTGAGTTTGACACCCCTGACCTTGGGCAATGTGGTGTCTCTAGAGACTGTGATAACCTTACAAATATTCAAAAGCCTTCAAATAACGAACTTTTTAAATTCAAGCCTGGCTCTATATCAATGTTATGAGTAATGAAATGAAAGTGTTTCTTAAAAAACTGTTTTCCTCTAAATTCGAGTCAACCACGCCGCAATTCATAGCGAAACTCCGGGCGGGACACATCGCGAGATCCTGTAATAGAAACAACTTCTTCTCAATTTTTCGCAGGTGGTGGCGAGAAGGAATCAGATGATTAAAAAGAAGATATCGGAAAGAGGAAGCTGGTTCTCTCCGGCAATTATCGAAGCACGGATTTGCTAGCATCGTTGCCAATTATTAAGCAACTTGTCCTTTATGAAATACAAAGCGCTTATACATTAAGGCAGTGTTTCCCAAACAGTGTGCCACGGCACACTGGTGTGCCGCGGAAGATTTGCAGGTCTGCCATAAGTCCTTTCAAAACGCTTTTTGTTGTTACAAATTTTCTGTCAAAATCGAGTAAACGCCGCCATGACAGGTCACGGCGAGAGAAGTAATGACCTTTTTTTTTGGAAATCAGCACCATATGGGGCTGCATCACACGATTTTTGGAGGTCGTGGCCCAGAAAAGTGGTGATCTCTAAAAAAATTAAAAAGGTCATTATCGCAGTTTTTCTCACTACTTGCAGGGGCATAGGATGGGATAGAATTGATTGAAAGATAAAATGAAATGGAAGGCACATTTTGGTATGGGAGGTTTAAAAGATTGAATGGAAGAGAGTGTTTCGTCATTTCGCCACCCACAGCATTCTCACTTTGTAAAACAAAATTGCTCAAAAGTTTTAATATGATTTTATTGCTTGGACTGAAACAACACATTCACTTTTGTTTTGAAACAAAGCGATTGCTGACTTGTCCACTACTAACAACAGCTGGTATTATTTTCGCACATCACTTCAGTTTAATTTCACTGCAGTTCAGTCACATTTAACCTGTGCTGCATTGCTACGCATGTTTCAACCAGTGTGAAATTACTGCAGAGTCTGAAAAACATCGGAATTATGTCTTGGAACAAAAACAAAAACTTTTAGGCTTAGGCTTTGCTTTGTTTTTGAGAGAGAAAGGACTAAAACACGTTTCTGGAAGACAAATTTTGCTTGTCAATTGAATATTTCAAACTTAAGTCCGTTACATCATTGTTACCATATTGCTTGCTACTTAGGATAACAAGTTGCAGATTTTGCAACGTCTTTTTGTTGTTGAACCGAAATTGTTCTTAGATTTGTCCAATAAAACTACCTAACTCCAAAGACTAAACAAAATGGCAGCTTACTGCGGTGGCAATTCGCAAATTGAAAAAAAAGAAAATACATTTTGAGCTATTACAATCAGTTGTTGTGAGACAGATATCATAAATGTATAGCTGGAAGATGGAATGGAAGATGGGAAGGCATTTCGGGATGAAATGGAAGATTTCTACGGAATGGAAAGGGAAAAAATATTAAGATCGAGGATCGAAAAAGCGTTTTCCATTCTATCCTTTACCCTGGTTACTTGGACCAAAAAAAAAAACAGTAAATTTGCTCTTTTTTGATCAACACAACGCCCTTCAAGTTTTTCGCTAAAATTTTAGAAAAGCAAGAATATTCCTTTATGCAAATAGGCTATTTTCGTCAATATTTTTTAATTTGACGTTATTTTATAAATTCAATCTAATGTTTGTACAAAATAGTGCATTATAATTCCGCGTCAGGATTGCATCAATGCAAGTGTAAATATTTATGCTGACGTCAGCATTGTCCACCAACTTGGCCCAATTTATTTCCTGTGTTGATAAATTGTATCTGCTGGTTATAAAAATTTTGCAAAATAAGCTATTTTATTATCATATCCGCTTCGGAAAGAAGCGTTATCCCACACAATCGTTTTTGTGATATTTACCAAATGTTGTGATCAAAGTTTAGTGTATTTTGTTTACCTTTATAGTTTGTAGCGATAGGCAAGAAGAAACAAATCTTCACTGTTGCTATAAAAGCTTGGAAAGTAATAATCTTTTTGTGCTGTTTGAAGTTGGATTAATTGTATTGGTATTGGTAGAGATAAATTAAAATAGTTTGTACGCAATATGGCGAATTCAGATAACCGTAGAGTAAAAAAGAAGAATCCAATCCAGATCAACAAGCTATAGCTGGCCTACTGCTGTTTGGTGGTTTGAGGTAAGCCTAGAAAATTTAAAGAGGGCTTGAAGTAACATTTTTCAAAGGTTTTAGTCTGTGTCTGACTGTCTAGTAGCCTTTTATTTTGTGTAAAACATATCAAAGAAAATTACAAAAGTGAATGGTATTTAAGAAAGAAGGAAGCCATCTCTGACAAAAATCAAAATCTTTTTCAAAATCAGAGCATTATCTCTGAACATTAGTCATTGATCAAAAGCCTCATAAATATGATTCTTCTAAAATCACAAAACTTTATTGTAGACACTTCGATTTCAATTTTATCCGTTTTTAAATTAAATGTTGTAAAACTTGGTAAAAATGACGTACTTTTCATTTCTATAAACAAGTAAATACCGCAGTCCAGCAAGATGTTGCATACAGATTTCTCTTTTTCGCTGTTTTTGTAGGCCCACTGATAAAACGAAAATAAAGCATTTGTTTTCTGTCTGGTAGTAGTGCTTCACGAGCGTACACCAAGTGATAGCTTAGGGCATGGGAATAACCAATAATCATGTCAGAACCCAAGGTCTTTTTCAGTTGTTCACAACTAATGTGAAAAAAGAGTTGCTAGTTTACATCTCGCGCCTTCTGCATAGTTGTTTTTAGAAAAGGTTCTTGAAGGCAATATCACCAGCTCGGTGCAGAAATTCTCATAAATATAGGCTGCACTGTTTCAGTATCCCTCCTTTCCGCAGCAATTATCAAAAAAATCCCAGGAAACTAAACACTGGCAATGAAGTGTTGGAAAGACTAGAGTCGTGGTAAAAACGACTCGGCTAGACTCGATTCGCTTCGATAAAATGACTCAATTGGACTCGAGACTCCACAACAATGACTCATGACACGTCTTGAACTCAAGTGACCCGTTCCCAGCACGGGATAAAACTACGTCATTGCAAAAGAAAGTTTCGTTAGCAAACTGTAGACAGTGACACTGTTTCGACCTATCAGGTCTCTTCAGTGCAGTTGGTTACCGACAAGAAGCTAAAGGCTTTTAATAAAGCATAGCTTAGACCTCCACACTTGTGGGATCTATACTAGATCCACTTAGTGGAAGGTCTGTCAGTACTCTGCAAAGCCGTATCTTTATTGTCCTAGCAGTTGCTAGACTTAGTGCACCTGCGACAACCGCCACTCATTCACGAGTGATACGATTTTAGTTGCAAGTATTTCCTACTTTATTGTGCTATACAAAAGCCTTACCTTTACATCACACTGTTTTATATGTAACCCAGAAAGAGTTTTCACCGAACAAACTAACGTTTTACCAAAGTAGACAAAAAATAGGGCAACTCCACAGCATCTTCTTGTTTGTTTCATTAATAGGTGAGAGTAAAATTGGCTTTAGTTTGCATCTTTGAACATTCTTTTTGATTAATGTTACCATTTCCACCAAGAAGCGTGCCAGTTCGCCATAACGTCCGACTTTTGCTTGATTCGATTCCCGGGTCTGGTCATATCAAAGACCTAACAATGATATTCTTAGCTACCTTGCCTGGCGTTCCGAAAAAGAGAGGGTAGTAAGAAAAAAGTGAACATTTAGCTTCACCCAAAAGAAAACCGTTTTCTGTGGCACCCACTGCTTAACAACCGCGTGGCAAAAGACTAACTAATAAAACGGAGATTATTGCCGCCACATGCTGCAAAACGTAGGGAAAAAATTCACATAGCTGAATTTTTGTAACCTAAGAAAAATAATTTTACCTTCGCTTTTTCTGTTCGGCAGATTTTAGCAGCGAACCCATTGGAAGGAAGCAAATCAAACGCTAATCTAGACTCTAGAGAACTCGTCTATGCTTAGCGCCACTGATGCCAGCCTGGAAGTGGAGACGAAAACGTAAATATTCTGTAAATTCAAGGCATCCTTTGCGTCTCTAATCGCAATAACTGGCGTTTTTGTTAAATTATGCTTCTGCGTTAGAATAATAAAATTTCATCTACTGTTGGAGTTTCATTTCAAACACCTCAAGGTACTAAATTTTGTGTCATCACTTTGGTAACAGTAAAATTGTAGCGGCTTTTATGCTATAATCCAATCAATCAAAATTAATACAGTTATTGTAGAAGTGTAGAACATTTCGTTATCTTTCAAGTCAACAACTACTTAATCACAAAAACTTGAGCAGACTCTATCATGTTTGATGGCTTTGTTATCGGAGATTGTTTTAATATAATATCATAATGAAGTTGAATCAATTAGATAACTGTCATCGCATAATAATCATAATTGTAGTTTTTAATCAGTTTGCTATTTTTCTTTAGCATAAGCAGCAGCGATTCAGACACTCTAAGATTTAAGAGAACAAATTTTGTTTGTTTTTAAGTGAATTAAGTTTTGTTTCCTTTGCCTGGGTCAACATTTAGTACCAACAATAAGATGATTTCGTGCACGACAATCATAGCTGCCAGCCTGCGCCTGCGTTGAGACAGCGACACGCTGTAGCTGCTGGGGTCGTGTAGCTTTTTTCGCACTTAATGCTTTTGCGTTTTTCACGTCACAGCTTTATTTTTTTCGGAAAAGTCAGAAAATTAAATGCAGTATAGAGGTTACCAGTTCGTGGGTGGCTATATTCAGACGATCTCTTATTAAGAGGGATCTGCCTCCAGCATCACACTGAGGCAAAATAGAAAACTTTGCTCAAAAATGATCACCAACATCATATGGTACCATATAGCAATCTATTACACCTTGTCAATTATCGGCAATCGGTTTCAACCTTATTGTGTCTCATCAGGCGAGTGTAAAAACACTCAATTATAAAAATGCTGAAAAAGAACAAATTTGCCATTGTGTGCGAAAAAAAGATGCAATACAAAACGATATGGTACAGCAATACCTATACCATGGGGTCTCATTTAAGGGCACCGACACATGACATGGACAAGAAGGTACATCTGCAAGGTGGCCTCTGCAAGCACAAGCAAGAGGTTTACGGAGGTGTGCCGTGCAGGCAAACGGTGATAATTTACGCTGTATTATTCAGATTAAGATGTATGGGGCAGCAGAGCCTCAGAAATTCTGGCGAGATATTGTGTGGGCTTTACCGCACTTGAACAGTTTGATTGCCAAGGCAACTTCAATGGGTTAGAAGGGCATAGACAGCAGGCATTCAGCCCTGGAAAATTTTTAGATAGAGGTTGTTTCCTGTCTTACCTGCAGATCATATTGTTTATCTTTCTTTTTTGAGAAGCTGTTAATCCAGAGTTGGAGGGCAATTGCATTTGCAGAGGCAGGACCTCTTCCTGCTTACAACCTGCGGCCGGTTAGGCGATCAAAAGTCTTCGAGCCGAATGGACGAGAATGAGCACTGGCAATTTCTTTCCAACGTGATCTTTTTTGTAAAGAAGACAGTCAAATAGGTTATTTACCTCGGTATCAGCTATCTCAGGTGTGTTGGTACTAAGATTGCTTTTTAATTGGTATCAGATTATTCATTCCAAATAGGAATGTATTGCTCAGCCTTAGAGCTTACAGTAACCACGAGGGAAGGCGTACTTTGCTGCTTTAAATAAAAATCTGAAAAGAGCATTGTACAAACTATTCAGGTTGAAAAACGTGGATCTGGTAGGTTGCCAACTGTTGCAACAAACGACTGTTTGAACAACCAATGGAGGCCAAAAGATGAAGCCCAGTTTTTAAGGGCCATACCTCCTGGGTTGCTGGGGCGACGTAATTTTTGTGGTCTGCGTAAGGATTTTGTGGCACGGTGAGAATACCTGACCTTCACATTTGGTCTTCAAAAACTTGTTCTCCAAAAGAAAAAAACATTCAAGTGGTAATTAGGTGAAAATGGCGACAATCGCTATTCTTAGAGAATTTGTTTTCAAAAAAATTCTTCAAGATCTGTTGAGTAAAAAATGCAAAAACTTTTTATTGAAACCATTGATCTCCTAAAACAAATATTTAGTCTGACCTGCTTAAATTTTTTTGCAACATAGTCCGGCTCGTTTGAAATTCATATATGTGATTGTGGCTTACTGTATTGAATAAGTTTGGCAACCTTGTCCTAAACAAAACGATTATCTTCCTTCTTTTACTTAAATTACAATATATTTCTATTTGTACAACTACAGAATAGACTTTAAAACGTCAAAACCACAACAGTCTGTTTGGCCTAGAGGCTCATCAGATGGTACGTCTGCAAAATACATATGAAACGGCATAAAAATCATGTAAAAATCTTGTTGGTGGTACAGAATTTTAATATAGCTTTGAAAAAAGTTATTTGACCCATAAGCTTTTTGTGACTATCTTTTTTTATTATTTGTAAAGGCAAAAAACAAACAATAACGGGAAAACACACAATTAAATAATCATGGCTGCACAAAATACGTATAACAAGTGTGAAGTGAATACCTGTTCGTTAATTTGTTTACTGAATATTAAATTAATGAAATATTTTGTTTTACTTTTGCAAGGAATGATATGCTCTAGATGAAAATTTTTATATCTTGGCTTTGCAATGTAAGTTGCAATAATTTCGAAATTGGATTAAACATTGTCCCCTGCTATTCCATTGTAACAAGTAAAAAAAAATCACTCCTCGCAAGTATGCAAACTTGCGTTTTTACTTTGAACTCGAATAAATTAGTTCTAGTGCGATTTAACTGATGAGTGCTTGAGATGGAAAGTGATTTTAATTCCATGAAGTAAACAACTACATTGACAGGCAAATATCAAAAGAAATCTTTGTTACAAAACAAAGAAGAAAAATAGGAAAATTATACATTAAAATGCAAGGTGTTGAAATCCAGTTCTTAAACAAATGGTCACATGACGCTTTATAGATTTTCCTTAAGTTTTGTAGAATCAGTAAGTGAGGCTGAACAATTTTTTGTAGTTCTAAACGGTGACGTCGCAGAATTGCTTTTTTGATTTGTATGACTATCAACCTGGCGTTTGTTTTAATATTTTGGTGAATTTTTGTATTTCTGGCCTTCCAAATTACAATGATTGGTAATTGTATTTAATAGTGTTATTGTTTCAGCCTCTGATAGGGACAAGGAAGTCGGTATTAAATAATTTAAAGATAATTGTCTTGTACTATCGGGACGGCAATAGCGGTGGTTTTTTCTATTAAACTGTCAACGAATTGCCATATCAAAGTGAGTTTTTCGCATGATTTGAAGGCGTGAAATGCAGTGTTCTGACCTTTGCTGCAAAAAACACAGAAAGATTTTGGGTTGTCAAGAGAAAAGTCACAAAGTTTTGTTTGAAAAGGTAAAACGTTATGAACTAGATTGTAATTGAAAGTTTGTAAATAGTTGGGCAATATGGGGTTGTGGACTCCTTTCCACTTGCCGTTATTTATTACTGGTCTGGTTGCTGGGAGTAAGTCATTAATGATGCGTGTATAAATGGTTTTAATTTTGCCGCATTCTAATTCTTTCTTCGTAATATTGTATTTTTTGATAACATGTAATGTATGCCTGTAGTATAAGGATGGTACTACAGTCAAACCTCGGTTTTCGAACGTCTCGGAGTTCGAACAATTCGGTTTTCGAACGGAAAATTTGAGATGAAAATCACTCGGTCCTCGAACAAAAATTCGGTTCTCAAACAACTCAAGAGAAAGATTTACCTGAACAAAGAGACAGAGAATGGAGAAAACACCCTTAGAGTTATGAGAAGTTTTTTTGGAAGGGGATTTCCCATCCAAGAAATAGCTCATCCCTTTCTTCCCGTCACTTTGCATCAAAAAAGGTGTACACATGTACAATACAGTACTGTATTATTTAAATTTACAATAAAATTACTCGTTATATTTTTCGTTTTAATTAAACTTTTGTGTTTTATTTACTCTTTGAAATAATGGTTTTATACTATAATGTACTGGATGTAGTGCATGGGTGGGCAAAGTGCGACTTCCGAGAGCATTTTGTGCGGCCCGCGAACACTTTTGAAGCTTTAGCAAAGCTGATTTACGATGATAAGTGGAGAAATAATTGTCGTACTGCAGTGGCAAGAAAAAGGTATTACATGCCATGTTGAAAAGAGCCTTTGATAGTTTGTGAAGACGCATATTCCGTCCAATTAGTGATGATGATCTTTTTTTTTTAGACCACCGTGTCCACGCGCAATAAAAGGTTAATGTAAGGAGGTCTCGTATAACATGACGCTGACGCAGGCTATTGCAAGATCCTGAGCACTGACCCTCGGCCACTTATACTTGGTCAATGCGGCCCTCGACCGACTCTTCAATCCTTAGTGCGGCCCTCGCAATGTCTTTCTTAATAAGTGCGGCCCTCAGCTAGCTTCCACGACCGAGATGCGGCCCGCAGGCCAAAACAACTGTCCACCCCTGGTATAGTGTAACCAGGTAAATAAGTTATTCTTTTGGTGTGTAGAACAAATTGATCTCTTTTTTATTATTTGTAATGGGAAAATATGATTCGGCTTTCGAACAAATTGGTTTTCGAACAGCCTTCTAGAACGAATTGTGTTCGAAAACCGAGATTTGACTGTATTTTGTTTGGTAGATGATTCAGTTGATTTAGGTTAAACAAATTTGATAAAGTATGTCCGATTTGATATTCTATAAAAGTAGCTTGGGTATCTAGTTCTAAGTCCTAAGTTCTTATTTCGACATATTTAAAAACATTTTTTAGATATGTTAGGTCACCGTAAATGGTGATATAAGTAATGTTATACCCTCCAAGATACTTAGGCAGTTAAAGGATCTCAAGGGAAGGTGGTAATCTATGTAACCCTCCCATAAAGGCAAGGATTTGTGACTTGTTGTGATGATTTGAGTTTTTTGAGAACTTATTTAAGAACATTTTTTGGATTCTGAGATTTGTAGTTTTTTCTTTGAATAGTGTTTCATAGAAATCCCGGTATATATTCAAGATCTGTTGAGGGCAGACATGAGCATTCCCGTGGCTGTCAATCAATTCCGTAATGTTAGTATTCTCTTTTCTTTTGGTAAATTGTAGAAAAAAATATTTTTAGGTAGAGTGTTCTCCAAAATGGCTTTCTCCTTGGAAAGACGCCATCTCTGCTGTTGTTTTTGAAATTGAGAGAGTTTTTTTGACTCTTGAGTAAATTTTAAGTTCGAGAGGATTCGGCGTTAATGGGGCCAGCTCCGCAAGTTGGTTTTTTAAATGTAGCTCCTCAAGATCTTTTTTGTTTTTATTAATTTTAGAGCATTTTTTAACTAAATTTTGAATTTTTTGTTTGATTTCTATCCACCATTCAGATTGGTCAGTGTATAGTGTGCCAAGCAGAGTTCTCCACTTGGCCCACCTTACCTTTAACCCATTATAGCCCATGGTCCTTTTTTTAGGACCACAAACATATTGAGCAATATTTAACACACCACTGTATTTTCCTGCTATTTTTTGAATTGATTACAGAGATTGAAGTGTCTTTCAACTACTACTACTACTTGTTGTTGGATGTTGGCAACACTGCTTTCACCATTTTCAGTAAAGTGATAATAACTTAGTGTGAAGGATAAACTCAATTTCAGCAATCTTCCAATCATCATTTTTCAGGTATGTGTCTATTGTATCAAAGTTATATTTACATATGTGATAGATAAATGTTGTAAGTTTTCCAAGAAGTAAGATATATCTTCAAAAGTCATATCAGTTTAGAAATAGCAAACTCTAAAGTCTGGTCCTTAAAATAGGACCATGGGCACATGGACTACATTTTTTCCGTTTTCTATGATAACTGTATTAGAGAAAACTTACTTGCTTAGGGAAGCTTGTTTATTATGAAATATATACATGTATTCATAGAGAATGATGTAAGTACTATAAATTATACTGCATATTCCTTATTGACTAATTCTTTTCATTTCTAATTTCAGATGCTCCACCATGTCCTTCAATCATCCAGTAAAATCCTTCTATTCAGTTCGTGATGCAATCAATTATGCAGAAGAACATGAGCCTGATGATGATGAAAACTTCATTGATATGGTTGAAATCCCTCCACCAGTAAATGAACTAACTGACGAAGAAGACTTTGATGATGAAATTCTTGATGATGAAGAAAGAGATGAAAGTTTCATCTTGCAAGATGTGCCAGGATCTGTTGAACTTCATAGGTATGATAATGAAGAGCCAACTCAACCACAATGCAAAAGAAAGAAGAGTCCTGATTTATCTTGGGAGAAAATAGAGCCCAGTTTTTCTAAATTTGTTTCACCTACTACTAATGGGGCTAATGATAGAATGAAGTCAATGAAAGATGAATTATTAGGAAAGTCCCCAGTTGATATGTTTGAGCTCTTCCTTGATGATGAATTACTAAAGGAAATATGTAAAGAATCAGTTACGTATTCTGCACAAAAAAATGTACATGATTTTAGTTTGTCAACAAACTGTTTGAGGAATTTTTTTGGCATTTTATTTTTCTCAGGGTACCACAGACTTCCTAGTGAACGAAATTACTGGAGTTTGGATGAGGATTTTGATACTCAAATTATTCGTAAAACAATGCCAAGAAACAGATTTCTAAGCATCACAAGGTATCTACATTTTGTAAACAATGAAAACGCAGAAAATAGCAAAGATGATAAAGGTTTTAAAATTAGGTCTTTAGCAGATGCTTTAAATCAGAAGTTCAAGCAGTTTGGTATATTTTCTAAGGAACTCTCTATTGATGAACAGATTGTAAGATATTATGGGAGAAGCTCCTTGAAGCAATTTATAAGAGGTAAACCTATACGATTTGGGTTCAAACAGTGGATGCTATGTTGTGGAACTAGTGGATATTGTTATCAAATGGATCTATATCAAGGAAAGCAGAAGAATTCTACAACCTCTGCTAAGAAAAATGACAGTCTAGGGTCAAGAGTGGTATTATCAATGGTCAGTCACCTTGAGGATCCACAAGATCATGAAGTTTATGTGGATAATTTTTTCTCAAGCTTTGGTCTTTTTGTTCAGATGAAATCCCTAAAAATCAGAATCACAGGAACAATTCGGTCAAATAGAACATCCAAATGCCCCCTGGAGACTGACAAATCTCTTCAAAAGAAAGATCGTGGATCATATGACTACAGATATGAAGAAAATGAGGAACTTTTTTTCCTGAAATGGCATGATAACAGTATTTTCACTATTGGAAGTAACCACCAATCTGTCGATCCAGTCGGAAATGCAAGAAGATGGTCAAGCAAGAGTGGCAAGGAAATATTTGTTTCTCAGCCATTTCTGATATCCCAATATAACAAATATATGGGAGGAGTTGATCATTTAGATTGGCTTATACAAAAGTATCGTATTTCCATCAGATCCAAGAAATGGTATTTTAGTTTATTTACAAGTTTTCTTGATACCGTTATGGTTAATTCATGGATAATATATTGTATTGTAAATGGAAACAATATGAAATTACTTGATTTTAGGAGGTCAGTGACAAGAGCTTATCTGCAGCTATCCTCAGATTCTGATCCAAAAACCTGTGGACGACCAAAGGTATTTTCTTCTAAAGTATTACCAGACATCAAATTTTCTACAGATGGACATATTCTAGATAGGACAGAGGGAGGAAAACAACGAAAATGTGCATTTTGCAAGAAAAAAGTTTCAAAGCAATGTGCGAAATGTAATGTTGGCCTTCATATTGGGGAGTGTTTTAGAAGGTGGCATACAAAGTGATATTATGTTGCATTTTATCAATAAAATTATGCATTTTTCCACCTCAAACTTTTGTAATAGCTCTGTAATTCTTTTGGATTAAGAAATAGTTTAAATTTAGCCATTCTTTCATTACCCTTTAGAAGTATATACTCTCATTAAAAAATTGACATTTTATTGAATATGAGTCGTGCAAGTGCCCATGGTCCTAAAAAAAGGACCAAAATTAAAATACATATATTTTGTAAAATACTGCAATAAAAGTTCTATTATACATTTTGTATTGTATATTGATTTAAAAAGATCATTTTTATCATATAAAACTAAAAAAAAAAAAATTGGACTCTAACGGGTTAACTCTACCTAAAAACCGTCAAATTTATATACTGATATGTTGTTCATCCATTAACCTTTTCCCCTTGAATCAGGAAGGGGAATGTTCAATTGTGTTATAGCAATATCGTAATCCGAGTGTGGGCTGGGATCCATCAACGCCTGAATGATTTCAACATTGTTATCGACGTATATACGATCACATCTCGTTGAGGAGTGTGGACCTCTCCACGTAAGACTTTGCTTGTTAGGGTAAAGGGTTCTAAAGCTATCTTGTAAGTCGCATGTACAATATAAGTCAGTTAATTCAGCAATTTGTGTTTTCTTAGGGTTGGGAGGGTGCACATCGAGTATTGGATCGTCTATTGTATTAAAAGCACCTCCCAATATGTTAATCATATGAGATGAAAATAATTATATAGTGATTTAAAAACATCCTCCAGTACTAAAATTGATTGGCAGCTAACTGTTGGGTAGATGTTTATTACATTAATCACGAAGCCATTATGCTTGATTTTAGCAGCTACCACTCGTCCATCGATGTCCTTTTTGATTGGTCCAAAGAACAAAGCAGGATGATTGAGCACTACTGCCGTCCCGGAGGCTATTTCATTATTTTGGGAAAGCAAATTAAAGATCGCTTGTCCAGCAGTCCATTTGTCGACCCAAATTGCCTCTTTTATGCGGTTTCAAAAAGATCTCTTGAAGCAAGATTATTTGAGCGTCCAACTGCCGCAGATGGGCGGAAGTTGCAGTACGTTTAGTGTCATTGTTCATACCACGGCAGTTGAAAGACATGACCTTAGGGTAAAGCGCCATCTATTTTCTGGGTCCTGTTTGGTTATAGATGACTGTTGTTTACTAGATTTTCGCGCGCTTTGTTTAGATTGGTCAGTTTTCTTGTTGTTGTTCAAACTATTACCTAGATGTTGGACAATTTTCTGAGTTGCCGGTGCGGTTCTAGTTTCATCCTTTAGTTGTTTTGTTTTGAATTTTTCGTAAATTTTCAATTCTTAATGTTTTAAGCTCTTTTTTTTTGGACATTCTTTTTCGGTGTGACCAATTTCTGCACAATAGGCACAGGTGTGTTCCTGGCCTTCATATTTAACGGAAAATTTGTATTTACCAAAATAAAGAAAACTTGGAATTGGTTTTGCTTCTAAATCTTTTCTTTGTAATTTGTAAATCCTAGCTCCAGTTCGAATCCCATATGCATATCTTTCATTCTGTATGACTTTTCAATTTGTCCATGATTAAGCATAATATAATCGACGATTGGTTGGTCCGGGAAATGAGGGGGTATGTAGTTTACTCTGACATCTCTAATGCTGTCGGCATGTACTAATACATTCTTAACTTTTGAAATTTCTTTGGTAGGTTCGCCAATCTCAAAGCAGCGTTTTTGTTTTTCAAAGTGAAATCTACCAGTTGTCTGGCCTTGTTACTATGTCTTCATAATTATTTCTTCCAAACTTGATTTTCTGAAGTAATTCGTAAATAACTGATCTGTCTTTTGCATTTGTAAGTTTACAGGTGACCTCCGCATCTTTGTTGTATTCGAAACTATTCTTAACTATTAAATGCAGGAATGGGTCTGGGAGGCCAGGCAACATTTTTGAAAAATTTATGCCAACTCTATTTAATATATATATCTCAGGCGTTCCAGGTATTCTTCTCCAACTTGTTCTAGATTTATTTCGTGGATTGATGCAGAAAAAAATTCCTTGCTGGTGGAAGGGGCACCCGTTTTATTAGACTATGGTGCATTTTTAGGTGCCAGTTTCGCTTGGATTTTCAGTTTTGTGCTTTGCCTCGATCGCTTTCCAATATTATGCCGATGTTTTTTGGAGTATACCTCTTTTTCTACTTATTTCTATTATTTGTTTTCGCAACTTGATTTTAACAAAAAATCTCTACTGTCTCTTGTGGCCATTTAATTAGATGTGCACGTTGTTTTGCTTAGGTTGGGAATGTAGCTATAAAAGTTAAACTCAAATCACATTGTCAGTAAGTTATGTGTTATAAGATCGCTCGTATACGATCCTATAGACCCTCCCCGGCAGCCAACAAAACAAGCCGCTAGTACTCGTGGCTTATTTTGTTATACTGCAGGCAACTTCTTCACTAGTGTGCAATTGGTTGAATCGCAGCTGGACAAAAACCTAACATTAGTTGGGACCCTTTAACAATATAAACCGGATATACCTCCGATCATGAAAGCAAGTGAAAGGCGGGAAAGATACAGCACTGAGTTCGGCTTCAAGGGGAACACCGCAATGGTAAGCTATGTACCGAGGAAAGGAAAGACGGATATAATTCTGATTACTATGCATCATGACAAAGCTATCGATAAAGGCAGTTAAAAAAAAACCAGAGGTAATACAATACTGCAATGATACCAAAGCACGGGTGGACACCTTCGATCAACTGATGCCCACATATAGTTGCAAGCGGTAGACAAAAAGATGGCCAGTAGTAATATGGTACATTTTGCTGGATGTTGCTGCGCTAAATGCATTTGTTGTCTTTTCAACACAGAACTCGGAATTTGAATTAGGAAAGACCCACAAGCGAAGATTGTTTCTGTAAAATCTCGCTGAGGAATTGGTAATTCCACAAATGAGAAGGCGGCTGAGAGTGACTACAAACCTTCGGTCAACTGTACTTGTGGCAATGGAACGATGCGGGGTCAGGAGAGAAGAAAATGTAGGGACTGTTTTAGAGATACCCGTAGCCAAATGAAAACGCTGCCATTACTGCCCTTGAAAAACGATCGTAAAAGTCATGGCATGCAAGAAATGTGACAAAAACGTGTGTAAGGAACATAGTTCTGTCATTTGTAACAATTGTCCGTAAAATGCTGAGTCATTTGTTAACTTGTGCTTGTAATTTTAGTGTGTGCTTGCCTCCAGAGTGAGTTGTGAATTGGATTTTCATTCTGATTTTGCGCATAAAGTTATGCAGTAGAACCAAAATGCATGAAACACACTTTTACAATGCGGTACTTTGTGTGTGAATGCTCCATTATATACCAACAAACACAACCTCAAATGAAAACATACTACTATAACACAAATGGGCCTCAGAGGCCCGGTTTCCGCATTGGTGTGGGTTTAAAGGTTCCTGCATCTAAGGGTTAATGCCGTTTTTAACTCGACCCGCCCATGTCGGTTGGGCGACATGCACGTCCATTTTCGGACAAAATCTAGGTCTTCTAAAACCTTGTGCAGTCTTCTGTTTCTTCTAAAGTTTAACTCCAAATGTTGTAAACGAAAACTTTTGATCACTCACTAACCTTCACAAATCAAAACTTTAAATTCACTACAACAATGTTAAGCAGGAAAATTGACAATAAGCTTTTCGTGATGCTCTCATCAGTGGTGACATCGCTTCAAAAGGGAAGATCTAGAGTGAGTAAGTATTTTATGTGGTCAATTTGGACGTTAAACAATCAAGACGAGCCAATGATAGCGCTAATATTGTAAAGCGCGCCAAAGAAAAATTTCTCAATAGCGAAATGCTGAAGAAAGCGCAGCAAGAGATCAAATACGAACGCCGCGATTATGGAAAGAATTTGAGGGTGTAAACAAACTCTTTTTGCCTACATAACACCGGACGCCCGGTATTGATATAAGCAGCTTCTAAGAGATTAAGATAGAAAGAGCTGCGTGCTGCGGCAAGGATTGAAAACCGCTTGTTATCATAGTTTGATGCACATTGATTGTTATCTGAAAGATGCTGACCAATGGCAGAGTCACAATCCGGTTTGGTGTTGTTTTGTTTGCACGATCTTTGTGGTTGAGATCGGCGTGGACGGGTCAATTGTTGCTTTAACCATTGCGGGACATGTTGCTTGATGCGATCCTGTAGTCTTTGAGATGTTCGCCTTACATACCGACTATCACAGTGGCACTTGTATTTATATATTACAAAACTTTTCTGAATGGTATGTACAACATCCTTGCGGGCCACAGGTAGCATACACTTTGACGTAAACACCAAGCCGGTGCTGACGGAATCATAGCAGCTTTTCTCGGAGGTTTTGACTTCTTTTTCCAAGTTTGTGGATGGTTTATCTATCCAAGGAAACCTCAAGTACACAGGGCACCTTTCTGGGTCGAATCGCTTAAGGATGAAGAACTGAGCGATTTTCTTGGCGATCTGAGCATTGATGACGTTTTTAGGATAGCCATTGGCCAGTAATATTTTCTTGTAATTCTTATTTGCATTAATTCAGCAGTAATTCTTTATTGCCAAAAAAATTGCTTAGTTCTCCACCGGTGGTTTAATTGTTATCATTCCTTGTTTCTGAGACGTGTAGCATTGGTTGCTGAAATTTTCAAATGTGCTGCACTTATTGTTTAAATAATTTGTATATTCTTATGCAGTTTTTATAGCGTTTTATACTGTTTTATATATATTTTGCAGACCCACCACCTGATGAGCGTCTAGGCGAAACAGACTGTTGTGGTTTTAACGTTTTTACGTCTATTCGGTAGTTGTACAAATAAAAATATATTGTGACTCCGGCAAGTTCGCTGTTGAGCCCTGTGAAAGTAGATGACTCTCATATACATGTTTTTACATTACAATTTATATGACTAAATAAGCTCGAATTGGATACAACTTTAAAATGCAATAAATTTTTTTAGCCAAGAATCATCCGGTTTCACATGTTAAAGCCATTCAGTGGCATGATTATCTGCAAGCATGTCTACATGCATCCTAACCTGCTATCCTCTTAGAAGGGTCGGGAAGGGAGTAGGTAATCCCCCAAGTTTTTTGTAAATCTGACTCGCTCTCTGACTCTATTCCAACGGCTGTCCAAGCAAAGTTCCTTACGTAACTCGTCGGTTGGTGAAGCAAAAAATTTTTGACAAGTTCCTCTTTCTTTGGACATTTTGTTGCCTGACTAAACCTACGAAGCTAGATCCAAAAATACTACCACCCAAATTGCGAGTATGGCATTAGGAAGGTTAGTTGCCGTTCAAACATCATGCGAGTTCTTCAGAAGAAAAGAGGGAAAGAAAAAATGTCATATTGGTGTTATATGGTGAGAGAGGATAAGAGATGTTGCTATATGGCAACAACCTATTGTATTAAAAAGAAGTAAAGTCTTCCATCGTTTAACTAAGTAGTCATTTGAGGCCATTCCAAATTACTGTAGTTTTATAGAGTACTATTTTTTGTGACGAGTACATGAATGAGGAGGGGTTTAAAATTTAAACAAACGTCACATTGCAGAACACGGGAAAGTGGGATTCAAAGTCATGTAATTTTAAAGACAAAAAGCATCAAGTAATTTGTGAACAGCCCCTTAAGGTTTCGATTTTCCTGAACCCACAGCACTGATAAGAATAGAGAGACCAGTTCTTTTTTCTTGCCCGTCTTTTTTTTGGCAGGAAGGTTGACCATGATATACCATAGGTACCAGCTGCAAGCGGTTTTTCTAAGTTTTAAGCCAGGTGTGATTTGAACTCGAGTTTGAAGCAGCAAAGATCTCGAAAAACGAAAAAGCTGCAGCTCGATAATAAGAAATTTCAAAGTTGTGGTGCTGAAATTTTGTATCCATTCATGATAATCTTTAGTTCTTCTCAAAAATCTGATTTCCACCACTTCCAGTCGAGGTTGAAAATTTGCGGCGTCATTATCTGTTATTTATGACCGTAGATGATGGTAAGAACAAAAACCGACTAAAAGATTGAAAGCTTAGCATGCATGTACAGTTCTCGCAGCATCAATACTGAATATTGATGCCAACGCATTGCTGCACTTTAAAAGTGTATTTATAATAAAACATTCTGAAAAGTGGATTCTATAACGACAGCTTGCGGTGCAGACTTCCGCACAACTGGCGCAGTGGTATACCGGCTGGTGTACCCGCTTGGCTAGCGGTAGGTCTTCATTTGCCTCCTTTGTTCTTTTCAGTTAAACTAGTGTTTTTACATTACAAAATGGTATTTACAGATTTTTTGTAGAAGTCGAGGAACGAAAATTTTTCAGCAGTAAGGAAATTTTCAGATTTGCAAACCTGAATAAACTTCATAAAAAGGAATTGAGCCACATCATCCATAACAAAGTGCAAAATATGCAAACGATAAATCCGCCCTGCACCAATCAACAGCCTCCTCAACGTGGTGATGCGGTCCCCGACCCCGTTTGGGTTGTGTGGAAAAGGCTGTTGGCCTTCCTGAGGGTCCCTGTTACCCCAGGCACTCCCCTCCATTTTTTTGCTAAGCTGCCCCCTGAATGACCGCAGAAGAGCAGCACACACCTTTTAAAAATTGGTCGCCTGTGTTTTCTTTTCTCCTATCTTTCTCTTGCCCTTCTTTGTCTCCTCATTTTTTGCCTCCTTTTGAGCGGTAACATTCATCCCAACCCTAGACCCATCTTTCCTTGCTCAGAGTGCGCTGGAAATGTGGTCTGGCGGGGCAGGTTGGCGCAATATTGCACCTGCTCCAAATAGGTCCATCAAAGGTGCTCACAACTTTCCCTCTCCAAATTCAGAGCTCTTGGGAGCTCTCACTCCTGGAGTTGCCTCCCTGCTGCGTCCCTACGCATAACACTGTGACTTCCTCCTCGGACTCCTCCGACCTGTACAACTCCACTGTACAATCCGGCCCCCTCTTCTAATGCTGCACTCCCTTCCCACCCTCGTCTTCAAACCTTTTATCCCCCATCTACCCATTTTATATCTTCTCCCTTTGCCCCTTCACCACTATTCCCTGCTTCTGGCTGTCCTCCTAAACCTTTTGCTTCCTCTACCCCCTGACTTTCTCAGGGTTCTTCAATAGAATGCTGGAGGTCTTCGAGCCAGAAGCGCTAAACTGCTGCACTTTCTTTTGTCCCATCCTGTTGATCTTATCTGTATCCAGGAATCCAATCTTAACTCATCTTCCTTTTTCTGGATTCCTGGATTCTCTGCTCTGCGTTCTGGTCGCACCCACTCCCGGTCTGGCATTCTCTCTCGTGATGCTACGCACGCTAGTGGCAGTGTCATCATTTTCATCAGACAGGGCTTATCCTTTTCTGAACTTCCTACTTCCTCTCTTTCTTTGCTTGATCCCTAACCTGATTATGTAGAGGTCAACATCTCTCTAAACAACTCCTCCTCTCTCTCATTTCTTAATGTGTACCTTTCCCTTATTTGCTTTTTTCCGACGGATGGCAGAACCGACTCCTTTTCTCCCTCCATTCTTTTTTCCTTCAGAAATCTCTTCATTCTGGGGGACTTCAATTGGCATCACTCCCTCCAGGACTGAAGAGGTACTTTTGACCCCCGCGGGGAGGAAGTATTTGAATAGGTCATCTCTTTTGACTTCCTCTCCCTCAATGACCCTCACATATCTACCCTTATATATCGTTCCTCTGGCAGTCGCTTTTCTCCTGACATTTCCTTTGCTCCCTCCTCTCTGGCCCTTTCTTGTTTCTGAGAGGTGCTTCAGAACCTGGGTTCTGAATACCTACCAATTCTTCTATCTGTTCCTCTCTCTCCGGTCTTTTGCCCCAATAAGCGTCCTCCTTTCTTCAATATTCAGAAAGCTCGCTGGGATGACTTCGCTTTGACCCTCACTGTCCTTGCGCAGAGGAATACTTGTCTCTTTCCCCTTGAAGCAATTTCCTTTGCAATCGGGCAAGGTTGGTGCAGCCAGTTGATTTGATATTCTTAACATCGAGATTATTAACGGCCCCCTGCTAACTGTGAATACTTCATTTCAGGTTAGTTTGCTCTTTGCATGGCAGCGTTTATGCCAAGGCAAAGGAACATGCACGCAGTCAGAGACGTTAGTTCCTATTAATGCACCTACAGTGACGAAAAAGTGGTAAGTAGCGATCCTAACATTTAATAGCTTAAAACGAAGTGTTTCGTCGTGATGTTAAGTGACAAATGACATCGCAATGTTTGCTGCTATTGTGTTTGTATTGTGTTACTTGCCATACTTATCCTCCATTCACGAGAAAGCAAATTGTATCACTATGTTTTGCACGGGACGTCCGCACTCGCTTGGGAGTTGCCATTTCGGAGGTGTCTGGGTCACTTGACTTCCACATAAAGGCGGGAGCGTCCCGTTAAGTGCCTTGCCCAAGGACATAACAAGCGAACTTGTCGGCTTGTTCTCCACAACCTCCCCTAAATGCCGAGTGTCAAGCAAGGAAGCTGTCGATACCATTTTTTTAAGTCTTTTGGTATGACTCAACAAGGGAATTAAATCCCAAGTCTACCGACTGCGAAGCGGATGCTCTAACCACTACGCCATCGCGTCGGTTACTATTTAGTGAAAACAGTAGCAGGCAGCAAAATTATCCGCTATCATTTTGACAGCAAACATAAATGATAAAGCCCATACTGATATTTATATTTGCAAGGATATCGTTACAAAACACTAATCTTCATTCAAAAGTAAGGAGGTTTGGATTAGGGAGCAATGTTAAATGTAATAAAGTCCAAAATTTACGCAAAAATCAATATCAAACAATAATAGCATCAACTTGTAGCACTGGATTAAGAGGGAATGTTTTTGTGTGAAAAAAACTTAATAGGCGGGTATTGCAATAGGTTATATAGGTGTTGAAAGGGACCGTGCTTTTCCCAAGTTTTTAGAATTGATCCTGGTAGCTTTACATAGCTATTTTTAAGCAAAATAAAAGCATGTTTTCTCTAAATATAGTGCAATTTTTCCCCGGCAGAGCATACCATCACTCGTGCCGATTCAAAACGTATCAATTAATGCAGCTGCGCCGTCTCCATCGTACAAACATTTCTGAGAGCAGTAATGAAACGTTTTAGTAAATACTGGCCATAGTTTCTTAGACTTACTAATGGTGATTATCATAGTCTATTAATTAAGACTGGTAATACTCACAAAGAAAGATTGATGTCACTAACTCTCATTTATACTTTTAACAAGAGTAAAGGGAGCGGGGGTTCAAACACATTAAACAATGATGGCGACTCCCAAATGGGGGACCTTTTGATATTTAAAGAAATGAGCAATTTAGTGATAGGCCTATGTGATTATTTGGTGTGCCCCTTTTGTCTTTATGCTTGTGATAATAAACTCTTTGGTTGCGATGTTTGTTTTATTTCAGTCATAGCGAGAATAGGGACCATAACTTTCCCCAATGCCAGACCCCGTATTTCATTAAACTCCCATTAAGCTTTTATCAAGCAAAAACGTTTCCTCTAATACAGTTTTACAAATTGATTACGTTTCAAAGGGCAGTAGTTTTGTTTTGGAGGGAGAATTTGCTATCTCAAAAAAACATAAACTTTATAAAACTGTTTTCACAGCTATCCATTGGGTGAAGCTGGCTAAACCGATATTCTTAATCACGACATTACTAATGAGGGAACCTGCGGGCTCGCCGTCAAAGTTAGCTAGTAAATACAGGGTGGGCCAATAAAATGTTACCACTTTTCAATCATACCCAAGTTTTTTAAAGGTGAATTTATTCAAAATTTTTATTCAAAGATTTGTGATAAGAAACATTAAACCAACATTTAATATCAATGAATTTGTAAAATCTAAACTCTGTAGGGAAAGAAATAAAGATCTGTGTTCAGTATGCGTCTGAGAGTGGTCCTTGAGAGGGCAGTCTCCCTCTGACAAACATCTGGTCGATTTTCTTGGTGATTCCTCCAGACGCTGTCTCACGATCTCTGTGTTAATGGCTGTTCTCGCAGACCTTGGCCTACGACTATGTCCTTTATTCGCTTTGGTCGCATATCCTGTTTTCCTGAATTTTCGAAGAAGATGTCTGATTGTGAGTATACATGGAGGATTTCTTTCCGGAACGTCAATGACGAATCGTCACTGAGTCTGGGTTACCAATTTTAATTCAAAATATGCTTCCACGATCTTTACTCTCTCCTTCACAGTATATTGTTTTCGATCCATTGGTGCGAGAATTCAATGATTTGTTGTTAGCATTTTTGAGAATAAAAAAATCTCTTTTGGAAATAGCAAGGATTCAAAAAGTGGTAACATTTTATTGGCCCACCCTGTACATAAAATTATTTACCTCAGAAGTAAAGAAGCGCAGACGATTGTTTGGAAGATCGGTTGTAGTCGAAAAAAACACGTGATTATCAATTTCTCACACTATAACTTTGCGCAAAAAATAATTGTTTTTAACAATTTTATTAGCAGTAAATTTGTGCGAATGTAAAAACTATTGTTGATAGTGACCTGTGGAATGAGCATCGTATTCCAAGTCGTATTGACTGACAGCAGACCCACTCGACTTGAGGTGAACAGATTTAGCAGCTGATGATTTTTTTCGATGAAGAAATATCGCAACCTCAGCAGTGATCAAAAGAACGCAGAGAATAGCGCCGCCGCAGCTTACTATAACGATTGGGATCAACCAGGAAGGGTCTAAGACATTCAATAAAAAATGAAAATCGAGGCAGCTCTTAAATTTATTTAATTTATTTGCAACAAAATTTATGGGTTAGTGGTTGAATCACAGACAAATAACAACGTTTGCTAGCTCCTGGTTGATTCACACGGAGGTTCTCTCAGAAATTACACATTTACCGGTATGCTTGCTAGACAGTTTTGTTTCGATCTAGTTGCCGAACAGATAAAGAAAATGGTTTTACCAGGTTTTTTAAAATGGTTGCGAAAAGACGACATTGTTTAATGTCACTGGTTACCCGTTGTCAAAGCGGAGTGTCCTACATTTGCTATTTGCCTGCAGCAGTTTTATTGCGGAGGTAAAGTCGTAAGCCTTTGTCGTCAATATAAAGCGATAAAGATGACAAAGCATTTGTTATCGACCATTTTATTGTCCTCTTTTTAAAAATATATTAAGTGAAAACTCTAACGTTTTCGTCTAGCTCTCTTCACGAGTTATCGCTAGAAAGAATCTGGTGTTGATGCCGAGGTATATACAGCGAATGAAGTTGGTGAAAATGTCGGAAAGTTCTGATTGGTAGACAACCAGACGTTTCGTTGAGTCCAAATCAATGATGTAATTTGAGTGTGTAAATGAATTCTTTGTCATCAAAATTTTGATGACAACCAATTTTCTATTTTGGCTAAAGGAAGAACACTTCTTCATTTATCAACCTTGGAAGCAACTTTAATTGCCTAAACCAGAGCTTTGTCGCCAAAACGAATTCGTCTACACATTAACATTACATCATTGATTCGAACTCGACGAAACGTCTGGTTGTCTACCAATCAGAACGTTCCGACATTTTTACCAACTTCAATCGCTATATATACCTCGGCATCAACACCAGGCTTTTTTCTAGCGATAACTCGTGAAGAGAGCTAGACGAAAACGTTAGAGTTTTCACTTAATATATTTTTTAAAAGAATACAATGAAATGGTCGATAACAACAGATTTATTGAAGTTTTGTATCACTTTCCATCTTTTAAAGATGACAAACTTAAGACCGGCAGCGGAGAAGTCATTCCTGTTTAGTTGTTGTAGAGCCGGTTGTTATGTGTAAATGCGATTTAAGCAGACAAAGGGTGAGAAAGTTAAGCTGACCGTGGTTGTTGTAATATTCAGTTACACTAGGATGTAGATGATTATCTTTTTATATAGGCCTAAAGCAATTAATTATTATTATTACGAGATGTGTATTTCAATTATACCTGCTGCAGTCAGCTCTTTATTATTATTAGATCCTAAAGTGTTCCTCTGATAATAGATTCCAAACCACTTCGTTAATTTACCTGCATCCTCCAGTTTGCTCATAAGGTGCTCGCTTGAGCTCTTGTTTACATCGGTTAAAACTGTCGCAGCAGGAGTGTCGTTAATTTCTTGTCGATCTTGCAATAATTCCTTCTTCCTGGATGCTGCTACATCTCCTTTCACAAAATCGACTGTTGCAATTCAAAATGGTACATGCAGTCAGAGTAAAATTAGAAAAATGTGTTTAACACAATTTGTTGAATTTAGTTTAATATGCTTTCTATAAGATGTAGGGACCTTTTCTTTCAAAAGTTAATAAGTTAACTATATACTACAAATCTATTTTATCAAACACAAAAAACTGAAAGCAAATAAAGCGGTGACATAGAAACGGGGCTCCACCATGGCAAATGTTTAAAGCCAGTCAACAGCTATTACCAAAAAAACATCTTTCTTTAGCTTATTCATAATTCTTAGACGTTGTAAATCTAGTAGTAATTCTTGGTTTATAATATCTAAATTTAATCAACAGAAGTAAAATGTTGTAATTCAGAAGAATCATACTTAAAGTCGATACATAAAATCTTTTTTTGTTCAACTGCAGAGCGCGTTTAGCAGCACATTTCCAAAGCTGTTTAAATTTTCTCAAGTTGTTTTATCGAAGTAATCGGCGCTTATAATCCACTTTTATAATTGTTTTTTTTCATTTTCTGATCTAATATACTGTATGATGTAGTATAGTGAACTTGTGTAACTCAACACTTGGTGCGATTCTACGAGTACTTCTCTACTTGAGCCTACAGATGACCACCAGCACCAAAGCTAGTCAAACAATTCCAGCTTTGCGGCAAGATTTAAAGGATTCTATTGCCCCTAAAGCTTATTGCTAAACAAAGTTAATTCTTGATTGTTTGCTAAGAGGAAAATCCTGCTCTCCTTCTTTTGATGTGTCGTACAAACTCTGATAGAAATTATTATTTTTTCCATGAGGTCAATTTCGCTTTGCTTACCACCAAAAGAATAACTGCCAGAAAACCGCCAAAATATTACAATAAAAAATTGTTGAACCACAGACTTCATCATGTTTTACCACTTACTTTTGATACGAAGCGGAAAGAATCTATTCCTAAGTTTCCGGTAAAAATCTTCGCAGGGTCCACATAGAATTGTGATCCAGTTACTCGTACAACAATCACTAAATATTCCTGACCAACCATTGCTTTTCGTGCTATTAAGTTAACTGATATACTCTTTTGTAAAACTTTTCCTAATCTCTGATCGATTAAGAGCTTTGATAGTTGAAAGACAACAGAAATATTTGTCAAAGAATATTTTACTGTGTTTTTTTAGCTTTTCAAGCCACACTGAAGAGCAATTGAATTTCATAACTCCCTTAAATTTTTCGGCTTTTACAGAAATTATGCAGAAAATTTTGTTTTGTCCTAAATATAAATTTATAAATGATTTTCAAAATACTTGACTCAAAATGTTTGGGAGATCTCAAGAAGCTGACTTGAAACAACAAACGCGTAATTGGCTCGCCTAAGAGAAGAAAAACAAGATGGTGCAAAATGTAAGACGGGATCGATTTTCCTCGAAAAGCATAAAACTAATGATTCAAATTGATACAATACTTGCATTCGAAGTGCGTTGTGAAATGCCACAAGCATTAAAAGATATTCAAGAAGAAATTGACCCACCCAGGAATTTTGAGGGTGTCAAATTTTGTAAATGCTGCGCCCAAATTTAAAATTCAAAAAAGTTTTAGTTTAATCTAATTACTTTAAAAAACAAAATTTTTACAAACATTTGGGTGTTCCGCAAAAACCATTGTTTTTGGTACAAAACCCGTGTCAGCTTTTAAATGTGCCTGGAAATAAAATGAGGCAACAAAGTATTTTAAAACTTAGAAGAAAAATGGTTTTAGCCGAGATTTAGCAGGTTTTGACAGTGAAAAATTTTATCCAGCCGGTCATCTTGAATACCTACCAACGCCAGCCCCCCAAGGTTGCTGCTCGTAAACCATAGTTGTAGGTTTAATGCTTGACTGAATTTTCAGTTTTGCAAACTGCTCATATTTATCCCAAAGAGGTATCCATAATTGATGAGGGTAGTAGAAACATCCTTTTTCAATTTTGTCTCATTTTGAAAGAAATGTAACAAGCGACTTACTTGCAAGATACCGCGACGTTGTTGTAACTTTTTCTAATCTTTTTATCTGACCTTGCTTTTGCACAGTTGAGAGAAACTTGCCGCAAATTTTGCAGTCATGTAAGTCAAACGTTGCGACAGAAAAATTTGTTTCTTTGTGATTGTCAAAAGAGAATAAAAAGTTTGGATTTTTAAACAGCTGTTGCTCGAAATTGGAGGAAAGTGTAGTAACAACAACTTGCATGTAGACGAGAAACACGATATTTGATCTCTCCATAATCGTAAAAAATATTGCTGTCCACTGAAAAGCGAAATATTTTTGGTAAATAAAATATGGACATCAGTCTACTATGATCCAATAACCAATTGTGACCAAATAAAATTACATTTACAACAAGTTTGGGAGCTTTAAAATTTTTATTGACGTTGGAATTTACGCCCTTTTTTTCCGCTTTTTGCAGGCTAAGACCTGTTGATTGAGTGTAGGTGTTGCTCTGCACTCTCGCTTTCAGACCAAATTTTTTGTTAGAGCAACAAAACACTTTAAATTTTGGATGCTTTTTTTAAAAAAACTTATGGCTCCAGCTTGATTAGCATTCGATGTTTTACTGGGCTAAGGGTATATCGTTTTCCACGCCGGAGCGGCTTCCTCTCTCTTTTTGTAGTTATTAGCCTGGCCAGTAGCAGTTTTCAGGACCTACCACCAAAGGGTCCAATTTGTGGGTTCCAAATATTATGTATAAGTTTTCGGCTCAAAAAATTTACAACCTTTACGAAAAATGCCTACGTTAACGAATTTCCTAGCGCTTATTTTACTAGAGATATGTAGGTTGTGGAAGGACGTTGAGCCATATGACAACATCATTAGAATACTTCCATTAATGGAAACTAAAACTACACGAAAACAAATTCGTGAATTCCCCTTTTCATTTCAACAATAACGAAGTAAGAGAAGAAATCAAGGTAAAAATTAATAAAAAACCATTAGTAAATAAATATAATATATAACAGACTCGGTAAAATATTTTAGAGTGTTCAATAACAAAAACAGTTAGAGCAAATTAATATATATCTTTATTAGCAAAAATACTACAGCCTGTTTCGCCGTTAAGGCTCCTCAGGTATGATGAAAAAATCATGAAAAAAACATTTTTTTTATATTAATTTGCTCTAACTGTTTTTGTTATTGAGCACTCTTAAATATTTTACCGAGTCTATTATATATTATATTTATTTATAAATTGCTCCTTTCCTCGTGATTGTTGAGCACTCTTCTCGGATTATTTACGCTCTACGCGATATGAACCTAGAACAAATTAACTTGGGCTATTTACTCAAGAATATCCCCATACCAAGCTCAAAGCAGTACATGAAATGCCTTATTGAGAAAGTAGACAGTTTTATCAGATGAATCCGTTGGAAAGCGTATTTTTTTGACCACCCCGACTCTTCTAATTCAACTGATAACTATAATTTTAAGTCAGAAGGCTGTCCCCCTCAACATGATGGTCTTATTCCATTTGAAAACGATTTCTATGAAATGACAAGAACTATCAAATTCAGACCTATTTGTAACAACTTTCAATCAATGCTTAAACGAGATGTAAAAGAAATCAATTCTTCTAAGACGTTGTTTGTGCCGTCCGATAAAACCACAAACCTTTACAAGGTCAACAAACAAGATTATAAAAAGCTGCTTCTAGACAATGTCACTGCCAGCTACCAAAAAATTGAACACTCAACAATTAATAAGATTAACTTGGAGGCAAAAATTATCGCAACTAAACTCAATTTGGATGACAGAGTTGAAGTACTTTCTGAACGCAATGCTTTCATTACCTTCAAGGATCATAAACCAAATTTTCCAAACAGCCCAAAATGCAGACTTATAAACCCCACCAAATCTGAAATCGGTAAAATCAGCAAAATTATACTGGACAATTTTAACAGCAGAATTCGGGTCAATTCTGATCTCAATCAATGGCGTAACACTTCAGCAGTAATTTCTTGGTTTCAAGCAAAACCAAACAAGCGCCATTCCAAGTTCATGAAGTTTGATACTGTAGACTTTTACCCATCCATTTCAGAGTCTCTTTTATGGAAAGCATTGCAATTCGCCAAAAATTTGACTGTAATAAATGAAGAATCATTACGTATTGTAATGCTTTCACGCAAATCGCTACTCTTTTGCGATGGCAAAACCTGGATCAAAAAAGGCAACCATGTGTTTGATGTCACTATGGGATCGTTTGACGGAGCTGAAGTTTGCGAGTTGGTAGGTTTGTTTCGGCTTTATAAAATGAAACATCTATTTGGCTGTAATTGTGTCGGTTTGTATAGAGATGATGGGTTAGCTGTTCTTAATAATATTTCCGGACCAAAAACTGACCGCACTCGAAAACAACTGATCAGGCTATTTCAGGATTATGATATGAAAATATTGGTGGAATTAAACCTGACTCAGACTGACTTTTTGGACGCAACTTTGAACCTTAAAACTGGAAAATTTTGGCCATATAGAAAACTGAACGACAATCCACTTTACATAAACAAAAATTTCAATCACCCTCCTTCGATAAAGAAACAAATCCCATCTATGGTGAATAACCGCTTTACCCAACTCTCATCTTTTGAGAATGAGTTTGATAGAGCGGTCCCGATGTACCATAAAGCTCTCCATGAAAGTGGATATGAAATTTATTTGAAATATCGGAAAGAAGCAAAAGCAACAAAGACAATTAGCAACAGAAGAAGAAGAAACATAGTTTGGTTCAACCCTCCATATAGTGAAAACGTTGAAACAAATATTGGCCATGAATTCCTGAACCTAATTACAAAGCATTTCCCTAAACACCACCGGCTTCACAAGATATGCAACAAAAACAATATTAAAATTAGTTATAGCTGTATGCCAAATATATCCGCGGTCATCTTGCGCCATAACAAAAAGCTTCTGTCCGCCTTGCCCAAGACCGATAGACCCCCCACTGCCGATTCAAAATGTAATTGCAGAATGAAAACAGCTTGCCCACTTGACGGCAAATGCAAACAGAAATCAATTGTATATAAAGCAGAAATATCCTCTAACAATACCACCAAATTATATTATGGATCCTGCTCTACTGATTTCAAAACGAGATTTAGCAATCACAAACATTTATTTACCCACCGTAACAAAAGAAACGCAACCGAGTTATCAAAAGAAGTTTGGCGAGCAAAGGATAATGGCGTTGAGCCGTCTATAAAATGGTCCATTGTTTCTACAGCACCATCATACAAATGCGGAGGGAGCAGATGTAACCTGTGCCTGGCTGAAAAACTTGCCATCTTAAGCGGCGACAGAAAAATAATGCTCAATAAACGATCTGAAATAGTGAACACATGCCGCCACAGAAAAAAATTTAAATCAAAAAGTATCAGATTGGACAGTTCGTTGTAATTTTCGTGTTTTGTTCTTTTACTTTTGCCGTTTTTCTTTATCCTTTCTTTTCCGTCTATTTTCCCAACTTACCGTTTACCATATTAAGTATATACCTGTTCCCATTGTTACGTCACTATTACTCTCATACCAACCTCCACAGTTCTTAGTTACCCAGATGAGTCTACTGTTCGCAGGAGAACCAGCAGATTATTCTTCAGTATAGTTTCCGCTAGCTACCATACTATTTCTGATTACTCCCCCCAAACAACCGTAAGTAATACTGCATTCTCTGTTTGTTTCGGTTCATTTTTCGTTTTTTTTTTTTGCAGAAATACCTGAGGAGCCTTAACGGCGAAACAAGCTGTAGTATTTTTGCTAATAAAGATATATAAAAAACCATTAGCATATCTTCCAGAGCCGATCTATTCCAGGGTGACGCCGGACAAATCGCTTACGTTCTGCTGTCTTTCGCAGTCACTAAATAATTAGCAAGCATCGAGTGTTGCGTGGCTGAAGCAACTGGATGGAACACGTTGAGGAGCCGGTGCCGACACATTGATTACGGCAACTCTGCCTTTGGTCCATTTAGGATTGGAGTACTGCACTTCGGTTTGGCATTTAGAGTCTACGTCAAAGTTATTGACGTTACAACCAACAACGCCTTGCAAATTATTACTGGATACCTGTTTTCTACTGTTGTGATGCACCTACCATTTCTTGCAATTATCAAATCTGCCGATATCTGTCACAAAGTATCAAGACTTCCACAAAGCTACGCAGAAAAAGATCCTGACCACATGCTCCACTAAATCTTTGCTCATGAGCTCAAGAGCCGTCCCGCACGCCGAAGTTGAGGCGCCCTTTTATGTAAGCCTCTCTTCAATTGATGACACTGGCTAATTATTACAACAGCGTAGCACATGGTATGGATTAAGTATGGCAAACGGACTAACGATTCTTTCACAAACAAACTCTATGATTCCATGCCCAATGCCGTTGCA